>OV656716.1:7500000-8750000 GCA_927399405.1 Agonopterix arenella | reverse complement strand
TTCACCAAAATTCCTCGACCGATGATGGGCAGCAGCATCACCGGTGCAAGTGGTATAGCCCTGCGATCACCAACCCGCTCTGCCAAGCGTGGTGATTATGGCATTTTTTACCTCCCAAATATGGAATTTAGTCCCACAAGGCCCCGGCCCCTAGTTCCCGGCGGCTCTACTATTCCAGGCTACGGCAGCGGTCTAGGTAACGGTAGGGCGGGGGGTGCTAAGAATCCCCGGGTTACGAGAGGCTGCCAACACCAACGACTCTTATTGGCTACGTATAACGGACGAACTCTGATGAAGGACGAAAAGATTACGGAACTCGAGGTAGAACTAACAAAGATTAAGTGGCATATTCTTGGGTTGTCAGAGGTCCGAAGACAGGGGGAGGATACGATGACCCTAGAATCTGGCCACTTGTTCTACTTCCGAGAAGGCGAAAGGCTGTCCCAGGGTGGCGTAGGATTTCTCGTCAACAAAGCCCTCATCAACAACGTAGTGGAGATCAGCAGTGTGTCGAATCGGGTAGCGTACCTCGTACTGCAACTCACCAAAAGGTACAGCTTGAAGGTTGTACAGGTATACGCGCCGACTACGACGAGCTCTGACGAAGAAGTCGAATCGGTATACGAGGATATCTCTAGAGCTATCAACGATACCGCAAAGACTCACTTCACGGTTGTGATGGGGGATTTCAATGCCAAAGTGGGAGTACAGGAGAACGACGAGTCGAAGGTGGGTCCGCACGGTATTGGAAACAGAAACCAGAGAGGGCATATGCTGGTTGGCTTCCTAGAGAGGCAAGGGCTATACTTGATGAACTCATTCTTCAAGAAGCAGCCCCAAAGGAGGTGGACCTGGCGAAGTTCTGACGGCCGGACGAAAAATGAGATCGATTTCATCATGACTGATAAACGGCATATATTCAGAGATGTATCAGTGATCAATAGGTTTAACACCGGAAGTGATCACCGACTTGTCCGAGGCACTCTGAATATTAACTACAAGCTCGAAAGAAGACGTCTGATGAAATCAACTCTTCGTCCCACACTGCACCAAACTGTAGTTGGAAGTGACAGCTTCCAACTTGACCTCCAGAACAGATTTGATTCGTTGGAAACCACCGAGGACGTTGGCGAGGCTACAAACCAACTAGTAAAAGCTCTCCGTGAAGTGGGCTACAGGCATTTCCGCACACAGAGTGCGGCAAAAGATTCCAAACTCTCAAGCGAGACTCTGGAGCTTATGAGGCATAGACGTGAAATTCTATCTGCGCAAGAGTTTTCGGCAGAACATCAGGCTCTCAATAAACAAATAAAAAAGCTGATACGGCGCGACCTCCGAAGCTTCAACACACGCTCCATAGAAGAAGCGATTGAGCAGAACCGGGGGTCGAAAGTGTTCGCTCAGCAGCTCGGGAGAAGCCACCTGTCGAAACTCAAAACCGCGGATGGGATGATCGTTGCCTCTAAGCCGGAGCTCCTAGCTGAAGTTGAGAAGTTCTATGGAAATCTGTATGCGACACACGCTCCAAAGCCTGTAGCTCGCAACACCGATCCCAGAGCCCCACTAATACGCCACTACACGGACGATATCCCGGACGTTGACTCGAGCGAGATTAGGAAAGCCCTCAAACAACTAAAAAATAACAAAGCTCCGGGTGAAGACGGAATAACAACAGAGCTTCTGAAGGCTGGAGGTACTCCTGTCCTGAAAGCCCTAGGAAGGCTCTTTAATTCCGTCATTCACAATGGCATAACACCGGAGGCGTGGAGTGGAAGTGTTGTGGTCTTGTTCTTCAAGAAAGGAGATAAAACCCTCCTCAAGAACTACAGACTGATCTCACTTCTGAGCCACGTCTATAAGTTGTTCTCGAGGGTTATTACGAACCGTCTCGCTCGAAAATTCGACGAGTTTCAGCCCCCAGAGCAGGCCGGGTTTCGAAAAGGCTACAGTACCGTAGACCACATCCACACGGTAAGGCAGATTATACAGAAAACTGAGGAGTATAATCGGCCTCTGTGTCTAGCCTTTGTGGACTATGAGAAAGCCTTCGACTCGATCGAGACCTGGGCTGTTCTGGAATCCTTGCAGCGATGCCAGATCGACTGGCGATACATTGAGGTGCTCAGATGTCTATATGACGCCGCCACTATGTCCGTTCAAGTACACGATCAGCAGACGAAGCCGATCCAACTGCTAAGAGGAGTGAGACAGGGGGATGTTATTTCCCCGAAACTGTTCACCAATGCGCTGGAAGACGTCTTCAAGACGCTCAATTGGAAAGGACGAGGCATATGTGTGAACGGCGAGTACATCTCACACCTGCGTTTTGCCGATGACATCGTCGTCATGGCGGAATCGCTGCAGGACCTCAGTGGCATGCTTAGCGACCTTAATACCGCTTCCCGACGGGTCGGTCTCGGCATGAACTTAGACAAGACGAAAGTCATGCTTAATTCTCATGTCGAGCCAGAGGCGGTTTACGTCGGTGAGGCGGCGCTAGAAGTTGTGCAAGACTATGTCTACCTTGGACAGACTATAAGACTAGGTAGAAACAACTTCGACAAGGAGGCCGCTAGGCGCATCCAACTAGGATGGGCTGCTTTCGGGAAACTTCGCCATATATTTTCCTCGGCTCTACCACAATGCCTCAAAACGAAGGTGTTCGATCAGTGCGTCCTGCCAGTAATGACCTATGGTGCGGAAACATGGACCCTGACGATAGGACTAGTTCATAAATTCAAGGTCGCGCAGCGAGCTATGGAGAGAGCTATGCTCGGTGTTTCTCTGAGAGATCACATCAGAAATGAAGTGATACGTCAGAGAACGAAAGTGGTTGACATAGCTCAGAAAATTAGCAAGCTGAAGTGGCAATGGGCTGGTCATATCTGCCGAAGAACAGACAACCGGTGGGGTGTCAGGGTTCTGGAGTGGAGACCGCGAACTGGTAGACGTAGTGTGGGACGTCCTGTTGCCCGCTGGACAGACGACCTAAAAAAGGTAGCGGGGAGTGACTGGATGAGGAAGGCCGAGGACAGAGTTTTGTGGCGCACCTTGGGAGAGGCCTATGTTCAGCAGTGGACGATGATAGGCTGATGATGATGATGATGATGATGAGTATATGATCTGACTTAAAATCTGATATACAATTTGTGCGGACGAAGTCGCGGGTTAACTCTATATAAATAAAGCAGTAGCATTGTCTCTACCACCATGTTTTCTTTATCATAATCTCTACTTTATCAATTATCAGTTCACGTTGGATTATGCTAATATTATAAAAGCTACTGCTGAAAGACGAAAAATTGCAGAAAGGTAAAATATATCTCACATCGAGTGAGAGGTTTTCCGTTGCAAAAACTTGCGTCTTACTGACGCCATGATACGTGAGTTACATTATATTTTCTTATTTTATTTCACCACTAGCTTTAATTTTTTGTTAAAGAGGAAGGATTAAATTTTTTGTTTGTTTGTTTGTATTGAATAGGCTCCGAAACTACTGGACCGTTCTGAATAATTCTTTCACCATTAGAATGCAACATTATCCGTGATGAACAAAGGCTAAAAAGAAACGGCCAAGTGTGTGTCGGGATTTTAAGGCGGTACGTAGTTTGCCGCGGTCATCTAGTTACAAATAATTATTTTACAAAATTACATGAAAATTAATCACATATACTTATGATAGCGTGGCGATTATGGCAAATCCCCATATTTTGGAGGAGGCTTATGTCCAGCAGTGGACGTCAGTCGGCTGACATGATGATGATGATGACTTATGATATTATTTTATTCCGGTATATAAACTGTCACTATACAAAGTTTCGTCAAAATCCGTTCTGTGGTTTTTGCGTGATGAGCGTAAACAAACAAAAAAATTAAAAACCTTTCTAACATGTTCAGTTACTGATTTTAAGTCGCCCTGGTTGGTTTTTTTCCAAATGTATTCAATGTATAGACTTTTTTGCGTTTACGATTTTATTATAGGTATAGATAGATAGATGATCATGATCATAATAAAATAATAATATAAACTGTGTATTTCTCACTACAAACCAGTATATAAGGTCTAACAAAATTAGGTGAAACTATTCTGAGGGGATGATCAGACCATCAAACTGAACAACTTTCCACTATCCAATATCGAAATCGTAAAAAAAATCTGCTGTTCGATACAAACCTACTCGACCTAAATGTATGGGATAGCAGATCTTTTTTTTCACGATTTCGATATTGGTCCCATAGAGAAAGTTGTTCAGTTTGATGGTCTTGTAACGAGATAGGCTATCATGCTAGCTATTCGTTCGGTTCACAAATATAACATTAGTCAGATATAGTTTCTAAGAACATAAATCTAATAATAGAAATTAACTTTAAAAAGAATAAAAATCCTTGAATAAATTAAATAAGTGGGAAAGCCGCATGATCTAAGTAGTATGTTTTACGAAGTAATACTAATACTGCATTATCTTAAGGCGGAACGTAACAACCTTATTTCTATAGTTATAGAGATCATTATCGTTGAAAGAATAAATATCTTCAGAATTAACTGGACACGACCTTATTTTCATCGAGTTAAGGTTCAATTTTGTTTGTTAAAATTTCGCCCACTTTGCACACTTCGGCCACTTTGCCCATATTGCCCATATCGACCACCTTTTGATGAGCATAAATAGGCGGGTTCGAGAGGGGGACGGGTCATTCAACGATTAACATTCTTTGAGCTCACTCGCTGCCGGTTGGTGTTTTGATTTTACTTAAATTTTCTACGTACCTACATTTGGGAGATTTTGTTGATAATTTGTAAAATAATTCAAGGGGAAGCGGTAAACTTTCTTTATTGATTTTTGGGATAAATTCTGGGGTTTTCATATCTTTAATTATTTACTAAATTCATTTATTTGGGGTTAATGTTTAAATTGTGAGCTTGAAGGGTATTACGGAACACGATGAAGTATCGTGGGTTATAGGCTCCTTTTACACCTTGCGGTGTTAAAGGTGAAAGCGCTTATAGCTTCCATTGTTTAGCCTGGTCTTGTGGTGTGCCAGGGATTGTTCTTTACCGACATAACAATCTATAGCCACATAGGTTTCGTAAGCTGGGTGTATTGTTACGGGGTATCCCACCGTCGAAGTGGAGGGAGTCCTTTAGGGGGCCTTAGTACCTTATGCTCGGCGTGCGAAATCTAGTCCCCTTAACATATGACACTTTTACTGTAGGGACCGTTCATATCACAACTTATGGCTTCGGCCGTGATATGAGCATTACACATGGAATAGGGTTAGGTACACTTAGAGGGCTCCACCCTCGAACCGTTTAACTTAGCTAGTCAGAAGGTTTCTTCCCTAGACAATCACGGGAAGACCTACACTACACACCTACACAATTAAATGTAAATGTGAGGCCTGCCTCTAGTATTGCGGAATACTCTTACACCGGAGTGTTTCAAACCTTAGGGAAACTTCTTTAGAATAGGAATATTTTAGACATTGGTTAGTTTATTAAATTCACGTTTATTGTAGGAATAGGCTAGGATAGTATAGGTATCATAGCTACTTAGATTAATATTGGGGATAATTGATGTTAGAATTCATAAGACAATAATATTATCTTGATCTTAATTGATTAGGGAGGTAATTTTAAACTCTAACAATATCTTCTCTTTACAATATTGGTTTTATAGTAGATTGGTACTAAGTTGATAAATTAGTATGAACTTATCTTCAAAGTTGCTGACTATTTAATAGAGAATGTTAAGCATATTAAAGAAAGACACATCCACTGAATTTGCTCAGATTCATAGTTTATTTTCCTAGTATTATATTAACTGTCTCAATGACTCTGACAAACTGACTAGAACTACAAATAAAAGTAATCATTATAGTCCTCTATTTTAATATTAAATACTTACTCATACTTACTGGTTTCATACTAAAGTTGTTGAATACTTGAAGGTATCACTGTAGAGGTTCTGGCCACATCTTCTCTGCAGTTAGGTCCCTAGTGACGTGGTAGTAGAATCCTTTTTTAAGGCCATACCCTATCCAATAGAAGTATTTGAGAAGGAACTTTATTTACAAGATTTACATAAGAAGTCCTAATTAAGAGATCTAAATATTAATAATATAACATAATAAACCTCTTGAAAAAGTCAACTTGAGGTCCTGATAGTTTTTGCTTGTCTTTGGGTGAGCAGAGAGCAGCCCGTAGCTAATCTCCATACAAAAATGATTGGAGACGTTACACTTCAAAAGATAAAGCTAAAAATATCATTATTTCTAGTCATATTCCAAATGTCTACCAAATGATGACATTCACAACATAAATATTTAATATTCTTCTCTGATAATTCTAGTATCCGGCCACATGGTTGGGGTCTCCCCTAAAAAACAATCACAATGTTGTCTAAACAATTTATGCTTACCATTTTATTATGATATTTATCTAATTCAGAATTACACCCTGTATAATAGGTTAGGTTAGGTATTATTCAGGTTAGAATTATTTTGGGTTCATTGCAAATAAGATCTAGGTCACTAGGTCCTTCTAAAAGAATCTGAGTTTCTACTACATAATGTGGGTTCCTAGACGATCACTTCTTCTGGCCAAATTTTTAGTTTAAGTTTAGATAATTAGGTAGATTTAAGTTTAGATGTAAATTAAGTCGGTTGTTATGAAATAGTTCTTTGGATAACTTAAGGATTAGGTTAGGTTAGGTTAGGTATTACATATCATTAGGTTATTTGAATCGATTAAACAAGATAGTCTTAGTTATATAATAAATAATTTAGTAAGTAGTAGGTATATAGGATCTAGTATAGTTAGATAGGATTAGGTTAGGTCAGTTACAATTTGGTGCCGATAGCCCAGGATTATTGAATTAGATTCAAATTGTTTCTTAGTTAACATAGGATAATACAATTTAGTACTAGTACAAATTGGAGCCGAGTAACCAGTATGAGAGTTTTACCTTTGGTTGGTCTCGACCAGTATTCGTTACATTTCGTTGACCGAGACCAAGATTTCATTACACTTAATATTCTGTAGATTGGGTTGAATAGGTTAAATAGTTAAAAGAATTCTGGCTTGTTACTATTTGGTTTGCATGTCCAAGTTTAGAAATATTTACATTTTGCTGGCAAAATTTGTCAAATTCTTTTCACTATCTATTTTATGAATAGGAAATATAATTAGTACTAGTACATAGTGTTTAGGATAGCTAAAGGAGATTTATGGTTTCTGTTAAGTCCCTTATGGCATGAGTCGTGAGGTTATTAATGTATGTTTGTTGTGTATGTATGTATGTTAATTAATTTAAAGTGGCTTGGCCACAATTTGTTGCCTAGTGAAATGGAAAGAAGGACTTAGTTTTGTCTATTTGTAATGATCAGACCCTCTAGCATGATGTCACAATTAGCGTGCGGCTCGACTATTCTCTATATAACATGTTTCGGTAATTGTGGTTTTCAATCTTTGAAAAGAGTGGGAATAATTTATTTTGTAGCAAAGACGCGTCGCGCACATAGAAAAAAGTCGCTCGTGTGTGGGGAATCATGCTAGACGTTTTAAAGTAAGCTAGTTGTAGGTAGGTAAAGGAAAACACAAAGAATTCAAGAATAAAATGATTTAATTTTTACAATAAGATAAACATTGTACCCACCACCTGATATAGCACTACTTAAAAATAATTAGGAGTTCACTCATAGTTTCACTTTATCGCACTTTCGTAGGCAGGTTTTCTGATAAGACACTAATAGGAAATCAGTCACTTAGTCAAATGTTGGGTAGAACATGGTGTGATGGAATCTAGGCTTCATGCTATGCTATGTTAATATGTTTGTTTGAGGATTTAGTTTGAAAAGAAACCGTATCGTTTTTGTAAGCGCGTGATGATGTTAGGTATTTCGTTCTATTTGCAGGCGTTTTCTCAGTTCCGGGCCTTCCTTGGACTATTTCCGTAGCAATAAAGCAATGGTTGTAACTTCAGTAGTAGTTTTTAGATCTAGCGGCCGCCATATCCAATGTTTACTCAATTGCTGTATTGGAGTTGGGAAACGGTGATTGGTTTTGAATCAAGTTGTAGCTTTTGTGTCTTGATAGTTTTAGAGGGTTTATTTTTCCAGTGAAGCTTCCATGGAAATAGTTGAATTTTTCCTTGTTGAATATAAACACTACGTTGTTGAATAATTTCAATTTTTAACGCCATTGTCAGGCCTATGACAGTTTTAGTTCTAATATTCCCATTGAGGCGCTGAAGTCGCATTTTCTTTTATGACATGAAACGTTATCATTGGTCAATGGTAGAACATCTTAAAAAACTTACATAGATAGTAGCGCCATAGTGGAAATATTTGGAACTAAGAGTAAATTTTACCGTCGCATCTGAAGCTTGCTACATATTAATGATCTGTGGTCGTAGTAAAGAATATCACAGATAACAAAAATTTATTGGATTGTAGGAGACATAAGGAAAAGTTTTTATTCTAACGTTCGGATACAGTAATCTTGGTTTTTACATTTTAATAGCATTATTTACTTATGGATTTAGGAAATAATATGATGATTATGTTTCAATGATAGAGTTTTAAAAGTATAAGAAAAGGGGGGGTGTATGTTTGTTAAGTTAGTTAATATTTTATAATACCTAGAATAGTAAATATAGGGGTAGAAATATAATTATGATATCAGTATGCTAATATCAAGTGACAAGGCATCTGGTGAAGAGTTGTAAGAATTGGAGGTGAGAGTATTATAATATATAATCCTACTAATATTATAAACGCGAAAGTTTGAAGGTTTGTATGTTTGTTACTCTTTCACGTAAAAACTGCTGAACGGATTTCGATGAAATTTGGCATACAGATGGGCCATGGCCTGGATAACACATAGGGTACATATTATCCGGGTAACGCAGACGAAGTCGCGGGCGACAGCTGATAGATTAATAAAGTTGTAAACGTGGGGGGGTGAGAGTGCATAGATTGCTGAAGTTGTAAATATGGGGGGGTGTATCGAATAAAATGAATAGAGTTTTGATGGGGTTGATTTAATAACTTGCTTATGTTCTAAATGGAATATTTATATAATTATAGGAAATAAATTATAAGAAATTGATGATTAAAGATACCGAGGTAGAAACTAGAAAATAATTTGTCATGCGGTCTTATGATCATGATATAAATCAATGAAGATGAAATAGCTTTTAAGTAAATATGAGATTAAGTAAAGGGATGCAGGAACACGGAATTGTTACCAGCTGCATCTTGCTGTAGCTAGTCCACTGACTTTTACTCTAAAATCAGTCGGTTCTTTCAAGAGAGATTAATATAAAATCACAATAGTTGAAACAGAAAAATCTACTTTACAGTTAGATGTAAGAAATTCGTTTCATGGAACAAAGTTCATGTGTTATTAATCTACATAATGCATATTTCCAAATAGTCTAGTAAGAAGTCACAGGGTTCTCTTTGAATGGGAAATCAAATGTTTGCAATGTAGGTATTACCATCATCATCATCTTAAGAGCTACACTCTTCTCGGTGGAGTGTTCACCAATCCTAATGGCTAATATGTCTTTTCACAAGGTCTGAAAACATCAGTAGGTAGCTTTAGTGGAGCCATAGATGTTATTTCAGGACATGAGGTCAGTGATTAATGTATGAAAAAAAACACAAAAATATAATTGGTGCAGTTGCTTATTTATTACAAAACACTAACTTATTCCTTAAGAATAATGGATTGAAAAGATCTTAATTGGAAGTACCTAAATGAGTGAATGATAAGAAAAACTTACACATGACACACATTGTGTTTTATGAAGATGAATTTTTATACTTGTAAAGTTTTCATAGTAATTTGAAAAAGAAGCATCTTATATATTCCATGGCTGAATGCAGAAATCAATTATTAGATTTAGCTTTCCTTTTATGGTTTCAAAAATAAAAATCAATACGATTCCATAATCAAGGGGTATCTACCTAGATAAATAATAGTTAAGAGTCAACTTTAAAAAGTAGGAAATAATTCAGAATCTATTTTTGACATGAGCCTGAATTTGTAGAATCAACTCTAATAATGGTAAATAATATTTGAGATAGAAAATGTGGGAAAATAGAAATTTTCAAACAAAATAACAAGTTTACTTATTTAATTTATGTAAGAGAAAGGAAACACATTTTTATATTTTAAATTGATAGGGTAAATTCACTAACTAATTTTTATAGCAGTTGTTTTCGGCATTCTAGTTTTCCTAAGGGATCTAAAATAGTCATGAATTCATGATAATACAAACTAATAGAAATACTCGTAGTCATTATGATCCGAATCATCAGATTTAAATAAATTTAAGTAAGTGTAAATTTAAAACATAAGCAGTTGTAGTATTATCATTGAATTTATATAACAGATCTGTTTCTTCAATCCTTAACCAAATTAACTAAGAGTCCTGAAATGTAGATTGTAATATGAGAATTGTATTAGTCTAAAGGGCGGTTCAAAATTGATGCCATCAATGTTTCGATCTCTCCGTCAATGATTTCTTCATTTTTATGGATATTATAATCATATCATAGTTATTTATAGGTACAGTTCCGGTTTATAATTTTGACTGGTACATTGGTTTCTTGAGTCTGAAACAATACACATAATATTATTCTTCAAGAAATTTGGACTCAAATATGATAGTCAAAATAATGTTTTATTGACAGGAGTTAAGGATTACTTTCAGTTAAAAGGTCAACATAGAATTGAACCTTAAGTCGTAGAGAGAGGGAATAAAATTAACTATCACCAGCATAGCACGGCAATTCAATATTAAGAAAATTAAGATGTAACTATAATTTTCAATATTTTTTAAGATAAATAGCTTATTTTGTTATGTTTCATATATGGTTATTGAGTAGGTAGATATGTATTTAAGTTGGTTCATGCTTCATTACAATAATGCTGGCAGTGGATGGGTGAATCATACAGTACGCTAGACTTAAAAGTATAGTACTACTTTATAGGATACTAACATTCCAGGTACTGGGCTGAGTAGTAGCAGTCTCCGTTGTCGTTTTAGATTTTTCTCTGTTTTCACAGTTAGGTCTGACAACGCATGGTCTCCGCTCCGTATCTTTTCCTTCAGAAATTATGCTGGATTCATGGATACTTTCTTTTTATTCTGTAAATAATAATGTATACATAATGTAAGTAACTTGCGTTGAAATTAATTTAAGGCTAAAAAGATTTCTTAGTGGAAAAATCTTTGCCGAATGCGTGTCTGGAATTTTGCACTGGTATGTGAAGGATCAAATGGGGACTCTTAACAATAAATAATTAAATAGTTTACAAGTTTACAAAATAATGACATAATTTATTGGTTTTATGTAAATCTTCATCATCATAATTTATCAGCCTATTATCATCATCATCATCATCAGCCTATTATCATCATCAGCCTATTATCATCATCGACTGCAGAACATAGGATTCTCTTAAGGCGCGCCATAAGACTCTGTCCGCTTAGGTTGTCTGTCTGGTGGACAGCGGGGCAGTCCACCCTACTCCTGTTAGTTCGCGGTCTCAGTTTCGGAACTTTGACACCACAGCTGTTGTCAGGTCTTCGGCAAATCTGACCAACCCTTTGCCATTTCAGCTTGCTAATTTTCCGAGTTATGTCGACTACTTTAGATCTCTGACGTATCTTTTCGTATCAGATGTGATTTCTCAGTTAAACATCGAGCCAGATGTGATTTCTCAGTTAAACATCGAGCATAGCTCTCTCCATACATATAATATGTAATGAAAAACAGTTTAAACAATTTGTCTCCCGGCGATAGATTTACTTACCGATATAACGACAATCCGGGTCTTCTTTTATATTAAGTACTCTGTCACACTTGTACGCGTTATATTTCAGCATAGTTTAGTCGGGGAGTTCATGCACTACTTTAGTTTTGTTTTTAGAGAAATTTTTTACGAAATACGGCGGTCGGCGGTTTGAAAATGTTTCGCGGAGGAACATTGTGACATTGGCAGTAAGTACTCTATGATTGACAGCCGATGGTCACATTGTTTATGGTTTTTACTTTTTTATAAATTTTTACGGCTCTGGATTTCTTCCTTTTGAGCCAATCTTAGAGTTCGAGATCTTCGAGATGTCTTTGAGTTTCAGATTATTTCTACTTCTTTGAATATGGTCTTCTAATTGAATTTATCTGTTAAAAGTTGTTGTACAGCTGACGGTGCGTGTGGCAATGCAACAATAGAAAAAAAGGATAGCGCTATATGAGATCTCCCAGAACTATTAGAGAAATGGTTTCATCCTCTTTCTTATACTGTGTTTCGGTTTTGGCCTCGGACAAGGAGATTTTAAAATAACTTCTTATCATCATCATCAGCTTGTAAGCGTTCCGCTGTGGATTGATGGACTTCACATGTCATCTTATTCTTCTTCAGTTTATGATGGTTTCCTTACGATTATGTTTTCCTTTACTGTTTGAAAGCGATCGATATAACGTACATGGGTTGGAGGGACACATTGGTACATGACGTGTTGTCTGTGTATATTCGAATCCGGGATCCCCGTAAATAGGTATCCATGTCTCTCCGCAGCGCACCACCGACGCACTTTCTTAATTGATCTACATAAATTAAAAAAAAAAAGGGAAAAATTTTGTTTACGGTTTAGAATAAAGATAGACGTTTCTATATGATTCAGATTGATTCTCGCGTAAAATTCCCTTGGAATAAAGTTGTGTCATGGTTGGGTTCCTCCTTATTGAATAACTTTATGTGTCCCAATGACTTTCTTTTGGTATATTATAATATCAATTGATGTGTTCCATAGTTGTATAAAAAAATAATAATAATAACAATAGTAACTAAAGTCAACGGTTGTAGTGACTAGTTTCATTGCCTTTCCAAATTGACGAATAAAAAAAAAAGGGGTTAGTTTTGGGGAGAAGTTTTGACGTTTTGGATTTGTTTACTTTGAAAATTGCTGAAATTATTTATCGAAAGAGAATAGTTTAGTTTAGCATTAAATTCATAGAAATTTCATGGCTGTGAACTGTTGCATTGTTAAAGTCGAATGAATCTGAGCTTGGGGAAGGATGAATATTATCTGTTTTATATTTGTACATTGTGGAGAAATGAAAGAGAAGTATAAAGTGAGTATGGAATGTTTTCAATCATATTTATCATATGTAACTGGGCGTTAACAGTGTACCAGACTTTGTAGCCATGAGATAAGTTTATTTGCGCTTTGTTCTAAAGACTCCATACACACAACGAGATTCCTTAATGAATTGGAGTTAGGTTAGATGAAAAAAAAAAGAATTCAGTTTGAACTGGTAGTTAAGGAATTCTCATACTCCACTGGCAGCAATGATATCTTCTGGGCGACCACTACACACTCTCCAAACAATTAATGATTGCAGTAGATGTTGGAAAGTTTCAGATAGGGTATGTACTATTCAAACGATGATTATTGGTTTAACCGTGATGAGGATCTGGATTATGGTAGAATGTATTATGGAGTTCTATTAGATTGAAAAATTGAATCAGATAGATTGACATAGTACATAATTCCTCTAATTGGCTAGTCTCACAACCTAGTTTCTGCACATGAACCAGATGTTTTAGTGAAGGCTACTAATTGATCTTGAATTTTATGTTATTAATTAGAGACTTTTCTCACTATTGGGATTGTTTCTTCTTTGGTTTTAAAGACACACCACACACAAAAAAAAAAAAAAATACTTTGGGACAAAGCATTAATAAACTCTTTTCTTTTATATTTGTGAAAGATTTGAAAATATCTTCCGGCATCAGACCAGCAGTTATTTTCATGGGGGTGACTGTAACGAGATAGGCTATCATGCTAGCTATTCGTTCGGTTCACAAATATAACATTAGTCAGATATAGTTTCTAAGAACATAAATCTAATAATAGAAATTAACTTTAAAAAGAATAAAAATCCTTGAATAAATTAAATAAGTGGGAAAGCCGCATGATCTAAGTAGTATGTTTTACGAAGTAATACTAATACTGCATTATCTTAAGGCGGAACGTAACAACCTTATTTCTATAGTTATAGAGATCATTATCGTTGAAAGAATAAATATCTTCAGAATTAACTGGACACGACCTTATTTTCATCGAGTTAAGGTTCAATTTTGTTTGTTAAAATTTCGCCCACTTTGCACACTTCGGCCACTTTGCCCATATTGCCCATATCGACCACCTTTTGATGAGCATAAATAGGCGGGTTCGAGAGGGGGACGGGTCATTCAACGATTAACATTCTTTGAGCTCACTCGCTGCCGGTTGGTGTTTTGATTTTACTTAAATTTTCTACGTACCTACATTTGGGAGATTTTGTTGATAATTTGTAAAATAATTCAAGGGGAAGCGGTAAACTTTCTTTATTGATTTTTGGGATAAATTCTGGGGTTTTCATATCTTTAATTATTTACTAAATTCATTTATTTGGGGTTAATGTTTAAATTGTGAGCTTGAAGGGTATTACGGAACACGATGAAGTATCGTGGGTTATAGGCTCCTTTTACACCTTGCGGTGTTAAAGGTGAAAGCGCTTATAGCTTCCATTGTTTAGCCTGGTCTTGTGGTGTGCCAGGGATTGTTCTTTACCGACATAACAATCTATAGCCACATAGGTTTCGTAAGCTGGGTGTATTGTTACGGGGTATCCCACCGTCGAAGTGGAGGGAGTCCTTTAGGGGGCCTTAGTACCTTATGCTCGGCGTGCGAAATCTAGTCCCCTTAACATATGACACTTTTACTGTAGGGACCGTTCATATCACAACTTATGGCTTCGGCCGTGATATGAGCATTACACATGGAATAGGGTTAGGTACACTTAGAGGGCTCCACCCTCGAACCGTTTAACTTAGCTAGTCAGAAGGTTTCTTCCCTAGACAATCACGGGAAGACCTACACTACACACCTACACAATTAAATGTAAATGTGAGGCCTGCCTCTAGTATTGCGGAATACTCTTACACCGGAGTGTTTCAAACCTTAGGGAAACTTCTTTAGAATAGGAATATTTTAGACATTGGTTAGTTTATTAAATTCACGTTTATTGTAGGAATAGGCTAGGATAGTATAGGTATCATAGCTACTTAGATTAATATTGGGGATAATTGATGTTAGAATTCATAAGACAATAATATTATCTTGATCTTAATTGATTAGGGAGGTAATTTTAAACTCTAACAATATCTTCTCTTTACAATATTGGTTTTATAGTAGATTGGTACTAAGTTGATAAATTAGTATGAACTTATCTTCAAAGTTGCTGACTATTTAATAGAGAATGTTAAGCATATTAAAGAAAGACACATCCACTGAATTTGCTCAGATTCATAGTTTATTTTCCTAGTATTATATTAACTGTCTCAATGACTCTGACAAACTGACTAGAACTACAAATAAAAGTAATCATTATAGTCCTCTATTTTAATATTAAATACTTACTCATACTTACTGGTTTCATACTAAAGTTGTTGAATACTTGAAGGTATCACTGTAGAGGTTCTGGCCACATCTTCTCTGCAGTTAGGTCCCTAGTGACGTGGTAGTAGAATCCTTTTTTAAGGCCATACCCTATCCAATAGAAGTATTTGAGAAGGAACTTTATTTACAAGATTTACATAAGAAGTCCTAATTAAGAGATCTAAATATTAATAATATAACATAATAAACCTCTTGAAAAAGTCAACTTGAGGTCCTGATAGTTTTTGCTTGTCTTTGGGTGAGCAGAGAGCAGCCCGTAGCTAATCTCCATACAAAAATGATTGGAGACGTTACACTTCAAAAGATAAAGCTAAAAATATCATTATTTCTAGTCATATTCCAAATGTCTACCAAATGATGACATTCACAACATAAATATTTAATATTCTTCTCTGATAATTCTAGTATCCGGCCACATGGTTGGGGTCTCCCCTAAAAAACAATCACAATGTTGTCTAAACAATTTATGCTTACCATTTTATTATGATATTTATCTAATTCAGAATTACACCCTGTATAATAGGTTAGGTTAGGTATTATTCAGGTTAGAATTATTTTGGGTTCATTGCAAATAAGATCTAGGTCACTAGGTCCTTCTAAAAGAATCTGAGTTTCTACTACATAATGTGGGTTCCTAGACGATCACTTCTTCTGGCCAAATTTTTAGTTTAAGTTTAGATAATTAGGTAGATTTAAGTTTAGATGTAAATTAAGTCGGTTGTTATGAAATAGTTCTTTGGATAACTTAAGGATTAGGTTAGGTTAGGTTAGGTATTACATATCATTAGGTTATTTGAATCGATTAAACAAGATAGTCTTAGTTATATAATAAATAATTTAGTAAGTAGTAGGTATATAGGATCTAGTATAGTTAGATAGGATTAGGTTAGGTCAGTTACAGTCTGATCATACCCTTAAAATAGTTTCAGCTAATTTTGTTAGACCTTATATACAATGTAATGGAGGTGATTTAAGGTAATTTGCAACTATGGAGTAATTTGAACTTATAAGAATCACAATTCAGTTCTTCTCTCAATAGACACAAATATATAGTCTTCTAGAAGGCAGGTGTTGGTAGAAAGAGAAGAGAGAAGGCAGGTGTTGGATGTTATGTGTGCGTGCATGCATGTTTTATTTTGATACAGGGTGTAAGTGACAGCCTAGCAAAAATAGCGAAACTGTGAACTCAGACCATCAAACTGAACAACTTTCACTATGGAGCCTACCTCAGGAACGCGAAAAAACTGACTACCCGACTCAAATGTATGGGACAGCTGATTTTTCTTCGCGTGTCCTGAGGTAGGCTCCATAGGGAAAGTTTTTTTCATTTTGGTGGTCTGACAGTCAGAGTTCACACTTTCAGTATTTGCTAAGCTGTCACATACGCCCTGTATACTTCGGTCTTTAAAAATATCCCATCATTATTTTGTAATTAGAGAAATATTGTCAGTAAATCTCTTAGACATTTCAGCGTTTCTATGTCGTTTCAGCACTCACTCCTGACGAATGATGTTATCTTAAAAACTCGACCGCTTTCTTAAAAACTCGAACGCTTTCTTAAAAACTCGACCGCTTTCTTAAAAACTCGATATCTTAATAACTTAATCTTAACTTCAACAGAAAAACTCCTCATTCTTACCGCCCTGGCTCTGGCCCAGGGTCGGCCACAGGAAGCCGGTAATACTTCAGACCATGCTGCGCCCAGCGATCTATGCCCCCCTTCTGAGAACCACTGGCTACTTCCCCACGAGTGGGACTGCACATTGTTCTACTACTGTGAATATGGACTGAAATGGCAAACACCGCGCATGTGCGCGCCGGGGACTGAGTTTTCTTTTGACTTGCAGGTATTTAATAGTTTTTTGTAATATTTTGTTTCTGTGCTCTGTAAGAACGTACTTTACGGCTTATTATATTGTATGCTTGTAGTTATTATCGTTACAAATAATATAAAATTAAATTTAACATTAAAAATAATAATATCGTTAAAGACACTGAGTTTTTAATGTCATTGGTGAAAGATAATAACTGCAAACATAGTAAAAACGAATTCGCAGTGACCCGATAAATTGAAAATCAGCAATAACTACAATGTGACATTCTTTTTTTAATGTTGTGAGAAATAAAAAAAACCATTGAGGGCAGCACAATACGCTCGGTGCCCCCTTAAAGGTGTGTCCCGTTTAGTTCATACAAAAGTATTTATTCCCTGTTTTCTACCTGGATGACACTAGAAAAAAAAAGACTATTGTTCATTACCAAAAATTCTTGGTCTATGATAATTATTACCCACTGCCATGTGTTTTTGTTTTTATTTTCATAAATTAAATACAATATGAGAACTAGGAACCTTCTAAAATGACTAAAATTGCTCGATTTTTCTGCCGTTTTCAGACATCCAGCAAACAATTTGATTAATATACAGGGTGTTACAGAATTAAAAACAAATTTTTAAAACTTTTAAGAGAGTAGTTAAGACCATCAAACTGAACAACTTTCATTGTGGGACCAACATCGAAATCGGGAAGAAAAAAATCATCTGTCCCATTCAGTTAGCTTAGTTAGTAAATCTACTCGAGATTTGTAGTTTAGTATGGGACATCAGAATTTTTTTTCGCGATTCGATATTGGTCATAACCACCCCCTTAAATGTTTATTTGTATTTTTGTAACACCTTGTATAAGGAAAACAAAGACATAATTATTATTCTTGAATCTTGAAATCGTTTTTATTTTGGAGGAGGAAACAAGGGAGTACAAAAATGGTGATTTCGTCTATTTTATGCAGGTAAAATTAGTTTGAGCTGCAGTTGTCACTTTCGCACTAGTAGCTCGGTTCTTTTCGATTCGAAAAGGCCGAGGTGTTGGCAGACAGCCTCGAGTCTCAATGTGCCCCCAGTACACTGCCAGTAGACGCCGGTCACCTCTCAGAGGTCGACGGTGAGGTCGAACGCAGACTCTCGGTCCCCCCTACTGACACTCTGTCACCCATCACCCCCAGCGAGGTCCATGACATTATTAAAGTACTGAAACCCCGGAAGGCTCCGGGCTCCGATGGCATCTCCAATAAGGTGCTCAAGTGCCTATCGGCGCCACTCAGCTTATTACTATCCGCCATCTTCAATGCGGCCATGTCCAACTCGATCTTTCCTGACACCTGGAAAGAGGCAAATGTCATCGGAATCCCGAAACCTTCCAAAGACAAGACAATTCCCTCTAACTATCGCCCCATAAGTCTCCTCAAGACTATGGGGAAGATATACGAACGTCTCCTACTCAATCGCCTAAAAGATTTCGTACAATCCAAAGGCATTCTCATAGACGAGCAATTCGGCTTTAGATCCGAACACTCGTGTATCCACCAAGTCCACCGCCTCACGGAATTCATACTCGGTAATAGATTATTTAGACGGCCCGTCGGGACGGGGGCGCTCTTCTTCGACGTAGCGAAAGCCTTCGACAAAGTCTGGCACAACGGTTTGATTTACAAACTGTTTATACTTCAAGTGCCAGACAGACTCGTACACATCATACGAGATTTTTTGTCGAATCGTAGCTTTCGCTACCGAGTAGAGGGTACGCACTCGTCCCCTCGTACCATTACCGCCGGAGTCCCTCAGGGCTCCGCTCTCTCCCCACTACTCTACTCCCTCTATACTAACGACATACCGCGCCCGCGCGATTGTCAGTTAGCCCTATTCGCGGACGATACCGCTCTATACACCTCCAGTAGGAGCAAGCTCTTAGTGTGTTCGAGACTCCAATCCGCAGCCAGTGCCCTCGGGGACTGGTTTCGGAAATGGAGGATCGAGGTCAATCCCGAAAAAAGCATGGCAGTGTTCTTTTTCGGGAAAGACGTACACTCGGAGCTACCTCAGATTAGGCTATTTGACCGTGCGATCCCCTGGGTGAACACGGTCAAATATCTAGGAGTCACACTAGATCGCGGTATGACATTCCGGCAGCACATTATGCGAGTTCGAAAGAACGCATTCCATGTGCTGCATCGTTTATATCCGGTCCTGAACGGGCGTTCTAAATTGTCACTTAGAAATAAGTTGACAATTTACAAAACCTGTATCAGGCCGATATTCACGTACGCCGGAGTGGTATTCGCACACGCCGCCCCGTCCCATATCCATAAATTAGAGGTCATCCAAAACAGATCCATGCGTACCGCGACTGGCGCACCTATGTTCTTACGTAATAAGAACCTTAACATCGATCTGGAGTTGCCTACCATCAAGCAACTACTCAAATCTATGGTTACGGACTATTTCACCGCCCTCCCACGTCATTCTAACCCTCTTATTAGAAAAAATGCCACCTACCGGTGCTGTAGGCACAATAAGCCTCGAAAGCGTCGGCCTCGGAACGTCTTAGACGAACCGGACGACCCGATCACGGTCGCTATGATAGCGGCCCTCCAATCACGACTCACCGACACAAACACACACAACACGATCACCGCCGGCGGTAACACAATCATTTCTTTGTTGCGTCGTCGTCGTAAAAATCGAAATCCCCACCGTCCCCGGGGGGGTTCGTCGCGATCTCTGCCCACTCTTTTGCCTTCTGGCGCCTACAGACGCTACCGGCACATCGCTGGCCGATTCTCACCGATCCCCACTACCCAATCGTAGCCCGCGTAGTCCCAGCAACGCCCATTGCCGAGGTCCGTACCCCTTAGGGGTGCCCCTTGGGCAGGTTGCTTAAGCTCATGCATTGGTTCGGTAGACCTACCAGGGCGCTTCGCCGTCACTGGTGTGGTCCCCCCATAGTCCGCAGTAATAAGCAGTCGATGCTCCCTGAGCAATGCTGTATTGGTCAATTCGAAAAAAAAAAAAAAAAAAAAAAAAAAATCGATTCGAAATTTCGTACAGAACGACGTTTCTTTTAAGAAGGAGATCGCTAAGAACTGCCTTTGAACACCGTACCGTATTTGATGCCGATTCATTCAATAAAACCCCTGCTATGCTGTTCATTTCAAAACTGCAGTACCTACCTATACTCGAATAAAATTCAACAGCAGTTTTTTTCGTGTGCCTAAACATTCCGATATTAAAAGAGACACAGTACAACTTTTATTGTTATATCTGCCTATACATTATTTATTTGTCTTTTATTAATAATCGTACACTTACTTATCTAATCTGGGTGTTTATTTTATTCGGTATGTTATTCCCCGTAGTTCGACATTGACATTATTGACATTGTTCCATTTAGGCAGGTATCCCCCTAGAAATTAGAACCACTAGTCCTTTGACTATTTATTATAAGGATATAGGATATAGCCTTGCGGTAGCATTTCCCCTCTGCCACGGTATAAGATTAATTAATCATGTGCATTTACATTCAATTTTATACCTTATCACTTAACGAGACAGCCTATAATTGCGAAACAATAACTTCGAACTTAGAACGTTTTGGAGTTCACACGAGACTTCTTCTCATGATTTTTAAAGTTCAAAATTAGAATCTAAAGTTATGGGGAATAAAATCCAAAGTTGCAGATTTCATGTTACATCGGGCCGTTTGATGGTCTGAAGCACCCCTTTTAGTCATCATCATCATCATCATCTCAGCCGATGGATTCCCACTGCTGGACATAGGCATCACCCAAGGATCGCCATAACGATCGGTCCTGCGATGCCCTCATCAAACGGGTTCCCGCCGCCTTCACCAGGTCCTCGGTCCACCGTGTGGGAGGCCTACCCACGCTGCGCTTTCCGGTACGCGGTCGCCACTCGAGAACTTTTCGGCCCCTTTAAGCCCCCTTTAAGTATCCAATTTAATTTTGCACCCTGTCTGTATAGGTACCAAAAACAAACTTCTAGGTTTTAAAATCTATTAATTTACCTCAGGTCTGTGTTCATCCTGGAGTGGCCAACTGTCAGCTAACCGGAGTTCCTCCTACTGAAGGAACTACTGAAGCAGCTACAGAGGCCCCAACTACGACTAAGGCCCCTACTACCACTGAAGCCCCAACTACCACTGAGGCTCCTACTACCACTGAGGCTCCTACTACCACTGAGGCTCCTACTACCACTGAGGCTCCTACCACCACTGAGGCTCCTACCACCACTGAGGCTCCAACTACCACTGAGGCTCCTACTACCACTGAGGCTCCTACCACCACTGAGGCTCCTACTACCACTGAGGCTCCTACTACCACTAAAGCTCCTACTACCACTGAAGCTCCAACACCTACTACCACTCAGGCTCCTACTACAACTAAGGCCCCAACTACAACTGAAGCGCCTACTACCACTGATGCACCAACAACCACTAAGGCCCCTACTACCACTGAGGCACCCACTACAACTGAAGCGCCTACTACCACTGATGCACCAACAACCACTAAGGCCCCTACTACTACTGAGGCCCCAACTACAACTAAGGCCCCTACTACCACTGAGGCACCTACTACCACTGAGGCACCAACAACCACTAAGGCCCCTACTACCACTGAGGAACCAACTACCACTGAGGCCCCAACTACAACTAAGGCACCAACTACCACCGAAGCACCGACTACCACTGCCGCCCCCTCGTCTACGGAGGCAGCAATCATCTCAACTACAACTGCCGCCCCAACAACCGAAGGAAACAGCGCAGATCTTCCCAATGGCTGCCCTGCTGACTTCGAGGAGCACAGACTGCTTCCCCACGAGACTGAATGCAATTTGTTCTATTATTGCGTCTTTGGAGAGAAGGTTGAGAGAAGCTGCGCGCCTGGTACCTACTTCAACCCTAAGATTCAGGTGAGCATTATTTCTTACTTATTTCATAGAGGGTGGGCCTCTCATGTCTATATGCACCGGTTTACATTGCATCCGACCCCGCATCTGTGAGTAGCGAGCTAGCGAGCGTTGCTGAGAGTTACATCACATGAGACTAACGCTTAGTACTCCGGGGAGCCCAACGTAGTATGCTATACCAAGTGGAAATTTTTACAATGTCTGCCAGTATGAATTAGGTACGTCACATTCCGTCAATTCGTTGCAACCCGGTCCGCTCTAGTGTGTGCAAAGTACGCATTTTGCGATGCGGGCCGCATCCGCATCACACTGGCAGAAATCCGCCGCGCATAAATGCTACCTGCTCCGCCCCGGCGTAGTATGCGATCACAGATTACCCCCAATAGAAACCGCATACAAAGCCGCCGACGCGCGCCACACATCTATGATTTTTCACTCATTTAAGCAAAGCGAGTGGCGAGCTCGAAGTAGTGCTCATTTCATTTCATTTATTTATTCCATTAGATTAGATTAGATTCGCTTATTTCATATTACAACATACATTCTTACATAAATATTTTACATAAAATGTTCAGTCATAACATGATGATGATGATGAACATCAAATTGTATACATACGTATACAATTTGACGATGTATATTGTATACGGTCATGGATGTTTATATGTTTGTGCCATTGTTGTATGGTTTCCATAATAAACAGCCTATTAGTGCTTGCTTGGGATCATTACAATGTATGTGCCTGTGAGCATTATTTATTTATTGTTTATTTATTTATAATAAAATCAAATTAGCAATATCAAAAAAATAATAATAATAAAACATTAAAGTTAAAAATAGTCTCTTGACTATTATTAAAACAATTTACATTGACAATGTACAATTGTGTGACAATGTCCAAGATATTTATTTATTTTTTATTTTATTTATATTGTGTGAGAAATGGGAGTGCTACCTTGAAATGGCCAATCATGTTACATTGTTTCGTGCCCGCACCTACCGTCGAAAATGGTGACTTCGGACCTGTACAAAATTTTCATCATGCGGTATCTATTGGGGGTAATCTGTGTATGCGATAGTTCATAAATAAATTGTATTAGAAGCGATTTGGGAAAATTTTTGCGCTGCGGCGCGTAGTTATTTATGTCAAAGTCAATTTCAGTAAGGTAAAAATTTCCAAACAGATAATTCGTGTTGCTACTACGTATTAGATAAAAGTTTAATCGTCCACAGCTGTTTTATAATCCGGGATTAGGTGTTGATTATAAAGTCACAAGACCGATTGGTTTTATTATTGTACAGTCTACATGAAAAATAAACGATGATATATAAATTCTATATCATTGTCTAGTCATTTGCATACGATTCCGGGCTAGATTCTGGTACTTTCAACGAAACTAGAATCTAATCATGATAAATCTGTGAGACGATGCCCAAGACATATTTACGATTTTTGGGGTAAAAACGGTTCATGGGGATCGCAAGCAAAAAAAACTGCTTATTAGCAGTTCTTTCTAGTTGCGTACTTCTTCTTTTTCTTAACGTGTCAACTCTTTAGTTGACACGTTGAGAAGAAGAAGAAGTACGCCTAGGCTATACATGTTGTTACAAAAATACAAATAATCATTTAAGGGGGTGGTTAAGACCATCAAACTGAACAACTTTCACTATGGGACCAATATTGAAATCGCGAGAAAAAAAATCTTTTGTCCCATACATTTAGCTCGAGTAGACCAATTTCTTACCTCACCACAGGATCGTGGCGTAAAATGTAAGCAAATGCATATTCCAGTCTCGCTCGCACTCCGTATCGCACATGCGTACCTTTCCCATTTGTATGAAATGTCAGCTAAGAGTCGAAGGTGTGGTTTAGGCTTCGAAGATGTGAGACTCCTGAAGGAATCAGTCGTCTCTTAAGACACCCAACTTGGTGCTTATTGTACCTTACAAGACTTACCTCTGAGATCGTTTCCATCGTTTCAGCAAAGCACCTCTATATACGCCAACGAGCACCGTTGAATGAATTTACCCATTTTCAGTAAACTCATTTTGCTATTGACTGTACCTACATACTGTGTTTACTTGTGATAGAAATTAGGATTATTGACATTGTACTGCTAATCTTAACATTATTTATTGTTTGGAAACTATTTGGAAACTAAAACTTACGGCTAAATATGGCTATAATTAAAAACATTGAAAAGTTATCAATTGAGAAAGCAAGAGTGCTTCTAATTGTTTTGAGTATCAAAAAGCTAGGTAATCGGAAATATGAATATATGATCTGTATACAATCGAATAAAATGAACTGTATTGTGTTTTTGATAGGTTTGCGACTGGCCCGAGAATGTAGAATGCGCTAGCCAGGGTGACAACAACGGAGACAATGACAACGGAGATGGTAATGATAACGGAGGTGGTGATGACAATGGAGACGATGGTTTGCTAGAGAACGGCTGCCCCGCTGACTTCGAAGTACACCAGCTGCTTCCTCACCAGGACTGTGGCAAGTTCTACTCCTGCGTTTTCGGAGAGAAGGTTGAAATGGTCTGCCCTGGTGGTCTACACTTCAATCCTGCTATACAGGTAATTTGTATATTATCTTGTTATATTATAAATAGCTGTTGCATTTATCTAACGTAACGTCCACATTATAAGAGGGGTTAGAAGTGCAAAGTAGGCGTGGAACGTGTCGCCACAGGTTATGCAATGATTTGCATAACACCATAAGGCGCGGCGTGGTGCGAGCGAGAGGGCATGAGTAATTGTAGCAGCGTGAGTGGGAAGACAATTGGCGACAGCCGTCTCCGAAGCAAACGCGCTACTTTGAATTTCTAACCCCTCTTATAATGTTCTGTGGTAACGTCGGACATTAAATTTCTAATTTTCTTTTTTCACAACAATCCAGTAACGACTTTACAAGTTGCACGAAATCTTAAACTTCAAGTCGTGTCTTGTTTCCTAATTATTACACTCAGTCGGTGTATCTATTCATGCATCTTCTATCGCGCGCTATGTGTATATAAGGTCTAACAAAATTAGTTGAAACTATTTTAAGGGTATGCTCAGGCCATCAAACTGAACAACTTTCTCTTCGGGACCAATACCGAAATCTCGAAAAAAAATCTGCTGCCCCATACATTTGTTGCAGTTTAGTATGGGACATCAAATTTTTTTTCGCGATTTCGATATTGGTCCCATAAAGAAAGTTGTTCAGTTTGATGGTATGAGCATACCCTTAAAATAGTGTCAGCTAATTTTGTTAGTCCTTATATTTATTAATGTGGCAACAGCGAGGCGATATTCGCTCTCCTGTCATGCTGGACATGCGCTGGGCATAAATATGCCACTGCTAGTAAAATGTGCATAGGTATTGTGCTTAAATGCATGAATTTAAGAGCAATAACCTTGTCGGTGGAAAACACAACGATTATTTTTTTGAATCGACGCTATTAGTCTTTCTGCTCTCACATTATACAACTGTGTCTTTGGACAGTAGGTTGAGCATATTTGTCTTCCTGGTTTACACTTTAACGCTGAAGCGGTAATTACATGCAGCCAAACCATAAAACATGGTTTTGTAGGACTAGGTATATTTAAAAAATGTATTATAATTGTAATTTTTTAAATCGAAAGTCAAAGCACACTTCCTGGACCTCTGTTCCTGATTTTTCCTTTCCCCCCTTCTATTTTTCTATCTAAATTAATCCGGTACGTGTAGGTATGTTTATGTTTTGTTGTAGCATGTATGATATACATATTATATATTATTATTTATATGTTATTTATCTATGTACCTTTAATTATATGTAATATGTATGTATTTGTTGTATTCACTTCTTTTTCACCTATAATTTTTTTTTTTATAACACCAACCCGTTCTTTGTTATATTTCCTCTACCCTAAGGTTGTCTGGAAGAAATCGCTTTTTAGCGATAAGACCGCATTATTTGTACCATATTCAGTTTATGTTTCCTATTGTGCATTGTAGTTTCTTTTGGTGTAAATAAAGTATATTTCATTCATTCATTCATTCATTTTAAAACTTATTATATACCTAATAAAAAGAAATTAAGTGGCAAAGCCATTGTTATTTTTTTTTAATAAACATTTTTATTTAAATTTATTGTTGTATTCTGATGACATAGTTTCGTGCATAACTTAAATTGTTCAAGACTAATCATAAACTGATAAATTTCTAGGCTTAAATAAAGTCAACTAACGGGGGAAATTTTACTACTAGTAAAAGCTATTTTTATCAACGTTCAGTTAAAGGAAACAAACGAATGTTAAAGTTCATTTAAAAAAACCGTTTGCTGTTGAAATAAAAGTACTAATAATTTTCAGGTTTGCGACTGGCCCTGGAATGTGAGTTGTGAAGGCTCTGGAAATGGCGATGACAATGGCGATGGTCAAGACAACGGTGATGGTCAAGACAACGAAGATGGACAGGATAATGGAGGTGGCAATGGCAATGACAATGAAGATGGTAATGACGGTGACAACGAATTATTGCCTAATGGATGTCCCGCTGATTTCGAAGTACACCACCTCCTTCCACATAACGACTGCGGCAAGTTCTACTTCTGTGTGTTCGGAGAGAAGGTTGAGAGGAAGTGCCCTGCTGGACTACACTTCAATCCTACTGTACAGGTAATATTATTAATTATTATCTTGTTATTCTCATAAAATAGACTCCACGTTTGTTTCATAGTCAATGTGTTCTTAAAATTATACATAAGTAGACTATTAGTCACAGCCTTTTATCTTCGGCGAGCGAGACCAAAAAATTTTTTTTGTGTTCATTATTTTGCTTCTTTATTTAAAAAATTATTATGAACTATACACTTAACTTATTACATACTTACTTGCTCAACTTGTTTTGATCTGATATCAATATTGTATTGGAAATTGTATGATTTTATAAAATTCGGTATTTGGTATAACATTCTAAACCCTCTAGGTTTGTGACTGGCCCTCGAGTGCTGGATGCAAAGCTGTAGACGGTGGAGATAACGATGGTGAAGGTAGCGGTGGTGGTCAGGATAACGGAGATGGCAATGACAACGGAGATGGTGGTGACAACGGAGATGGTGAAGACAACGGAGATGGACAAGACAATGGAGATGGCAATGACAATGGAGATGATAATGACGATGACAATGAATTATTGCCTAATGGATGTCCCGCTGATTTCGATGTCCACCAGCTCCTTCCTCATAACGACTGCGGCAAGTTCTACTTCTGTGTGTTCGGAGAGAAGGTTGAGAGGGAGTGCCCTGCTGGACTTCACTTCAATCCTACTGTACAGGTAATCTTATTAATTATATTGTTTTTCTTGTAAAATAGACTCCACTTTTGTTTCTAAGTCAAAATGGAATCAAACAATTATACATAAGTTGACGAATAGCAGGCTTAAAATCATCGATTACCTCAAACAGAATGTTTTTGTGGGAATTATTTTGCATACTTGTTCTTAAAATTTTATTTACAGACGCTTATGCATCCTCTCTGTGCTCTGCAGTGAGACGTATATACGCTGATGATGATGATATATACTGCCCACTATTACATACTTACTTTAACTTTGAGTCTTGCTCAACCTTCCTTTCTTTTTTTTACCTGATCTTAACGGATAAAAATTTCCTAACACTTAGATTTTTATATAAAATTAGTTTGTTAAAACATTATGAACCCTCCAGGTTTGCGACTGGCCCTCAAGTGCTGGATGTAAAGCTGTAGACGGTGGAGATAATGATGGTGAAGGTAGCGGTGACGGTCAGGATAACGGAGATGGCAATGACAACGGAGATGGTGGTGACAACGGAGATGGTGAAGACAACGGAGATGGACAAGACAATGGAGATGGCAATGCCAATGGAGATGATAATGACGATGACAATGAATTATTGCCTAATGGATGTCCCGCTGATTTCGATGTCCACCAGCTCCTTCCTCATAACGACTGCGGCAAGTTCTACTTCTGTGTGTTCGGAGAGAAGGTTGAGAGGGAGTGCCCTGCTGGACTTCACTTCAATCCTACTGTACAGGTAATCTTATTAATTATATTGTTTTTCTTGTAAAATAGACTCCACTTTTGTTTCTAAGTCAAAATGGAATCAAACAATTATACATAAGTTGACGAATAGCAGCCTTAAAATCATCGATTACCTCAAACAGAATGTTTTTGTGGGAATTATTTTGCATACTCGTTCTTAAAATTTTATTTACGGACGCTTATGCATCCTCCCTGAAGGTAAACCTGTGCTCTGCAGTGAGACGTATATACGCTGATGATGATGATATATACTGCCCACTATTACATACTTACTTTAACTTTGAGTCTTGCTCAACCTTCCTTTCTTTTTTTACCTGATCTTAACGGATAAAAATTTCCTAACACTTAGATTTTTATATAAAATTAGTTTGTTAAAACATTATGAACCCTCCAGGTTTGCGACTGGCCCTCAAGTGCTGGATGTAAAGCTGTAGACGGTGGAGATAATGATGGTGAAGGTAGCGGTGACGGACAGGATAACGGAGATGGCAATGACAACGGAGATGGTGGTGACAACGGAGATGGTGAAGACAACGGAGATGGACAAGACAATGGAGATGGCAATGACAATGGAGATGATAATGACGATGACAATGAATTATTGCCTAATGGATGTCCCGCTGATTTCGATGTCCACCAGCTCCTTCCTCATAACGACTGCGGCAAGTTCTACTTCTGTGTGTTCGGAGAGAAGGTTGAGAGGGAGTGCCCTGCTGGACTTCACTTCAATCCTACTGTACAGGTAATCTTGTTAATTATATTGTTTTTCTTGTAAAATAGACTCCACTTTTGTTTCTAAGTTAAAATGGAATCAAACAATTATACATAAGTTGACGAATAGCAGCCTTAAAATAATCGATTAGCTCAAACAGAATGTTTTGGTGGGAATTATTTTGCATACTTATACGGAAATACACCAAGGCCATCTTGATCTGTTAATCATACCGATTACATTCAATAATTTTTTAACTGTCATGTGGTTTCGTCTCTGAATGGACCATACCATTTCCCGCGGGTGTCTTCGACGCGACTAAGGGATTGTTTATGTGGGCGAATGGCTAGCCACCTGCAGCTGCACTAGCAGATAGTTGTACCAATGTTTCAGACCACCCCAAAGGGGATTACGATCGTGAGTTTTTGTATGGTTGGTTGGTTATATATTTTTTATGAAATAACTGAAGCATATTTAAGTCAATATTTTTTTACATTTTCAGGTTTGTGACTGGCCATGGAACGCGGGCTGTGAAAACAACAACAATGGCGACAACGGTCCCGATGGCGACAACGGTCCTGAAGGCGACAACGGTACCGATGGTGACAACGGTCCCGATGGCGACAACGGTCCCGATGGCGACAACGGTCCCGATGGCGACAACGGTCCCGATGGCGACAACGGTCCCGATGGCGACAACGGTCCCGATGGCGACAACGGTCCCGATGGCGACAACGGTCCTGATGGCGACAACGGTCCCGATGGTGACAACGGTCCTGATGGCGACAACGGTCCCGATGGCGACAACGGTCCTGATGGCGACAACGGTCCTGATGGCGACAACGGTCCCGATGGCGACAACGGTCCCGATGGTGACAACGGTCCTGATGGCGACAACGGTCCCGATGGCGACAACGGTCCTGATGGCGACAACGGTCCTGATGGCGACAACGGTCCCGATGGCGACAACGGTCCCGATGGTGACAACGGTCCCGATGGTGACAACGGTCCCGATGGCGACAACGGTCCCGATGGCGACAACGGTCCCGATGGCGACAACGGTCCCGATGGCGACAACGGTCCCGATGGCGACAACGGTCCTGATGGCGACAACGGTCCTGATGGCGACAACGGTCCCGATGGTGACAACGGTCCTGATGGCGACAACGGTCCTGATGGCGACAACGGTCCTGATGGCGACAACGGTCCTGATGGCGACAACGGTTCCGATGGCGACAACGGTCCCGATGGTGACAACGGTCCTGAAGGCGACAACGGTCCCGATGGTGATAACGGTACTGACATCAGTCCAGACCATAGCAAATGCGCTGACGCTTGCAATGTCTTACCCTGGGGCCATGAAACGGCATGTGATAAGTACTGGAGATGTCAAGGAGAAAAAGCAGTCTTAGTTATATGCTCAGAAGGTCTACATTTCAATGCGCACACCGGCAATTGCGATTTTATTTGCAACGCTGGATGCGTAAGGGAATATGTTCAGACAACTGCAACTTCTGATGGATTAAAGATCTTCGTTCCTTGGCATAAGGTTGATAAAGGCATGAAGGACACTTACTTGCCGTTTGCTAATATAAATTAAATTTAGTGATAATTTACTCTTAGTAAATGGAGATTACCAAAAATTTTTACTTACCAGTTGATTAAAACTTACCAACATTATTTATTTTAATCACTTTACTTATTAAATTATTATTTAAAGACTATTCAAATGTTAATTCGTCAACGACTGTACAATTATTATGTAAACAAAATAAATACCTAATACGAACTAAATTAGTAGTTAGTAGTTTTCTTTTTCCTACGTTCCCCGACGCGCATAACATAGCATCTGAAATTGGCTACCTTTCTGTGACACGGGTGCTATAGCAGATGCCATAGCAGTCACTGTCACATACTACACAATCTAAGTGTAACGCAGTGTGGATGCAATTTACTGCGAGCTTCTTTCTACAGCAGTCGACTGCCATAGCAATCGCTAATCGCTGTCACATTCTAATGTTGATGATATAATATGGTATGGTATGTAGGTAGGCTGCTATAGGAAATTTAAATTTTTCTGACAAATTATTAGTGTCCAATATGGATGATTTAGTATCGGCGGGCATGTTGTTAAAGAGGGGTATTTTATACCCGACTGCGCCAGAAGAAGGGTAATTTCGAGTGTACTACACGTATTGTCCATTTCTTTGACGCTCTAGGTAGGGTTCGCATGCAGTCCCCGAGAAAACGATAAAAATCGAAATGTGATTCCATCTTTATGTTATAAAAACAAAAGTGCATGTTTTCTCATTTGGTCACCATATCGTGACTGGCATTCCAGCCGTGCTGTACCCTAAAAGGCTTGATGGATTTTTACTAAAACAGCCCATATCAACCCACTGCTAGGCACATGCTTCCCTTTTATTGCACTATTCCTCGCGATCTTTCTGCGCTAATTGGAGTGCGATTTTTGAATCTCATTCGCTGAGCTCAGCAGTTGAAAATGTCAAAATAACTATGGAGATATGCATCTTTCTACTGCTGATTTAACTTTCAAAAATTATACTTCTGTCGTGCGATTTTTGAAAGTCAAATCAGCAGTAGAAAGATGCGTATCTCCATACATTTTCAACTGCTGAGTTCAAGGTATGAGATTCAAAAATCGTACTCGCAACAGTGACGGGTTCGCAACCCGTCACCCTCACAATGTCGTCGGACCGACCTGCTGGTGGTCTGCCTGCTGACCTCCGTCTCTCTCTTGGCCACCACTCTGATACTGCCTTGGTCCACCGACCGTCTTCCCATCTAGCGAAGTGTAGCCATTACTAGCCTTTTATTTTATTTATAAGAAGAATAGCTGAGCATTGTATATTAATTTAGTAAATCTTCCTGACAATAGATGGCGCTCTGCTTTTTAGTAAAACTATTCCTCAACAGATGGCGCTTCTCGTTTTAGTTAAGCTACTCGTTACTAGATGACGCTTATTATTTTAGTTAATCTACTCGTTAATAGATGACGCTTATTATTTTAGTTTTGCTTCGCGACAATAGATGGCGGTGTTATTTTAAATAATGTTACTCGACAACAGATGGCGCTTCTCGTTTTAGTTAAACTACTTGTTGATAGATGGCGCTTAATATTTTAGTTTTACTTCCCGACAATAGAGGACACTTCAAACTTTAAGAGCTACTCGACAACAGATGGCGGTGTTTATTTAAATAATGTCCCTCGACAACAGATGGCGCTCTACAGTTAGTTATTTTGATTCGACAATAGAGGGCAGTTTTAATTGCAGTTTTCGGAATTTTAAGATTCTCAGACGAGAACCAAAAAGAAAAGAATATTAAATTACTTAAGTATGTAAGTACTATTAGTATTAAGAAATAAGAATTTGTTTTCTTCATTTATTTATTATATTTAGTAAAACTAACAATAAATCATTTAAATAAACATAATTTTCAAATAATTACCTAGGTACATAAAACGTAAAAATTAAAAGAATAATAAAAATAAATTATCAAAAAATAATGATAAATCAACATTTAAAATGGGCTGACGTAACCTCAGGGTTAAAAGCTCAAAAAAAAAAGAATTAAAAAAAAAAACATTTATAATGCTATTTACATAAGAAGGTTATTTAGATTTACAAATAAACTGTAACTATGGAAAAACCCGATAAGTAGTAATTGTATATATCATTTATTCATAATATTTAATAATATTTTTATCTTCTTTCGTCTAATCTCTTCCAATCTACTAGTGATGATATCTACTGGTGATTTGACTTTCAAAAATAATACTCCAGGAGTGCGATTTTTGAAAGTCAAATCATTAGTAGAAAGATGCATATCTCCATAGTAATATTGACATTTTCAACTGCTGAGTTCAAAGAATGAGTTTCAAAAATTGCACTCCTGGTGTGCGATTTTTGAATCTCATACGTTGAACTCAGCAGTTAAAAATATATGGAGATACGCATCTTTGCACTGCTGATTTGACGTTCAAAAATCGCACTCCTGGAGTATGATTTTTGAAAGTGAAATCAGCAGTAGACAGATGCATATCTCCATAGTTATTTTTAACTGCTGAGCGCAGCGAATTAGATTCAAAAATCGCACTCTTGTTACTAAGTACAATTGCGTGATAATATTTTTTATTTATAAAGGAGAACGCCCAACCCCGTTTCGCCTACAAATTGAATTTTATAAGAAATGCCACGATAGAAAAGAATAATTTCCATTTCCTTGGGAAACACGATATTCCACCTATCATGTGTATAATTTCAGCTATCATACGATTTGTATGTGTTATGGTCACACATAGATGTGAAGAGCTGGCGATTGATCCACGAAGAAGAATGTTGATCTTCAATAATGGAATGGAAATTGTATACAATATTTTCTTGACATCATTGACTGTCAACAGCGTTGCTGGCTTCAATCACCTGAAAAAAATTACTATTTATTATAACTATTTACCAACTATTTACTATAAATTATTTTATTACACATCTCTTATGCAGAAGGCTTGCGTGGGGACACAGGTCCAACACGTAGAGGCCCCTTTCAGAAACTTTTATCGAAACGCTCTTACAGACGAGCGACACTTTGCGGTCGCCGTGGGTCGCAGAGGGTCGCGCTCATAGACTATACCGTGGTACGCGCTATGAGCAAAAAGAATGTAACTCACTACGTTATGACAGTCAGGACTTCCATGCTAAAAACTGGTCATAACCGATGATCCAGAATGTATGAAATGTGTGTAACCGTTCAAAGAAATTTAATGGCGGCGGTGCACGTTTTATATTACGTTTTTTAGTTAGAGAGTTGCGCAAGCCTGGCGATGGGTTGCACCAACCGTGGTCTATCACTAGAGGACATACCACGTTAGGTGCAGAGACTATTTTAGGAAGGACAAAATAAAACTACTCGGGTTATGGGGGTGAACTGGGTGGGCCGGGAAATCTGGGTTATTGCGGAGAGACTCGGGACGCCTGTCGTAACAAATGTCTCTATATTATAACTACTAGCGTGCCGCCCCGGCTTCGCACGGGTGCAATGCTGATCACCTTCCTCCTCTTTCCTTCGAACCTTCCTCTTGAATCAGAGATCTATTTAAAAAACCGCATAAAAATACGTTGCGTAGTTTTAAAGATCTAAGCATACATAGGGACAGGCAGCGGGAAGCGACTTTGTATTATACTATGTAGTGATGATAGTGATGATTATTTACTAAATTATATTACTATTTGAAATATGTTGGGCACACGTCTAATTTTATTGGGTAGGTACACAGTCGTGGTAGAAAGCAGCAAAATTATTTAAAATCATGATAGAATATCACGTTGCCGGAACTCCTTCAGACCATCAAACAAAACAACTTTCGCAAGAAGCCAAAAAAAAATCTGCTGTTCCTTAAAAAATGTCAATAGCTTCTCAATAACAATGTATGAAACAGTTGTTTTTTTTTTCGTGATTTCAAAGTTCATCCTATAGTAAAGGTTCACCCTGCTCCGGCTTCAAAACGACCCCGATTCCACTGTGTATAGGCGGATGATAAAGATGTTTAGTTGCAAATGTCTATTGTTGTATAATTCTCACCCTCTTAATCTTCTTTCCATACATAGACCAGAAAGTAACGTTGACCTGGGTAGGTTTCCCAGTCCTGGCGTCAAACACCCGGCAGCTGTCGAACGGGGGGCAATACAAGTGGAGAGACACGGCTCCGTTCACGTGGGAGGGGTTCTCCATGCGGTGGAGGCCTAGCGCGTCTGCAAGAAGGGCGTGGATTAGGGGAATGTGGTTACAAAAAATAAATGTGGATCGGTGTGGGGAAGTGTGGTTACAAAAAATAAATATAGCTAGGTGTGAGGGAGTGTGGTTACAAGAGAAAAAATGTGCGTCAGTATGGGGGAATGTAGTTAAAACTAACAAATGTGAATCACAGTGGGAGGGAATGTGGTTAAGATAAAGAAATGGGGTCTAGTGTGGGAGAGTTTCGTTACCAAAAATTCGTTACCAAAATAAATGGGATTAGTTCACACTCCCATTTATCCTCAAGGAAATTATGTTGCAAAAAATAAATCTGGATCGGTGTGACGGATTGTGTTTACAGATAATAAAATTGTGGATCAGTGTGGAAGAGTGTGGTTACAAAAATGTATGTGGAGCAGTGTGGGGATGTGGTTACAAAAAATAAACGGTAATAATTGTTTTAATTTTATTATATAACAAAAAATGTGGAGTTGTGTAGGTGTGTATAGTTACAAAAAAGTGATCAGTTTACAAAACTGACAGTATATTGCCGGCTAGAAGTTGTCTCGATGTACGTTAATATTGACTGCTTTCAAATTGGTGAAGGAAAGCATCGTGAGGAAACCTGCATAAGAAGAAAATTTTGATGCGTATGTGAAGTCTACCAATCCGCATTGTGCACGCCTGGTGGGCTATGCTCTTGCTCATACCCGAGAATAGGCCTGTACCCTGCAATGGGACTTAGGTATGACGAATGATTTAAAAGAAACTTACCATTAATATAGCAAACGTCGTCAACTTCTAATCTTGTCCTTCCAATTTCATCCATATTTTGTGAGTCGTATGTAGCATCATACTCATTTTCCATGCCGTTTCCATTCGCGCCATTCTTGTGACCGCCATTTTGAGTGGCGCCATTTTCTTGACCCTCAACTTTCCCGCCGAAATTCTGACAGCTGTCATTTTGACAGCTCACACTGAGGTTAGATGAGCCGTTTAGGATTCTGTCTTCACTCGCGGAGCAGCATCGTCTCCTGGTTTTGTTGTTGTTTTTTAATTTTCTTAACACTTCTGGTTGTATGTTCTCTGGCCAGTCATACCTGAAGACGTAATTTTAAGAATAAGTTACGGTTTCGTCCGCGTGGACGTTTATTTTTCCTTAAAAACTAACCTGCCTTATAGTGCTATTCCAGGATTATTGACGTGCTACTGAGGCCCGATTCGACCAAACGCGAGTAAATATTATTCTTAGATTAAGTCGCCGGTTACTCAAGAGTAATGTGATTTTGCGTTTTACCAACCCTAATCTATGAATAAGTTGAGAGTAAAGTTGACACGGCCAATTTCGACGGTGTAAAGCTTATACAGAGACTAACGAAATGTCAATGACACAAAATTAAAAAAAAAATAATAAAAAGAAACCTAACAAATTAAAACTGTATAACCTCACATTGCAATAAGTACGGATACAAAGACCTCTTGGTGGATTATACATTCGTTCTTTTAGTATGGGTTTAGTGTGGTAGAAGACAAGTGAAGTTATTTCGGAGTAAATACGAAGATTAAAATTGATCCTTGTATAGTTACTCTTCTATAAATCAAAGTTTGGTCGAATCCGGCCTAATAGGTGATGATTTGATGAACGAATTTGACCCTTTTATGAACCGTCGTGATCACCAGGAGTACGATTTTTGAAAGTCACCGGCTGAGTAAAATAGCCGATATTCACCGATTTCCGAAAGTTAGCATGTTTGAATCTCACCGGTGACTAAATTCTCATACCCCTGAGTTCAATACGAGTACCCCTTCCCACTCGTATTGAACTCATGGGTATGAGAAGGCTTTTTTATGAGATTCAAAAACCGTTCTATTTAAAATTTGAACCGCATTAAATATTCTAAGATTTTTAAGTATAAAATAATTGAATCACGTTGACCCTTATTTAAACCTCCTTGAACCACTTTTTTCCTCTCCCTCTCTCTCTCTTTCTCTCTCTCTCTCTTTCTTCCAGGCTTGATAATGGTCCAAATGCTGGTGGTGTCAGCTTTCCGCTTTTTATCCCACTCTAAATTTCCTTATTATACAAGAGTTGAACCAGTTTGACCTTCTTTTAGTTTGACCCTCCCCTAAATATCTATCATTATCATCATCATGATCATCTTCCTAGCAGCTGCAGTTTCACTGGGTAGCGGGGTCTGCTTGCCTTGTCTAATTCTTCCACTTCTCTATCCCGAACATCGTTGATGGAAAGCTATATAAAACTATCCATTTCATTTCCTTTTCATTTTTTTCCTACCCTAGATCTCTATAATAATTATAATAGAATTGAACCAACCTGATCCTACGTTAAATCTCCCATCTAAATAAAAGAGTTGAAGCACTTTGACCCTACTCTAAATAAGAGAGTTGAAGCACTTTGACCCTACTCTAAATAAGAGAGTTGAAGCACTTTGACCCTACTCTAAATAAGAGAGTTGAAGCACTTTGACCCTACTCTAAATAAGAGAGTTGAAGCACTTTGCCCCTACTCTAAATAAGAGAGATGAAGCACTTTGACCCTACTCTAAATAAGAAAGTTGAACCAACCTGATCTCCTCGAGGTTCCCGCTAAGCACTTTCATGAAACAGTGTGAATCAGCGTGATCGTGTATGGCAGACGCATGTCCTGGGCCCCAGCACAGGATCATTATGTTGAACGCGCCGTTACCAGCGTCCACCAGGTTTCTTGTGTACCTGTGGAGATTGCCATGAGATTAGTATCTGCTGGGCTAGCATGTTGAACGCGATACGGCTTTATCAGGCCTTTTATCTCGTTCGTTCGCTCGCAAAAGAGAGCGAAAGCTATACCTATCACGTTGGCATACTACGTCAGACGGCTGGTTGATTTAAACATTGAAGGATAGAAGAGACGTAGAGGAAGTGGAAAAAATCCCCAACGCCAAAAAGGAACATTTAAAAAGTAAAACATAATTTGGGCACCTATTATTTTGTGATGTACCTACCTACCTACCTACCTATGCCAAACATTTTTTACCTATTTTATGTCGACCAGAATCTTATGGCATACAAAATTACCCCAGAGTTGCTTACCCTTACGATTGATTTCCCTATCAGTAGGCCTAGCATGCCACCCCCGAGAAAACGATAAAAATCGAGATGTACCTCCATCTTTATTATTTTACGTATGCCAGAAAGAGCGCGCATGACGTTTTTCTCATTTAAACGCTTTGTCGTGGGTGGCATGCTAGCCGTGCTGATTCTTGTCCACCATAACTGCTGTGGTGTTTCTTTTGATTTCACGTCAGTGCTATGAATTCTTTGAAACCACTGTGTAGACAGAAACAGCTGTTTGTTTATCAATATCGATTCAAAACATCGATTATACTCTTATGCATGAGGGTCTACCACGAAATTGGTTTTTCGCAATTTCGTGAAAGTTTTCTAAAATCACGAAGGATCCTTTCATTGTCAATGTCAGGTACGTTAAAGTAGTACAAAATTATTTGTTTTGTTGAGCATCACAGCCGATACCCAAATATACCATAACAAATATATATATATATATATATATATTATATATACAACGTGTTAATGAATTAACGAAAAACTAGAAAGTAGTTTGTTTAGAAACGAGAGCAGAATCGAATTATCATGGTTTCAACATAGGTAATTTTTTTCAAAATATTATATCATTTGTTTGTAAAATTTAACATTTTCTGAATCCGATGTCAACCCACCGCAGCACGGGCACGCTCACCCTACTTACTAACAAAACCAGATTTTTAAAATGTATTCATGAGTACGTTAGTGCTTTCATTCATTGCTGAAATAATAGCAAATCGTTTTGGCCTCAAAACTTAAAATGCGAATAACTTTAAATTTTAACTATAAAAATAATGAAATTATTATCTCAAACTAATTATTTTGTTATAAATCAGTTAGGTTTTGCGCTTATTAATTAACACGTTATTATACTAACAATCCATGGACTGTGTCTGAAATAAAAATTTTTTTTTTTTTTTATTTGAAATATTCTTTCAGGTTCTTTGTAATAGGTAGATATACCTACAAATATTACTTAACAAATTGTTTTTTGTTCTCATTGCGTCAATCACAATCATTTTACTGACTAATTTCGCCAAGATTGTGTCCAGATTCCAGAATATTTATATAGTTATAGAAAACACTGAAATACGTCAACTTATATACACCTACCTACCTACCAACGACGTCAAAGCATCAAAATTATTATCAATAATAATTTTAATCTTGTTATTTCTTACTAAGATAATTCTTATCTCTAAGGACAATAATATTTATTACAGATATTAGGTAAGTATACTCATTATAAATCCAAGTTATATTATTATTGTTTTATCGACCTATTAGAAAAAGATTAAATAGAAGATCATACATAATGTTCTACGCGTTATTACAGGTGTAAGGAAAAGTATTAATTATTATCCTTTAAACGTCCAACTTCGAGAAAGAGATCAACCGTCGAACCCAACTCGGCTGGGCAGCGTTCGGGAAGCTACGTAGTATCTTCATGTCCCAAATACCGCAGGTCGATCAGTATGTGTTGCCAGTGATGACATATGGAACAGAGACGTGGTCGTTCAATCAAGGCCTCATAAAAAGGCTGAAAGTCACCCAAAGGGCAATGGAGAGGGCTATACTCGGAGTTTCCATGCGAGATCGAATCAGAAATGAAGAGATCCGCAGAAGAACCAGAGTAACTGATATAGCCTAAAGAATTGCTAAACTTAAGTGGCAGTGGGCGTTGCACATTGCTCGCAGAACCGATGGCCGATGGGGCCGAAAAGTTCTCGAGTGGTGACCGCGTACCGGAAAGCGCAACGTGGGTATCGTCCCCACACGGTGGACCGACGACCTGGTGAAAGCGGCGGGAACCCGTTGGATGAGGGCAGCGCAGGACCGGTCGTTATGGCGATCCTTGGGGAAGGCCTATGTCCTGCAGTGGGCGTCCATCGGCTGAGATGATGATGATGATCCTTTTAACCACATGCTCAACCCATCAAAATGAACAGCGTTTACTATGGGAGCAAATTTGTCAGAACAAAAAAAAAACTTGAGTCGAGTATGCAGTTTAGTATGGAACAAACAAGGTTAATTTTTTTTTTGGTCCCCATAGTAAAAGTTGTTCAGTTTGATGCGTAGAGTATGTGGTTAAAAGTTTAATCATACTTTTTCTTACACCCTGTATACAGGTGTAAAATTTTGACATCGAAATCGCAAAAAAACTGTTTTTTGCGATTTCGATGACAAAATTTTCGTAGAAAATTCGTAGAAAGTTCCGTAGAAAATGTCAACGACGACTTTATACAAAATCAAATCACAGTGACATAATGAAGGACAAGCCAGTCAAAAATAGGTGGTTTAGTAGGTGTTGAGGCGGCTCTGAAAGTGTCAAGGTCGTTCAGTGGGGGATACACCTTAAATAATCTGTGCTTAGACAAACAAGTAACGAATAAGTAGTTAGTTACACCGCCATCTGACGTATCTATCCGAGACGAAGTACGGAGTCGCTCGAGATTAAATACTTACACTTTCATCGGAGCAACGTATCTTTACGTCATTTTTTGAAAATATTATTTGGCGCAACGTACTATCACGTCGGCGAAAAATTTTCATTTATATGCAGAACGTACTATTACGCTCGCGGCCTATACTAAATTCTATTAGCTTCGTCACTGCGCCGTATCCCTTTAATTTCCCAAATCTCTAGTGCCGCACTACATCAATTTTTACCGGAATTTTATACCGAGTACTCACATCTATGTAACTTACTACACAAACAAACACAGTGATAGTCTGCTCCGCTGAAAGTGTACGGTCTCCCATCAAAACTATCAACTAACTATCTTTTATTTATTTGCTGTCAACTTTAACATTAGAAAAAAATAGCAAACAATGGCTATAGAGAAATCGCAAACAATTGAGATAAAGGTTCTAATCTTTGGGTAAATTCCAATCTATTATGTTTCGCAGTTATTTTCAGAATGCCTCTACGAAATTCCAATATAAGTAGACTATTGTAAACTCGACCATGTTTACCGTTTGTATAGAATACACTTCTTTCTGTTTTTACCCGGCTGCGCCAGAAGGAGGGTTATACAAGTAGGTACCTATAGGCTATTCTAAACTCGACCATGTTTACCGTGCCGCATTGTATAGAATGATATAACAGAAAGAAATACTCTTCTTTCTGTTATTAAATGCCAGAAGTTATGTTTTTGGAGATGACTATTACAGCTCAAGGAGTGCGCAGCAGTTGAAAATTTCAAAATTACTATTGAGATATGCATCTTTCTACTGCTCATTTGACTTTCTAAAATCGCACTCCTGGAGCATGATTTTAGAAAGTCAAATCAGCAGTAGAAAGATCCATATCTCCATAGTAATTTTGACATTTACAACTGCTGAGCTCAGCGAATGAGATCCGAAAATCGCACTCCTGGAGCATGATTTTAGAAAGCCAAATCAACAGTAGAAAGATGCATATCTCCATAGTAATTTTGACATTTTCAACTGCAGCGAATGAGTTTCAAAAATCACTCTCCTGATTTGACTTTCAAAAATCACTCTCCTGATTTGACTTTCAAAAATCACTCTCCTGATTTGACTTTCAAAAATCGTAATCTTGTAACTTTAAAACGGTTGAAGTTGAATATTTTCACATAGTTCCCTGGAGTGCGATTTTTGAATCTCATACGTTGAACTCAGCAGTTATAATGTATGGAGATACGCATCTAACTACTGCTGATTTGACTTTCAAAAATCGCACTCCTAGAGTATGATTTTAGAATGTCAAATCAGCAGTAGAAAGATGCATATCTCCATAGAAAATTTGAGTAATTTGACATTTTCAGCTGCTGAGCTCAGTGAATGAGATTCAAAAATCGAACTCCTGGAGCCGAATTTTGTACAAATACTATAGAATGTGAAATTTTCGGGAAAGACCCTCGTTCTGTGCCACCCAGTATATGCTGATGACGATATTGATGATGATAATGATTCAGTCCAGTGGTGTAGGGTGGGTTTCTGCCGCCCGGGGCACATACCGAATTTGCCGCCCCCTTATCTTTTCCTAATCGGGTAGTGGTCAGACATCTTTTGGTTTATAAACGTAAAAATATAAACTCAGAGCGAGCGAAGCGAGCTCAACTTTTCTCCTAAATACGAATCAGTTGGAGCCAGAGCTTTTTACGTACACGCGGCGACATACCAAAAACTAAACCAAACTAAGTTAGCCGCGCGTAGGTCGAGTAACATATAACGTCGCGCGTTTGCATAGCCTGAAGTCCTACCACGAGTTTTCACTGTCCGTTACTACTGTAGTTGCGGCGCCAATTATGTATGACAGAATTAGTTCTCAACGTAACCGCTAGGAGCGCTGTACGAATACAAAAACTGACGTGTGTACAAAACATGTGAAAAGTAACCTAAGTAATAGCTATGGATCGAGCGAAGCTTTAAGGATTATGCGTAGGTACAATAATTAAAACAGAAACTTAGAGTGAGCGAAGCGAGCTCGACTTTTCTCTGTTCTACGAATTGGTTATTCCCCCTTCCGTAGCGTAGCAGGGGACGCTGCTGATTCAGTCAAAAATGTTATATCCTTACCTAAACCGATCGAACTTTGCGTATTTCCGCCAAACCTTCGGGTCGGACTTGTAGCCCGCCATCAGTTTCTGAACATCCTGTACATTCACGTGGTCGTGGGAGAACACCCTGTGTAGCTCTTCTAACAATTTGTCTAGCGCTGTTATTTCTCTGTGGAAAAAGAAATTAGTTTTTTATCGTCATCCGCTCCCTGAATAGTTAGTATTTATCCTTTGACGTTGGTGCAGTTTTCTAAAAAGAAAAACCCATAGACGAAACATTTTGAAAAACATTTTTTTAGGGTACCGTACCCAAAGGGGTTTTATTAAGCCTACGCTGTCTAGTCCATCCGTCCGAACCATAAAGGGCTGATAGGTATCCTTTCGACCGTAAATGTAGCAAGTTGACATTTTGACAGAATATTATTAAATAATTTAGAAAAATAAAAAAAATAAAGTAATTTACAAGATGAGACAACATGTTTTTGTTTTTAGGTACCTACTCAGTCCTACTCATCATATTTTTTGTGCGATTTGAGCTTAGAATTTGAATTTTTTGCCCATAGTACAAGTTGTTCTTTTTGATGGTCTAAACCATCCCTGACATTTTGGAAAGTGAATAAACCCAGTATAACATGCAACACTTACTGATCTATCTTTATTGGTCGGTCTATATACAGTTGTTCCAAATCTGTACATTCGGAGACCTTGAATTTGCAGTTAGCGTTTTCTACGTCCATGTCCTTTCTTCTTGTTCTTCTTTATTCAAAGCTTTTTTTCTGAAAAAAGAAGGAAAAAAGAATATATTTTTTATCACACGCTCGTTTTATACTCATCCAGTAATCAATCAATCAGTCAATATCGAACGGGCTCATCGATTGATCATAAGTTGAGTTTTTAATCTTTACTTGGTCAACTATTTCCCGTTTTTGCAGATAGTCAATTCGGGTTTTTGGCACAATTTCCAAATACTTAATTCATATTGATAAAACTGTATTCCCGAGGGGCTAGTCAGAGATATTTTGAAACACTGAACATCCACGTTTCACTTGTAGTACCTACAGGAGTGCGATTTTTGAATCTCATTCGCTGAGCTCAGCAGTTGAAAATGTCAAAATAACTATGGAGATATGCATCTTTCTACTGCTGATTTGACTTTCAAAAATCATACTTCAGGACTGCGATTTTGAAAGTCAAATCAGCAGTAGAAACAAGAAAGATCAAGAATCGCACTCCTGAAACTCTGTCCAGTGTCACGGGGAGTGAGCCCGTCGCGACTTGTAATGGACAGTGGGTACAATACATGCCCCGAAATTCAAGCATGCTCACGATGTTTTTCCTTCATTCTTGTTTTTTGGAAATGTTGTAAATGGTTATGAAATTACGATTGAAGGCAGCACCGGAGGCTCGGTGCACCCTTAAATGGGGCCATTTTCATACGTCCTCTAACCGTGCGCTATGTGTGATTGCACCGACAACAGCGACCAGCTTGTATGACGCTTGTTTTCTGTGGGGATATTTATTCATGTGCATTATTAAGTGTAGAAAATATTTGCGACCGATCTTTCATCATGAGGGGAAAGGTTAAAAAACAAATGATAAGCTTGTGCGTCCATTAGTCGCGTCGGTGCAATCAAATATATTATTTGCTTCAGAAATATCTTTGACGCAGAATAACCTAGAAAATGTGACTGTCCGATGATCCGATATCAGGGACATTTACCCTGTTGCGGATAAATTCGATAAGGTTGTGCTTTTGAGACCTTTGCTTTTGAGGGTTCCGTATCCTTACCCAAAGGGTATCTTTTAAACCGTAACAGGCAGCCAGTTGAAATTTTCACCGAATTATGTGTTCTTTATTACATTGGATTTCTCAACAAAATATTTAAAAAAATCAATAAGTAGGTACAATAAAAATAAAATTCTTATCTTGGCGTAGATACCTTATAAGTAATACGTTTTCTGTGGTGGTACTTGGTACGGAACCCTCAGTGCGGGAGTCCGACTGACACTTAGCCGTTTTTTTATTAAGTACGTCTTTTGATATGATAAATAACCGGGTTGATAGAATATTATTTTTCGAATTTCATGATACGTTTATCAATTTCGATTTTCGCAATGTCGATAATGTAAAAACTTACTTTTAAGTTAAACTCATTTTTAAGTTTTTATCGGGCACGTCAGAGGCCATAAGGCGGTCTGAAAAAACTCTGACACCAGGGCCCTGCCCACACGATAAGAAGAAGTATGTATAAGTAAAAACTTAAGTGCTTAAAGTAAGTACTTATATAATGTTACAACACTGAATCAAATGAAATAAAAAATAGTAAATAAAACCTGTCAAGTGCGAGTCGGGTTACTCGCACCGAGGGTTCCGTACCTCACAGTATTACCGTTTTTACGATAGAGCGAGAAGAAGAAACATTAATAATAGTTTCCTGATGGGAACCCCCGTTAATTTGTTATATGTACATAATCTGTATAATGTACAAGCTCTTCTTTCTACTGCTGATTTGACTTTCAAAAATCGTACTCCAGAAGTGCGATTTTTAAATCTCATTCGTTGAACTCATCATAGTTGAAAATGTATGGAGATACGCTTCTTTCTACTGCTGATTTGACTTTCAAAAATCGCACTCCAGGAGTATGATTTTTGAAAGTCAAATCAGCAGTAGAAAAATGCATATCTCCATAGTAATTTTGACATTTTCACTTGCTGAGTTCATGCGAATGAGTTTCAAAAATCGCACCCCTGTAAGGTTTTAGTCATTTTTTTCGGATTTTCTATGGAAACCGCTTGCTCTATTAGTATTCTTTTGAAGGGCTACATTGATAACTTAAGCTTATCAAAGTAATCTACAAGTGCATTGACTCCTGCAGCGTGCACTTTGGTATTTTGTTACGTAAACCAGTTCCCAACAATGTTGCTAGGCCCCTCGTAATATTTGCAATACGCGTTACGCTACGTAATGTTAATAATACAAACTTTTTTGTTGTTTGATCTCTTTCGATAGCAACAAATTGTTTTATAAAGAAGATCCTTCCTCTTAGTATGGGAAATAGGCTACCAAAAAAATTATATCGTACGAGCGTTAACCCGCGACTTCGTCCGCACAAATTGTATACCAGATTTTAAGTCAGATCATAAGCTATCAAACAAAAAAGTTTTATCAAAATCGGTTCAGTAGTTTTTGCGTGATACTCATTCAAACAAGCAAACAAACAAACACACAAACAAACAGACAGACAAAAAATCCAAAAATTAGTGAAATGGAATCAGGGACACCTAAAAACCATATCGTAACTTTTTTTTTGTTAATATCTTCAATGTACAGAAAAACTTCCTGTTACAGTTTTATATTAGTATAGAAGATATAGTTGGCTCTAGATTATACTGGAGTTCGAATTTTGAATCTCATATGTTGAACTCAGCAGTTGAAAATGTATGGAGATACGCATCTTTCTACTGCTCTGCTGATTTGACTTTCGAAAATCGCGCGAACTCCTGGAGTATGATTTTTGAAAGTCAAATCAACAGTAGAAAGATGCATATCTCCATAGTTATTTTGACATTTTCAACTGCTGAGCTCAGCGAATGAGATTCAAAAATCGCACTCCTGGTAATAAATACCTCATCTAAACGGAGTATCGCGTAATCGCAGTTGGCGCACATCTTGTCTTGATAAAATATGTTGGTTTTTTTATATTTATTTTCGTATGAAAATCTAAGACGTTCCCATACACGCACTGCTTTACAAGTGCCGATTTAACAGGAAAAAAGGAATCTTAGCAAATAAGTGAAAACGGTGCATTTCTTATGTGTCTATCTATACTATTATAAAACTGTAACAGGAAGTTTGTCTGTACATTGAAGATATTAACAAAAAAAAAGTTACGATATGGTTTTTAGGTGTCCCTGATTCCATTTAACCAATTTTTGGATTTTTTGTCTGTCTGTTTGTTTGTGTGTTTGTTTGTTTGAACGAGTATCACGCAAAAACCACTGAACCGATTTTGATGAAACTTTTTTTGTTTGATAGCTTATGATCTGACTTAAAATCTGGTATATAATTTGTGCGGACGAAGTCGCGGGTTAACGCTCGTATTTCATAATTCCGGTTGTATTTTTGTCTAATCTATAGTCCGATTACTATAATTTAATTTAAATTATGTTTTTAGGGTTTAATACCATCAATAAACGTTACCGTTTTGTGGGTCTAAAAAAATGACTCCTTTTACTACGGAATTTTATGGTTCACAATTAGTTTTATTTAAAAACGAGCGTTAACCCGCGACTTCGTCCACACAAATTATATACCAGATTTTAAGTCAGATCATAAGCTATCAAACAAAAAAAGTTTCATTAAAATCGGTTCAGTAGTTTTTGCGTGATACTCGTTCAAACAAACAAACACACAAACAAACACCCAAACAAACAGACAGACAAAAAATCCAAAAATTACTTAAATGGATTCAGGGACACCTAAAATTATACGTATACGTAGTTATTTAAGTGTTGTGTCGTTACTAACAAACATAAATTGTATTAATTGTATTCTAATTTATTAGTATGAATTGTGTAATATTTATTGTAATTGTAATTAAAAAATGTAATATGGATCAAGTAATCCGTAATAAAAGTTATTTTATTTATTTATTTTTAAAAACCATATCGTAACTTTTTTTTTGTTAATATCTTCAATGTACAGACAAACTTCCTGTTACAGTTTTATAATAGTATAGATAGAAAAAGAAGTATTTCAAAATGAAAAAAAGTTTTAAAATTTGGCATCCCACTGCTGTCTGGAAAATGTAGGTTTTAGTTAACCTATAAGACCACTACTTTCCCGTTTGTTTACTTTGGTTTTTAATATTATCAATTATTTTTAATGACCAAATTTTTTTAACAAAATGCGCTACGCTACATAAGTGGCTATTAAATCCATTAAATTACTTACTAAGTTTAAAAATATAAATAAGTATAAAAATAATCCTACTTATAACAAGATTTTTCTATCTTTACTTGTAGTTTTGTATCTATAACAAATAAGTTCTAAAGTTGATTATGTTTATCCCCACGAATCCCACGATATATTCATTAATATAACACCGATCAATATCTTTTACTTACTTGTTCGAGAAAATTCTCAGTCAATCTCTAAAAATCACAGCACACTTTAAAATACAAACTTTCTTTGTAAAAACACTAAACAAACTATATAAAATCTCTTTTCACTTTTAGGCACAATACATCGATAACCTTTGCCGAAAAAAAATACGTCAGAAAAAAGTAACCGTCTTGGCGCAAAGACAAACGTCAAGTGAGAAGTGTTTTCCCGCGCTTTTACTTTTATTTGACAGTTACTTGAAAGTGCTTTCAGGGTTTCGTAGGGAAATGGTCACCAACATCACAGTATGTGCGTATTGTTTTGATGGACAAAACAAGACTTTTAATTGGCAGATCGCTTTTATATGTCAAGCTTCAGCTTTTAGACAGGTGTTGTGATGAGGATTTCTTGAATAAAACACTTTTGAAATTATATAATCTATAGCTTTTTTTTATTATTTATAAATTAATGTAGGTATCTACTCTTGCTATGTCAAGTAGTTTTTGTGGGAGTATTATATCCCACATTCCCAATCTCAAGGATTGTTGTTGACCCAAAACACAGCTGAGAAGAGATCTCGTAGCTCGTGGCAAGCTCAAACGCGAACCGCGTGAACCACGCGAAAGACAACTAGCTCGTGGTAAAACCTGCACCTTCTTTAGGGCTGCCAATAACCTAAAATCCCTTAAATTATACATTGTCCTGTATACCTAGTGTGTACATTAGATTAGTTTCTAGACAAGTTGGTCTAGAAGTACCTAGGTAGGTATTAAAACAGTAGGTATTTTGCCGAGACTTACTACCATATATGACAGGAAATACTAAGGTTAGTAGGTTAGATGTACACGGAGCGAAGCGGAGATGTGTAAAATCAACCAATCGAATTACTCAATTTCGGTTTAACTAGGTACGCTGTGATTTCTATACTAAGTAGTCAGTACACTTACTCTTTTCTGTGCGATTTTTGAATCTCATTCGCTGAACTCAGCAGTTGAAAATGTCAAAATTACAATGGAGATATGCATCTTTCTGCTGCTGATTTGACTTTCAAAAATCATACTCCAGGAGTGTCATTTTTGAAAGTCAAATCAGCACTAGAAAAATGCGTTTCTTCCTAAATTGTCAACTGCTGAGTTCAACGTATGAGATTCAAAAATCGCACTCCAGGAGAGAATTTAAATAAGGGTTCCTGATATCAAAGTCCTGAGATGATTTCTTTTTCTTTTCTTTTTCGTTTTTCCTTTTCAGGTACGGAAAATAAAAACAGTGCTATTTTACTGCCAATAAACATACGGAATCATCTAACCACAGGGAGGTTCACGCAAACCGGCTTTTTATCTAATAGATCGTGAAGTTCGAACGAGACGGGTTGTCATTGCAACCCTTCTTACATCATGGTTACGACTTACGAGGCGTGCAGAAATGGACTGATTTGCCGCATTTTTTGTGCATTATATTATCTGTGGTTCTGGAGTTCGATTTTTGAAACTCATACTTTGAACTCAGCCGTTAAAAATGTCAATATTACTATGGGGAGATGCATCGTTCTAGCATCGTTCTACTGCTGATTTGACGTTCAAAAATCATACTTTAAGAGTGCTATTTTTGAAAGTCAAATCAGTAGTAGAAAGATACGTATCTCCATACATTTTCAACCGCTGAGTTCAACGTTTGAGATCAAAAATTGCACTCCAGATTGTGTTAGAATTTATACAAAATCTAGATCTATCCAAAAAAGTTATTTTACCAGCGCTGCGTTAAAGTGGCGTTTAACGCAGCGCTGGCGTTTTTGGCGGGCTTTGCTACGCCATGTTGCTCACGATCGATACACACATCGATACATTACATTTCTACAATACAAAGAAGAAGTTAACAAAATGTACCTATATCGTGCCCCGGGGCGAACACTAGTAAATCAATAAACCAGTAGGTAATAAGCGTTTTTCTTTTGGTTGTCTAGAGGATCGATAGATAGCGCTACGGTCTGTGCAAAATTTCAAAAAGGGTTTCTTTAAAATAATAAAGAGGGAAAAGATGATCAAAAAGATGCCAACGCATATTTATATGAATATTTCATTAGTTGCGAACACAGATCACAAAAACTAAAGGGAGATTCACTTCCAACTGGACCCGTCCCGTGTCGCAGCAATATGCGCAAAAACGGAACACATTGCTCGCGACAGTAATGATTTAATATATTATGAGGCTGAAAGCCAGTTGAGATATTATGTGTAAATAGTTTACAATGGTTGCGTAGTACTAAAGATTATTCGAACGTTGAGTTTTGATACCGCAATGGATAAATGAACACATGATGATGCGACACTAGGTTTCGTACTCAGTGCGTTGGTTGGCATCTCTCTAGATCTCTATGGTTGCGAATCATTTTGATCGAAAATTTGAAACTGTTCAAGTTACACCTTAAAAAAAATGGGAGGCGCAGCCTTGACATGATTTTGACAGGATCTCACGAACGTCTCTATGGAGCGATAAACATGCCATCTGTCATAAAATTTAAAAAGAAAAAAAAACGCTCATTGCTCACGAAAATTACAAAAGTATAAATTTGTGTTTTTTAACATTACAATATCACAATATATTCGAAACTAATGAACCGATTTTGGTGAAACTTTTACAGAGTGAAAACCTGGAGTGTTATTTTTGAACCTCATACGTTGAACTCAGCAGTTGAAAATGTATGATAATATGATACGCATCTTTCTACTGCTGATTTGACTTTCAAAAATAGCACTCCTGAAGTATGACTTTTGAAAGTCAAATCAGCAGTAGAAAGATGCGTATTTCCATAGTAATATTGACATTTTCAACTGCTGAGTTCAAAGAATGAGATTCAAAAATCGCACTCCAGATCGACCTCAAGTAGGGTTGTGGTCATGCCCACAGTGCCCACAACGGTGCATCCGCGCCTGACAAACATTAACCTAAGTACCTAGTAATGAATTTTCTTACTAGAGTGAACATCGCACTTTATTACGCTCGCTGTGCCATACCACTGTGGCAACATTAATAGCGTGAAAACGTTTAAAATGTAAAATCTGAAAGAAATAATATATAAATGGAATGAAAAAGTTGGACAAAATCCTAACAAAACTCCGTAAATTGACTAGATCTATAAAAACTAGCTTTACGGTGTGATACCACTTGTGAATTCTCATAACCAAATTTTCACTTGTGAATGCTCTTAACCAAATTTTCACTTGTAAGTAAATAAATAAATAAATTTTTTTTTATATCATATTAAACTTAAAACACTAGAAAATACAGTTTGGGAACTTAATTATTACAGATTTATGCTACTTAGGTGAAATTTATCCTAAAGCATACCGGTGACCAAGCTAAGCTATCTAAGTATGTAAATACAAAGACGCTTGTGTACGTGGCCATCGGTCGCTTACAATGTTTGTTTACTAAAAGTACGAATTTATTCTTAATTAGGTATATTACAATTTATGCATGGAGTAAGCATAAATTTTTTATAGATATAAAAAGTAGAGTGTTTTTGTGAATCTGGCGAGGGTGCAGTCTGTATCTGTATGCCCCCATACAGACTGCACTGCTGAGCTTGTGTGTATGTGAGTGCACGCGGTATTTATGCGAGTGTGGAAATTTCATTTTAATATCAAAAATACATTTTCAATCTCCTCATAGTTTTGGGTTAAAAGCCACTCTGTCACTTTTTGTTTGCATTGGTACTTGTGAATGCTCATAACCAAATTTTCACTTGTGAATGCTTTTAACCAAATTTTAACTTGTGAATGCTCTTAACCAAATTTTCACTTGTGAATGCTCATAACGAATTTTCCACAGATCACGAAAAAAGGGAGATATGAAAAGGGGGCGGGGCCAGTGTCGCAGCAATATGCGCAAAGACGGAACACATTACTCGCGACAATAAGGATTCAATATATTATGAGGTTGAAAGCCAGTCGAGATATTATGTATAAATCGTTTACAATGCTTGCGTAGTACTAAAAATTATTCGAACGTTGAGTTCTGATACCGCAATGGATAATGAGCACATTCAAGCTAACAAAATACTTTCTATCGCGTGGTACTGGTGGTAATGCGACACTAGGTTTCATACTCATCGCGTTGATTGGCATCTCTCTAGATCTCTATGGAATTTTCACTTGCCATGCTCATTCTTTAGGTCATGTTCACTTTAGACGCTAACAAACAAAATTTTTATAAGTACCTAACCTAATCATAAACTAAAGATGATTTGTGAATGCTCAAAAACAAACGCTCATATTATGTTCACTTGTGAATAAACAAAGTAGGTGCTCACAAACAAAATGCCGGCTTTAAAGCGAAATCAAAACGTTTTTTTTTCTTGAATTGCTCATACTATAACCTCCAAACTATACACGCATTCCTTGAATGTAAAATGGACTTCCGATTACCTATTTACTATTACCTATAGGATACCTAAGTTAAGACTTAAATTAAAAGTTTTTATCGCAGATTGCGGTAATGGTCGGTGTGGAAGGAAGTGTAAGGATGGATTCTATCGATTGTTTAGGTTATCGATAAACGAAATAAAACAAATGTTAGTAAGGGTTGAAACTCAACTGTAACTTTTTCATGCTCTACTTTGTACTAACATAGTTTTTAAGGATACTGCACTATTAAATTGCTCTCTAAAATTCGGGAATCGAGAATGAAACGGAAGAACACTATCTGACAGCTAAGTTTTTAAGATTGTATAATTCATCATCATTGTCTTGTCCATTTCCCATTATTTGGGGTCGGCGCAATATGTCATCCTCTTCCATTCATCTCTCTTAGCCGTCGTTTCAACACTCACTCCTTTTTTACACATATCATCCTTCACACAATCCATCCATCTTTTCTTCAGCCTCCCTCTCCTACTACAGCCATCCACATTCATACATGACACTCTTCTCTCCGCATTACATGCCCATACCACGATAAGATTGTATAATTATTCCATAAAAAAAAATTAATAATAAAATAAAATAAAATAGAACAGAACAGAACAGAGCAGAGCAGAACAGAGCAGAGCAGAACAAAATAAATACAATTTATTTCGGATAATGTCCATAGTGTGGTTAGTAGATACATTTATGACTTAAAAACATAGCATTATTCTGAGTTGTAATGCCAAACGCCAATCGCAATCCATAGAATGTGACTAGGTACACTCTATCGAGAATTCGAGACCATACAGGTAGGCGTGGCGTAACTCGTGTCAACGCCCCGAGTTGACAGGAGTTACGTGACGCTCTACCACCGAGAGTCGCCATCCATCCAATATCACAATTAACATAATATATTTTTTTTATGAAAATGCCTCAATTTATTTTAACGTCCTACTGTACATTGTACCTATTCATTTATAATTTACTTATCAGTCGTTTTAGTTGAAATAGACTGAGTATCACTATTTATCACCTATATCCTTAAGAACGACAAGAAAACTCTCGGTTAGTTAGTTATTTCCATAAACAATACCAACCAATCAACAACCGTACGGTTGGTCCCTAATGAGCGATTTATTATGATTTTATTATAAGCGACAGATAATAATAAGTTACGTTTATTGTTAATTATTGTGGTGAGATGACACACCAGCCGAATTTTAGCGATTTTTTTTAATTTACGCGTCTACTAGGAAAAATTGCGCGTCTGGTAGTTATCGGAGCGTGTAGCTCGAAAAATATTGGGAAATAGGAAAAAGTATAAAGAATAAAAAGTGTAGAGAATGTTATAAAGTGTCATTTATTAAAAGACCTCATTTCTCTACGACGTACCGTTTTGGATATATTAGCGAAAAACCCAAAAGTGAGAACTTTAACCCCTCCCCCCACTCCGTCGCGACTCCTAGAGGAGAGGACTTTTAGTATGTTTACTCCCTAAGAACCCTGAACAACTTTCAGAAGAAATCACTTAGGTCCCAGCTCACGCACTCTACACCCCCTTAAGAGCCTTTCATTGAGTGGACTATAGGAACCATGCTATGTTATCTTAGTACAAACCAAGTGGAACGCTGATTTTCCATAGACTTTCCATAGATTCCACTATGTGTTGAACTAGGGTTCGGTAGGGAGTGACAGCGCGCTACACCTCACCGCTGCGCTGTACTAGTGAGAGATTTCGCCCATATCAATCACCATCTTGTTGGTCTTGCGGTCTAGATAACCGGCTTACGATCCGGGTAGCTATGGTTCGATCCTCGTGTCGGCCAATCGTCTTTTTCAATTTATTTCATAATGTGGCGCCTCCTAGTGCTAATAAGCGGTAACGCTAATAATTAGGACGTCCTAAAATTCAAGGCGACTTACCTATCTATATCCAATATACATATTAATCTATGATAGGAACCAACTACTGGTCGTAGGGTCCGCGCTCAAAAGTGTCCGAACCAAAGAAGACCAAAACGTAAAAAGAGATCCGATTACACTACGGTCTTTATTTGATCGGCCTACTAAAAGAATTTCAGCATTTTCAATGTTTTTAGTTGGTTTATATACACGGTACCTCCTACCTACTTAGGTTGGGGTGCGACCGGGTGGCTACCTCCCAGTGTGTGCCGTATGGTTGCTGTTTGACGGTTAAACGTCAGTTTGACTGTCGTTTAGCAACCCGCGGCACCGGTGCATCCCGGGCAACGTAGTTCGGGGCGGAGCATTGGCAGTGACAAACCGCTGCCAATGGGCCGCCTCTGGCTACGGCTGAGAGCTACCCCACTCATTGTAGACTCACGTGCAATGAGTTTCTCCGAAAACCCCATTCCTCTGCTCCAATCCACAATAAACAACCTCCTGTCCAAATCCCAAATCCTTCCTAATCCTGGAGGAGTCAACCTCGACGCCAAAAATCCCCAATCCAAGGTGTGATCCTACCGTGCCGATGGATGCGTGGCTGAGGGGGAGCTCAGTCGTGAACGGGGGGTCTTCGAAACCGGGTCGCCTCGGGGACAGTCTTAGGCCTTAACCTCCGCATGCGGGCTCTGCGGAGGTTCGACTACCCTTTCCTAGCTACTCGTGGGATCAACATGGATAGTAATTTGAACGAATTAATTGAAGAGATAGGTATTCTATCTGCGGAGGATGGTAGCGCAAGCTCCTCCAACGCTATGGAGTTTGGGGACCCAGAGCCGCAAACCCATACTGAAAATAAAGACGACGAGGGGGGCTTAACGGACCCCGAGGAGTCTTCTAGCAATACCAGCAGCTTAAATGCGCAAGGAGAGAATGAGCGTCGTATCTTTCTCTCCGGTGCTGCCAAGAGGCGGTACCATTGGTGGAAGGCACAGGGCAAGGAGGAAGAGGAGGCCTTAGTCCTGTGTAAAAAACCTTTCTCCGAGCTTCAGGACTTACCGGAGGTCCAGGGTAGGCCAATGAGCGGACCGCAAAAACGGCAGCGCTCAGAGGACACCTCACCCAAAGAGAGGCCGATAAAAACCGACAAACGTGGGGAATCAAACCCCACCTTTGGCGATATCGCGAAATCGGTGCGGGTTGGTATACGGGATACCAACAAAACCGCTTCCGAGACCGAGCTCCGCCAGTTACAAGAGGAACTGACGGAGAAACTCGATTCAGCAGGAGACCAGGTTGTAAACTTCCTGGGTTGCTCCATCAGGACAGGCTATCTTTTGCTCACCTGTGCTGATGAGGCAACCCGAGGATGGCTCGCCGGTGTGGTCCCTGAACTCAAGCCATGGGAAGGGGCGGAACTGACACTCGCCAGCGAGCAGGATCTCCCCAAACCCATGACGGGAGTCGCATGGATCCCCGACGCGAATCTGGACTCGAACAGACTGCTGTCGCGATTAAATTCGCAAAACCCAAAGGTAGGCTGCAGCCACTGGAGGGTTCTCAAAAAAAAGGTAGAGGAGAAAGGACAAACCGTAACTTTCTCCTTTTACCAATCCTCATATGAGGTCCTGAGGAAACAGGACTGCAGACTCTTCCTCAATCTTGGCACCATTCACCTAAGGGTGAAGGGTGGCAAACAGCAGGATGATGCGAGGGGCGATGGGCAAGAGGGGCCGAGACCTGAAACTTCTTCTCCGCGGACGCAAGGACGCAGAGGAGCGGCACAAACCCTCGAACCGACCCTCCTCGCACATCAGGCTCATCGAGAGGAGGAGCCAGAGGCGGGACAGGACAGCCCGCATCTGGAATCCCAAGAGGCGCGGGGAATAGCCGTGCGCCCAGGCCCCCGCTAACACCAGTCGGAAAGTGGGGTCCTAAACCGGCTAGGGGAGGACGAGGAGCCCTGTCACGCGGGCAAGCAACGCGAGGCAGGGGACTGACAAGGGGCGGGAATGTGCACCCGCAATCCCCTGTCAGTGGCCACTCCAGCAAAAAGGCTGCCCGTAACCCCCTAAACAACCAACCCCAACCCTAACCCAACCCCTACCGAATCCCAGCCGCTTTCCCCTATTCCCACTAGTAAATTACCTTCCTCCGCTTATATTCCCTATCCCACTCCCAATCCCTAATAAATAACAATATGATCAAAGCCATCCAGGCAAACCTCCATCATGCAAAGGCGTCCAGCGCAATACTTTGCCAAACATTCCTTGATAAGGACCTGGACGTGGCTCTTATACAAGAACCGTGGGTCAATCAGAACACGATTATGGGACTGAACTCCTCGGGTAAGATTCTTTATAATACCGAGGGAATCAGACCCAGAGCTTGTATAATTTTTAAGAATAACATTAAATTCTTACCTATACCTTGCATGTGCACAGATGACTTGGTAGCAGCCTACATCGCCCCGAAAGGTAACGAGGAGATGAGGCTGATTGTATGTTCAGCTTATCTGCCTGGACCCCCGGAATCAACAGATCCGGTGGCAGACCTCACCCCAATTGTAGAGTATTGCCAGGAACAGGACGCCGAGCTGGTGCTAGGCACCGATTGCAACGCGCATCACACCTCCTGGGGCAGCACAGAAACCAACAAAAGGGGTGAGCTACTTTATGACTTCTTTATGACTAACAACCTATATGTACTAAACAAAGGCAACACTCCAACATATGTCACAAGAAATTGTCAACAGGTGTTAGACATCACTTTCTGTACAGGACACACTAAGGACCGTATAGACAACTGGCACGTCAGTGAAGATGTGTCCATGTCTGACCACAGACATGTTATATTCGATATTCTGGGTAACAAAAACAGACATATTGAACACTATCGTGACCGAAGGAAGACTGATTGGGATGGGTTTAGGTCCGATCTCGAAGACAGCCTAGGGTCGATAGGGAAAAGTGTAAGATCCAGGGAACAACTGGAATACACAGTGGCTGCAGTTGAGACTGGGTTAATCTCAGCCTTCTATAACAACTGCCCGCTTAAAACCATAGCTTCGAACAGAAGAGTACCATGGTGGAACAATAAGCTTCAAATACTCAGACAGAGGGCCCGAACCTTATTCAATCGGGCAAAAAAACACTGTAGCTGGGATGCGTATCGCAAGGCCTTAACGGATTTTAATAAAGAACTGAGGAAGGCGAAAAGGAAGTCGTGGCATAGGTTCTGCGAGGAAATAAATGGAGCCGCACACCTTGCAAAAATTTATAAGATTATGTCCAAATCGCCAACCTCTCATCTGGGGCTACTGAGGAAACCAGATGGAAATTTTACCAGAACTGTTGAGGAAACCCTAACACTTATGACCAGTGTCCACTTCCCAGGTTCAACAGTTCTGGAACCAGGATCCGAGCCACCTTCACAAAGCGGGACTAAATCCAAACCAAGGATTGAAGACTGGCGTATGTCGGCACTGGTCTTTAAACCCGACCGAGTCAAATGGGCTATAAATAGCTTCAAACCATTCAAGACTGGCGGAGAAGATGAAATCTTCCCTGCTCTCCTACAACAGGGAAGAGAGATCATCCAACCACTGGTAGTTAAAATCTTTAGAACGAGCTTTGCTTGGGGATACCTACCAGAGAAATGGACTAAGGTTAGGGTTACCTTTATTCCCAAAGCTGGAGATAAAGATAAATCACAACCCAAATCTTATAGACCAATTAGTCTTACCTCTTTCCTTCTAAAAACCATGGAAAAGGTAATAAACCTGCATATTAGGGAGACCTACCTTAAGGGTAGGCCATTGCACTTCAGGCAACATGCGTACCAGAAAGGCAAATCCACAGAAAGTGCTCTGCTAGAACTGGTCGACAGAGTGGAAAAAGCTCTCGATGATCAGGAGATTGCACTCTGTGCCTTTCTGGACATAGAGGGTGCATTTGACAATACCTCTACTGAAATCATACTAAAATGTATGGATGATCGAAATGTCGACTCCACTACCAAAAAGTGGATTGAGGCAATGTTAACGACAAGAACAGTCAGGACCTCACTTCTAGGTAAAACCCTAGAGGTAAAGGTATCCAAAGGCTGTCCGCAGGGGGGAGTGCTCTCACCTCTGGCCTGGTCGGTGGTGGTGGACTGCCTCCTGTGGGACCTTAACAACGCCTACCTAGATACTCAAGGGTATGCTGATGACCTGGTAGTGATGATTGTGGGCCCATGTCCCAGCACTATATCCAGTCTCATGCAGACAGCACTACACAAGATAGAAAGGTGGTGCAAAAACTTCGGTCTTTCAGTAAATGCCGATAAAACGGTTATAGTACCCTTCACAAGAAGGCGAAAATTGGAGCGCCTTAGACCTCCAACACTCTTCAACAAATCTATACCGTTTTCCAAGGAGGTTAAATATCTAGGAGTAATTCTAGACCAAAAACTCACTTGGAACCAACACCTTGACCACATTGTGCGAAAGGCAAAAATAGGACTAGGGACATGCTGTCGCTTAGCGGGCTCCAGGTGGGGCCTGAAACCGAGTTCGGTTATGTGGATCTACACTGCGATAGTGAGGCCTATGGTATCCTACTGCAGTGTAGCCTGGCATAAGAAAACCGAACAAGCGAAGTGTGTAAACACCCTAAATAGCCTACAAGGATTAGTATGCAGAATAGCAACGGGGGCAATGAAATCTACACCCACGGCTGCTATGGAGGCAATATTAGGTTTGCCTCCACTACACATCCATGTGCAGAAAGAGGCAAAAATTGCAATGCTCCGAGCCTTGGAACGAGGAGATTCCAAATGGAAGTCCTCTGTTATGAGAAGGTTACATGAAACTCTCTTAACAATTCCGATCATGTGTATGCCGAAAGACACCATGAACAAAGAATATAACTTCAACAGGTTATACAAGGTAATCCTACCCCAAAGAGAGGACTGGAACGGGAATACCCCACAATCCTTCAGCGCTGGAGATGTCGTCTGGTTTACAGATGGCTCCAGGAAGGACAACCGTGCTGGAGCTGGAATATGTGGCGGCAATCCAAGAATTAAAAAGGCGATTCACCTTGGACAGCATGCCACAGTATTCCAGACTGAAATGTACGCTATCATAGATTGCATACATGAGAATCTGAAAAGATGCCCAAAGGGGAAACATATTGTTATTTTATCAGATAGCCAGGCTGCTCTAAAAGCGCTAGGATCTGATGAAATAGAGTCAAAACTAACATTAGAATGTGCCCGAGCACTCAACCAGCTAGGAAGGACAAACTCTGTCACCCTAGGCTGGGTGCCCGGACACTGCGGTATTGATGGAAATGAGGCTGCTGACGAGCTGGCACGAAGAGGGGCGGAAGAGGACGCCATAGGCCCCGAGCCTTATTGCGGCATCTCCCGCAACACCTCTAGACGTGTGCTAAAGGAATGGGCCGTGGACCAAAGCCGCAAGCTCTGGTCGGATACACCAGGACTGAGGCATGCGAAAGAACTTGTGACCGGCTTTTCAAACAGACATACCTCAGATGCCATCAATTCAAACCGCAACGACTTAAGGCTCTTAGTACGAGCCTTAACAGGACACTGCAAGTTAAACAAACACCTACACAGAATGGGGCTTGTAGACTCACCCACTTGCAGATTTTGCTGTGAAGCAGAGGAAACGCCCATACATCTCCTCTGCGAATGCGAAGTGCTCATTCACAGCAGGAGTCGCCATCTAGGTGGATACATAATAACACCTACTGACATCAGGGACCTCCCCTCCAAAAGCATAACACGGTTCATGAAGTCCGTGGGCCTAGGAAATGACCTTTAGGTCTAGGGTGACAGCTACAATAGATCTATCTAGGTCGCAGTAGCTATTGGGTCATTGACCAAGCCCTTATAACCAAATAATAATAATAATACCTACTTAGGTTTGTCTAGTTTAGTCTCGGACACTCTTTTCGAGAATTTTGTACTAGACCCGGCGTCCATAGTATTCTACGTCAATGATTGCCCGTGTAATTTCCGTCGCGTAAATTCGGCTGATGTGTGAATTCACTTATCTCGTAGCAAATTAAGGTCCGCCACACACAGACGGAATTGCGATCCGGAATCCTGATTCAGGATTCAGTGTTGTCAACTATGATTGCAAAAAATACTAGAGTGCTGTTTAAACAATTCCTAAAACAAAAATGTATGAAACGCCAAATGAATGACAATAATTGCATTTTAAGGTATTTATTAAAAGGAAAGAAACAATTTATATTCATGATAATTACTATCATGTGATGAGGTCATGACGTTACGAATGTTACGATGATGGTTTTTAAATTGTATTCCATTATTAATGCAACTATATCAAAAGACTATCGATAGTTTTAACATTAGAGATAATCTGCATACAAAATTGCATGAACCATGGCTATTTTTGAGCGTAGGCGATTTCTCAACTATGCCGCGACGACGTCGCAACTGCACCATCACGATATGGTAGGTACGCCTACGCTCAAAAATAACTTTAAAATATGCCACCTAAGACATCAAAAAATCACTAGATCTAGTGAAAAAGTCTCTGAAAGCGGCAACACTCCATACGGAATCTAATTCCGAATCAGCTTTGTTCCGGATGTATGTGGCGGACCTAAGAGCCTCCAGTGCTACCGTCAATCGTATTCTTTATTTCTAAACAATAATGTGATCTAGGAATATGCTGTTACCTACAGTTTTATAATATACAGGGTGTAATATAAAATGTGTCAGTCACTTAAAGGGATGCTTCAGACTATCAAACTAAACAACTTTTACTATGGGACCAACTCTGAAATCGCGAAAAATCCGCTGTCCAATACAAAACTGCAAACATAATATGGAGGTGCTACTTGAGAATGTTCCTCCATTGAAAAGGGAAGATCTTCCACCATGCTATGTGTGAAGCCTGGGGACCGGCCGTGGTCCAACAGTTCTTAGTTGGACCTTGTATATGTATCGAAAATCTGTGATAATTTCTCTTGCGCGATGTATGTCTTGCATTCGATTGTGAACCTTATTTGTAGTAAGTTACGAGTTACGTATTCACGGTGAACGTTGTCTATGTATGGAGCATATTTCCGAGAGCGACGGTATCGCCATCTGTTGGCATCTTTGTTATAACTTGTGGGTGCTGACATCAGTAGCAAGTCCCCACAATAACTCGAGTGAAATGTATGGGAGAGCTGTTTTTTTTGCGATTTCAATATTGGTCCCACATACACTAAGAGATAAGTGTACTTTTTGCAACCATCAGCTGCAAGGCTGATTCAGTGTTTATGGGGTGTACAGCATCTCTGTGATGGGGATCTGCCTGCATAACTCCAGTAGGTTTAGGAGTTACAGATGTTTAAAGGTCAGTAAAAAATTAACGATCAGCTGCAAGGCTGGTCGTATGATATTATTGTAGTATGCACTGTAGCTATGTGAACAGTACTAAAACTGGCATGGTTCATCAGTCGGTTTAGGAGTTACACCCGTTCAAAGGTCGGACCTTTGAACGGCTGTATCTCCTAAACCGACTGGCAGTTCATGTCAGTTTTTGTAATATTCACATAGCTACAGAGCACTTGCAGCTGATCGTTAATTTTTTACTGACCTTTAAACGTCTGTAACTCCTAAACCTACTGAAGTTATGCAGGCAGACCTAGTCCATCCCCGTCACAGAGATGCTCAACACCCTATAAACACTGAATCAGCCTTGCTGCTGATGGTTGCAAAAAGTACACTTATCTCTTATAATAATAGAGAAAGTTGTTCAGTTTGATGGTCTGAAGCAGCCCTAGTAACTGTCCCTTTTTATGTTCCTGTATAGTGCTTTGGGTAAACTGTTTTCAGATGGAGCCTGTTCTTACGACCTTGCCCGTAAGTTACGACATTACGTCACAAATTGGCACAAAGGCGTTTAAAGTTAAGAAGAACAAACGGTGGCTTGGAAACAACTTGGAGTTGATACGTTATCATAATTAATGACGAACAATTGATAATATTGTTGTTTTTCTCGTATTATTCCGTTGTTAAGTCGTTTTGCTATCGTGCAAAATGATCAGCGGCCGTGTTATAGTGCTATTTGGGTATCCCGATGCGCACGAACGAACGAACGAAATAATAAGGCGTGATAATCGCCTTATCGCGCGCATTATAACTTAGCCCAGTCATTTTACGGTTTGAGCCGGGACTAATTAGTAATTGATATTTCTTTTCGGTATAATATTGAAGAGACAATTTGAGCCTAGAAATATACAAAAATTAAAAAAAAAATCACGTCAGCAACAATTCCAATTTTAAAATTTTGCTTTTATCTTGTTCTTAAAAACCTGCCGGTAAATTTTTCTTTGCACATATTTAAAGCTTTACCAATATACATACTTCAAACATGGTGTAAATATTTTTGTCTACTTAGAAGGTTTTGAAAAATAAATTCGTATTTTCTGATAAATACCCCATTTTTTAAATTTCTAATGCCTATTTTATTGCTCAAAAATTATTTATATTGTTAAATCTAAGTCAAATGAGTGCATTGGTACCAATATTATTAATTTAAAAGCCTACTGGGACACACAGTTTTGATTTCGATGTTGCGTAGCAAATTTTTTTTTCATATGTTTTAAGATAGTCTTTTTGTCACTAAATGGTGACGGTTACAGTGTAAAAGTCCAATTAGTAATTACTCTCTACCCCGCCTAACAAAACTCCGTAAAATGACTGGGCTATTATAGCTGCAAGAGTGCGATGTTTCTGAATTGTACATGTTCAATTCGTAAGGTATTAAAAGTAATAACTTATTAACTTACGAGCGTTAACCCGCGACTTTGTCCGCACAAATTTTAAACCAGATTTTAAGTCAGATCAGAGATCTGTCAGAGCTATCAAACAAAAAAAATTTCATCAAAATCGGTTCAGTAGTTTTTGCGTGATGCTCGTTCAAACAAACACACAAACAAACACACAAACGAACAAACAGACAGACAAAAAATCAAAAAATTGGTGATATGGAATCAGGGATGCCTAAAAACCATATTGTAACTTTTTTTGTTAATATCTTCAATGTACAGACAAACTTCCTGTTACAGATTTATAATAGTTTAGATTAGATTATCATACTTCAGGAGTGCGATTTTTGAAAGTCAAATCAGCAGTAGAAAGATGAATATCTCCATAGTGAATTTGACATTTTCAACTGCTGAACTCTGCGAATTAGTTTCAAAAATCGCACTCCAGAATGGCTCCTAAACGATAAATTTATCTTTGCCTATTACATTTTCGAATACCAATTATTTTCGTGGGGCTGGTCCCCATGTGGTTGAAAATGTATGGAGATACGCATCTTTCTAGTACTGATTTGACTTTCAAAAATCGCACTCCTGGAGTATGATTTTTGAATATCAAATTAGCAGTAGAAAGATGCGTATCTCCATAGTAATTTTGACATTTTCAACTGCTGAGTTCAAAGAATAAGATTCAAAAATCGCACTCCAGGTATTTGAAAATAGGTATGTGGGAACTAGCCACAAATGATAACACCCACAAGGTCCATGGCCCATTCCGTGTGCTAAAGGAATGGGCCGTGGACCAAAGCCGTAAGCTCTGGTCGGATACACCAGGACTGAGGCATGCGAAAGAACTTGTGACCGGCTTTTCAAACAGACATACCTCGGATGCCATCAATTCAAACCGCAACTACTTAAGGCTCTTAGTACGAGCCTTAACAGGACACTGCAAGTTAAACAAACATCTACACAGAATGGGGCTTGTAGATTCACCCACTTGCAGATTCGATGTGAAGCAGAGGAAACGCCCATACACCTCCTCTGTGAATGTGAAGTGCTCATTCACAGCAGGAGTCGCCATCTAGGTGGATACATAATAACACCTACTGACATTAGGGACCTCCCCTCCAAAAGCATAACACGGTTCATGAAGTCCGTGGGCCTAGGAAATGACCTTTAGGTCTAGGATGACAGCTACAATAAATCTATCCAGGTCGCAGTAGCTACTTGGTCATAGACCAAGCCCTTATAACCAAATAATAATAAACACCCACAAGTTATAGCTTCAAAGCCAATAGATGGCGCTTCTATCGTCCTCGTAAATATTATGCTCCATACAATGTCTCCATAGTGAAAGTTGTTCAGTTTGATCAAGTTTGATGATTAAAACCACCCCTTCAGATATTACTACGGTGTTTGGTTACACCTTGTGTAGATAAACTATACGATAACAAATACCCGCGGTCAAAATGATTAACCAATTTGTTAGTGACAATGGCGATAGTGATATTTCTGCCGAAGAACTGATAATTCTCGAGTGGAGACCATGAACTATCAGTATCAGGCGTTGTGTGGGACGCACTTCGGCACTAGAGTGCGATTTTTGAATCTCATATGTTGAACTCAGCAGTTGAAAATGTATGGAGATACGTATCTTTCTACTGCTGATTTGACTTTCAAAAATCGCCCTCCTGGAGTATGATTTTTGAATGTCAATTCAGCAGTAGAAAGATGAATATCTCCATAGTAATATTGACATTTTCAACTGCTGAGCTCAGCGAATTAGTTTCAAAAATCGCACTCCAGGACTGGTGACCTGAGATATGGAGTTTTGGAGAGAAATTGTGTATACTAGATTGTTAACATTCTCTAAAAGTCAAATAAATAAAAAAATAATAATAATATCTGATAGCGACAGAATGAAGAAGAAACAGAGACCTATAATATTGTCTTTTTATTTTGTGGTATATCATCCATCATATTAGCTGGTAGACGTCCACTGCTGGACATAGGCCTCCCCTGCAGATCGCTACAACGACCGGTCCTGCGCTGCCCTCTTCCACCAAGTCATCGGTCCACCATGGTGTTGTAACCTACCCACGCGCTGAGCTAGCGCCTCAATCCTGAGGACGCGGTTCGATTCCTGGCCTGTACCACTAAGTTCTTCGGATTTTATGTACGGTTGTATTTATCATTTACTAGCTCGGCGGTGAAGGAAAACATCGTGAGGAAACCTGCATTCCCGAGGATGAAAAGAAAATACCATAAGTTCGGAGGTATGCGTAAATATGGGTGAGCTTGGGGCGAACACAAAGGACCAGCGCTGGTCTCAGTGTTACAACGACCCATGCTTGCAATAGCCCAACCACAAATAATAAAAATAATACCCACGCTGCGCTTTCCGGTACGCGATCGCCACTCGAGAACTCTACGGCCCATTCGGCCATCAGTTCATGCTCACCCCAAAATCCCACCTATCACACTCCCTGGATACGTGCCTGCAGATTGCAAAGAAAAGGAGGTCGGTACTAAATGTGTAAAATACAGGAAGAATAACGTAAGTTTAATTTGAAAAAAAAAAGCGGCTAGAAATATTCTGCGAGGGGGGTTAGTAGTCAAAGGGGTTAGTTAGACCTACCTACTGAGAGTAGGCAGTATGAAATGGACATTTAGTTTTATTCATTAAATATTTTTCAGAAAATTCAAAAGATAGTATTTTAAGGTTGAAAAGTACCTAAATTAAAAATAGATAAAATGAAATCGGAAAATATCTGTTACCGTGGTTAAAAAAATTAAAAGTTGCCCATTTACCACAGATGTGTGCGTTACCTAGATACCCCTTGTCAGCTTCCTGCTAGGTAAGGTAGGTACAATACCTATTTCCAGCTTCCTAGGTAGGTACTTATAAGTATATCCGTAGAGTTCCATCGCGCAGGCACCATGACCGTGGTGCGTTAGGCTTAGGCCTAATACGGATAAATTAAAAAAAAACACATACCTACACATTCATTAATTTTATTAAAATTTAATACCCTATGTAGGCAAGAAAAACCTGGTAATGAACAACGTTTATGTCACCTTGCTACACGGTACACGCATTATCCTTCCCATTCATTATTAATACTTGTAACAGACCTTCCGATTTGCCAAGATCCGACCGTCGGATGCTTTGAAACCAACGTTACTGCCTGCCTGCGCCGCTGTGCCTACCTATTTTGGCATTGCATGTGAATATATTTGCCACCGACCGCCAGCAATTTACTGCCTCTTATACAGATTATAGTAAAATATCAAAAGGAAAAGAGAGAGTAAAAAGTTAAAGACAGTTTATAAGCAAGCAGCAGTAACATAAAAATCTGTCTCACACATAATAGGTGCCCGAATTTTTTAAATCATCATCGTCATCATCATAGCATAGCATAGCATATGCTCACGACTATAATCCCCGAGGGGGTAGTCAGAGATATTCTGAAACCTCAGAACATCCACGTTTCACTATAGTACCGAAACTCTGCCCAGTGTGACGGGGAGTGAGCCCGTCGCCACTTGTAAATGGACAGTAGGTACAATACATGCCTCGAAATTGAAGCATGCAGGTTTCCTCACGATGTTTTCCTTCACCGAAAAGCCTGTGTCATCATCATATCAGACATTAAACGTCCACTGCTGGACATACGCCTCTCCCAAACTGGGGGATTTGCCATAATCGCCACGCTTGGCAGGCGGGTTGGCGATCGCAGTTGGATTGAATCAATGTGTATACTTAGAGGATGCTGCTGCCCATCCTTAGTAGATCCCTTAGTCGCCTTTTACGACACCCACGGGAAGAAATGGGATAGTGCTATTCTTAGCCGACACCACACGGACAAATATTACCATAACAAAAAAAATTGGGCAATAACATTGGTTTCAAAGCATCCGACAGTCGGATCCTGGCAAATCGGAAGGTCTGTTACAATTTTTTAAATGTTCGTTGTTAATCTATCGATCGAGCACCGTAGCACGGTTTGGTCGGAGCGAAGTTTCCACATTCTCACCTACCAATTTAATAGGATGACAGGACGGTCGGATGCGACGATAAGACCAATCAACGTCAACACAATATTATACCTATAATAGGGTTAACCCGCGACTTCGTCCGCACAAATTATATACCAGATTTTAAGTCATATAATAAGCTATCAAACCAAAAAAGTTTCATCAAAATCGGTTTAGGAGTTTTAGCGTGATGTTCGATCAAACAAACAAACAAGCACACAAACAGACAGACAAAAAATCCAAAAATTGGTGATATGGACTCAGGGACACCTAAAACCATGAGTGCGATTTTTGAATCTCATACGTTGAACTCAGCAGTTGAAAATGTTTGGAGATACGCATCTTTCTACTGCTGATTTGACTTTCAAAAATTGCACTCCTGGAGTATGATTTTTGAATGTCAAATCAGCAGTAGAAAGATGCATATCTCCATAGTAATATTGACATTTTCAACAGCTGAGCCCAGCGAATGAGATTTTAAAATCGCACTCCTTAACGTTACTTTTTTTTTGGTTAATATCTTCAATGTACAGACACACTTTCTGTTACAGTTTTATAATTATAATAGTATAGATAAATTACCTACGTAGAACAGACAACCTTTCCGACTGCCCCCAGACTTTCCGATTTGTTCGGCATCCGACGGTCGGATCCTGCCAAGTCGGAATGTCTGTTACTAGATAGTATAAAATAACCGGCTTCAATCGACCTGACTCAACTCATAAACTTCTTTAGAGATGGGACGTAGTGCGATAGTTATAGGTATCGATAACAGGGGAAAAGGACGTAACATAACGCAATATAATATTAATATTAAAACTACTACTATTCATGCTAGTACTTACTACCTAATTATAAATTAGAAACCATAATATTATACAATACGCCCGGAACAGTCAAGCTTAGTATAAATAAATAAATAATAAATAACGCTCACAGGCACATACATTGTAATGATCCCAAATTAAGCCCTAGGCTTTTTGTTATGGGAACCATATACAGGCAAACACATATAACATCCATGACCGAACCGGGATTCGAACCCAGGACCCTGGCTTGGCAGTCCGGCGTGGTAACCATTACACCAACCGGGTCGTCGCCGGTAGAATAAAATGGATGTAGGTAGAAAATCGTATTTTGTAATTAGAGACTAGCTTAAATATCGAATATTATTTATTTTGCAAATATTTGTCCCTTGCGGGATTTGAACCCGCGATCCTTAGATCAGCAGGCAGATTCACTACCAACTGAGCTATCAGGCTGTCAAAAAGGCTGGCAGATTCTTAATAACCAATCGGGAACCAACTAAAAAAAAACTGATGGATTGCAAAACGTATCAGTTTCGAAAGTCCATTTCAATAAGCTATTTAAAAATTGGCATCTCGTAAACGAAAGCCAATTTTCTTAAACACTTTCGCAAAAATCGCATTCCTTTAAAAAAACTAGTACAAAATTCTTTTTTAAAACCGAAAAAGTTACTCCAAACAGATATCAACAAGTAAATAATACCTTTTAGAACTAAGTTAAAATCAAATGGAAAAGTGGTATACCATTTTTAAACGAGATCAACATCCTTGACGTGGAAAAAAGACGTATCCTATGACATAAAATCTATACACTTACGACCTTTTTCGGCTCACTTGGTTCCAAGCAAAAGTAGTATACTATTTTCTGCTTTTAAATTGTAAAAGAACGTAAGTCACTTACTTTGTAAATAACTTGATACATTACGAAGTTAAGAAGGAAGAAGTTAACGTAATAAGTAATTCAAATCGCGTGTTTTAATATAGGTGAACGAGCGAATAAATACGCAAAAGGAATTTTTTTAAATGTTTTACATTGACTGCAAAAATTCCACACGTGTCTTGCAGTTTCCGTCGGCAACTTGTTTTGCCTGTTTTGATTTATAATTTGCCCTTTTGAGTGCGTGTTTATTTAAGTAAACAGATTTATAGATATTCAATAGTGACTTTATGTGGTTAGCCTAAGACAGTGTCGCCATACGTGCGATAATTATCCTAGATCCACGATATTTTTGAGGAGCATGCGATCGAAAATAAAAGTCGGATATCGCACGATAATTCACAAAAACTCCATGATAATCCACGATAATTTTGTAATTTAATGAAATATGTGTATAAAATCACTATTTTTAAACCATGTTATCCGTCAAATTTCAATAATATACATCATTTTGGCGTTAAGTATCGCGTAAAACAGTTTTCAAATACCTATTACTAAAATTGAAGTTCTAATGAGAAGAATTGAGATAGAAAATATTTCCTCACTGTGTCGTTTCAATCAAGAGTTTTTACTAAAATTCCCTAAATATCGTACTTGCTTACGTATAAATAGGTAACATTAAATAGTGGCATGTCATAAAGGTAAGAATGATTGAATTTCACGCATATTTGATACTCTTTTAGGTTCTAAGTTATGAGAATTTTTGGAATTTTTGATGCGATAAAAACACGATAATTTTGCAGTGAATCTGGGATAATTCTTAAGTGTGGATCTGGCAACACTGGCTTAAGATAGGTAATAAGTAGTTTGTTTTGATTACCTAGGTGTTCTAGGACCTCGCTTACAGTAAATACCGTAGTTATACTAAAGTAGTTTATCTAGCTTATCTAAGGGTGCTAGGGCAAACAGTTGCATTACTTTAAGGGGTGATTGTACCTACCCATAATACTGAACAACTTTCCCTAAGAAACCTATAGGAAATTCTAAAAAATAAAAACCAATGCCTAAAAATGGCGTCTTTTTTCTTTTCGCCTATTTCGGCAGCCATCAATCAAACTTGAATATTTATGGTTCAGAATAAAGTTACAAAAATAAGGCGTCAACCTTCCATACAAAACTCGCATTGTCTTTTGGACTTCCTATACTGAACGCAATCAGCTGATCAAAGTTTTGTATGAATGTTGCGAATTTCCTATAGGTTTCTTTGGGAAAGTTGTTCAGTATCGTGGATACAATCACCCCTAAAGTAGCAACTGTTTACTTCATTCCAAATAATGACGACAAGATTCTCAGATTCCTATTTAGCTTTCTGACCAATTCTGATTACCAAATATAATGTATTTATTAGAAAGATATACTATCCGACATTTCTTGGACGGTACAAAAGCTGGTTTAAAGCAGGCACTTCAGTCTCACGAGAACTTCTCGGCGAGAACCAAAGAGTAATTTAAGTATATTGAAAACTTTCAAAGAAAATTACTAGTTACGGCTTATGACGCCACGAGAACATAAAGGGCATCCACAATCTCGTTCTCGGCTGTTCTCGGCGAGAATGTAGTCCCAGCTTAAGAACAGGTGTGGGTAAAGCACAGTTGCAGAATCGCTCATTAAAGTTAATCCTCCATTAAATCTCTTGCTGTCTCTTTTTGTCTTGAGCGTTTTTGCAACTGAGTGTAAGTGTTTCAAATCTCTTTTTTTGTAATGCAAAAAAGCCTTAAAATTTCTTTGCTCTTTGGAATGGAGTACACTAAACATAATTATTATATACGAATACCTTTGGAGATTTCGAAGTAGGTAGGTACCTAGTTGAAGCTATAGGTAGGTAGGTAGGTATTTGGTAAGTAAGGTAGGTTTGCAACTAACGACGGTGTGGGAAAGTGTCGTGTGGTAGAAGTTTGCTATTTATTTTATCCAGAAAAACACAGCTTAATAAACTTTATCCCTTAATCGCTTCGTACGACACCCACGGGAAGAAATGAGATGGTACATGGTACATTGAAAACCGGAACCACACCAAGTATTTATTCTGTGACCACACGGTGGGTTTGCATGAAACTAAAGTAATAGTATTCTTCTTTCATGTTTTTTTCCATCAAGCTACTAAACAAACATAAGCTGGCCGCGCGACGTTATACATTACTCTATCTACGCGCGGCCAACTTATTTTGGTTTCGGGTTGCTTGATGTGTCGCCGTGTGTACATACAGTCACCATCAGATATATCATAGCAAACAAGGTGTTCAAATATTTCTAAGCAGTTCTAATTTTCTTTACACATAACCAATCATATATATCAACGTAGTCAGGGTGATTCGAAACATCTGAGCAGTGTGGGAAAAAAGACCTTAATCCGTCATACATTTCAATTTTTAATAACTTTGTATATAATTTATTGAAAATTAGCTGTTTAGATATTTATGACAAAATACATGTTTAGATATAATTGGTAACATTTACTGTAAAGAAATTACTGAAAATTAGCATTGTTCAGAAATATTTGAACACCTTATGTGCTACGATATATCTGATGGCGACTGTACTTATTTACTCTTAAACAGTACCCTCCTTCTGGGGCAGTTGGGTAAAAAGATGAGATTCCGCAGCCTTTAAACAAAACTTGGAACTATATTAAAAAATCTAAACGTCAACGTCAAACGTCACGAGATGTCAGTGTTGCCAGACGTGCGATAATTATCCTAGATCCACGATATTTTTGAGGGGCATGCGATGGAAAATAAAAGTCAGGTATCGCACGATAATTCACAAAAATTCTACGATAATCCACGATAATTTTTAAATCAATGAAATCTGTGTATCCAACCGCTATTTTCAACCATAATATCCGTCAAATTCTAAAACTCCATGATAATCCACGATAATTTTGTAATGTAATGAAATATGTGTATAAAATCACTATTTTTAAACCATATTATCCGTCAAATTTCAATAATATACATCATTTTGGCGTTAAGTATCGCGTAAAACAGTTTTCAAATACCTGTTACTAAAATTGAAGTTCTAATGAGAAAAATTTTATTGAGATAGAAATATTTCCTGACTGTGTCGTTTAAATCAGGAGTTTTTACTAAAATTTCATTATTAAAACCGCGTACTTTCCTACGTATAAATAGTACCATCAAATAGTGGCATACAATATAGGTAAGAATGATTGAATTTCACGCATCATTTTTCCCTCTTTTAGGTTCTAAGATACGAGAATTTTCTGAATTTGCGATGCGATAAAAACACGATAATTTTGCTGTTAATCTGGGATAATTCTTATGAATGGATCTGGCAACACTGCGTGATGTGCATGTCACTGTCACGCACGAAACTACTATGCTACAAAAAAATCGTAAACAAAATGTATTTTATTATAATATCAGTGCTAAAACATTAAATTAAGTACAAAAATAGATTAAGATAATCTAAGGGTTTTAATTAAGCTATAAACAGCATAGTGAAACAATAACATTTACACAAAAAAGCGGGAAAAATGTCGGACGCCGAAGTAGAAGTTCCAACGACGTTTAAAAAGCGAAATATAAAGAAAAGAGGCGGAAGAAAACGTAAAACATCAAGTTCAGAAGGTAAACTACACTTTTATTTAGTCAAGAGCCGCGTTACGCTCAAGAATTTAGTACAAATATCATTTTCCAATGATCATGAAGAAAAGGACAGTGGGCAGAAGTAATAATAATAATAACGCTCACAGGCACATACATTGTAATGATCCCAAGCAAGCACTATAGGCTGTTTATTATGGAAGCCATATAACAACGGCACAAACATACAGGATGAATTTTTAGTCACCATCCAAATTTTTTCTAGGCATTAGGCATCATTCACTAACTCCATTTTTGAAAAAAAAACGATACGTAAAATTTTCGTATTAAATAATTTTCTCGAAAGAATTATCGTTCTGCGTGGTCACAAGTTAAACGTTAATAATACTACACTTGCCTCGTAAACATTCAATGAACAGGGCAGCGCACACCCCACTTACCCCCGCCCCCGACTCCTGCGCGACACATCTATCTATCGTCAGTCGGTCGGCGCACCCTTTCGCGACGCAAGCGCTTACTTCCGTGTTCCCGCGCATCTCGTTGGCGGCGCCCCGCGCCATCGTGAATTTGTTTACAATGTATTCCAACCGCGAGTATTACGAAATGGTGCGATCTTACATACTTAGTGGTGAAAGCTTGAACGGTGCCCAGAGACTATACGAAGCAGAAAGTATTCCTCGCCTTCGCAATCAAGGGATAATAAATCCTTCAGTACCTAATCGCCAAACGATTTTGGCCGCAAATTGTATGTGCATTCGACCAAGTGAAAAGTGACACTGTAGTGCTCAACAAAATTAAAAATAATGTGCAAAAACGTGCAAGACTCTGTTTAGAGAGAAACGGTATGCATTTCGAACATTTATTAAAGTACTGTTAATGTGATTGTTCTAAGATGATTTTGATTAAATTTTTAATTATTTGTACATAAGTTGATTCAAATTTTTTAAATACGCCTAATAGCAAAACGTTTTGGCACGGTTTTAATAAGGTCTAAAGTTCTTATTTATCTAATTTATTTTTACTTTATTTGTAATTGATTAATTAAGGATTACATTCTAATCATAGTGAACATAACACAAACCTTTTGCTTATTGACGGTCCTAAGCCCGTGAAAGTATGAAGGGAAAATTTGCAACTTTGTTTATTATTGTGTTATCAATGAATTGCGGCGGCGCGCGGAGCGGGGCGGCCCGCGTAAATTCACCTAGCGCGTGCGCACGGCGCGGCAGTGTCCAGAAACATAAACTTTTTATAGATAACTTTGTGATGTGATATCTTAATATTTTTGTATTGAGTGATACTAAAAGAAAAAACATGTATTCAATGATTTTCGCCAAAGATTAATATATCAAAATTTGGACGGTGACTAAAAATTCATCCTGTATAAACATTCATGACCGAACCGGGATTCGAACCCAGGACCCTGGTTTGGCAGTCTGGCGTGCTAACCATTACACCAACCGGATCGTCAAAGAAGTGGTCCAAGAGCCCCCCTATACACTATACTTGTATGCCACTGCATACTACGTTTGAAAGGGGGTTTAATATAGAGCATTTTTTTATATGCGGCACCACTATCTTTTCGAGATAAAAAAAGATACCGCTACTGTGTAGTTGTGTACCAGTGAGTCACATTGCAGGTTCTGACCGGAACACACGTCTCGCGTGGATTTCGCGCGTCGCGTTTTTGCCTGTCATGAGGCTCCGCAATCCTCAATCTCTTCTTGTTCTTGACCAAAAATAATCCTTGAGATTCCCGATGAATCCCGGAAATGCAGTGCTAACGCACAAGCAAGAGTCCAATAATTATAATATAATATAAAAAAAAGTTGTGTACCAGCAGGATTCTAAAAATTTCACTTTTTTGCTAATTATAACCTCAAACATCAAATATTTAAAAGGGGGGGGGGGGGGGGGTCCGCACTTTTTCCCTTTAGAGGGGAATGTGGGGATTAATACACAGGGGAGGTGTTACTAGGCAGTAGTGCGTAGTGTGGATTTCTGTCGCCCTAAGGCAATTGCCGCCTATTTGTATATGTACATGAAAAAAATATGGAGAAATCAAAATCTTGTAGCACCAGCCTCCCTGATATTGGATTCTAGCAGTTCTTAAGCATATAACACTACCGTACACAAGAGTGAAATTTTTCTAATATGACTTATCATTTTTCAGAAAAGAACAGTTCAGATTCAGACGATCAAACAGTAGTGTTGCCCACGAAGAGGGTTCAGAAAGAGAACCCTAATGTACAGACCACGGCCGGACCCAAGAGACCGAGGCCAGAGCTGGACGATGGTGCGGGCAGCAGCGATGAAGATATGGTACGTGTTTTATTTGAGAAGAACTGGGATGGAATATTTTAAGTACAAATCCTACAGCTGCTCAATCAATCTGCCAAAGGGTTCCCTACCCAAAGGGTGCCAATGGAAACCTATTATCCGTCCGTCTATTTGTCTTTTTTTTTTTTGGTTTTTTGGGGACTTTTATACAAAAAACCACCTTAAAAAAAATTAAAAATATTGCAGCCGATGACTTCTTTGTTCGCATTATAAGAACATTAAATGTTTCAATCACCAAATTAAAATAGGACCACATGGGAAGCACCAGCTTTCAAATAAAAAAAAGAATCATCAAAATCGGTTCACCCAGTCAAAAGTTCTGAGGTAACAAACATAAAAAAAAAGTACAGTCGAATTAAGAATCTCCTCCTTTTTTGAAGTCTGTTAAAAAACGGACATGCATGCGTCAAACTTGGTGTGATTATAGTGCAAAGAGACAAAATACAAAACAATAAAATTTTATTAGTTAATATAAGTATTGTGTGGTAGTATGGAACCCTCAGTGCGAGAGTCCGACTCGCACTTGGCCATTTTTATCACTTTACCAGATACCAAACGTCCTTTTTCTAATACATTGTTTTTAAAAATGTACAGCCAAAAGACAGAACAACTCTGTCAGTCCAGCAGCAAAGAGAGAATGCGACGGCGACGTATGAGCTGGACACTGAGAGAGACAAGGATGCACAGGCTATCTTTGAGAAGGCGCAGAAAATTAATGAGGATTTGCAGGGACAGGCCGATGATAAGGTAAACATTTCTTCACTAATAAATCTAATAATATGTGGGGGAACAAACGAATAGGAAACCGCCGAAAATCAAGGGGCAAATGCCCAAATAAATCAATAAACACAGATACTCCAAAGCTTTCGCTTCACTGCCCTAACCACCACTGCAACCCAGGCACGTATCCAGGGGGGGGATAGGGGGGATTTATCCCCCCCCCCCCCCCGAAATCCGAATATTTGTATGGAAAAGTGAGTACAGAACTTACTTGTTCATTGCTTTTCAATGAATATCCCCCCCCTCCCCCGAAACAAAAGTCTGGATACGTGCTTGCTGCAACCCTTACACACTTCGCAAGAGAGTTCTCCAAGTAATATAATTAATTGTGGCTGCTCGCATGCTATCTTGCACATATACATCTAACATCTCTCCATTTCTCTAGTATCTCTGTCTATTCAAATTAAGCTTGAAAAAGAACAGTGGTGAATCTGGACCCGGTTTTTTTACGAAAACTAAAAGCGTTACTGGTGCCGGGTATTAAATGTTTTAAATAGAAAAAATTCCTTTCTGTAAAAGTCACTGACATAAACGCTAGCAATAGAAAGGCCCTTTCATAGAAGAAACATGTTCAACTTGAATACGGTTCCCGAACCGCATTGATGTTCCCGAGTTCACTTCGTCACCATGGCAGTGACAGACCGCAATGTGCCATTTTGTGTTTTGTGTGATATGTTTTTTTCTTGAACATGCTTGTCTATCGCTAGAGTTTATGTCAGTGGTAAAACTTCAACAAAAAATCATCAACAATTTTATTTTAAAACGAGCGTTAACCCGCGACTTCGTCCGCTCAAATTATATACCAGATTTTAAGTCAGATCATAAGCTACCAAACAAAAAAAGTTTCATCAAAATCGGTTCAGTAATTTTTGCGTGATACTCGTTCAAACAAACAAACAAACAAACACCCAAACAAACACCCAAACAAACACACAAACAAACAGACAAAAAATCCAAAAATTGGTGAAATGGAATCAGGGATACCTAAAAACCATATCGTAACTTTTTTTTTGTTAATATCTTCCATGTACAGACAAACTTCCTGTTACAGTTTTATAATAGTATAGATAGATAAGCTTTAATTTAAGTAAATTAAAATAAATTTGAATAACCCCAAAACCTCCACGGCCACTGCCTATGGTTGATATACTTACATTTCCATGGGATTGCTTTCCCAAGAATTATATTTTTTTCTGATCATTTTTAATTTGTCAGGTGTACCGAGGCATAAACAACTACGCGCAGTACTACAAGAAGCGTGACACGGCGGCGGGTAACGCTAGCTCCGGTTTAGTTAGAAAGGGACCTATTCGCGCTCCGGCTAATTTGAGAGCTACTGTCAGGTAAATTATGTTATTATTATAATTACTTTTGCTGTTGGATATTCAAATAATCTCACGGCGCGTACGGTCCTGATACGTGGGGAGGTCAAAAATTATTCATTACGTAATTTGTGTACGACCCCCTACCAACGTATCTCCTCTGGTGGGAATTTTGGCCACCTATTTCAAACCGGCTTAACCAACTAGTCCGCCAGGGCTTGCATATAGTTCGCCTCGTGCCAGTGTGAAATTATTTTATTAAAATAATGAGGTAAATGTAGGTCATTACATTGCTTACTTTATTATAATAACAATAAGTGAAAGCAAAAAGCAACAATTTTGTAATATCATGTTGTGTCCCTCAATGTCATCCCAAATAAAATTAACGATATTTAAAGATATTTCATAAAACCAAATTAGAAATCATTATATCACATGTCATGTCAAAAAATTAAACAGTTCAATTAATAATCACAACAGTAATTCCGAAAATGTCATCATCATCATCAGCTGATGGACGTCCACTGCTGGACATAGGCCTCCCCCAAGGAAAGCCATAATGCTAAAATGTCATAATGATAATTAATTTTAAATATTCGACAACAGAATAAAAAAACTTTTTTCAATTAGGTATAGCTTCAATTTGTTTTTAAAAAGTGGCACCAAAAAAACTGTACCGTATTCTAAATTTGTTCTTTAAAAACTGTACCTTGCCGCCAAAACTCATACAACTTGTTATTTTCATAAGGCGCCAAAAATGATGTGGATTTTGTTTAGAGTTATTCTTCTATAGTTATTCTTATTCGTAGGGGTCCATATAATATTATCCATTGTTCTTTAGATAGTAAACAGATAGCCAATTAATAGGTCTCCACTAATCCATCTCTCTCTTCAATTTCAGATGGGACTACCAGCCAGACATATGTAAAGATTACAAAGAAACTGGTTTTTGCGGTTTTGGAGGTGAATAAATAATAATATTTACTATTAAAACACTATGGATGGATTGTGTGAAGGATGATATGTGTAAGAAAGGAGCGAGTGCAGAAATGACGACTAAAAGAGATGAATGGAAGAGGATGACATATTGCGCCGACCCCAAACAATGGGAAATGGGCAAGACAATGATGATGACTATGAAAACACAATATAAGAAAGAGACTAAATTCAAGCCAGCCAGGTCTGAGGCGTATTGAGGTGGTTTGAAAATACTTTTAAAAGCAATTTTACATACCTTAGAGACAGTTGTTCAGTTGATGGTCTAACTAAACCACCTCATTAAATATTAAGCTACCTTCTTTTATTACACATAATAAGCAATAAAGAATATGATTATGAATTACACCCTGTATACTACATTACATTACATCACTGTTCGTGTGAAGTGCCACGAATATCTCTCAGATAGTGCGGGAGCGAGGTGCGGTATTTGAAGTTGGTGAGAGGCAGGAAGTGGATACATTACATTACATTATTTAGTGATTAATAAAATATTTGCAGACTCGTGCAAGTTCCTCCACGACCGGTCGGACTACAAGCACGGGTGGCAGCTGGAGCGCGAGGAGGCGCAGGCGGGCGCGGGCGGAGGGGACAGCGACTACGAGGTGCATAGTGACGACGAGCTGCCGTTCCGGTGCTTCATATGCCGGCAGGGCTTCACCGACCCCGTGGTCACCAAGTGAGTTGAACAATGTTACACCTAGGTTCCTACCTTGTGGTACTCCACTTGGAGATAGAGCGTTGGACCTAGGATATTGCCTTGTGACACTCCACTAGGAAGAATGTCGGACCTAAAATACTGCCTTGTGGCACTCCAGTAGGAAGAATGTTGGACCTAAGATATTGCCTTGTGGCACTCCAGTGACTCCACTAGGAAGAATTTTGGACCAAATATACTGCCTTGTGGGACACTAGGAAGAATGTTTGACCTACGATACTGCCTTGTGGCACTCCACTAGGAAGAATGTTGGACCTAAGATACTGCCTTGTGGCACTCCACTAGGAAGAATGTTGGACCTAAGATACTGCCTTGTGGCACTCCAATAGGAAGAATGTTGGACCTAAGATGCTGCCTTGTGGCACTCCACTGAGAAAAAGGATGTTGGATCTAGGATAAAACCTTGCGGCACTCCACTAGGAAAAAGAGCGTTGGACCTAAAACATTTTTCCTATTCTTCTGCATTTAGGTCGAGTAGTCATGGACCAATTATTTACGCGCTTTCAATGTTGGCTTCATAGTGGCAGTTATTCAGTTCGATAGTCTGAAGCACCCCGTTTAAAATATAACGCAAAAAAATTTGTATCCTTAATACATTGACTTAACAACTAATGGACGTAGGGTCCGCGCTCAAAAGTGTCCGAACCAACACAGTAACAAAACGCAAAAAGAGTAACAATTACGTGCCAGTCCTCGTTTGATCGACCGACTACACACACGTCTATAATGCCGCTGTGTTGTAAAGTTTGAAAAAAGTACGCAAGAAAATGATAAACGAATTTCAACAGTTGCAATGTTTTTAGTTGGTTTATGTTACTAACACGTAGATCCGTTTATGTAGGTTAGTCTGAGACACTATTTTCGAGACATTTGTATTAGACCTGACGTCCATTACTTGGTAAGTCAATGCCTTTATAGCTTAAATTATAAGTACCTACTATACAAGACTAGTTCAATTCCATGATTGAGATAAAACGTCGAACCTAGAATACTACCTTGTGGCAATCCACTACTCTTAGTTACAGATAGTTCATTTTCAAGAGAGACCGGGTAAGTCGATGCCCTTCTGTAAAAAAAAATCTTTTATTTCAGATGCAAACACTACTTCTGTGAGAAGTGTGCCTTGGAAAACTACAAGAAGTCGACGCGATGTTTCATATGTAACACGCAGACCGGTGGAGTGTTCAACCCTGCTAAGGAATTAGAAGATAAACTGAAGAGACAGAAAGAATCCAGCGACGATGATGATGACGATTGAAATATGTAACTTTATTTATAGGATTAAAAAGCTAAATTAAACAATGTTAACAATGTTTTTGTTTGATTGCAAACCTTAGCCACAGTATAAGAAAGAGTATCTATTACTATATACAGTACTGACACTCCCTTTCTCCCACCAACTTTTTACCTCACCTCCTCTATCGCCCTCCAGTTACCCGGCAGTTACCTACGAAGAAGACTTAAGGCGGTTGCAGAGGGGTCAATTTTATACAAAACTTTGACGCACAAGACGCGTAGTCGGTATTAATATAAGTAACTTTGTATATATGGAAAAATAGTTTAGAAAATCTAGATGCCGCGTAACAAATAACATTTGCAATTTATAAAATAATTACGAAGATATAAAGTTTTGAAACTTTTCATACAAAATTTTAAAAGCTTTATACCTTCGTAATTATATTATAAATTGCAAATGTTATTTGTTACGCGGCAACTAGATTTTCTAAACTATTTTTCCATATATAAAATATTACTTTTATTAATTCCGTTTACGCGTGTTGTGCGTCAAACGTTTGTAGGGACTGAAACCACCTTAAGGTACAATTTCTTTGGTTTCGCATGTGCTGACGTCATCTTGTCAATTTAAATTTTTTTTATGCATTTTCCGGGCTGTGCCTTAGCTTTGTTTGAATCGCAATGAGATAGAATGTGATAAAAATGTCGTACATCGCGTCTTGACCTTACCACTTATTTCTAACAAGAAGATAATTCTAAAACTTTACAATAATTTGACACCAACAAACCAAAAAATAAAGTTTTTCGGAAATATATCGAACATAATACTGCAAACAGTCCGAAAATTATTTCTATACTTGCTGAACCCGCTCTCTTCCAAACCGGGGAATCACAATCAATTTTGGGAATGTTTCAGTAACACAGTAGGTAAAGCATGAACGTAGTAACTAATCTACAGGGTGTAACAAAACACCCTAGTAATTCAGACCATCAAACTGAACAACTTTCACTATGAGAGCAAACAGAACGGAGCAAAAAAATAATCAGCTGTTGCATACATTTGAGTCGAGTAGGCATTGCAGTTTAGTATGGAACAGCTCCGATTGGTTTGCTCCAATAGTGAAAGTTGTTCAGTTTGATGGGCAGACTCTTAGTTTAAAAGGATGCTAATGATATCAATTTCATCCTGTATAGGCTTGATTAATTCATTGCGGATTCCAAGACAGATTAGAGTCATCCCCCGGGCTCGCTGGACTTCATTGTCTAGTGTTGTGAATGGTCGCCGCTGTTGATCCTGATCCTGGCTTACAGGAGTTATAGCTGTGGGAATGTGTGGTAGGCATATGCCCGATAAAATAATAGGCTCGCGCACATTATTTAAATTTCTGAATCGATTTCGATAAAAGTTGGCAAGTTGGCATCATTATGTACTTAGTTATAAGAGAATGTGATGTAGTCTATAAGATGGGTGCTGAGCAAGGGGCGGCTGGCACTTACTACATGGCCTGGGGCCTAGGGCGGCCAAGACAGCAAATCCGCCACTTGTTGGTGCCATAGAGAAAGTTGTTCAGTTTGACGGTGTCTGATCATTCTCTTAAATAAGTGTTAGCATATTATGAAGGACCCTGTACGGGGTGTTACAGAAGTAAGAAATAAAATTGAGAATTTTTTAAGGGGGTGATTTAACCAACAAACTGAACAACTTTCACTATGGGACATCGAAATCGCGAAAAAAAATATCTTTTGTCCCATGCATTTAGCTCGAGTAGAGTAGTTTAATATGGAACATCGCAAACGCATCGCATCATGGCGATTATGGCGAATCTTCTCATTTTGGTGGAGGCCTATGTCCAGCAGTGGACGTCTATCGGTTGATACGATCTTCTTCTTTTCTTCTTGTTCTTCTTTATTTGTCGATACAAATACAAATCATTTATTTGCTAATAAATAAGGTGAGTACAGTAAAGAGAGACGTTAATATAGTATTAGACGTTAGACGTTAATATAGTATAATTATTAAGAACTCCTATTTAGCCATTATTAAAAATAGCATGCAAATATTTAATCATTCCTACAATTAAATTAATCATTGAATTTATCACAGTCACTTCCTATTGATCCCGATAACGGAAAAAGCTTAGGTACATAATCAGAAAGAAAAACAATAATTATCAATCTCACAACTACAATACAAAAACAAATAAATAAAAACATTAACATTAACATACTCGACAAACAATTCGGTCATTAAGTAGAAGCACATTAGTCTTTTTATTTGTCAAAATCTTTCATATTTTTTACGTTTTGTCCTTTGTACCTTAAACAGTTTTTAAAACGTGTTATCATGTAATTGGCGCTGTAAAATTTAAATGTTGCTGTATTAGAGATTAAGTAATTTGCTGTTTGATAACCAATAAAGATAAATAAATAAATAAAAACAAATAATAAAGTCAAAAGCTAAGCTATGTATTGATTTACAAATTAGTCTGTTAGTCTGATATAAATTAAAAAAGTACTTTGTTATATTTTAAAATGAAACCGATACATTTCAGATTCTTTTTGGGGTAACTGAGTCAACCTCTGAGATGCTCTGAGCAAACTGAGTATCATGGCATCTTATGAAATTCTTTTTCGAGGTTAGATTTTTTTTTACTTTTATTTTTTATTTTATTTTGTTTATTGAGAAAACCAACAGCGTATTAAACATAATTTTTCTTAAAAATAACTGGTAAGGCCAATGATAGGTTTCCCTTTTTTTATACAAAGTTGTTTGTGGCGAAGTGATGCCAAAAATTACAAAAAGAAAAATTATTATTTTAACATTACAAAAAAATTATGCTCTTTCCAAGCTTTTTCTTTTTATTATTTAGCCCAGTCATTTTACGAAGTTTTTTAGGCGGGGTAGGGAGTAATTACTAATTGGACTTTTAAACTGTAACCAGAACCATTAAGTAACAAAATGACTATCTTAAAGCATATTAAAAAAAAATTCGCTACTCAACATAGAAATCAAAATTATGTGTCCCAGAAGGATTTTAAATTGTTAATATTAATACCAATCCACTCATTTGACTTAGATTTAACAATATAAGTTATTTTTGAGCAATGAAATAGGCAATGAAATTTAAAAAATGAGGTATTTAATAGAAAATACGCACGTATTTTTCAAAACCTCCTAAGTAGACTGAAATATACACACCATGTTTGTAGTATGTATAATGGTAAAGCCTTAAATAAGTGCAAAAAAAATTTACCATCAGGTTTTTTTGAACGAGATAATAGCTAAATTTTAAAATTGGAACTGTTGCTGACGTGATTTTCATTTAATTTTGGTATATTTTTAGGCTCAAATTGGTTCTTCAATATTATACCGGAAAAAAAGTCAATTACTAATTAGTCCCGGCTCAAACCGTAAAATGACTGGGCTAATACTGGAAGTGGCAGATTATCATTTACTCCCGCCATTTATTAAATTAAATAAACTCACATTCGATGTTGGAACTATATTTTTAAACGGAAATCTGACGAGGTACCAACCGACACATATCAAGATTCAAGGTTTCAAGATTGTGTTAACAATTTTTTTGTTACTTTAATTAGGTACTAAATGTTCAAACTCGTAACTTCGATTTGTATGGAGCGCTTCATCAGGATCACAAAATTAAAATTACCTACTATCGTCGTTCTCGAACTAAAATAGTCCAAATATACTCTTTTCTCTATGGTTTTCACGGTAAATTTTTTTCCCAATTAATTTTGATTGGCTATTGATAAGTATAGGTAGTTACTACGTAAAGTAAAGTAAATCATTCAGGTAAAATATACCTGCACGCATCCATTTTGAGACGTGTACAGTGTTTTATTTTATTTTATTTTTTTATTATTTTTTATTTTATTTTATAATCATCAGTACTCGTATGTTAGGATACTGATGTGAATGTGATGATGATAAAAATCCTGAATCACTCTAATCTATCTTAGAAATTAAGAGGATATGTGAAAAAAATAGGATTCTTCAAAGCGTCATATATCATGAAGTACTAACAGTAGTTCAGTAAATGAGTGCTCGCAAGGGGGGTGTAGACGGAAAGGTCGAAAGCAGAAAGTTTGACTTTGGAACTTTGTTTGGACTAGATAAGAGACAAACATATCAAAAGTCTTCACCCCTCTGAGGTGCGCTCGAGGGGGGAGGGCAAAGAAGGTCCCGTTTTTTGGTTTTTTGCTTACAACTCGAAATTTATAAGTCGAATCGAAAAGTTTTGTAGGTACAAATTAAACCTGATAAAATTTCCTACAAAACTAGTTGTATGTACTTTTGTCATAGGACTTAAGCTTTGAGAGCTACAGGGCCGCGAAAGTAACAGCATTTTAAAAATTATTACATTTGTATGGCGACCCTCATGAAAGTTGAAGATAAAAAGAAAATGATTTAATATTCTTGATTAGCGACCCCGAAAACTCTCGGATACAAATTTTCAGTCCATTCGGTGAACCTTTAAAAGCTGCTTTGGCGTTTGAAATTTCCTTGGCAGCCATCTTGGATTTCGCTATTTTTGATTTTTTTTACCGCTAACCAAATCTGACCAGGGTCCTCTATATCATTTGTTCGAGGTCTATAACCCTATCTGTCGTAGTTTCCACGGGCCGTTGACATCATCCGCTAGGAGTCGATCTTCCGAGGAAGTCAAAGTTTTCCCTGTATCATCAGACCATCCATAAGATGATTCCTAAATGTCATCCTTATACCGTAGTGGGAACCCGCAGATCAATTGGAAGTATCTGGTCGATTCCCACTTTCCATAGATAAGTAGATGACCCCGGATGAGTACTCGGTTAATTATTCGCCGGGTTCCCACCAACTAAAATAATTTCGGAATATGGATATAAGGATGTTCTGGTGATAAAAGGAATATTTCGACTTCCTCAAAAGGTCGACTCCTGACGGATGAGGTCAACAGCCCGCGGAAACTATGACAGATAGGGCCATCGACCTTGAACAAACATCATAGAAAACCCTGGTCAGATTTGGTTTGCGGTAAAAAAAATCCAAAATAGCGAAATCCAAGATGGCTGCCATGGAAATTTCAAACGCCAAAGCAGCTTTTAAAGGTTCACCGAATGGACTGAAAATTTGTATCCGAGGGTTTTCGGGATCGCTAATCAAGAATATTAAATCATTTTCTTTTTATCTTCAACTTTCATGAGGGTCACCATACAAATGTCATAATTTTTAAAATGCTGTTACTTTCGCGGCCCTGTAGCTCTCAAAGGTTAAGTCCTATGACAAAAGTACATACAACTAGTTTTGTAGGAAATTTTATCAGGTTTAATTTGTACCTACAAAACTTTTCGATTCGACTTATAAATTTCGAGTTGTAAGCAAAAAACCAAAAAACGGGACCTTCTTTGCCCTCCCCCCCTCGAGCGCACCTCGGAGGGGTAAGGACTTTTATTATGTTTATCTCCTAACTAGTCCAAACAAAGTTCCTAAGTCAAATTTTCTGCTTTCGACTTTTCCATCCACAATTATTCATTGCCTAAGCTACAGTAGGAGTAGGAGTATGAATTGCGGATATGTGTAAATTGAACATCTAAATGAAGTTTTGATTAGAGCCAAAACACGATTAAGACACATTTTCTCGATAGAAAAACAAGCCAAAGTAGCCTCCGTTTTTATTTATAAACGCTTGGAACTGCTAAACGGTGAATAATAGAAACACTAGACTTGATTTTAAAAAAAGAGATATTTTACAAATTTTGATTAGAGCAGAATTGAACTTACATAAATAGTACAATCACAATTAATTAAAGTGTGTTTTTCGTTTGCGTCGTTTCGGTCGCGCACGCCGCATCCATCTTTTTCTCTCGCATCAGGCAGTAATATAAGCTATCACTCGCCCATTGCTTCAATTATTTTTCGACATAGGCCCTTAATAGAAGAAACTAGGAGTATCACGAAACACGGTATAAGAAAGTACCAACTAATACCTACCACAGACTACTTAATTACACGTAACAGAGAACAAATGCCTTTCCGACGCGGTGGTAGAGTCAAAAAATGACGTCAAAAAGCTATCTATGTAATATTATTTTGAATAAACAATTTTTATTTGATTTGAGATACATAACTTTATTAGAAAACGAAAAATTGTCTTTTATTACCTACTGCTAGAGACAGTACGCGCAATAGTAGGTTACACACCGAGGGCAGGAAAGTAATCAAGGTTTCAGATCTCATCTCAAGCCGAGGTCAACAAACATGTGATCTGGAGAGCGATTTTTGAATCTAATACTTTGAACTCAGCAGTTGAAAATGTATGGAGATACGCATCTTAAAGATGCGTATCTCCATACATCTTCAATTCATTTCAATTAGTATACTAACCTCGGGCAGTAAATAAGAAAGCCTTTGGAGTGCGATTTTTGAAACTCATTCGCTGAGCTCAGCAGTTGAAAATGTCAAAATTACTATGAAGATATGCATCTTTCTACTGCTGATTTGACTTTCAAAAATCGCACTCCTGGAGTATGATTTTTGAATGTCAAATCAGCAGTAGAAATATCTCTATAGTTATTTTGACATTTTCAACTGCAGAGTTCAGAGAATGAGTTTTTGAAACTCATTCGCTGAGCTCAGCAGTTGAAAATGTCAAAATTACTATGGAGATATGCATCTTTCTACTGCTGATTTGACTTTCAAAAATCGCACTCCTGGAGTATGATTTTTGAATGTCAAATCAGCAGTAGAAATATCTCTATAGTTATTTTGACATTTTCAACTGCAGAGTTCAGAGAATGAGTTTCAAAAACTCATTCTCTGAACTCTGCAGTTTATCAACAACAACATCATCTCATACCATCAGGTTCATTAACAAGCCACGGAGTTGTTATTACTTCGCCTTCGTACAGCGCGCGACGTTGCCGTTAAAAAGTGTTATTCCAACAAAAGCCTAACAGCTATTTTATATACAATACTTTTGTAGGATTTTTATAGGTTTAACTTTAAACATACATATTAGATGCTATCATAATGATGGAAAAAATGCTATCAATTTGGTTATGGTAATGGTATTTTTGCTTTTTAGAACAGTGCCGAAGCCGTTATCTTGCGGATGCGTTGATAATGTTTTTCTGTTTCGACGAAGTCTATGTTGCTGATTCGGCGATTTTGTATAAGTCGTGTTTTTTTAAAATATTTTTTTCGTAGATTAAAAAATTGAAAAAGGATGTACACAACAAAAATCTAAAATAACATTTGATATACCTATCTTGTTTTTCTACAGGGTGTGAACAAAACACCCTAGTAATACTTAAAGGGGTACGTCAGACAGTAAAACTGAACAACTTTCACTATGGAAATGGAGCAATCAACGAGAAAAAATAAAAAAGTCAGCTGTCCCATACAAAACTGCAGTAATGACTCCGACTCGACTATACTCGACTACTGGGGTGTTTTTTTACACCCTTTATACTCGTACAACAAAGTGTTTTGCTGTCTCTGTCGCACATTTTGTCATAAAAAAACCGTCGTCTCGCTTCGGTTTAAAAATTTTTATCTATCTATCTATACTATTATAAAGCTGTAACAGAAGTGTGTCTGTACATTGAAGATATTAACAAAAAATAAGTTACAATATGGTTTTTAGGTATCCCTGATTCCATATCAACAATTTATGGATTTTTTGTCTGTCTGTTTGTTTGTGTGTTTGTTTGGGTGTTTGTTTGTTTGAACAAGCATCACGCAAAAAGTACTGGACCGATTTTGATGAAACTTTTTTTGTTTGATAGCTTATGATCTGATTTAAGATCTGGTATATAATTTGTGCGGACGAAGTCGCGGGTTAACGCTCGTTTACTTATAAGAACATAGTATTCGCTCATGGTGGTTTCAGTCCATACAAAAGTTTGACGCACAATACGCGTAGAAGGAATTAATAAAAGTAATATTTTATATATGGAAAAATAGTTTAGAAAATATAGTTGCCGCGTCACAAATAACATTTGCAATTTATAATATAATTTTACAAAGATATAAAGCTTTGCAATTTTTCATACAAAATCTTAAAAGCTTTATATCTTTGTAATCTAAACTATTATAAAACTGAAGCAGAAAGTTTGTCTGTAAATTGAAGATATTAACAAAAAAAAAGTTACTATATGGATTTTAGGTGTCCCTGATCACCAATCACCAATTTTTGGATTTTTTGTCTGTCTGTTTGTTTGTATGTTTGTGTGTTTGTTTGTTTGAACGAGCATCACGCAAAAACTACTGAACCGATTTTGATTAAACTTTTTTTGTTTGATACCTTATTATCTGACTTAAAATCTGGTATATAATTTGTGCGGGCAAAGTCGCGGGTTAAGGCTCGTTATATTATAAATTGCAAATGTTATTTGTGACGCGGCATCTAGATTTTCTAAACTATTTTTCCATATATAAAATATTACTTTTATTAATTCCGTCTACGCGTATTGTGAGGCAAAGTTTTGTATAAAATTGACTTCTCTGCAACCACCTTAACATGACTTTCACTGTTCGTCAAAAAAGTTAATACCTAATGACGAGTGGCGAATGCGTGATTTATACGAGTATAGTTCATCTAAGGGAACGTACATATACTACGTGACCCGTTTAGGCGGGGAGGGGGTCTTCACAATATCACGCTTGGTCACAGGGGCGGGCGAGGGGGCACAGTATAAGAAAGAGTATCTATTACTACATACAGTACGGACACCTTCTGCCTCCCACCAACTTTTTACCCCACCCCCTCTATCGCTCTCCAGTTACCCGGCAGCTACGAAAGAAGAAGACTTAAGGTTCAATTTCTTTGGTTTCGCATGTGCTGACGTCATCTTGACAAGATGATTCAATTTTTTGTAAGCAGTGTCCGGGCTGTGGAGGGGGCTTAGGTTTTCGTCGCGGAGTCAATCTCTTCTAGGGAAATTTGGCGCTTTTTCGAGTGATATTTGTGGTCAACCAGCTTTCCACCTATTGTCTTGGCTGCGTACATTTGAATACGAACTATAATACTATCGCCTTTTTATGCGCTAAGGCTTTGACTATGTATATGAGGACTAGTTACGCGTGTAATTCTACTAACAAACATTTCTGACACTTTTTGCGGGGGGCAAGGTAACATGATTACTTTGTATTGCGACTTTGGATTTTATTCCCCATAACTTTAGATTCTAATTTTGAATGATAAAAGTCATGAAAAGTACTCTCGTGTGAAACCCAAACGTTCTAAGTTCGAAATTATTGTTTCGCAATTATAGGCTGTTTAAATTGATCTTATACCGTGGCAGAGGGGAAATGCTGCCGCAAGGCTAGTCCTTATAATAAATTGTCAAAGGCGCTAAGGGCGCTAATAAGAAAATGAGCCAAAAATATTGTTGCCTTTCTGTTTGCAAAAAATGATTTAAAACCTTATTTATGAATTACAACGGGGGAGAGAGGGGGGGGGGGGGGGGGGGTCTTGGCATATGGTTAGGGTGGTCACCGAGGGGGAGGGGGGGTCGAAAATAGGTCACGTAGTATAGGTACGTTCCTTAATTACTTATGACATGGAACTTCTGAACACGTGCCCAAATTAAGTGACCATAGGAAAAGTACAATGTGAATTCGAATGGTTATATTAGTAAATCGATTTCAATGGGTGATTACGTTTCATCCATCGATTAGTTTCGACATTAATTAGCTTAGAACTAATTTTATTTTGATGATGTAGTTTAGATATTTTATTTTGTAAGCGGCCATTGCCGAGCGGGCTGGCTTTTTTTTGTATTATTATGGGTGAGAATTTTTTTTTTAATTATTTTGTGGCAGTGAAATACTTGACAGTCTTTAAAGTATTCGTATCAGTTAATGGTTTTCAGCTTAGATCATCATTGTCTTGCCCATTTCCCATTATTTGGGGTCGGCGCAATATGTCATCCTCTTCCATTCATCTCTCTTCGCCGTCGTTTCAACACTCACTCCTTTTTCACACATATCATCCTTCAAACAATCCATCCATCTTTTCTTCGGCCTCCCTCTTTTAAAAGGTTTTCAGCTTAGATAATTAGGGTAATTAGGGATCATAACATTCGTTTATGTCAATGTGTTTAACATTGTACAAACTATGATGACGGCCCAGTTGGTGTAGTGGTTACCACGCCGGACTGCCAAACCAGGGTCCTGGAGTGCGATTTTTGAATCTCATTCGCTGAGACATTTTCAACTGCTGAGCAGTTGAAAATGTCAAAATTAATTACTTATTACTTACTGGAGAGCGATTTTTGAAAGTCAAATCAGCAGTAAAAAGATGCATATCTCCATACATTTTCAACTGCTGAGTTCAACGTATGTGATTCAAAAGTCGCACTCTTGGTTTCGAATCGCGGTTCGGTCATGGATGTTTAATATGTTTGTGCCGTGGTTGTATTCCATAATAAACAGCCTATAGTGCTTGCTTGGGATCATTACAATGTAGGTATGTGCATGTGAGCGTTATTTATTTATTATTATTGTTAATATTTTTGTTCAATCAATCAAATCATTTATTCATAAACATAAGTAATTACTAGATGGATAAAAAATTAAATATAAATAAATGATAATTATAATCAGTCGGTGGCGCATTGCGGAGAAGTATGAACACTCAATCGTGAGAACCAGGGTTCGAATCCGCACTGACAACAAGCCCAAGTAACAATGAGTTTTTTTACGTACCTACGTAATTTACCGACTGCTCTATGACCGGAAACCTGCATACGCTGAAGAAGAAATTCTGATGCGTATGTGAAGTCTACCAATCCGCATTGTGCACGCGAGGCGGACTGACTTGCATACACCATCCTTGAGAATAGACCTGTGCCCTGCAGTGGGACGTATACAGGGTGTAACAAAACACCCTAGTAATTTTTAAGGGTGCTTCATCAATCTGAACAACTTTCATTATAGAGCCAACACCAAGAAAAAATTATGAATATTTTTTCAGTTTGATGGTCTGAAGCAACCCCTTAAGTATTACCAGGGTGTTTTTTATACCCTGATGATAATCTTGGGTACCATATTAATTCACAACTACTTTAATTGTGAACATCGCAGGAATGGGCGATGCGAATCAGCTTGACTGAGTAAGTACCAAGTCAAGCGCAAGACGTGTATACGTACGTATAGCTACATAAACTGACAATCGTAATCCCTTTCGGGGAGGTCAGAAACAATTTTATAACTACCAGACCTGTAATAGCTACTTATTAGTTATTATACATAAAAGAAACCCTTCATAAATATTAAAACAAATATCTTTTTTCCAGGCCCATGGTGGCTCATCCTGTTGTCAATATTGACAGCAGTAAGTTCCCAGAAATGGAACCCCTGCTCTGCCGGCAAACCGCTACCATACCCGCTATCCTGTAGCAAATTTTATGACTGCGAAGGCGGACTTTCCGTCATTAAGAGTTGTCCTGATGGACTATACTTTGATCCAACGAACAATGTGAGTATTATTTGCTCTTTACTGTGTTTCGCCAAGGTGACGCTTCAGTTCATCAGACTGAACAACTGTGATTATGAGACCAAAAACGAAATCACGAAAAAATGTATCAACTGTTCCATACGAAACTGAAAAACTACCGATCGAAAGTACACGATCGGTAGCGATTTAGATATTGGTTCCATAACGAGTCGTTAAGATCAAACTGAACAACTTTCAGAATAGATAAAAAAATAAAAAATAAGCAATCCCATGCATCTGAATCGAGTCGGTACTGCAATTTTGTATGCAACAGCAAATTTATTTTACGCGATTTCTATGTTGGCTCCATGCTGAAAGATGTTCAGTTCGATTGCCAAAAATCAACCCTTTCAAAATTACTAGGATGTTTTGTAACATCCTGTATAATAAACTTATGCAAGCACGCCAGAACCAGGCCCGGTTCATATCAGATCATAGATCCTATCGAAAAAATCTTTTTACAGAATTGCCGACCAAAATCTCAAGTGAAATGCAAAACAGATTTACCTCTACCACCAATACCGACGACCCCTACCCTAAAACCCATATCATTGCCAACCGCGGCACCAACCACTGAAGTAACGTGCGAAACGTTTCCTCCCATTAACGAGACTACAACTACTACAAAGAAACCAAGTAATGTCACCACAACCACACTTTTCCCTCCTCTGAACACCACCTCTTCTTCGACGACCACCACAAAGAAACCAAGTAATGTCACCACAACCACACTTTTTCCTCCTCTGAACACCACCTCTTCTTCGACGACCACCACAAAGAAACCAAGTAATGTCACCACAACCACACTTTTCCCTCCTCTGAACACCACCTCATCTTCGACGACCACCACAAAGAAACCAAGTAATCTCACCACAACCACACTTTTCCCTCCTCTGAACACCACCTCATCTTCGACGACCACCACAAAGAAACCAAGTAATCTCACGACAACCACACTTTTCCCTCCTCTCAACACCACCTCTTCTTCGACGACCACCACAAAGAAACCAAGTAATCTCACCACAACCACACTTTTCCCTCCTCTGAACACCACCTCATCTTCAACAACCACCACAAAGAAACCAAGTAATGTCACCACAACCACACTTTTCCCTCCTCTGAACACCACCTCTTCTTCGACGACCACCACAAAGAAACCAAGTAATGTCACCACAACCACACTTTTCCCACCTCTGAACACCACCTCTTCTTCGACAACCACCACAAAGAAACCAAGTAATCTCACCACAACCACACTTTTCCCTCCTCTGAACACCACCTCATCTTCCACGACCACCACAAAGAAACCAAGTAATGTCACCACAACCACACTTTTCCCTCCTCTGAACACCACCTCTTCTTCGACGACCACCACAAAGAAACCAAGTAATGTCACCACAACCACGCTTTTCCCACCTCTGAACACCACCTCTTCTTCGACGACCACCACAAAGAAACCAAGTAATGTCACCACAACCACGCTTTTCCCACCTCTGAACACCACCTCTTCTTCCACGACCACCACAAAGAAACCAAGTAATGTCACCACAACCACACTTTTCCCTCCTCTCAACACCACCTCTTCTTCGACGACCACCACAAAGAAACCAAGTAATCTCACCACAACCACACTTTTCCCTCCTCTGAACACCACCTCATCTTCAACAACCACCACAAAGAAACCAAGTAATGTCACCACAACCACACTTTTCCCACCTCTGAACACCACCTCTTCTTCGACGACCACCACAAAGAAACCAAGTAATGTCACCACAACCACACTTTTCCCTCCTCTGAACACCACCTCATCTTCGACGACCACCACAAAGAAACCAAGTAATGTCACCACAACCACACTTTTCCCTCCTCTGAACACGACCTCTTCTTCGACGACCACCACAAAGAAACCAAGTAATGTCACCACAACCACGCTTTTCCCACCTCTGAACACCACCTCTTCTTCCACGACCACCACAAAGAAACCAAGTAATGTCACCACAACCACACTTTTCCCTCCTCTGAACACCACCTCTTCTTCGACGACCACCACAAAGAAACCAAGTAATGCCACCACAACCACACTTTTCCCTCCTCTGAACACCACCTCATCTTCGACGACCACCACAAAGAAACCAAGTAATGTCACCACAACCACACTTTTCCCTCCTCTCAACACCACCTCTTCTTCGACGACCACCACAAAGAAACCAAGTAATGTCACCACAACCACACTTTTCCCTCCTCTGAACACCACCTCATCTTCGACTACCACCACAAAGAAACCAAGTAATGTCACCACAACCACACTTTTCCCTCCTCTGAACACCACCTCTTCTTCGACGACCACCACAAAGAAACCAAGTAATCTCACCACAACCACACTTTTCCCTCCTCTGAACACCACCTCTTCTTCGACGACCACCACAAAGAAACCAAGTAATGTCACCACAACCACACTTTTCCCTCCTCTGAACACCACCTCTTCTTCGACGACCACCACAAAGAAACCAAGTAATCTCACCACAACCACACTTTTCCCACCTCTGAACACCACCTCTTCTTCGACGACCACCACAAAGAAACCAAGTAATGTCACCACAACCACACTTTTCCCTCCTTTGAACACCACCTCATCTTCGACAACCACCACAAAGAAACCAAGTAATGTCACCACAACCACGGTTTTCCCACCTCTGAACACCACCTCTTCTTCGACGACCACCACAAAGAAACCAAGTAATGTCACCACAACCACACTTTTCCCTCCTCTGAACACCACCTCATCTTCGACGACCACCACAAAGAAACCAAGTAATCTCACCACAACCACACTTTTCCCTCCTCTGAACACCACCTCATCTTCGACGACCACCACAAAGAAACCAAGTAATGTCACCACAACCACACTTTTCCCTCCTCTGAACACCACCTCATCTTCGACGACCACCACAAAGAAACCAAGTAATGTCACCACAACCACACTTTTCCCTCCTCTCAACACCACCTCTTCTTCGACGACCACCACAAAGAAACCAAGTAATGTCACCACAACCACACTTTTCCCTCCTCTGAACACCACCTCTTCTTCGACGACCACCACAAAGAAACCAAGTAATGTCACCACAACCACACTTTTCCCACCTCTGAACACCACCTCTTCTTCGACGACCACCACAAAGAAACCAAGTAATGTCACCACAACCACACTTTTCCCTCCTCTGAACACCACATCTTCTTCGACGACCACCACAAAGAAACCAAGTAATCTCACCACAACCACACTTTTCCCTCCTCTGAACACCACCTCATCTTCGACAACCACCACAAAGAAACCAAGTAATGTCACCACAACCACACTTTTCCCACCTCTGAACACCACCTCTTCTTCGACGACCACCACAAAGAAACCAAGTAATGTCACCACAACCACACTTTTCCCTCCTCTGAACACCACCTCTTCTTCGACGACCACCACAAAGAAACCAAGTAATGTCACCACAACCACACTTTTCCCTCCTCTGAACACCACTTCATCTTCGACGACCACCACAAAGAAACCAAGTAATGTCACCACAACCACACTTTTCCCTCCTCTGAACACCACCTCTTCTTCGACGACCACCACAAAGAAACCAAGTAATGTCACCACAACCACACTTTTCCCTCCTCTGAACACCACTTCATCTTCGACGACCACCACAAAGAAACCAAGTAATGTCACCACAACCACACTTTTCCCTCCTCTGAACACCACCTCTTCTTCGACGACCACCACAAAGAAACCAAGTAATGTCACCACAACGACACTTTTCCCACCTCTGAACACCACCTCTTCTTCGACGACCACCACAAAGAAACCAAGTAATGTCACCACAACCACACTTTTCCCTCCTTTGAACACCACCTCATCTTCGACAACCACCACAAAGAAACCAAGTAATGTCACTACAACCACACTTTTCCCACCTCTGAACACCACCTCTTCTTCGACGACCACCACAAAGAAACCAAGTAATGTCACCACAACCACACTTTTCCCTCCTCTGAACACCACCTCATCTTCGACGACCACCACAAAGAAACCAAGTAATGTCACCACAACCACACTTTTCCCTCCTCTCAACACCACCTCTTCTTCGACGACCACCACAAAGAAACCAAGTAATCTCACCACAACCACACTTTTCCCTCCTCTGAACACCACCTCATCTTCGACGACCACCACAAAGAAACCAAGTAATGTCACCACAACCACACTTTTCCCTCCTCTCAACACCACCTCTTCTTCGACGACCACCACAAAGAAACCAAGTAATGTCACCACAACCACACTTTTCCCTCCTCTGAACACCACCTCATCTTCGACGACCACCACAAAGAAACCAAGTAATGTCACCACAACCACACTTTTCCCTCCTCTCAACACCACCTCTTCTTCGACGACCACCACAAAGAAACCAAGTAATGTCACCACAACCACACTTTTCCCTCCTCTGAACACCACCTCATCTTCGACGACCACCACAAAGAAACCAAGTAATCTCACCACAACCACACTTTTCCCTCCTCTGAACACCACCTCATCTTCGACGACCACCACAAAGAAACCAAGTAATCTCACGACAACCACACTTTTCCCTCCTCTCAACACCACCTCTTCTTCGACGACCACCACAAAGAAACCAAGTAATGTCACCACAACCACACTTTTCCCTCCTCTGAACACCACCTCTTCTTCGACGACCACCACAAAGAAACCAAGTAATCTCACCACAACCACACTTTTCCCTCCTCTCAACACCACCTCTTCTTCGACGACCACCACAAAGAAACCAAGTAATGTCACCACAACCACACTTTTCCCTCCTCTGAACACCACCTCTTCTTCGACGACCACCACAAAGAAACCAAGTAATGTCACCAAAACCACACTTTTCCCACCTCTGAACACCACCTCTTCTTCCACGACCACCACAAAGAAACCAAGTAATGTCACCACAACCACACTTTTCCCTCCTCTCAACACCACCTCTTCTTCGACGACCACCACAAAGAAACCAAGTAATGTCACCACAACCACACTTTTCCCTCCTCTGAACACCACCTCATCTTCGACGACCACCACAAAGAAACCAAGTAATGTCACCACAACGACACTTTTCCCACCTCTGAACACCACCTCTTCTTCCACGACCACCACAAAGAAACCAAGTAATGTCACCACAACCACACTTTTCCCTCCTCTCAACACCACCTCTTCTTCGACGACCACCACAAAGAAACCAAGTAATCTCACCACAACCACACTTTTCCCTCCTCTGAACACCACCTCATCTTCGACAACCACCACAAAGAAACCAAGTAATGTCACCACAACCACACTTTTCCCACCTCTGAACACCACCTCTTCTTCGACGACCACCACAAAGAAACCAAGTAATGTCACCACAACCACACTTTTCCCACCTCTGAACACCACCTCTTCTTCGACGACCACCACAAAGAAACCAAGTAATGTCACCACAACCACACTTTTCCCTCCTCTGAACACCACATCTTCTTCGACGACCACCACAAAGAAACCAAGTAATCTCACCACAACCACACTTTTCCCTCCTCTGAACACCACCTCATCTTCGACGACCACCACAAAGAAACCAAGTAATGTCACCACAACCACACTTTTCCCTCCTCTCAACACCACCTCTTCTTCGACGACCACCACAAAGAAACCAAGTAATCTCACCACAACCACACTTTTCCCTCCTCTCAACACCACCTCTTCTTCGACGACCACCACAAAGAAACCAAGTAATGTCACCACAACGACACTTTTCCCACCTCTGAACACCACCTCTTCTTCCACGACCACCACAAAGAAACCAAGTAATGTCACCACAACGACACTTTTCCCACCTTTGAACACCACCTCTTCTTCCACGACCACCACAAAGAAACCAAGTAATGTCACCACAACGACACTTTTCCCACCTCTGAACACCACCTCTTCTTCGACGACCACCACAAAGAAACCAAGTAATGTCACCACAACCACACTTTTCCCTCCTCTGAACACCACCTCTTCTTCGACGACCACCACAAAGAAACCAAGTAATGTCACCACAACCACACTTTTCCCACCTCTGAACACCACCTCTTCTTCGACGACCACCACAAAGAAACCAAGTAATGTCACCACAACCACACTTTTCCCTCCTCTGAACACCACATCTTCTTCGACGACCACCACAAAGAAACCAAGTAATCTCACCACAACCACACTTTTCCCTCCTCTGAACACCACCTCATCTTCGACGACCACCACAAAGAAACCAAGTAATGTCACCACAACCACACTTTTCCCTCCTCTGAACACCACCTCTTCTTCGACGACCACCACAAAGAAACCAAGTAATGCCACCACAACCACACTTTTCCCTCCTCTGAACACCACCTCATCTTCGACGACCACCACAAAGAAACCAAGTAATGTCACCACAACCACACTTTTCCCTCCTCTCAACACCACCTCTTCTTCGACGACCACCACAAAGAAACCAAGTAATGTCACCACAACCACACTTTTCCCTCCTCTGAACACCACCTCATCTTCGACGACCACCACAAAGAAACCAAGTAATGTCACCACAACCACACTTTTCCCTCCTCTGAACACCACCTCTTCTTCGACGACCACCACAAAGAAACCAAGTAATCTCACCACAACCACACTTTTCCCTCCTCTGAACACCACCTCTTCTTCGACGACCACCACAAAGAAACCAAGTAATCTCACCACAACCACACTTTTCCCTCCTCTGAACACCACCTCTTCTTCGACGACCACCACAAAGAAACCAAGTAATGTCACCACAACCACACTTTTCCCTCCTCTGAACACCACCTCTTCTTCGACGACCACCACAAAGAAACCAAGTAATGTCACCACAACCACACTTTTCCCACCTCTGAACACCACCTCTTCTTCCACGACCACCACAAAGAAACCAAGTAATGTCACCACAACCACACTTTTCCCTCCTCTCAACACCACCTCTTCTTCGACGACCACCACAAAGAAACCAAGTAATGTCACCACAACCACACTTTTCCCTCCTCTGAACACCACCTCATCTTCGACGACCACCACAAAGAAACCAAGTAATATCACCACAACGACACTTTTCCCACCTCTGAACACCACCTCTTCTTCGACGACCACCACAAAGAAACCAAGTAATGTCACCACAACCACACTTTTCCCTCCTCTGAACACCACCTCATCTTCGACGACCACCACAAAGAAACCAAGTAATGTCACCACAACGACACTTTTCCCACCTCTGAACACCACCTCTTCTTCCACGACCACCACAAAGAAACCAAGTAATGTCACCACAACCACACTTTTCCCTCCTCTCAACACCACCTCTTCTTCGACGACCACCACAAAGAAACCAAGTAATCTCACCACAACCACACTTTTCCCTCCTCTGAACACCACCTCATCTTCGACGACTACCACAAAGAAACCAAGTAATGTCACCACAACCACACTTTTCCCTCCTCTGAACACCACCTCTTCTTCGACGACCACCACAAAGAAACCAAGTAATGTCACCACAACGACACTTTTCCCACCTCTGAACACCACCTCTTCTTCCACGACCACCACAAAGAAACCAAGTAATGTCACCACAACCACACTTTACCCTCCTCTCAACACCACCTCTTCTTCGACGACCACCACAAAGAAACCAAGTAATGTCACCACAACCACACTTTTCCCTCCTCTGAACACCACCTCATCTTCGACGACCACCACAAAGAAACCAAGTAATGTCACCACAACCACACTTTTCCCACCTCTGAACACCACCTCTTCTTCGACGACCACCACAAAGAAACCAAGTAATGTCACCACAACCACACTTTTCCCTCCTCTGAACACCACCTCATCTTCGACAACCACCACAAAGAAACCAAGTAATGTCACCACAACCACACTTTTCCCTCCTCTCAACACCACCTCTTCTTCGACGACCACCACAAAGAAACCAAGTAATGTCACTACAACCACACTTTTCCCACCTCTGAACACCACCTCATCTTCGACGACCACCACAAAGAAACCAAGTAATATCACCACAACGACACTTTTCCCACCTCTGAACACCACCTCTTCTTCGACGACCACCACAAAGAAACCAAGTAATGTCACCACAACCACACTTTTCCCTCCTCTGAACACCACCTCATCTTCGACGACCACCACAAAGAAACCAAGTAATGTCACCACAACGACACTTTTCCCACCTCTGAACACCACCTCTTCTTCCACGACCACCACAAAGAAACCAAGTAATGTCACCACAACCACACTTTTCCCTCCTCTCAACACCACCTCTTCTTCGACGACCACCACAAAGAAACCAAGTAATCTCACCACAACCACACTTTTCCCTCCTCTGAACACCACCTCATCTTCGACGACTACCACAAAGAAACCAAGTAATGTCACCACAACCACACTTTTCCCTCCTCTGAACACCACCTCTTCTTCGACGACCACCACAAAGAAACCAAGTAATGTCACCACAACGACACTTTTCCCACCTCTGAACACCACCTCTTCTTCCACGACCACCACAAAGAAACCAAGTAATGTCACCACAACCACACTTTACCCTCCTCTCAACACCACCTCTTCTTCGACGACCACCACAAAGAAACCAAGTAATGTCACCACAACCACACTTTTCCCTCCTCTGAACACCACCTCATCTTCGACGACCACCACAAAGAAACCAAGTAATGTCACCACAACCACACTTTTCCCACCTCTGAACACCACCTCTTCTTCGACGACCACCACAAAGAAACCAAGTAATGTCACCACAACCACACTTTTCCCTCCTCTGAACACCACCTCATCTTCGACAACCACCACAAAGAAACCAAGTAATGTCACCACAACCACACTTTTCCCTCCTCTCAACACCACCTCTTCTTCGACGACCACCACAAAGAAACCAAGTAATCTCACCACAACCACACTTTTCCCTCCTCTGAACACCACCTCTTCTTCGACGACCACCACAAAGAAACCAAGTAATGTCACCACAACGACACTTTTCCCACCTCTGAACACCACCTCTTCTTCCACGACCACCACAAAGAAACCAAGTAATGTCACCACAACGACACTTTTCCCACCTCTGAACACCACCTCTTCTTCGACGACCACCACAAAGAAACCAAGTAATGTCACCACAACCACACTTTTCCCTCCTCTGAACACCACCTCTTCTTCGACGACCACCACAAAGAAACCAAGTAATGTCACCACAACCACACTTTTCCCACCTCTGAACACCACCTCTTCTTCGACGACCACCACAAAGAAACCAAGTAATGTCACCACAACCACACTTTTCCCTCTTCTGAACACCACATCTTCTTCGACGACCACCACAAAGAAACCAAGTAATCTCACCACAACCACACTTTTCCCTCCTCTGAACACCACCTCATCTTCGACGACCACCACAAAGAAACCAAGTAATGTCACCACAACCACACTTTTCCCTCCTCTGAACACCACCTCTTCTTCGACGACCACCACAAAGAAACCAAGTAATGCCACCACAACCACACTTTTCCCTCCTCTGAACACCACCTCATCTTCGACGACCACCACAAAGAAACCAAGTAATGTCACCACAACCACACTTTTCCCTCCTCTCAACACCACCTCTTCTTCGACGACCACCACAAAGAAACCAAGTAATGTCACCACAACCACACTTTTCCCTCCTCTGAACACCACCTCATCTTCGACTACCACCACAAAGAAACCAAGTAATGTCACCACAACCACACTTTTCCCTCCTCTGAACACCACCTCTTCTTCGACGACCACCACAAAGAAACCAAGTAATCTCACCACAACCACACTTTTCCCTCCTCTGAACACCACCTCTTCTTCGACGACCACCACAAAGAAACCAAGTAATCTCACCACAACCACACTTTTCCCTCCTCTGAACACCACCTCTTCTTCGACGACCACCACAAAGAAACCAAGTAATGTCACCACAACCACACTTTTCCCTCCTCTGAACACCACCTCTTCTTCGACGACCACCACAAAGAAACCAAGTAATCTCACCACAACCACACTTTTCCCTCCTCTGAACACCACCTCTTCTTCGACGACCACCACAAAGAAACCAAGTAATCTCACCACAACCACACTTTTCCCACCTCTGAACACCACCTCTTCTTCGACGACCACCACAAAGAAACCAAGTAATGTCACCACAACCACACTTTTCCCACCTCTGAACACCACCTCTTCTTCGACGACCACAACAAAGAAACCAAGTAATGTCACCACAACCACACTTTTCCCTCCTCTCAACACCACCTCTTCTTCGACGACCACCACAAAGAAACCAAGTAATCTCACCACAACCACACTTTTCCCTCCTCTGAACACCACCTCTTCTTCGACGACCACCACAAAGAAACCAAGTAATCTCACCACAACGACACTTTTCCCACCTCTGAACACCACCTCTTCTTCGACGACCACCACAAAGAAACCAAGTAATGTCACCACAACCACACTTTTCCCTCCTCTGAACACCACCTCTTCTTCGACGACCACCACAAAGAAACCAAGTAATGTGACCACAACGACACTTTTCCCACCTCTGAACACCACCTCTTCTTCCACGACCACCACAAAGAAACCAAGTAATCTCACCACAACCACACTTTTCCCTCCTCTCAACACCACCTCTTCTTCGACGACCACCACAAAGAAACCAAGTAATGTCACCACAACCACACTTTTCCCACCTCTGAACACCACCTCTTCTTCGACGACCACCACCAAGAAACCAAGTAATGTCACCACAACGACACTTTTCCCACCTCTGAACACCACCTCTTCTTCGACGACCACCACAAAGAAACCAAATAATGTCACCACGACCACACTTTTCCCTCCTCTGAACACCACCTCGTCTTCGACAACCACCACGAAGAAAACAACGACGTCACCCTCCACAACCACAACTAGCACTACAACTAGAAGAACAATTCCTCCTGTTAATCGCACTACTACAACTACAACAACTACTCCGAAACCAGATAATACTACTACTACTAGTAGTACTACAACTAGAAGAACAATTCCTCCTGTTAATCACACTACTACAACTACAACCACTACTCCGAAACCTGATAATAGTACTACAACCAGAAGACCAATCCCTCCTGTTAATCACACTACTACAACTACAACCACTACTCCGAAACCAGATAATAGTACTACAACAAGAAGAACTATCCCGCCTGTTAATCACACTACTACAACTACAACCACTACTCCGAAACCTGATAATAGTACTACAACCAGAAGACCAATCCCTCCTGTTAATCACACTACTACAACTACAACCACTACTCCGAAACCAGATAACAGTACTACAACAAGAAGAACAATCCCGCCTGTTAATCACACTACTACAACTACAACTCCGAAACCAGATAACAGTACTACAACTAGAAGAACAATCCCACCTGTTAATCACACAACTACAACTACAACCACTACTTCGAAACCTGATAATAAAACTACAACTAGAAGACCAATTCCGCCTGTTAATCACACTACTACAACTACAACCACTACTCCGAAACCTGATAACAGTACTACAACAAGAAGAACAATCCCGCCTGTTAATCACACTACTACAACTACAACTACGACTCTGAAACCAGATAACAGTACTACAACAAGAAGAACAATCCCGCCTGTTAATCACACTACTACAACTACAACTCCGAAACCAGATAACAGTACTACAACAAGAAGAACAATCCCACCTGTTAATCACACAACTACAACTACAACCACTACTTCGAAACCTGATAATAAAACTACAACTAGAAGACCAATTCCGCCTGTTAATCACACTACTACAACTACAACCACTACTCCGAAACCTGATAACAGTACTACAACTAGAAGACCAATCCCGCCTGTTAATCACACTACTACAACTACAACCACTACTCCGAAACCTGATAATAGTACTACAACTAGAAGACCAATCCCCCCTGTTAATCACACTACTACAACTACAACCACTACTCCGAAACCAGATAATAGTACTACAACAAGAAGAACAATCCCGCCTGTTAATCACACTACTACAACTACAACCACTACTCCGAAACCTGATAATAGTACTACAACTAGAAGACCAATCCCGCCTGTTAATCACACTACTACAACTACAACCACTACTCCGAAACCAGATAACAGTACTACAACAAGAAGAACAATCCCGCCTGTTAATCACACTACTACAACTACAACCACTACTCCGAAACCTGATAATAGTACTACAACCAGAAGACCAATCCCTCCTGTTAATCACACTACTACAACTACAACCACTACTCCGAAACCTGATAATACTACTACGACTAGTAGTACTACGACTAGAAGACCAATCCCTCCTGTTAACCAGACCACTACAACTACAACTGGTCGGTCTCCTATCCCTCCTATAACAGATCCAACGATTGATCCGTTACCACCTGCACCTTCTACAACCAAGGCGCCCTGTATACCCGTTTTTGACGACTCTACACGCCGGTAAGTTGTTTTTGTTACAAACTTAGATACCTAACAGTATAAAACGTTTAATTTAGTTCAAATATCATTGAGGCGCTTTCACAAAACTAAACTGTATATCTATGTGTTTTTCTGGAATTTATTTCTAAAATGTTATGTTGCTTTTATGAAGGCCCTGGAGCTTTATAAGATCCTATATATACATATAACGCTCAAGTAAAAATACGGTTTGAGATTCCATTAATGACACTAGTAAATTGTGTTTGAAATAATGGAACTGTTATTTAATTACCCTTTTGCTGAGATTTCGTCGTATAGGCTGAGGACCCTGAGAAATCCCTTTGATAACGATATAAATTTGTTTTGACTTTTTTAACTAAGAACAACCTAAAGAATAGTTACCATCATGGGGCCAAACTTTATCATGACTTTTAACCCAGGAACCCAGATGGTAATAATAAATTCGAGAACCCACCATAGTACTCTAAACAAAGCCACGGGTGACACTAACTTTTTGATTTCTTTACAGTATGGTCTGCAGTAATCTAGTAATGAATGAAAACTGAGATTTTCAAACTTAATCTACAATTTAAATAGATTTTAACGTGATAATTCAAGGGACAATCGTCGGAATCGCGCAACTTCACGAAGAAAATAAAAGTCATGAAATATAGATAAATTATATAGATTCTTTTATAGCCCAGTCATTTTACGGCTTGAGCCGGGGCTAATTAATAATTGATATTTTTTTCAGTATAATATTGAAGAGCCAATTTGAGCCTAGAAATGTACCAAAATTAAAAAAAATCACGTCAGCAACAGTTGCAATTTTAAAATTCAACTATTATTTCATTCTAAAAACCTGACAGTAATTTTATTTGCACATATTTAAAGTTTTACCATTATACATACTTCAAACATGGTGTAAATATTTTTGTCTTCTTAGAAGGTTTTGAAAAATTCGTATTTTCTCATAAATACCTCATTTTTTAAATTTCCGTGACTATTTTATTCTTCAAAAATGATTTATATTGTTTAATCTAAGTCAAATGAGTGCATTGGTATTAATATTTATTAATTTAAAAGCCTTCTGGGACACACAATTTTGATTTCTATGTTGCGTAGCGAATTTTTTTTTTATATGTTTTAAGATAGTCCTTTTGCCACTAAATGGTGCCGGTAACAGTTTAAAAGTCCAATTAATAATTACTCCTACCCCGCCTAACAAAACTCCGTAAAATGACTAGGCTATTTAGATGTTTTCTTACCAGGAGCGCGATTTTTGAAACTCATTTGCTCAGCTCAGCATTTGAAAATGTCAAAATTAATATGGAGATACACATCTTTCTACTGCTGATTTTACTTTCAAAATACGCACTCCTGAAGTATGATTTAGAAAGTCAAATCATTAGTAGAAAGATGCATATCTCCATTGTAATATTGACATTTTCAACTGCTGAGTTCAAATTATGAATTTCAAATATCGCACTCCTGCTTAACAGCGTTTAACAGCGTAGCAACAACAACGCATGCGCATTTGCAACGTTTGATGATTTTAGAACCAGCAATTTTAGTTTTAAGTATAAATGTAAGTCAGTTAGAAATCGTAGAATATTAATATTTTTCTCATGTATTTATTCTGCGGCGAAAATTTTAGAAAACAATAAACATACTTATTAATTGTTGACCGAAAATTGTTTTACTTTGAATTACTCAAACTAATATTTTAGTTGATTGGCTTCTAGTAATTTTTTGTGATAACACACGGCGGTATCACTCTGCAAACTAATTTTCTGTGACGACTCTTTCCAATTTTTTTAGTCGAGGCAACAAATACGTCGACATTTTTTGTAACGGCTACCAAAAATGCCTATATGGGAATTAGGCACTGTGTTCTATTATATTACTACACACGATGAAGGTAGATGGAATTTGGTATATATGCAAATAGGGAAGGATTGAACAAACAAAGGTACTTATATAAGGAAAATCACTTTATCATATAAAAGAACAAATCATAATTTTATTTGCAATAGGTACCCGTAATTTTGTCGTTATTAATAAATAAAAAATAAAAATAATAAAAATAGATAAAGCTTTTTCAGAGATTTATCCAAATTAAACAAATTACACAACAATTTCAACTATTGTACATTATATTAAAGCAGAGAGTCAATTATAAAATCATATTATACAGAATAATAGGTGATTAAATTTGAATATATTATATGGCACAGAAAAACGGTGAGTATCGATGAACTATGATATACTAGAACTATAATGTGATAAACAAACGTCGTACGCCACATAACGAGAAGCGCATGTGGATGAAAGGGATAGCGATTTACTAACAAAATGTGACGATATCGCCACAAAAGAATAGCACAGCCAATTTTTATAATGAACAGGTAAATTTTCCCTTCAAATAAGATATGGATCATGCTGCTAATTAAAATCTATAAGTTAAAAAGAAATCGTTGGTCAGAAACACTTTTATAGGTACAAATTTATGGATTGGACAGATTTTCAATCTCTGAAACTTTTTTATAGCATCATTTCTTCAGTCCTTTTGTAGCGGTACACCCATTTTCGGATATCTGAGTGCACATCTGTAACAAAAACAATATTTTAAAATGCAATCTTAAAGATTGAAAACACAAGTTTGGAGATCAAGTAAGCTTTATATTCCTTTTATACATTTTTTTTATTTTAGGCCGGATTCGACCAAACTTTGATTTATAGAAGAGTAACTATACAAGGAACAATTTAACTCTTAGCGTTTACTCCCAAATAACTTCATTTGTCTTCTACCACAATAAACCCATACTAAAAGAACGAATGTATAATCCACCTAAAGAAAGAGGTCATTGTATCCGTACTTATTGCATTGTGAGGTTATACGGTTTTAATTTATTAGGTTTCTTTTTTCTTTAAATTTTTTTAGTTATCTGACATTGCCATTTCATTAGTCTTGGTATAAGCTTTACACCGTGTAAAATTTACTCTCAACTTGTTCATAGATTAGGGTTGGTAAAATGCAAAATCAGTTTACTCCAGAGTAACCGGCGACTTAAATCTAAGAATAAAAGTCTGCTAAACCAGAGGTCCGTCTTTAATAATTGTGTTGATAATTTTTAAGGTGATTATCAAACCATAAAACTAAACAACTTTCTCCATTGGACTCTCGCGATTTTACGTATTTCCATTTGAGAAAATTATTTAGTTTGATGGTCTGATGGCTATTTTAATATAGAGTTAGTATTAATATGCTACTTTTCTTCTTAATGGAAGGACCCTGTATGTTTGTGCCACTGTCTGTTTTAAAGTCAGTTTTATAGTTGCTTCGGTTTTCCCAATCCGTCCATCCCTGGTATAAGCGTTATTTTTTTTTTTTAAGTATGTACGGAGTAAATATTTTAAAAACAATACACCACCGGAGAGGATAAATTATCGGACACTTGATACGATACGACAACTTTTTTAAAACTGTATTGGAAGGCAAAACAGAGGGGAAGAGAGGCAGAGAAAGACCTTGGCAGAGCTTTCACCTGTGCTGTCTAGCAGAAAAGGTTGATGTCGCGTGGTATCAGGAACACTTTTTAACCGACGAAAAAGGAGGTTTTTTTTTTTTTTTTTTTTTTTATGTCTGATAGGTAAGCATTTGACCCCGATCTCACCTGATGTTAAGTGACGATGAGGCCGAAGATGAATTCCGGTTGATGATGCCGGTTCTGAATTCGACCCGTATGTTTGTGTCGCGATTACTCCGCCAATTATGAATTGATTTTGACTCTTTTATTGTTTGGTAGGTAATACGTCAGAGGTGGGCCCATTTTAATTTGGTGAAGATCTGGTGAAGGACTTCGGAGATTGACAATGGAACTCCTCAAAAATGTATAGCATGTTATCGGCGATTGAAATAAATTATTCGTGTTGATGTTCCCCTTGCATATACAATGGATATGTCGACCCAATATAATATCAAAAATTTTCAAATGAAAAAAAATTAATTAAAAATTAAAACCGACTTCAAAACTAAAAAAGTACTAAAATAATAAGAGCGCCTTTTAAATTCGGTGTCTAAGCACAAAACATTACTCTAAGCCCAATCGCGAATCATACCGGCTTGACAGCGACTTCAATAAAACAAATTAATTTTCTTATAGATAAGAATTTAAAAGGCGCTCTTATTATTTTAGTACTTTTTTAGTTTTGAAGTTGGTTTTAATTTTTTGTTATTCTGTGGTAGTTTCAAATTGTTCTATAGTTGTTTCAGGGTGTTCAGTCTTATTTTCAGTTTGTTCTGTCAGAAAAGAGACTGGATTGGCGAATGCTCAACTGAGTTTTTATTCGTACCTATCACAAAAATTTATATGTAACATTTATTATATTATCTATTTATTCAAATTTTGCGTTGCGTTTTTCTCATGGAGTGGTATTTTTGGGGGTCACACGTTCAAATCAGCAGTGAAAATGTCATAATTTATTCATCATTCGATCACAACTTTGAGGGTGTGAGTTTCAAAAATGGCACTTCTGGGGAGCTACTGAAAATCAGCGCTGGGCTCGTTGAGTCCAGCATAATGCTGAGTCGTATCCTTGTTTGCTGCTGCAGCACACACTGCTCTTAATTATTTAATTTTTAAATTGTTTGTTAATTTAGTTTTTATGTATAATTATGTCAGTGTGTTTTGTGGTGTTTGCAAATAAAAGTATTTTCTTTCTTTCTTTCTTTTAACTGACAAGAACCGTAGCTCTTTAAATAGACGAGATGATGCTGATGACATGGTGCAAAATGTTTCAAATTTGTATTTAACTTACCTTAGAAACAGGATCAAATTCAAATCCAGCGCCACAGTGAAATTGTATAGCAACTCCTCTTGAGCACATATAGAACGAATAGCACAATTCATTATGTGGAATATTTCCGAATTCACCGATACGACAAATTACTGCTTCAGTCGTATCGTGATTCGCTTTATGCGTGATTGTTGTTGAGTCCTTTATTAAGATATCTTCCTTTATTAAGTCCCTCAGTAAGTCGGTTGAGTCTTCTTTCTGTCCTAACGTACAACCTCCTTCCGCAATTACAACGCATTGCTGGAAATACATTTTAATAAGTAGGTATCTTCGTTTAAAATTTGTCATGTGGTAAACTCTTAACATTAGTGCACTGCCTTACGGTCAAAAAAGGCTGAAAAAGTTCACTTTTGGATACCAGCACTAAATTTTAGTATGTTGTTAGGTATGTTCTCTAGACCCCAAAACTGCCGGGAGACAGTCTTTGAGGTGTCTTCAGTTATGACGTCATTAATTTTGTGTATGGGATTTAAAAAAAAGTTGTTCTTCAACCTATCGTGTGGGGTATCAAATGAAAGGGCTTCATGAGCCGGTTCTAAAAATATACTACACCATTACCTGTCAGCCACATTTAAAAAAAAAAATCCGAAAAGTATTTTCAAAACATATCAAGTTTGGGTTCCTCCAGGTAGGAAACGGCTTAGTAAATTTTTGTCAAGCATACGCCAAATGACTTATAATATCTTCATGTCAAACGTCAATAAAGCAATTTCAAAAATGTTTATGTTTACTATTTTTTATATTATTTTTTATATTTAATGAAAAACAAAAAAAAATAGTAAACATAAACATTTTTGAAATTGCTTCATTGACGTTTGATATGAGGATATCATAAGTCGTTTGGAGTATGTTTTACAAAAATTTATTCAGCCGTTTCCTACCTGAAGAAGCCCAAACTTGGTATGTTTTGAAAATAATTTATGAATTTTTTTAAAACAATTGGCTGAAAGGTAATAGTGTAGTATATTTTTAGAACCGACTCATGAAGCCCTTTCATTTGATACCCTACACGATAGGTTTCAGAACAATACAATTTTTAATCGCATACAAAATTTTATGACGTCATAACTGGAGACCCTGATACCTTAGAGACTGTCTCCCGGTACTTTTAGGGTCTAGAGACCATACCTAACAGCATACAAAAATTTGGTGCTGGTATCCGGAAGCGAACTTTATTTCCATTAAGGCAGTGCACTATATTTATCTTAGTTAACAACAGTAATCATATCAGCCGATAGACGTCCACTGCTGGACATATGCCTCCCCCAAGGATCGCTACAATGACCGGTCCATTCCCCCGCTTCACCAGGTCGTCGGTCCACCTCACTGCCTACCTACGGTGCGCTTTCCGGTACGCGGTCGCCACTTTAGTTTAACATTTCTTTAGTTCTGTAGTAGGTAGTTTGGTTCTTTGGCACATTACTGTGTTTTAAATTCCACATGGTTCCAAATGAGTTGACTGACTGACAATAATATTTACGGATGAACCTACAATTTAAAAGTATAAAGGCTGGGCCACACAGGGTGCAGACCGGCTGCAGGCCGGCAGTAGTTGTAAACTATGGAATTATATGCGAGGTGTCACACTGCGGCTACCGTTCCGTAGCTGTTCCGCAGCCGCGCCGGACTGCATTCAGTGTGACCCCTCGCATATAATTCCATAGTTACTACTGCCGGGCCTGCAGCCGGTCTGCACCCGTTCTGCAGCTGCACTCTGTGTGAAGACATTTTTTCATCTATTTATAGACAAATAATGCTTATGAATACTTACAGTTGTTGCAGGGCTGAATTCAAAACCGTCAGAACAGAACAGTGGTATGGCCATTCCTCCAGAACACAAATAATATGCATCACATTGATACGGGTGAGGGACGGTTCCAAACGTACCAGCCGGACAGATCGGTGCGGCTGTTGTTTGCGATACTGTAGTAGTCGATAGTTCTTCTACAGTAGAGGGTAGTTCTTCTGTGGTAGTTTCAAATTGTTCTATAGTTGTTTCAGGCTGTTCAGTCGTAATTTCAGTTTGTTCTGGTATTGTTTGTTTTGTTGTAATTTCAAAATATTCAGTTGTACTTTCTGATTCAGTCTTGTGTATTATAGTTGTGTCTATGATTACGTCGGGTGTTATAAAATGGTGTGTTGTTGTTGTTGTTGTTACATCGGATGGCGTAGAAGCTGGTCCTAATGTGCAACCTCCTTCAGCTATTTTAACGCATTGCTGAAAAATAATTATTATGTTAGATTTTTTTTATTTTAGTTAAGCATTTTAAGACCGCCCGGTTTTACCGTAAAATTTGGTAATTTTGTAACCTTTTTATACATTAACTATGGCACTTTTTAAGCAGAAAATAAATCTGAACAATCTACAGGACATGAGAAGTCATTTGGTTTTTTGAAATCTATTTTAATTAATAAAACTGAAGAGAAAGGAATTTAAAGTCACCCCTTTTTTCAAGTTGTAACCATTTTTCTCTTACATTGTTGATCGGAAGAAAATTTAAACTTACAATATGCTTCACAATACAACAGAATGATTTGGTTTTCTTATTTTTTGAAAATCAATTAAAAATCTTCTCATTTTTCAAAGAAAACGGCTAAATTCCATAGAGGTAGGCGTAACTCGCGTCCACGACTCGTATCAAAACGTCCCGTTGAGACGAGTTACGCCTACCTCTATACTAAATCAACATATATAATACAGGGTGACTGGTAATTCGACCTATTCCTTGAAAGGGGTTATACTAGAGTTCATTTGCAACAATTTTTCCCCAGTTAACTGGGGGTCGAAAATCGCTTGTTTTCGAGTTCTCTCATTTTTAAGAATTTTTTGAATATTTCCGTTTTTCGACCTAAAAATGACAATTGTGAAAAAAATACTCCACTCTCTGCACTCTGTAAGCATTTTTCTAGTAGCTGATGAATGAGCGACTACTTTAAACTAAAATACATGTGAAAAATACCCAAAACCACCGAAATAAAAGGTTATAAACCGCAAGACAACAATTTTTTATTTGGATTTTGTTTCAATCCAAAGAGGATTACTCAAAAAAAATTTATGACACTTGGCGTACAAATTGCGGAAATAACTTCCTCAATTCCTAAGCTTTCCAAAAAGATGCAAAAGTTGTGTACTTTAGTTCAAGTTTGGAAAATAAACCTTATTAAACACGCAGATGTGAATTTTATTCAAAAAGTTATTGGTTTGGTGAAAATAAAAAAAAGAGTAAAATAATAATGTTTAGTACCTAATCATATGAAATTACAAATTTTGTTTTAAAGTTTTACATTTAAAAATCACAAGTCTTGCTCAAATTGTCTTCCTCCGTTACGTATGCAAGCACGAAGCCTGCGACGTACTTCGCTTACTGTCACTCGAGTTGAAAGCGTGTCTTTAATTTGTTGGGCAGCTGCCAAAATCCTCTCTCTTAATTCTTCTTGAGAAGAGATAGGTGTACGATACACCAATGTCTTCATATGACCCCAAATGTAGAAGTCGCATGGGGTTAGATCGGGACTCCTAGCCGGCCAAGGGATCGGGCCGCCTCGACCAATCCATCTCAGTGGATAGTTCTCATCCATCCACTGTCGCACGCCCCGGTAATAGTGGGCTGGGCAGCCATCATGTTGATACACCAAAGCTGTTCTTGTGGTAAGCGGCACATCCTCCAGCAGCGGACGTAACTCTTCTCTTAAAAAGTTTTCATAGGCGATGCCGGTTAGGCGTGCCGGCAGAAAGAATGGCCCGATTAAATTATTGTGCACGATTCCCATCCACACATTAAGTGAGAATCTGTGCTGGTGAGCTCCTTCGTTAGATTTTCTCGGATTCTGACCTTTAGGGGCCCAAAAATGCAGATTATGATAGTTTGTAATACCATCACGGTCGAAGTTCGATTCATCTGTCCACAAGATTGTTTTTAGATACTCAGGGTCTTCAATGTCTGCATTTATTAGAAATCTGCAGAAATCCATCCTTCTGACAGGATCTCCCTCCTCGATAGCTTGTACTGGCGTGTAATGGAATGGATACTGCCGTGCTGTGTGCTGAGTGAACCAGACTTTCCACTGAGACATACCAAGCTGCCTAGCCACAATTCTTGTTGAAGTAGTGCCGTCTGCTTGAAAACACTGCAAAATTTGCTCCTCTTCGATTGGATCACTAACGCTAGGTCTACCAGCGTCGGTTTGGCGACGTCGAACCGATCCCGTTTCTCGAATGCGCCGATATGTCGTACCAAACACGCTGACATCAGGTAAACGGCGGGTAGGAAAACGTCTTTGATAGTCTCTTCGAGCAGCAGCAGCGTCACCATCACAAAACCCGTAACAATACATGATATCCGCGTATTCTTCATTTTGGTAAGCAGCCATTTGAAAAGGAAGCTGTTTTAGCGCAGAATTTAAGTTAGTTAACAACGACACGTCCGAACTCCAAGATGGTTGAAACTAACTGATTACTTAATGAATTGAGCGAATGAGTGGGCCTCGATTGTGAACCTTAGTACAAACATTCCCGAATACTTACAAAAGAGAAACAATGTAAGCAATAAAATGAAAGAGACAAAAGCAAATCGGCATCTTGTAAGGTTCGCTTCTAGGAAATCCGCTACCTGCTCTGCCATTGTTAACAATTTTTTTCAAACTCTTGTCAAAGTAGACAACATTTGCACCTTTTTGGAAAGTTTAGGAATTGAGCAAGTTATTTCCGTAATTTGTACGCCAAGTGTGATACATTTTTTTTAAGTAATCCTCTTTGGATTGAAACGAAATCCAAATAAAAAAAATTTGTCGTGCGGTTTATAACCTTTTATTTCAGTGGTTTCGGGTATTTTACACATGTATTTTAGTTTAATGTAGTCGCTCATTCATCAGCTATTAGAAAAATGCTTACTTAGTGCAGAGAGTGGAGTATTTTTTTCACAATTGTCAGTTTTAGGTGGAAAAATGGATTTTTTCAAAAAAATCTTAAAAATGAGATAACTCGAAAACAAGCGCTTTTCGACCCCCAGTTAACTGGGGCAAAATTGTTGCAAATGAACTCTAGTATAACCCCTTTCAAGGAATAGGTCGAATTACCAATCACCCTGTATAAAAAATATAAAAAAAACCTCTATACCGGAGCCACGCGCTCGTTCAAATCGATTAGTATGGAGAAAGAGTCTTGTACCCGGGCGGATAGTAATTCATTTAAGTTTAGTAATTCATTAGACATCGTGGCGTTAAAACATAAACATGTAGGTACGAGTAGGTACATACAGTCAAAACAAAGCGTATAAAAAAATACAATAAAATACTTACTCCGCCCGCTGCAACGCTGAATTCAAAACCGTCTGAACAAAACAGAGGTATTGCTATCCCTCCAGAACACAGAAAGTATGCATCACATAGATAAGGATGTGGGACATTTCCAAAAGTACCGGCTGGGCATATCGGCGCGGTCGTTGTTTGTGATTCGGTTGTAGTAGATAGTTCTTGTATATCAGTAGATAGTTTTTCCGTGGTAGTTTCTAATTGTTCTATAGTAGTCTCTCCTATTTCTGTGGAAGTTTCAGATTGTTCTGTTGTAGTTTCAGTTTGCGATATGGTAGTTTCAATTTGTCCTGTTGTTGTTTCAATTAATTCTTCTCGTTCGCTTGTAGTTTCTTGGGGTATATCTTTAGTAGCATCAATTAGATCAATAGTAGTAGTTTCTACTGGTATTTCTGTTGTTTCATGTTCTTCAGTAATCGTTTGAGCTTCTGTAGTTTTAACTTGACTTTCTGTCGTTGTGTCCGAAATTATCAGAGTGTAATCTGTCGTAGTTGGTAGAATAGTAATCGGTTTTTCAGTCTCTGGGCTGGCATCAATCGTTTCTGTAGTTAGTGTTTCAGGTACCAAAGTAGTAGATTCTACTACGGTGTTTGTAATAGATTCTATGTTATCAGTGCTTTCAGTTTCAGGATATGAATTAGTGGTTTGTGAAAATGTACAGCCACCTTCAGTTATTCGTACACATACCTGAAAAATAATCAATTTTGTTACAGTTGTTTAGAAAACAAAGTAATACAGGGTCCTTCTTAATACGCTGACACTTTTTTGGTTGCGGCTGATCAGACTCTCAAACTGAACAACTTTCTATATGGGACCACCATCGAAATCGCGAAAAAAAAATCAGCTGTCCCATACAGTTCGACAGTCTGATCATCCCCTTAAAAAAGTGTGAGCATATTAAAAAGTACCCTATATAGGTAAGTTAACCAAAAATTACTAATATTATTGCATAAAAATGTAAGGTTGTAACATTAACAATTTTTAAATTATTTTTGAGACTAATATTAATAATCAAATTAAAGATTGAAAATTTGTCTCGGGCGGGACTTAAACCCGCACTTTTCAAAACCAGGGAACTGCGTTATCCAATTTCGCCACCGAGCCCACTACCCAGAGAACGAAATTTTCAAGTAGTAGTAGGGTAGTGGGCTCGGTGGCGAATTGGATAACGCGGTTTGGAAAAGTACGGGTTCAAGTCCCGCCCGAGACAAATTTTTCAAACTTTAATTTGATTCGAAATATCACAACATAGCTGTAATGTAATAGTGTATACTTTGTAAGCAGTCCTTAATAAATAAATAAATAAATAACATGTTTAAAAATCAATAATATTTGTAATATTAATAATTTGTTATTCATTTTTGTCATAAACGCCGATTGTTAAATTCGCCGCAAATATAATTCATATGAGATGTATGATATATGAACTGTGATTTAATGACTATTTCTAGCAGTTATTGTTCATAGAAATCTACTTACTCCTGTAACCGGATTGAATTCAAAGTCCTCTGAACAATACAACGGTATAGCAATGCCTCCAGAACACATGAAATATGCATCGCATCTGTATGGATGTGGTATGTTTCCAAACACACCGGCTGCACAAATAGGTGCGGGCGTTGATGTAGTTTCTGTAGTTTCAATTTGTTCTGCAGTTGTTTCAAACTGTTCTGTTGTAGTTTGCTGCACTGTTGTTGGTTGTTCAGTTACCTCTACTATCGTTACTTCAGTGATTACTGAAGTTGTTTCAGTATTATTGGTTGTTGATTCAATAGGAGCTGTTGTGGTGTCAGTGCTGTTTATGGTTGGTTCAGTAGTCACTGTTGTGGGTTCAGTGCTGTTTGTTGTTGGTTCAGTAGTCACTGTTGTGGGTTCAGTGCTGTTTGTTGTTGGTTCATTAGTTACTGTTGTGGTTTCAGTGCTGTTTGTTGTTGGTTCAGTAGTCACTGTTGTGGCTTCAGTGCTGTTTGTTGTTGGTTGAGTAGTCACTGTTATTGGTTCAGTGCTGTTTGTGATTGGTTCTGTAGTCACTGTTATTGGTTCAGTGATGTTTGTTGTTGGTTCAGTGGTCACTGTTGTGGGTTCAGTGCTGTTTGTTGTTGGTTCATTAGTTATTGTTATGATTTCAGTGCTGTTTGTTGTTGGTTCAGTAGTCACTGTTGTGGGTTCAGTGCTGTTTGTTGTTGGTTCATTAGTTACTGTTGTGGTTTCAGTGCTGTTTGTTGTTGGTTCAGTAGTCACTGTTGTGGCTTCAGTGCTGTTTGTTGTTGGTTGAGTAGTCACTGTTATTGGTTCAGTGCTGTTTGTGATTGGTTCAGTAGTCACTGTTATTGGTTCAGTGATGTTTGTTGTTGGTTCAGTGGTCACTGTTGTGGGTTCAGTGCTGTTTGTTGTTGGTTCATTAGTTATTGTTATGATTTCAGTGCTGTTTGTTGTTGGTTCAGTGGTCACTGTTGTGGGTTCAGTGCTGTTTGTTGTTGGTTCATTAGTTACTGTTGTAGCTTCAGTGCTGTTTGTTGTAGGTTCAGTAGTCACTGTTGTGGGTTCAGTGCTGTTTGTTGTTGGTACAGTAGTCACTGTTGTGGGTTCAGTGCTGTTTGTTGTTGATTCATTAGTTACTGTTGTGGCTTCAGTGCTGTTTGTTGTTGGTTCAGTTGTCACTGTTGTGGGTTCAGTGCTGTTTGTTGTTGGTACAGTAGTCACGTTTGTGGGTTCAGTACTATTTGTGATTGGTTCAGTAGTTACTGTTGTTGGTTCAGTGCTGTTTGTTGTTGTGGCTTCAGTGCTGTTTATTGTTGGTTCAGTGGTCACTGTTGTGGGTTCAGTGCTGTTTGTGGTTGGTTCATTAGTTACTGTTGTGGCTTCAGTGCTGTTTGTTGTTGGTTCAGTAGTCACTGTTGTGGGTTCAGTGCTGTTTGTTGTTGGTACAGTAGTCACGATTGTGGGTTCAGTGCTGTTTGTTGTTGGTTCATTAGTTACTGTTGTGGTTCCAGTGCTGTTCGTGGTGGATTCAGTAGATACTGTCGTTGGTTCAGTGCTGTTTGTTGTTGGTTCCGTGGTCACTATCGTCGGTTCAGTGCTGTTTGTGGTTGGTTCAGTAGTTTCGGTCGTTGGTTTCACTGTTGTATAGGGTTCTTCAGTTGTTACTGTTGTTATTTCTGTCTCTTCAGTTTCAGAAACCTCTGTCGTTGGACCCTCGGTAGTGATTGTGGTTGGATCAATCCATTCTGTAGTAGTTGGTCCTTCTGTGGTTACCGTAGTTTCAGTCTCTGTTGTCGGTGGTTCAGTTACTGTCGTTGGTTTCGCTGTTGTATAGTATTCTTCTGTTTCAGGAACCTCTGTTGTGATTGTTGTTGATTCAGTGGTAGTAACTGTAATACATTCTACAGCATAAGGCCAATTACAGACCTGTAAATAAAGAATACATTGTTTTTGAGAAAGATGAGAGAGGTGGACAACGATCTGATGCTTGAAGGTGCTTTTTGGCTTAACGTAGCCGAAGCCAAACTAACTTAAATGTAAGGACAACACTTACCTGTATTTTATAATCAAAAAGCGTTCCTGGAGCGCAACTCCTTTCAAATTTCACTCCATGACTGCAATAGTAGAATTTGGAGCAATCATATTCATGCGCCAACAGACTATGTACGTGGAAATCTGATGGACACCCGTTTGCCAACACTTCAGGAGTTGCGTTGTCTACTATATTCTCTTTGATAGTCGTTTGGTACGGTTCAGTGGTCGCCGCTGGTTCTGCTGTGTGGCAAGTCACTGCTTGTGGCCAGTTGCAGACCTGAAATTTTGGAATATCGTCTATAATCATCATTATATGTCTTTATACATCCTACAGAAGTGTATAGATTCATCTTAAAATTGAGGATAAATTGCTCTTTTTTCCACCAAGCTTGGCCCAGTATGCTTTCGTGGAGATACAGGCAGTAGCACGCACAGCAGTACAAGACGCGCTAGCACATATACCTATGCTGAGTGAGAGAGAAGGAACGTACACCACTGTTTGCTTGGCTTCCGCCCGGACCACCAAAAGGGGGTGAGGTCAAAATTTATTAGGGAAAATATTTAGCAGGGAATTTTTTTTTATTATTCTTAGGAAGATTTACAGCATTGATTACATACTAAATATCCATCCTTAAATAACTGTAAGCTAATTACAAATCTCCACCTATGAATTTCATTTTTTTTTTAATTTGAAAAACGTGCTTGGTCGGTGTAGGTACAAACAAAATTAATAATGTGGTAAACAAAACATGCAGTCGCAGTCGGAGAAACAGCTAGCTATTTAAAAAACTAATTCGCTATACTAGTTTTAATAGATTTTGCACTAGAACAAAATAAGTCTATGTTGTGATCAGTCGATGCTTCGTTAAAAGCTTTGCAACTTCGTGGTAAGAACGCGTTTTGCCCATAATTAGTGCCAGCGAAGGGAACGCATAAAATCGGACGTTACCTTAATTCCAAGATGTCCGTACCATATAAAATCTCTTTTCTGGTTCTCACCAGCAAATAGGTAAGTAAAAATAAAATGAATCCTCATTTTATTTGGAGAACCAGCTTGACCAAAAAAAAGCTAATCAAATTAAATTCAACCGTATCTTCATTAGTCTTATGACTGCCTGTATGGGCTTTTGCCACTGAGGTCGTGGGTTCGATTCCCTCGGGGGACACCGGGTGATATGTCACTTTGTACGTTTTCTCCAAGTTGGGTTAGGACATTGGAGGCTGAATCACCTGATTGTCTGAAAAGAAAGATGATTCCGTACTTCGGACAGTACGTTAAGCCGTTGGTCCCGAATACTATCTCTGGTGGTAGTAGTCGTTGCATAAAAACCACTTCAACGGCCGTAAGGCAGTCTGAAAAAACGTTGCTGTTGTGGTCTTTAAGGCTGGGCCACACAGAGTGCAGCTGCAGAACGGGTGCAGGCCGGCAGTAGTTGTAAACTATGGAATTGTATGCTAGGTGTCACATTGAATGCAGTCCGGCGCGGCTGCGGAACGGTAGCCGCAGTGTGACACCTCGCATACAATTCCATAGTTTACAACTACTGCCGGCCTGCACCCCTTCTGCAGCTGCACTCTGTGTGGCCCAGCCTTAAAGACCACAACAGCAACGTTTTTTCAGACTGCCTTACGGCCTTTGAAGTGGCCCCAGCCTTCACTGCATGGTAAAAATGAGACTACAAACACTTTACCTGAGTTTCGACATCAAAAAGCGTGCCTCCTGCACAAACTCTGAGTAATTTCTGTCCGTTGCTGCATTGGTAGAACCTTGAGCAGTCTGTTTCATGCGGCAGCAGCAAATGAACGTAAGGATCCGACGGGCAACCATTGGGTAGAAATTCAGACGACGCCAAACCGAATAAGAGTAGTATTATGACCTTTTGCAGAGCTGAAATGTAAAGATCATGAAGTATTTTTAGATCCAACTGCGCCAGAAGGAGGCTAATTTTATTCAGACATAGACCCACGACAAATTTCCACCACTATAACTCGAGTGAACCTGTATCAACAGCGACCACTCATAACACTAGACAATGAAGTCCAGCGAGCGGGGAATAACTCTAATCTAGAGTGCGATTTTTGAATCTCATACGTTGAACTCAGCAGTTGAAAATGTATGGAGATACGCATCTTTCTACTGTTGATTTGACTTTCAAAAATCGCACCCCTGGAGTAAAAACTACACTAAACTGGAGTAAACTTTTTGAAAGTCAAATCTATAGTAGAAAGATGCCTTCTCCATAGTAATTTTAACATTTTCAACTGCTGAGCTGAGCGAATGAGTTTCAAAAATCGCACTCCTGTAGCAGAACCCGTAATTAATTTAATCGACAAAGATTTCTAGGAGTAGGAAAAATAAATAGGTAAATAATAATACCTATCCGACTTTCTTCCATTGTAAACGGGAGACGGCAATAGGAAAAGCAATAGTACTTATTACTATATTAATAAGTACACTACTTAGTTACTTTGGTAAGCCTACCTACGTGGTCTAATAGATAAGATCATTGAGCTCTTGACCCGGAGGTCGTGGATTCCCCCCGGGGGAAACCTAGTGATATCACTTTAGCGCGTTTTTCCCCAGTTGGTTTGCTTGGTTTAGTTTCCATTGCAGGCTGAATTACTTGATATTGTTTGAAAAGAAGGATGATTCCGTGCTTCGGAAAGATAGGTCAATAAATCCTAAAAAATAGAAGACAGCAGAATAGAGCAATGAGGAAAAGTTTCCAGATTTACTACGCGTATTGTGAGATCACAAAACAAAAAACTGCAGACATGGTAAAAAGAGATAATTTCACCAGCTAGACAAGGAGACAAGGCCCCCTAAAAATGTTAGCGTATAGTTGGCGTATAGTTATGGAACTCATGTCCATTTGTTCCTCATAATCTCTAGATTATAGTGGTAATGTTAACTCAAGGCCTCATAAAAAGGCTGAAAGTCACCCAAAGGGCAATGCAGAGGGCTATGCTCGGAGTTTCCCTGCGAGATCGAATCAGAAATGAAGAGATCCGCAGAAGAACCAGAGTAACTGATATAGCCTTAAGAATTGCTAAACTAAAGTGGCAGTGGGCGGGGCACATTGCTCGCAGAACCGATGGCCGATGAGGCCGAAAAGTTCTCGAGTGGCGACCGCGTACCGGAAAGCGCAGCGTAGGTAGGCCCCCCACACGGTGGACCGACGACCTTGTGAAGGCGGTGGGAACCCGTTGGATGAGGGCAGCGCAGGACCGGTCGTTATGGCGATCCTTGGGGGAGGCCTATGTCCAGCAGTGGACGTCCATCGGCTGAGATGATGATGATGATTAGCTATACCTCATCTAAACGGAGTGTCGCGTAATCGCAGTTGGCGCACATCTTGTCTTAGTAAGATAAGTTTGGTTTTTATTTTCGTATTAACATATAAGATGTTCCTATATACGCATTGCTTGTATAATAAATAACATATGCCGTTTTAATAGGAAAAAAGAATCTTAGGAAAAAAAAAGTAAAAACGGTGCATTTTTTATATTTATTTCATAATTCCGTTTCATTTTTTACCTAATCTTTTGTCCGATTACTAAAGTGAATTAAATTATGTTTTTAGAGTGTGACACTATCAATAAACGTAACCGTTTGTGGGCCTACAATAAATTGACATTGAATTCCTTTACTCATAAAACCCATTGTCATTTGGCTTGTCAAAAAAAAATCAAAATAATTTTATTTCAGACGAGCGTTAACCCGCGACTTCGTCCGCACAAATTATATACCAGATTTTAAGTCAGATCATAAGCTATCAAACAAAAAAAGTTTCATCAAAATCGGTTCAGTAGTTTTTGCGTGATACTCGTTCAAACAAACAAACACCCAAACAAACACACAAACAAACAGACAGACAAAAAATCCAAAATTTGGTGAAATGGAATCAGGGACACCTAAAAACCATATCGTAACTTTTTTTTTGTTAATATCTTCAATGTACAGACAAACTTCCTGTTACAGTTTTATAATAGTATATAGACACAGTCCATAGATTGTTAGTATATAATAAAAAACTATGTTGGTACAGTATAATACATAATAGTCATATAATTTAAAAATAGCCTATTTTCTGATGGAGGGGGGCAGCGGAGAGGTGTAGTTCCGTCCAGTGCCTCCAGAAGGGACAGTGTGGCCGGTTTGAAATGGTGTTCAGGAGACCGTTGATGCTACTTTGGACGCGACGCATCAGGGAGGCGACTCTACTGCGTATTATGGCGTGAAAGGAAGTCACACTTGCCGCCGCGACCATACTTGACGCGCTACAAAACCTCGGGAGCCCCATCAGCATCCTGAACCCATTATTGTACTGGATACGCAGAGCATTGTAGGCTGCACGTGTAGATCGACTGGCAAAAAGCTCTGAAAAGTGTACGCTTTACCTCTTCAGTGCATCGTGCAAACTTGCGCAGGGAAATAATTATCATTTCTGCCTCTATGTATTCTGTAAGTAGTTTTGTCTTGCATTAAATAATTATGTTTAAAGAATGATATATTTATTTCCGTGTTTTTGTTTGTTTACCAAATACTTTAAATCCTTTTTGAGTATACAATGAATGATGCAATGGAATTTAATGATAAGGAACTATCAATATTTAATACAATGCCTTTTATCTTTTTGTAAAGAATGGATTTTACGTGGAAGTAACTGAATTCTCTACTAATTAGGTAGATTTACTCTACCTATTTACTTTACCTATTATGGGTCCGAAAATTGACATGTAAAACTAATTATATATAATTATATGTAAAACTAATTATACCTAAAAACCATATCGTAACTTTTTTTTTGTTAATATCTTCAATGTACAGACAAACTTCCTGTTACAGTTTTATAATAGTATAGATAAGGTCTAACAAAATTAGGTGAAACTATTTTAAGGGGATGATCAGACCATCAAACTGAACAACTTTCTCTATGGGACCGATACTGAAATCGCGAAAAAATCAGCTGTTCCATACAAACCTACTCGATCTAAATGGGACATCTGATTTTTTTTTCGCGATTTCAATATTGGTCCCGTAGAGAAAGTTGTTCAGTTTGATGGTCTGATCATCCCCTTAAAATAGTTTCACCTAATTTTGTTAGACCTTATATAACCTAACCCTTAACCCTAACCTTATAACCCTTTTTTTTTATTTATAATTAACGGACTCTTGCTTGTGCGTTAGCACTGCATTTCCGCCAGTGTCAAGTGTTTATGGGAGAATCTATCCCAATCTCAGGGATTGACGGCCCGGTAGCACAGTCTGTAGTGAACCTGCCTGCTGTGCCGAGGGTCGGACAAATATTTATATGATGAATATGAATATTTGTACCCAAGTCATGGATGTTTGTATGTATTCTATATCGTTGTCTAGTCATCATAATACAAGTCCAGGTACTTTAAATGTGACTAGATAATTTGTGTGACAATGTCGAAGATATTTATTTTATTTATTGTTTTTGGTCAAGAACGAGAAGAGATTGAGGATTGCGGAGCCTCGTGGCAGGCAAAAACGCTACGCGCGAAATCCACGCGAGACGAGTGCTCGGGTCAGAACCTGCAACGTGACTCCAAACTAATTATAAGAATGAACTAAAGTTGTAGATATTGTGATAATTTTGATGTTCCTACTTATATATTGATTCTATATAATGACTATATAATTTATCTCAGGAGTGCGATTTTTGAAACTCATTCTTTGAACTCAGCAGTTGAAAATGTCAATATTACTATGGAGATATGCATCTAAAAAAAAAATAAAAAAAAATATTTATTATTTCTCAATATTTTTACATAATTTGAGTTGAGATCCACCCTTCGAGCATCTTTCTACTACATGCTGATTTGACTTTCAAAAATCATACTCCAGGAGTGCAATTTTTGAAAGTAAAATCAGCAGTAGAAAGATGCGTATTCCATACATTTTCAACTGCTGAGTTCAACGTATGAGATTCAAAAATCGCACTCCTGGTTTAAATTTTCATTGTATTTGTATTTTAATTTATTTTGAGTACCCAATTATTTAGTTTGACATTTGATTATGAATTTTTATTATACGCCGATTAAAGGCAGCGCATATTGAATTATTATAATACTTTGTGAACAAGTTCTTGACATTATGCACATAATAAATTGATTTCTATTTCTATTTCCTATTTATCAACCTCAACTCAATCATGAGGGTTTGGGTTCGAATCCGCAAGGACGAAATGCCGTGTACCAATGAGTTTTTCTAACTTATACTGACTGCTCTCAAACGGTGAAGGAAAACATCGTGAGGAAACCTGCTGAAGACGAAATTCTGATACATAATGTGAAGTCTACCGGTCCGCATTGTGCACGCGTGGTGGACTAACGTACACACTCTCTGAGGGTAGGCCTGTGCTGTCCTGCACGTGGGACATAAATATGTATAAGCTGATGATGATGATGTATTATACTGTATTACTTAGAAATAAATTGACTAAGTCATCAAATATAAAGATCATTTAGATAACAAGAAAACAAATTAATTATTGTAATCTGTGAAACAGTCAGAATCGTGTAGATAGATCGATAACAAACTATTCCATTAAACCAGTAGCTAGATAGATACCTATCATATAGATTTGTGTTACGTACATAACTACACTGGCCTGCAAAACTAAGTATCACACTTTTGAAATTGCAATAACTTTTTCAGTACACAAAATATATTTTCGAAATAAAAAGGACTCGAAAAAGAGTTTAATTTACAAAGAATAGTTACAAAGAAAGCTGATAACATTAGCTATAACACGTTTTTTATTTTAAATCTCTAATTTCTATAGTTCAGAAAAAATTGAAATATTAAAAGTGTAGTACTTAGTTTTGCAGTTCAGTGTAGTTTGTTGATTATTCTTTCATATGGAATCTTTATAGAACCATTGACTTACAATAAACTAATGGACGCGCCCGGTCTCATACAAAACTCTCGAAAAAAGGGTCACAGACTAACTTACGTAAACTTAAGTACGTTTTAGCAATATAAACAAACTAAAAACATTGAATCTGTTGAAATTCTTTTTTTCATTTTACTTGCGTAGTTTTTAAAAATTTCACAGCACATGCGGCACTAGAGACGTGCCCAGAGTCTGTCGATCAAACGGAGACTGGCGCGTAATTGTTACTTTTTGAAGGTTTTGTTACTCTTTTGGTTCGGACACTTGAGCGCAGACCCGACGTCCAGTTGTTGTTAAGTCAATGTATGGAAAGAAATACAAAGTCCTGCCTAGCATGCCACACATGACAAAATGAGAAATCCCTCATAGGCTTTCATTTTGGCTTGAGTGACAAAGACAAGCGAATATCGATTTCTTTTTGTTTTTTCGAGGAAGGCATGCTAGGTCCACTAAGTAGTCCAGCCTCTATAGACTCTAAAAAAGTTATAATCTCGTGGGGCGAAGCCCTACTCTAAAAGTTACTCATTCAATGAGTGTTTTTCTTTTGGTTTACTAGGGGATCGATAGATGGCGCTACGGTCTGTGCGAATCAAAGTCAAAATTTCAAAAAGAGTTTCTTTAAAACAATAAAGAGAGAAAAGATGATCAAAAAGGTGCCAACGCATCTTTTGATGGAATATTTCATTATTTGCCAAACATTTTGATTGAAAATTTGAAACTGTTTACGTCTGACATGGTTCTATGGGCTCGATCCCTTGGCCTTAAAAAATGGCAGGCACAGTCTTAACAGGATCTCACAAACGTCTCTATGGAGCGGTAAACATGCCATCTGTCGAGTTTTTTCTGAACTAAAATTAAAAAAGAAAAGAAAAACGCTCATTCAAGATAAAACGAATTAGACAGGACCCGAAACTCAAGCTAAGTACTTTGAAGTTTTAAACTCCTAATTTGACAGCATTCCAGCCACCAAGTAAAATCTCGAGCTCGCCTTTCTCCAACTTATACAGAGTGTAAAATTAAATGCGTTTAGGGGGTGCTTCAAGACCAATAAACTGAACAACAAGAATATAGGACGAACATTGAAATCGCGAAAAAAATTCCGCTGTCCCATACAAAACTGCAAACATAACTCGACTGAAATACTTATATAGGACAGCAGATTCTTTTTATCGCGATTTCGATATTGGTACCATAGAGAAAGTTGTTCAGTTTGATGGTCTGAAGCACCCCTTTAAGTAAGTGACCCCATTAAATTTTACACCCTGTATTTGGGTTGAGTGACCGTTGACATTTTCTATGGAACAATAAAAAAAATTTTCACGATTTGAAAGTTCGCTCCATAATGAAAGTTGTTCAGTTTGATGGTCTGAAGCACCCCATAAAGCATTTAAGCATACACCCTGTAGTTAGGAGGCTTTCATGAGCAAAAGAAGCCAATATTCTAGTACTACAATTTATTCTTCTTCTTATCGTGTGGGCAGAGCCCTGGTGTCAGAGTTTTTTCACACCGCCTTTATACGACCTCACGATTTATTGTTACGCATTTACAAAGGAAATTCACTGATAAGAAAATCTTTTTGCGTATTTGATTGCTATTTGAATGTTAAAAGGGCTTAAGAGATTAATATTGATTTACTGCTAATCCTTCCTTAGCCAAAACCTGCCTCTCTACTTTATTTGTGATATCTACCATTAGAAATAGAAATATATTTATTCGCATGAAACACGGTACCGTTGTTTTATTTTTGGATAATTATTGTTTACTTTGGACATTCACTCTCTATTTTCCCCACTTGTAAAACGGAATGTAAAAGATCTATTACTCGTTGGCTTTTAACATTTGATTATAGTGGAACCGAAGAACTAATGCATATAGACGTTTAATATTTATGGCACACACATGCGCACCCCCCCCCCCCCCCCCCCACACACACACACACATATACACACACACACATTATAAATAATAATCACAAATGAACCGAAGGACTGAGTCATGTATTATATCATTTTTCCTCCATGTAATAATATACTTTCATAGTCCGTCTCACACAATTAAGCTAAACCTGTTTTTATTCCTTTTTATCTGATTTTTCCAAACAAGAAAATTGTACTAGATTTTAAATTTTACTACTACTCAGGTACTGTACTGAAGAGGACTAAATTATAAATTTATAATTTAGAATAAGCTATCCGATAGGGGTGGTCCTGGTGACTTGACTGACAGGTTTTTTATATAACATATAAGAAACCCAACTCTGGCACCAGTCTCCACCCACAGACTATGCAATGTGAAATAGATTATAAATATGTATGTACCAAATAGTTTGTGGTGGTGAAAATAAAAACAATTTTTATTTATTTTTTTATTGCTAAGTTTCACTATTTTTATTATTGTTACTCGAAGTTCAGTTCAAGTCTCGAAGAAATTGGAGAGACTATGCACATTAAGTAAGAATCTGGAGGATGACCCTCGGCCACGATTTGTCTTGGAGTACTACCAGAGGGGCGGGCCCGCACCACAATATGACCCTAGGGGTCCATGGGTCCTAAATCCGGCCCTGTTTCTAGTACTAAGCGTCTCTCAGCTAAGCCGCAGACAGACAGACGGACATGGCGAAACTATAAGGGTTCCTTATTGACCTCGGAACCCTAAAAAAAACGTTGAAATCTGTAGGTAGGTACCCCACAGCAAGAAACGGGGTGGTCCATTATATAAGTCAGAACGACTATACTATATAAGGTCTAACAAAACTAGCTGAAACTATTTTAAGGGGATGATCAGACCATCAAACTGAACAACTTTCTCTATGGGACCAATATCGAAATCGCGAAAAAAAAATCAGCTGTTCTATACAAACGTACACGACCTTAATGTATCGGAAAGCAGATTTTTTTTTCGCGATTTCGTTATTGGTCCCATAGAGAAAGTTGTTCAGTTTGATGGTCTGATCATCCCCTTAAAATAGTTTCACCTAATTTTGTTAGACCTTATATACTATATAGGATACTATAGATAGATACTATAATGCATCGTAAATTATTATCTAGACATGCCATTATCTAAATACTGATTTATCCACAGCTATTTGTAGATTTCTTTGAATTGACGTCACATCCATTGCAATTGCATATTTTCTGTTTGCCGTTTGTGTTTTTCTTCACCGTTTGAGAGCAGTCGATATTACGTACGCACGGCGACACATCAAGCTATACAAAACCAAAAACTGGCCGCGCGTTGGTGGAGTAATGTATAACGTCGCGCGGCCAGCTTATGTTTGTTTTGCGTAGCTTGATGTGTCGCCGTGTGTACATAAGTAAGAAATACTCATAGGTCCATGGCGTGTCGTCCGTGCGGATTTGAACCCGCTCCTTTATGATTGAGTGTCCGGTAGAATGCCCAGGGTTGGGGGTTCTAATCCAGAATATGATGAAGACCCGGTTGGTATAATGGTTATCACGCCGGACTGCCAAGCCAGGGTCCTGGGTTCGAATCCCGGTTCCGTCATGGATGTTATGTGTGTGCCGTTGTTGTATATGGTTCCCATAACAAAAAGCCTAAGGTTTAATTTGGGATCATTGCCTGTGAGCGTTATTATTAAGAGACTATGTGAAAAAAATAGGATTCTTCAAAGCGTCATATATCATGAAGTACTAACAGTAGGAGTATGATTAGCGGATATGTGTGAATTGAACATATAATTGAAGTTTTGATTAGAGCCAAAACACGATTAAGACACATTTTCTCGATAGAAAAAGAAGGCAAAGTAGCCTCCGTTTTTATTTATAAACGCTTGGAACTGCTAAACGGTGAATAATAGAAACACTAGGCTTGATTTAAAAAAATAATGAATGATATTTGAATGATATTTTACAAATTTTGATTAGAGCAGAATTGAACTTACATAAATAGTACAATTACAATTAAATAAAGTTTGTTTTACGCTTGCGTCGTTTCAGGCGCGCGCGCCGCCCCATCTCTTTCTCTCGCATCAGGCAGTAATATAAGCTATCACACGCCCATTTCGCTTCAATTATTTTTCGACATAGGCCCTTAATATTGTTATATATATAATTATTAATATTTATTTACCTATATGTCCGTAGGTTATCCCTTTTTACCTATACGTAAACGTAACTACAATCCCAAATGACAAGCGTTCATATACAGGGTGTAAGTGACAGCCTAGCAAATATACTGAAGCGGTGAACTCAGACCATCAAATTGAATAACTTGCACTATGGAGCCTTCCTCAGGAGACGCGAAAAATCTGCTGTCCCATACAAAACTGCTGTACCTACCAGACTCAAATGTATGGGACAGCTGATTTTTTTTCATGTATCTTCAGGTAGGCTCCATAGTGAAAGTTGTTCAGTTTGATGGTCTGAGTTCACCGTTTCAGTATTTGCTAGGCTGTCACTTAAGGCCGGTTTACACAGTGCGAGCTAGCTTCCGAGTCAGCCTTCCGAGTAGCTGCACTGCAGTAACTCGCACCTTTTGGACGTAACTTGCGAGTAACTCGTACGTGCGAGTTGGTCAGTAGCTCATATCAGAGTTACTTCAACATTTTTTGTTTTCGCTCGCCCGCTCGCCCGGCAGCAACTCGGCCATGACAGCGGCTCGGCCGTCGCTCGCATCGTTTGGACGCGTTCGGCAGTAGCTCGCCAGTGCCAGCCAGACAGTTGTGAGTGGAACCCGTGTTTTTGTGTGCTATGCCTACATACGAAACCGAGTTATTCCTGGCATAATATGGTAGTCATTGAGCGAATCACCGTTTTTTAAATCAAAGCACGTTCAGTGGACATCGCGACTCGACTCGGACTGGGCAGTAGCAGGCGTCGTGTAGACAGCAAAGGCGAGCCAAACTATTGGCGTACAAGTAGACAAACCGAGTAGCTGTCTACTCGCCAGGCAGCAGCTCGCACTATGTAAACGGGCCTTTACACCTTGTATAATTATTTTATGTAAATAAAAAAACAACTCACCCATTTTTTAAACATAATTTTCCAAAACACAACAATAATATCCAATGGGCTCGCAAGTTGTGAATTTGTAATTAATTTGCTAAACACTTGATAATGACATTGATAAAATAGATTAACAATTAAATCGGAGTGACATATCATTATAATATGTAGCTACGAAGATTCTTATAAATACTTGATTATAATCTTTCTGATATTTCTAAGGGTTTATATTTATGAGTCTTTCTATTTAGGTACAGTCAGTCTCTAAAAGATGTACACAGTTTTGTCCCATGTCGTAGTACTAAAGAGTATACAATACACATCTTATTTTTGAGGCTGTCTGTACCTACTCTACTTTTATGACCGATTTAAAAAAGAGGATATGACATAGATACATTCATCGGTATACAGGGTGTAACAGAAGTGAGATGTAATTGTGATGAGGTGGTTAAGTTAAGACACCAAATTAAATGGGCTCATGTGTTTATTATTTAATAAACATGACAATTATAATTTACAATGACAATTCAGAGTACATTGCTGAGAAAATGAGAATGTTAGGACAAATGCAAATCATTTATTTGCCAATAAATAGGTTAGGTGCAGTAAATGTTAGATGTCATATGTTACTACTGCATGTTTAGCGTCATTAGTAACCAGCAATGTACCCTGAATTGTCAATGTAAATTAATTGTCACGTTTATTAATAAGGGTTCCTCATCAGCCTAGCTAGCATGCCACCCCCGAGAAAACGACAAAAATCGAGATGTGCCTCCATCTTTATTATTTTACGTAGGCCAGAAAGAGCGCGCATGACGTTTTTCTCGTTTAAACGCTTTGTCGTGGGTGGCATGCTAGCTAGGCTGGCCGTACTTAATCGAATTTTGTCACGCTCCATCCCTTTCTGTCACCCAGGAACGTCATTTGCTAATGCGAGAAAGATAGCGGGAATGCGGTCGCATGCGGCAGCAGGGGCAGTGCTGCGACCTTTCTCGCTCTAGCCAATGACATTCCTGAGCGACAAAAAAGGATAGAGCGTGAAAAAATGCGATTCCGTGCTGCCAGATGAGGCTCAACCCTAAATAGGGATAAGCATGAGAAAAAAAAGGACAAAACATTTTCTAAACGTTCATTTTATTGAAAACATGGCAACAGTTCCCTTAAATATTCGATCACTATAAATAGTAATTACCTTTCGGTTTTAGGCGTTTTTTTTTAATTTATTTTCATTTAAACATCTGCGCGTTTTCCTATTTCTACTCTTAAGTCATTTAATAAAGCCAAATTTGACAGTTTGTATTTAGTTAAGATTGCATGGAGATCTAAAAGTCGAGGTTGTACTTTTCTTATGCACTCCTCGTTTTTCTCGTAATGTGCGGCCTGAAGTGTTTAGGTACGTGCTAAACACATACACTTATACGTATGACTCAAATTAATAATCATAACACATGGATGACACACGCACTCTAGTGCAAGCGGTCTTTTTATGTTTCCACTTATGGTTAATTCCATTATAGCCCAAGATCCGGTAAAGTGTTTATGTTTAAAGCCTGACCAGGCCCTCTAGTATGGTGTCCTGCGCGTGACGCGGCTTCACTGCACAGAAAATGACATTTTCCTCATTCTTCTCGCGCTTTTTAAGTCTCCTTTTATAGTTCAGTGGCGCCCTAATCACAATATTAAAGATTTCTCTGTAAGGAAACCATAAATTAAAAAAGTGCTACTCCCATAAACCTATTTTTATACAATACTTTTGAAGGGTCTAAATCTACATATTCTACTATTAAGAATATATATAAATAAATGTTAAAAGTGGCCGTTGTTTTATCTTTTTTCAAAGTAAGTATGTTTAGACCGTTAAGGGTTGAACCATACGAATAAGAATAACTAGGTATAGAAGAATAACACTAAACAAAATCAACATAATTTTTGGCACCTCTTGAAAAATGACATGTTGTATGAGTTTTTGCGGCAAGGTACAGTTTTTAAAGAACAAATTTAGAACACGGTACCTACAGTTTGTCTAGTGCCACTTTTTGATCTTGATTTACATTTCTATACATTCTTATTCGTAGGTTGAACCTCATCAGGCCGCACGGAATCGCATTTTTTCACGCTTCATCCTTTTCTGTCGCCCAGGAACGTCACTTGCTAGAGCAAGAAAGATAGCGGCAATGCGACAGCATCGGCAGTGCTGCGACCTTACTTGCTCTAGCAAATCTCAACCCTAAAAGTATTGTATAAACACACCTTTAACGCTTTTGTAGTTAATTGGAGTACCACTTTAAATTTAGGCTTTCTTTATTATTTAGAAATCTTTAATATTTTGATAAGGGCGCCACTGTACTGTGAAAGAACTGTTAAAGAGCGAATTAGCCGCGGGTGCCGCGACACGTTGTATGAAAGAAATCAGTGTCACGCGCAAGTACAGAAGTCATACTAGTGAGGCATCTCGGCCATGTTACGGAAAATCTTAAATTTAATTTTGAAATGTGGCACTTCCTTAATGGTAATAGAGAACATTTATGTACATCACACACTAAACTGTCAAATTGTGGCTTCCTCAATTATAATACTAGCACGAAACAAAACTAATGTACTGGTGGGTTAATTTTAAACTTTCATTTTTAAACAGAATACAATTAGATCTCGTAACGCCTGAACACTTCATAAAAACGGTCTCGCACTGACAAGATGTGTGCTGAGTGAGAATATTACATTATGGTACAAGTGTGTAATGTTGGTGATTACCGCTGAGGCGCCATGAGGCTTAAGAGAGCCGAGGACGGTAATCATCAATACACACGTGTATCATACGACGTTTTTCAACACACTTGTGAAGAAAATAATAATAAAAAATCATTTTATTTAGTAAATAAAAAGTTTATTTAGAGAATTTATTTGCACTATTGAATATAAAAAACCTATAACTCCCTTGTGAATAATAATAATGAAAATGTCACAGTTTGATTATAGGTGTCATTATGTGCCTAATTGCGGTGAAATAAGGGCCATTTTATGAGCAAGTGTGTTGAAAAGGAATAAACTATTGCTTACTGTCGTCAACCTCCTGTACCGCCGAGAGGGGGTGAGGTAAACATTAGAAACACGGGACAGGGTGTTTCTGCGCGGACATTCTCTGCCCCCACCAATAGTTACCTCTCCCCCTTGTGGAAGACGGGACACTAAACCAGTTTGACTACTTATATAGGGACTAGTTACGCGTGTAATTCTTGCAAACATTTCTGCCACTTTTGCGGGGGGCGAGGTCGAGGTAACACGAAATCTGCAACTTTGGATTCTATTCACCATCCACGTTCTAAGTTCGAAATTATTGTTTCGCAATTATAGGCTGTCTCGTTTAGTGATAAGGTATAAAATTGAATGTAAATGCACATGATCAATTAATCTGGTACCGTGGCAGAGGGGAAATGCTTCCGCAAGGCTAGTCTCTGAAAAAAAAAGTCTCTAAAAAGTCTCTGAAAGCGGCAACACTCCATACGGAATCTAATTCCGATCCGGGTTTAGGTCCGCCACATACATCCGGAATAAACCTGATTCGGAATTAGAGTCTAATGTTAAAACTATCGAAAGTTTTTTGATATAGTTGCATTAATATTGGAATACAATTTACGAACCATCATCGTAACATTCGTAACGTCATGACCTCATCACTTGATAGTAATTATCATGTATAGAAATTGTTTGTTTTGTTTTAATAAATACCTAAAAATGCAATTATTGCTATTCATTTGGCGTTTCATACATTTTTATTTCAGGCATTGTTTAAACAGCACTCTAGTATTATTTGTAATCATAGTTGACAACACTGAATCCTGAATCAGGATTCCGGATCGCAATTCCGTTTGTGTGTGGCGGACCTAAACAGTGGTATATTCCTTCGCTCACTCAGCATACATGTGCTACCCTTTTGTCAGTGCGAGACCATTTGCATGATGCGTCCAAACTCTGACGATACTGAGTTTTGAGACAAAATCTAATTGTACAATGTTTATCTGAAGTTTAATACACAAAACAAGTTATTTAAAACCAGAAATGTCGTACATCTTGGTTTGCATTCTTATGGATGTTGGTTTTTTTTTCATTTTCAAGATTCATCAAAGCACAATACAATCATCAGCTTTATACACGTCCCACTGCAGGGCACAGGCCTACCCTCAGGGATGGTTTATAGCCCAGTCATTTTACGGAGTTTTGTTAGGAGGGGTGGGGAGTAATTATGAATTGGACTTTGAAATTGTAACCGGCACCATTTAGTAACAAAAAGACTATCTGAAAACATATTTAAAAAAAAATTTGCTACGCAACATAGAAATCAAAATTGAATCCCCCAGAAAGATTTTAAATTAATAATATTACATTTTAATTAGATTTAACAATAGAAATGATTTTTGAACAATAAAATAGGCATTAAATTTTAAAAATGAGATATTTAATAGAAAATACTAATGTATTTTTCAAAGCCTTCTAAGTAGACAAAAATATTAACACCACGTTTGAAGTATGTATAATGGTAAAGCCTTATAAGCATGCAAAAAAAATTAACCATTCGTTTTTAGAACGAGATAAATGCTAAATTTAAAATTTGGGGCTGTTGCTGACGTGATATTTTTTTATTTTGATACAATTCTAAGCTCAAATTGGCCTTTAAATACTATATCGAAGAAAAATATCAATTATTAATAAGCCCGGCTCAAACGGTAAAATGATTCGGCTAGTATACAAGGTCTAACAAAATTAGGTGAAACTATTTTAAGGGTATGATCAGACCATCAAACCGAACAACTTTCTCTATGGGACCAATATTGAAATCGAGAAAAAAAAATCTGCTGTCCCATACATTTAGGTCGAGTAGGTTTGTATGGAACAGCTGATTTTTTTTCGCGATTTCGATATTGGTCCCATAGAGAAAGTTGTTCAGTTTGATGGTCTGATCACCGCCTTAAAATAGTTTCACCTAATTTTGTTAGACCTTATATACGTTAGTGTAGTACCACGCGTGCACAATGCAGGTTGGTAGACTTCACATTCGCATCACAATTTTTTCTTCAGCGTATGCAGGTTTCCTCAAGATGTTTTCCTTCACCGTTTGAGAGCAGTCGGTATTAGGTACATACATAAGTTAGAAAAACTCATTGTTACATGGCATGCCATCCGTGCGGATTCGAACGTGGACCTCAAGAATACATCATACATTTTCGCAAAGCACACAAAATAACGAATTTCCGTTTAGTGATTATCTTTTTGTACCTGTCGCCGTTGAGACCACGGGGGTTTGAGCTGCTGAGGCTAAGACCTTCGTTGCGGAAGTTGGCCGTCGACTGAGGGAGAGAAATTGTGACCCCCGTTCCGTGTCGTTTCTAGTGCAGAGGCTAGCCATAGCAATTCAACGTGGCAACGCTGCTAGCATAATGGGCTCCTTTGCGCCGGGATCGACCAGGGGCGGGTTATTTGACTGAGCTTGTATTTCATTGTTTTGACGAAGCATGTTGCTGATTTATGTCTGTTTTTTGACCGATTTATTGTGTTATTTAATTCCAATCAATAAATAAATACGATTTAAAATTTCCGTAATACATTTCTGGTATGAAATAACAGGTATGAATGTCCATCTTAAAATTTAAATACATTTTTTAATTAGCAAACAAATTGAACACACATCCTTTTTTAATTAATACAATAACAACATCCCGTAACAATAATTATACAATTATACAATTTATTATAATTTATAAATTAATTTGGTTGAATGGAATGTAGAAAATAAATTAAGTATTGAATTACAAATTTTGTTAACAAATTCACTCAAAACCTTTATGAAAACTTTATCATCATTATACAGGGTGTTAACTTTAGTGGGTTATACAGGGTGTAAACTTAAATGCATTACTTACTTTAGGGTGCTTCAGACCATAAAACTGAACAACTTTCACTATTGGATCAATGAGCGCTTTTCTTTTCTTTTTTTAATTTTAGTTCCTAAAAAACTCAACAGATGGGATGTTTATTGCTCCATAGAGACGTTCGTGAGATTCTGTCAAAATCATGTCAAGACTGTGCCTGCCATTTTTTAAGCCCAAGGGATCGAGCCCATACAACCATGTCAGAAGTAAACAGTTTCAAATTTTCAATCAAAATCATTCGCAAATAATGAAATATTCCATCAAAGGATGCGTTGGCATCTTTTTGATCATCTTTTCCCTCTTTATTATTTTAAAGAAAATTAAATTTTGACTTTTATTCGCACAGACAGTAGCGCCATCTATCGATCCCCTAGAAAACTATAAGAAAAACGCTCATTGACATCGCGTCAAAAATTCGGATTTTCCATACATTTGGGTACAGCTGTTTTTTGTCGTAATTTTAATGTTATTTAGTTTGATGGTCTGAAGCAACTCCTAAAGTACGTAACACATTTAAGTTACATGTATACAAATACAGGACAAAAGTGTAAACAGTTGCATTACTTTAAAGGGTGATTGTAGGTATGATACTGCACAACTTTCCCTAAGGAACCTAAATTTGCAAAACACTAACACCCTGTATACAAAACTATCCTAGGTTTTGAATTTACTTGTTGACACATTGTATAATTATTTGAAAAGAAAGATAAAAATATCGTCCAAAAGATTCAATTAAAACTATAATTAGAAGATGCGGCATCCCGCACGCACACAGTTAAAATGCCTTAGAGAGAATAGGACAAAATACCTAAAGTGATTTTTTTTTTGGTTACGCATTGTACTTGGTTAGGACTATAGCTTAGGAAGTTAGCGCCTACCCATTTTGAAGACAGGTGTGAATATGAAGCTAATTAGTGTATAATAAATTTGTATAATTAAAAATAAAATTTCATTGTATAAAATAATAACAAAAAAATAAAAATTTTAACAAAAAAAAATATCAACAGAATTCTGGTAACTTTTATAACTAGACGCATTTTTCTACATTTTTATTTAGTTTTTTTTTTTCTAAGAGCTTTTTACACCAACTGCCACTGAAAATTTTGGATATCGACATTTTTGACGTGACGACACAGGACTGAGTCCAATGGACACACTTTGTTTGGGATCACACATAATACATACTCGCTATAATAAAACAATACAATGCAAAGTGAATAACGTTTCCATTGAACAAGAAAGCACGGTTGAGAAAATAATAGTAAAATTCTTGTTGCAATACAATATTATTTTCTTTTAGTTTCATAAAGGACCACTTCTGAAAAACGAAACGATCACTTCTGTAACATTGGTCGTTGGACCACTTGACAAAAGGACCACTTCACAAAACGACTACTTCACAAAAGGACCTCTTAACAAAAGGATCACTTCACAAAACGACCACATCCCAGTCATCGCATGCAAAAATTTACCTGCAGCTAACGATAAATCTCAAACACCACCGTGTCACATGTGATTCAACAAAAATTTTAGAATTTCTGTGAAATTGTGATTTCCAGGAGTCAACGAACACATATAGTTTTAAGGCTTCACAGGTTAAGGGTTGAGACACATTGACCGACGGCAAAAGACGGCGGGCCCTTACAAAATCCGCGATTAGTATGGGAACGCGTTCGGCGCCGCGTCGATAGCGGATGATGCGGATGGCATTCCATACTAAACGTGCTTTTTGTATGGCCCCGCCATTGGTCTATGTGACTTAACCCTAAGACAGCAGGTAGACGTCTGTCGGTGGACTCTGAGCGTTTATCGAAATCCTTGTTAAAATAATAGTTTATGAATTATGTCTGGATTATGACCCAAACTTTGCATTTGTAACGGTGCGAATATAGTTGCAAACACATTCATACAAACATTACGCCTTTGCCCATTGGGGTAGGCAGAGATAATCAATCAACACCTACGATGCCTAAGGTGCTGTTTATACAGAAGAGACGTGTGGCTGTGGCGGATTGTCAAAGTAACACCAATATAAACTTTATAGTACGCAGCATAGCGTCGTTTTTGTCGTAAAGGAAAATCGCGCTCGCGCTACCACGCGACGACACCTGGAGGCGCGTAATTCTCCAAACGACGCTATGCTACGTACTATAAGGTTTATATTGCCGCACCCCGCCCGCGCCACGTCTCTTCTATATAAACCGCGCCTAACACAACACGCAAAGAGTAATATAAGTATACGAGCGTTAACCCGCGACTTCGTCCGCACAAATTATATACCAGATTTTAAGTCAGATCATAAGCTATCAAACAAAAAAAGTTTCATCAAAATCGGTTCAGTAGTTTTTGCGTGATACTCGTTCAAACAAACAAACAAACAAATAAACAAACAAACAAACAAACACACAAACAAACAGACAGACAAAAAATCCAAAAATTGGTGAAATGGAATCAGGGACACCTAAAAACCATATCGTAACTTTTTTTTTGTTAATATCTTCAATGTACAGACAAACTTCCCGCTACAGTTTTATAATAGTATAGATAAGAAAAGAGAACCCACTCGTGGCAACATTATGCATCCACCTTATGTCAAATTGAAGGCTAGCTAGCGCCATCTATGTTTCACCGACAATAATTCAACCTAGGTATACTATACATACCTACTTATATCTACTCATACCGATGGATATTATTGTTTTGTATTCTAGTTTTCGTTCAATCCCGCACCGATCGAGTGAAATTCCAGTATCCTTACTATTCCTGTAATCTAAACATTGGTAAGAGAACAACAAAAACTCCAGAACATCACTAAATCGTCACCAAATTGAACGAAAACTACAAACAACCCGCACATTACGCAAGATAGGTAGCCATTTTGTGAATTAGTCAATATGACATTGACATAGACGATAAAAATCTTTTTTTTTTTCATAGTTCTGTGAAATATTTAATAGATGGCAGCACATTCTATGCAAACTGAATCGGAAAAAACCACCAAAAGGCGACTGTCCTCCGCCTGGCAACACGTCTCTTGTCATTTTAACCATCAAAATCTTCAATCCAGTTGGCGTAAATTACTCGAATCAATTTTGTACTAACTAGTCTACATTGTCATTTTTATTATTTTAAATCACTAAAACGACTGATATTTGCTGTGAAAAGCAAAATAATTACATATAATTATGTATTTTAACTAAATTGTATCGCATCCCACTTGTGGGAACGGTAGGGATAGAATAAAAATGTCCATGAAGGATTTTCCGATAGCGAATTTAAAGAGAAAAATTAGTACAACATAACTCGATAGATGGCGTTGTCATGACATGGTGGAGAGACAAGAAAAATAACAAAATTGAAAAAAAGCCAAGTTAGAGTCTGACGCGTCTATTAATAAAATTTTCAGGCATATTCAAAGAAAAGCTTTTTTAAATACTAACAAGGCAGAATCATTAATTTTGCACAAACTTGAGAAAATTTTTTTTCAGCGCCATCTATCGAGATATTAATTGTTATCTTTTTTTCAAAGGCCGTGGCTGACAGAAAATCTATCTGTCATCAAATCATCGATTATTGAAATTTGAATATTTGTATACAGGGTGTTAGGGTAAAAAGTTGCATTTCTTTAAGAGGTGATTGTACCCATGATACTGAACAACTTTCCCTAAGAAACCTATAGGATTTTTTTTGACTTTCCATACTAAATGCACAGAGTACTCTATACTACAGGGTGAAATTGATATCAGTATATTACTTTTATTAATTCCGTCTACGCGTATTGTGCGTCAAACTTTTGTATGGACTGAAACCACCTTAATAGGTGCAAAAATGGTCCCAGTCACAGATCACAAACACTAAAGGGAGATGTAAAAAGGGGGCGGGGCCAGTGAGTTTTAAACTAAGAGTCTACCCATCAAACTGAACAACCTTATCTATGGGAGCAAATGAATCGGAGCACAAAAAAAATTGCTGTTACATACATTTGAGTCGAGTCGGCACGGCACTGTAGTTTAGTATGGAACATCTGATTTTTTTTCCTCCGATCGGTTTGCTTCCATAGTAAAAGTTGTTCAGTTTGATGGGTAGACTCTTAGTTATAAGGATGCTAATGATATCAATTTCACCCTGTATAATTACTACCGTAACTGAATGCAATCAACTGATTGAACGTTTATATGAAAAGACAATTTCTTTTTGCGAATTTTCTATAGGTTTCTTTGGGAAAGTTGTTTAGTATCATGGGTACCACGACCCCTTAAAGTTATTTAACTGTTTATCCTACCACCCTGTAGTAAAGGGTTTCCATTTTGTATTTTTTCAATAATTCCAGGGTGTATTAGTCATTTTATACAGAAAACTAAACAGAATCTACGCCGGCAAAAGCTAGTAATTACATAACAATGCCAGTTATTTTTTAACTAAGGTTAAACATTTTAACGGGTTTTTATTATGTTATAATAAACTGCCATAAACCGTGGAAGCCGTGGTGGTCCAGTGGCGAGTAATCCTGCCGCGCAGGAGGTGATGGTTCGATCCAGGCCGACTCGTACCAATGATATTTTCGGAATTTATATACGATTTGTAACACCACTGGCTTTTCGATGAAGAAAAACATCGTAAGGAAACCTGCATGCTTCAATTTCAATGCATGTATTGTACTGTCCATTACAAGTGGCGACGGGCTCACTCCCCGTCACACTGGGCAGAGTTTCGGTACTACTAGTGAAACGTGGATGTTCTGAGGTTTCAGAATATCTCTTTTTTTATTTTTTATTTATTTAACATCATTCTTAAGACTGTTATAATAAAATACAAATTCGCCAAACTGCTTAACAGTTTGTTGGCGATACGACGCTCTGACTACCCCCACGGGGAATATAGTCGTGAGCATATGCCTATAACTGCCATTAGGTGGACTTACGTTTAATGAACATGATAAGAATCCGTTATAATATTTAACTTCAGTAAAACACTAAAGGTTAAAAATGAACGCAATATCTGAAACATTTGTGAACAGAATTGATAAAGAATAGGTCAGTTGGTAGCCTGCTGTGCTGATTCACGGGTTTGAATCCCGTAAGGGGCAAATATTTGTATTGTGAATATGAATATTTAATTTTATACTCGAGTCTTGGATGTTTGTACCCATAGGGGTACAAGGTATGCTGGGTATAAAAAAGCACCTTAAAGTAATATTTAAAGAGGTGGTTTAGACCATCAAACTGAACAACTTTCAAAAATCTGCTGTTTTATACAAAACTGCAGTACCGACAGGACTCACAATTTTTGTTTCGACGTTTTGTCTCCATAGCGAAAGTTGTTCAGTATAATAGATAATAGAAAGATTTTACCTTACAATAAAATCAATATTGTGATCCTGAAGTCCTCTTTGGGCCTATTACAAACCCAGAGAGGACGAAGGGGTCACAATACACAATAGGGGATCGGACAATTAGTCAAATTAGTAACTTTTAATCGAACGTCAAAACGCGCGCGATGTATGAAAAATTGTACTAAATACCCACAAGTGACGTCATCAACATTTCATTACTTTTTATAGTTCATCGTGTTATTAAAAATATTATTTTAGCTAAAAAAGAACTAAAAATGTGAGTATAGCGTTATTTTCAAATGTTTTTTTTTTTACTTCATAGTAAAACTAAAATATATTTTATGCAGTTCCCCTATTACAAGGTGTAACAAAACACACTAGTAATAATTATTTAAAGGGGTGGTTACTATTGTGACCCCTTTGTCCTCTCTGGGCCTATTACAAACCCAGAGAGGACTTTAAGATCACAATATTGATTTTATTGTAAGGTAAAATCTTTCTTTTGTACTACTCTGTGTAAAAAGTATCGGGAATATGTCAATAAAAAGACCCGCGTAAAAGAGGTCGTTCTAATTTTTTTACTGCATTTTGGTAGCACTGTACTGATTTAGCGCGCAAAATTTGAGCGGGATCTGTCATTTAATTTGTTTTAAACTACACTTTTTGTTGGTCATAGTTTTGAGTCCTCGGCGATTTTTACAATGGAAAATATTGTTGAACAAAGAGTGTGCCTTAAATTTTGTGTTTCAAATGATATTTCATGTGGTGATTCACTAAAAATGTTGCTAAATACCTACGGCGAATCGTGTATATCGAAAACAAGGGCTTATGGATGGTATAAGGCTTTTAAAGAAGGCCGAGAAGTAGTAGTAGACTTGCCTCGTTCTGGTAGACCTTCAACCGCTACGACCAAAGAAAACATCGACAGAATCAAGAAGCTAGTGCTCGAAAATCGACGTATGAGTCTGAGAGAGTTGGCTAGTGAGGTGAACATATCTTTTAAGTCCGTCCACAACATTCTCATTGACATTTTAGGCATGAAACGCGTCGCCGCTCGACTAGTTCCAAAAGAGCTCAATTTTGTTCAAAAAGCGCAGCGAAAGCATGTCGCTGAAGACATGGTTTCCCGAGCTTCTACGGATCCGACCTTTATGAAACGTATAATAACTGGCGACGAGACATGGGTTTATGAGTACGACATGCAAACAAGCCAACAGTCTTCAGAATGGCGTCTCGAAAACGAGCCGAAACCCAAAAAACCGCGGCAAAGTCGCTCCAAAATCAAGGTGATGTTGACAGTTTTTTTTGACTACCGTGGTGTGGTTCACTCCGAATTCCTTCCAGAGGGAGAAACAGTGAATAAAGAATATTATTTAGGCGTCATGAAGCGTTTGCGTGAGAGTATCCGCCGAAAACGTCCAGATTTGTGGCAACACAACTCATGGATGCTGCACCATGATAATGCACTATCACACACAGCCATTATAGTGAAAGAGTTTTTAGCGAAAAATTCAACAAAAGTTCTCGACCAAGCACCGTATTCACCTGATATGGCTCCGTCTGACTTTTTTTTATTTCCCAAGTTAAAATTACCACTTCTAGGAAAACGTTTTGAGTCGATAGAAGCCATAAAAGAAAATTCGCTGAATGAGCTAAAGGCCATACCGCAAATAGCCTATGAAAAATGTATGGAAGACTTGGTGAAGCGGTGGAGATGTTGTATTGCAAGCGTTGGAGCCTACTTTGAAGGCGATAAAATAAATTTAGATGAATAATTTGTATTTTTTGTTTTATTGACAAATTCCCGATACTTAGTACACAGAATGTATATCGTTGTCTAGTCATCATAATACATCTTGATTAGATTGTGGTATTTTAAAGCTTTAGTAATTAATTGAACCAGGCGTTACTTATGGAACTCCATGACTAATATGTAGATGACACGATTGTATCAAGGCCTCCGCTTCTAAGTACCTAGTAGACAAAGTTTTATTACGTTATGCGACACAACCTGCCCACCAAATAATTTCTACTCTACACGTGTTTCGCTCCACCAAGGAGCATCCTCAGGAGTTAGACCGACGAACGTTCGAAACAGAGTTGTTACTCCGCCGAGCCGTCCGACCGTCCGAACCTGTGCGCGCCGTCTGTCGCCTATTTATACCCGTTTGACAGTGCCCCGCACCTGTCGGTTGTTGAAAGTGTGTAATGGCCGTTTGTTGTGACTGACCTCGGGCGTTTGATTGGAAAATTCTTAAGGTGGTTTCAGTCCATACAAAAGTTTGACGCACAATACGCGTAGACGGAATTAATAAAAGTAATATTTTATATATGGAAAAATAGTTTAGAAAATCTAGTTGCCGCGTAACAAATAACATTTGCAATTTATAATATAATTACGAAGATATAAAGCTTTTAAAATTTTGTATGAAAAATTTCAAAGCTTTGTATCTTCGTCATTATTTTATAAATTGCAAATGTTATTTGTTACGCGGCATTTAGATTTTCTAAACTATTTTTCCATATATACAAAGTTACTTATATTAATACCGTCTACGCGTATTGTGCGTCAAAGTTTTGTATAAAATTGATCCCTCTGCAACTGCCTTAATAACGGTGACGAAGATACATTTATCTGCTCGTTAAGAATGTTTCCGACCCTATTTTGCCTAATAATTTCTAACTGTTCCAACACATCTAGTCGCACCCCTTTGTTCGATGTATGTATGACGTCATACGAATGTCTGTTACCCACTTGGTGTCCGGTATCTAAGAGATGTTTTGCGAAATGAGATCTTTCTGGGCGATTGTTTCTGCACGCAGCCATATGCTCTCTCTATCGTATGTACGTAGAAGCGGAGGTCTTGATACAATCGTGTCATCTACATATAAAAGCTTTAGGTTTAGCTAGTAACTTTAATGTACCTATAATCTATGTCAGGCTAGGCACGATATAAACCACTCCCAGGTTTAAGTGCCAGGAGTGCGATTTTTTAATCTCATACGTTGAACTCAGCAGTTGAAAATGTATGGAGATACGCATCTTTCTACTGCTGATTTGACTTTAAAAAATCGTACTCCTAGAGTATGATTTTTGAAAGTCAAATCAGCAGTAGAAAGATGCATATCTCAATAGTAATATTGACATTTTGAACTGCTGAGTTCAAAGTATGAGTTTCAAAAATCGCACTCCAGAACACCGATGTTACCAATGTAATGCTTTTAAGATGAATAAAATTATTTAAAAAAAAATGTGACTCGATAATTTGTGTGACAATCATTGACATACAATACAGGGTGTTAGGGTTGCATTACTTTAAGGGGTAATTGTACACATCACACAGATCGGTAATCTGTCCAGCCGTTCTCAAGTGATGCGCTTACTAACGAACAGCATTGAATTTTTATATATATAAGGTCTAACAAAATTAGGTGAAACTATTTTAAGGGGATGATCAGTCCATAAATAAATAAATAACGCTCACAGGCACATACATTGTAATGATCCCAAGCAAGCACTATAGGCTGTTTATTATGGAAACCATACAACAACGGCACAAACATATAAACATCCATGACCGAACCGGGATTCGAACCCAGGACCCTGGTTTGGCAGTCCGGCGTGGTAACCATTACACCAACCGGGTCGTCAAACTGAACAACTTTCTCTATGGGACCAATATCGAAATCGCGAAAAAAATCTGTAGTCCCATACATTTAGGTCGAGTAGGTTTGTATGGAACAGCAGATTTTTTTTTTCGCGATTTCGATATTGGTCCCATAGACAAAGTTTATCAGTTTGATGGTCTGATCATCCCCTTAAAATAGTTTCAGCTAATTTTGTTAGACCTTATATAGATTTATTTATTATCAATGATGTATATTATATGTGTGTGTGTATTGTGTTGTGTGTGTGTGTTATGGATTTCAGATTAAGCGTTCATTTACCGTTTCGCATATCAATTTTATACTAAAACACCGCGTGCCACATATGGCGTTCACTGTTCCCTACATTGCCTCCAATTGTTATTAAGATATATAATTTTATGCTAGTACCTATAATAGTTAGGTTTAAAAGGTCCGACCTTGTTGAGACCTAGGTATTTAGCTTGTTCGTCTGTCAGTTCAGTGAGATGCGCGTCGAATGTCGGCAGGTGAAGGCTGGCTACGTACTCGTCCATTTTCTTTGGTAATAGGTAGACATCAGCCTGTGGACAAGGAAATTACGTTAAAAACAGATGTTATGGTCGAGGGAAATACGGCATACAGGGCGTAAACTTAAATGCATTACATATTTTAGGAGGTGCTTTTATCCATTGGTTTTAAATCCATGACTCGAAAGTCACGCGATTGTCGCAGTTTGTAAATTGTGCTTTGACTAGTCAGATGACAGCATGACATTACCATGTGAAAATCTCTATTTTTTTACTCTTATTTTTGCCATGAGACTCTGGTTTACTTATATCTACGCAGCACTATATCTACTAGTATCTACACAGTAATATATCTAGTAGTATCTACACAGCACTATATCTACTAGTATGTACACAGCTCTACATCTACTAGTATCTACACAGTAATATATCTAGTAGTATCTACACAGCACTATATCTACTAGTATCTACACAGCACTACATCTACTAGTATCTACAGAGCACTATATCTACTAGTATTTGCTGCTATATCTGCTGAGGATCGTTATATGACGATCGTACTCAGTCACACACAAATACTTATCCATACACTCACGCGTTCACACTTACACACCCCCCCCCCCAACACACACCTACATACGCACAGCATCATCATCATCTCACGCACATCCAGTATATTCGTCTCATTTTTTAAATATGCGTTTTAACATTAATGTTATTGCTTTAATTAAGTATAATTTTGGACTATATTGTTTGATTCCCGCGATACACGCGTTGCCTAGTGCAGTGGTCCATGTAACAAATGCAATGTATCTTTGGCTGGCAAATAAATATTACTACTATTACTATTTACACAGCACTATATCTACTAGTATCTACACATCACTATATCTACTAGTATCTACACAGCACTATATCTACTAGTATCTACACTCGTAACATACCTTGTACCTATGCTGTGGCGCGTTGTAAAGCTCTATAAGAGCGAGGGCCTGTGTGGCAGCAGTGACTGACACTACGAAGGAAGGAAGCGAAGAGCAGCACAAGTTTGCGAGGCGACCTTCAGCCAGAAGCACTATGCGTTTGCCGTTCGGCCAGATTATGTGGTCCACCTGTAACCAAGGTTTATGGTAAAGTAAGGGAAATTCATAATCAAAGACCCATACACGTCCCACTGTGTGGCTCAGACACTGTACTACACTAATGTACATACACCCTCAGGGAGGGTGTGTGAACGTTAGTGTAGTACCACGCGTGCACAATGCGGTGCGGTACACTTCACATACGCATCACAATTTCTTCTTCACCGTATGCAGGTTTCATCACGATGTTTTCCCTCACCGTTTGAGAGCAGTCGGTATTTTTTTTTTTTTATTTTGAACCCCATTACATTTTAAATACAATTAAACTTAATAATTAAGTGTTATACATTGTAGCTTAAGTATACAACAGGAAATTATACATGGTAAATCTTACCGCGACAGAAAATGTGGTTACATACACAAATCAGTTCATAGTTGTATTTATTTTGTAAAAATAAGTTAGAAAAACTCATTATAGAAAAAGTCATCCGTGCGTTTACGTCCACTGCTGTATTGCTGTCTCACGCACTCACCTGTCCTCTCACTCGCTCCCACAGCAGGTCGGGCGTCCTGAGAGCGTGTACGTCCACTTCAGTATTGCTGTGCCCCATGTTACACACAACGCAGCCGTTCTTCATTCTCTCCATGTGCTCGCGTGTCACAACGCCCTTGTTTCCAGTTGCTGTTATTACTATGTCCACTTGTCTTATTACCTGTAATGGAAATAAATAAATATCTTGGACATTGTCACACAAATTATCTAGTCACATTTGAAGTATCTGGACTTGTATTATGATGACTAGACAACGATATAGAATATTTATATAGATACAAACATCCATGACTCGGGTACAAATATTCATATTCATCATATAAATATTTGTCCCTTACGGGATTCGAACCCGCGACCCTCGGCACAGCAGGCAGGTTCACTACAGACTCTGCTACCGGGCCGTCAACACCAACCCCACAATAAATTCGATGTTATGTTATTTATTATTAAACAAAGTATAAAAGGGATGATGACTGATCCTGGAAATCCAGATATTGTGACTAATTACAGAAATAGGCTAAATTTAATAGAAAAATGTTCAAACGAAATTAGAACTAAATTAAAAACAAAAAAGTTATAAAAAAGTTAGCTATTGAAAAATGTTTTTTATCATCTCTTTTATGGAAAACAGGTGTTTGTATGACACGTCGTCATGATTTGTATGACAATACTCAATTATGACGTCACTTTTGTTATACAGGCTGAAATTGATATCATTAGCATTTTTTTTTGTTGCTCCGGTCGGTTTGTTCCCATAGTGAAAGTTGTTCAGTTTGATGGGTAGACTCTTAGTTTAAAACTCACTGGCCCCGCCCCCTTTTTACATCTCCCTTTAGTGTTGGTGATCTGTGACTGGGACCATTTTTGCACCTATTAAGGTGGTTTCAGTCCATACAAAAGTTTGACGCACAATACGCGTAGACGGAATTAATAAAAGTAATATTTTATATATGGAAAAATAGTTTAGAAAATCTAGATGCCGCGTCACAAATAACATTTGCATTTTATAATATAATTATGAAGATATAAAGCTTTTAAAATTTTGTATGAAAAATTTCAAAGTTTTATATCTTCGTAATTATTTTATAAATTGCAAATGTTATTTGTGACGCGGCATATAGATTTTCTAAACTATTTTTCCATATATACAAAGTTACTTATATTAATACCGTCTACGCGTATCGTGCGTCAAAGTTTTGTATAAAATTGACCCCTCTGCAACCACCTTAAGACAAAATTAGACACGAAGTCGTATTAATAATTAGCTCAATCATTACCAGAAAGAAACAATAAATGTTGAGTGATTGGTCGACTCGACTTACTTCATTTATCTTGAGAACTCTGAAGCCATCCATAGCAGCCTGTAGCGCGCATATTGGATCTATTTCTGTTACGTACACCTGCAAGACAAATAATCATTATTATCATATATAGCACGCGTGGTGGACTAACGCTCCCTGAGGGTATGCCTGTGCCCTGCAGTGGGACGTTTATAGGCTGTGATGATGATGATGATGAATCATAAATTTGGAAATAAGTTTGTTTTGCAAAGCAAAATTTGATACCATGAATATGAAAATTGTTCACTACATCTAAAAGTTCACGCAGGGTGGCAATTTGGACGATTTCCAAAAAAATACCAAAATCTAAATTCGGTGGTATGCGTAAGAATATAGGTGAGCTTGGTGGGAACACAAAAGAAAAGCGATGGTCGCAGTGTTACATAACGACCCATGCTTGCAATAGCCCAACCAACAATCAATCAACTCCATCTGTTAACTGTATCGCTATAACTCGCACTTCCGTCCACTGGCTTTGATTGTGGGCGTAATATGCCATCTGTGGCAAGCTGTAGTATGATATTTTGTAGCACATGAAGCATAAAACGATATGATTATGTCTAATAATAATAACTCACCACACATCCCAACGCCGACCTCTCCATACCCGCACACCACCAACTGTTTGCTCTATAATACTAACACCACATAATTTTTGCTCTATTATACTAACACCACCCACTGTTTGCTCTACTAGTATACTAATTTACAATGATAGTGTCACTCACCACACATCCCAACGCTTTCAACGCCATGCAGCATCCCTTGCTGACCTCCCCATATCCGCACACCACCGTCTGTTTGCTCTATTATAACACACCACACACTGTTTGCTCTATTATACTAATATACAATGATAGTGTCACTCACCACACATCCTAACGCTTTCAACGCCATGCAGCATCCCTTGCCGACCTCCCCGTATCCACACCACCGTCTGTTTGCTCTATTATACTAATATACAATGATAGTGTCACTCACCACACATCCCAACGCTTTCAACGCCATGCAGCATCCCTTGCCGACCTCCCCGTATCCACACCACCGTCTGTTTGCTCTATTATAACACACCACCCACTGTTTGCTCTATTATACTAATATACAATGATAGTGTCACTCACCACACATCCCAACGCTTTCAACGCCATGCAGCATCCCTTGCCGACCTCCCCGTATCCACACCACCGTCTGTTTGCTCTATTATAACACACCACACACTGTATCCTCTATTAAAATAATATACAATGACAGTGTCACTCACCACACATCCTAACGCTTTCAACGCCATGCAGCATCCCTTGCCGACCTCCCCATACCCGCACACCACCGTCTGTTTGCTCTATTATAACACACCACACACTGTATCCTCTATTAAAATAATATACAATGACAGTGTCACTCACCACACATCCTAACGCTTTCAACGCCATGCAGCATCCCTTGCCGACCTCCCCATACCCGCACACCACCGTCTGTTTGCTCTATTATAACACACCACACACTGTATCCTCTATTAAAATAATATACAATGACAGTGTCACTCACCACACATCCTAACGCTTTCAACGCCATGCAGCATCCCTTGCCGACCTCCCCATACCCGCACACCACCGACTGTTTGCCACCGAACATAAGATCTGTACTGCGCTTGAGTGCGTCTATTATGCTCTCCCTGCGAAGAGAACGAGATATTATATTAAAATGGTTTCAGTCCATACAAAAGATTGACAAAAGAATTAATAAAAGTAATCCTACTAATATTACAAAACGCGAAAGTTTGTAAGTATGGATGGATGTTTCTTACTTTTTTCACATAAAAACTACTGAATGGATTTCAATGAAACTTTACAATAATATAGCTTACGAGCGTCAACCCGCGACTTTGTCCACACAAATTATATATCAGATTTTAAGTCAGATCATAAGCTATCAAACAAAAAAAGTTTCATCAAAATCGGTTCAGTAGTTTTTGCGTGATACTCGTTCAAACAAACAAACACCCAAACAAACAAACAGACAGACAAAAAATCCAAAAATTGGTGAAATGGAATCAGGGACACCTAAAAATCATATCGTAACTTTTTTTTTGTTAATATCTTCAATGTACAGACAAACTTTCTGGTACAGTTTTATAATAGTATAGATACATTAGAATAACATACAGGCTACAATTTATAAAGATATTGTGTGAATTGTCCATTGTCCAGACGAAGCGCAGAGATAGTCGCGGGCACCAGCTAGTATTTTATATATGGAAAAATAGTTTAAAAAATCTAGTTGCTGCGTCACAAATAACATTTGCAATTTATAGTATAATTACGAATTGCTTCCTTAATTACGAATTAATTCGTAATTATTTTGTAAATTGCAAATGTTATTTGTGACGCGGCATCTAGAGTTTCTAAACTATTTTTCCATATATACAGAGAGCATCGGTGGCACGTTGCGGCGAGGTATGGACACACAACATGCCATGTACCAATGAGTTTTTCTAACTTATGTACGAAATACCGACTTCTCTCAAACGGTGAAGGAAAACATCGTGAGGAAACCTGCATACACTGAAGAAGAAATTCTGATGTGTATGTGAAGTCTACCAATCCGCATTGGGCACACCCTCCCTGAGGGTAGGCCTGTGCCCTGCAGTGGGACGTTTATAGGCTGATGATGATGATGATGATACAATGATGATGATGTTACTTATATTAATAACGCCTACGCGTATTGTGCGTCAAAGTTTTGTATAAAATTGACCCCTCTGCAAACACTTTAATGGAAATTGTAAACATGCCTGACACTAAAAAAAAATGTATAGCATAGGTGCAACGACATTCGACACACAAAGACCTCGCATCAGCGCGCTGTTAACGGGACCGCAAAGTGCTTAATGTTTTACAGATACAAATACAAAATACAAAATTATTTATTCGTGAACACAGGTAATATAAATAGTGTTACAGTAAAATAATTGGACTCTCTGCGGTCTGCCATATTTGGCGTATGAATACAAATTGAAATTATTGACAAAAGTATCTCAGATAATCAACCAACATATTAATAAATTAACTAACATTTTTTATTGATTAAGTTTTCTGAACATTATTGGATCATTTTAGGTTGTCAAATACTAAATTTAAAGTAGGAAAGTATGTCAATATAATATCAAGTCAATAAGTCAGTTAAGTAAATGAAGTAGGTGTCAGAAATTCGTGAACCGAGTAATATGTTTTGTCAACCAACAGTTTAAATAGCTGTTTTTTTAAAAACCACATCTCTTTCAACGACCTTGGTAATTTGTTGAAAATCTTCGGTGCCATTATATTACTGCTTAGTGAACGAAGGCATTTGAAAGAACCGGAATGTCAGCGGTAATGTATGACAGCCAAGCACAACTGAAGCATACTAATGTGACATTAGAGACATATGCAGAAGTGGAAACTGATTCTATAGCCAAAAATACTTTACTAATAAAAATATTTTACTGAATAAAACCCTCTAAAATACTGACCATTTACTGACCAATTCTCTATCAAATTTTACCTTGTGACTACAAAATTACATGAATGCAAATAAATAAATAAATAAATTAGACAATGCTTTGCTTCCACTGCTTTAAATTTTTTGTTACGATTTGATGAATTAATCACTGAAACAATAAAAAGACCTGTGATATTATACAAAGTCTTAATTAATTAAATGTTACAACATGAGTGCAATAAATGATTTCTATTTCTTTGGTAAGTTTAGGGACCTACCAAAAAGAAAAAGACATGTTAAGAGATTTTTAAGGGACTCCCACTGCAAAAAAGCAATTTTGTTCACCTCAGTCTACAGAAACCAGACCACTTTTGTGGGAACATAGCCCCTCATCCTCAAAATACTGACTTTAGTGACCATTTTTTGAAAAAAAAAAACTAACTTTTACAGGCCTAAGCCAAAAAAACTGACTCTTACTGACTTTACTGACCATTTTCCATCCCTGCATATGCCATTTTTGGGTTCTGTTACTGTATGACTTGGTGAGTCCATGTGTATAGAATGACATTGCATCGGTGGCACTTTGGAGGTATTGACACACAATCATAAGGGTCCTGGTTCGAAAACCTGCGAACGATGACAAAGAACTTCTGATGCGTATGTGATGCGTACCGCGCCGCATTGTGCACTCGTGGTACTACACTGACGTACATACACCCTCCCTGAGGGTAGGCATGTGGGACGTAAATACGTACGGCAGCAAGCCCTGGTGTCAGAGATTCTTCAGACCACCTTACGGCCTCTGACGTGGTTTTTATGTAACGACTACTACAACAAGAGATAGTAGCCGGGCTTAACGTGCCATCTGAAGCACGGAATCATATTTCTTTTCAGACAATCAGGTGATGCAGCCTGCATTCCATCTGGAGGAAAACGCACAAATGGGGAATAAAAGCTATTAAAAGGCAAACAGACCTGCAAGAGTAAAGGTTGTCGAACTTGGTCTTCGTGACGGAGTCGTTGACGTTCATAGCTGGAACACACAACTTGCCTGCCTTGCTCAGCTGGTACAGTCTGTGCACACCCGTCACACTCTCCTCCACTATACCTGCGGAAGAGAGATAGATATAATATACGACTGTTAATAGCATGAAGCAAGGTTGAGAGCGTAGACTTTCGTTCAGGATAGTCTGGGAACAAAACAAAAAGGACCAGAAGGGCGGCTTCATACGCCGCCTTTGACTATTTATTTTAAGGACTAGCCTTGCGGTAGCATTTCCCCTCTGCCACGGTATACCGGTATGTTCTTGTTCTTGTGTGTTCTTATAAGAACAATTGATCATGTGCATTTACATTAAATTTTATACCTTATCACTAAACGAGACAGCCTATAATTGCGAAACAATAATTTCGAACTTATGACGTTTGGGGTTCACACGAGACTACTTTCATGATTTTAAACGTTCAAAATTAGAATCTAAAGATATGGGAAATAAAATACAAAGTTGCGGATTTCATGTTACCTCGCCCCCCGCAAAAAGTGGCAGAAATATTTAGAAAAGATCCAATATTTTCTAATAAATTAAACGAGCTGTTAATACCCAAATGTTTTTGTAGTATAAATGAGTTTAATGATTGTTATGTAAGAAAAGAATTGTAAAAAGATAACTGTTTAATATCTTTTTTTTTACTGTTTTAATTTAATGTTATAAGGTAAATATTAAGATTATCTTTTGATTAGTGTTAAGTAATATTGCAGTGCTCTAACAGAGCTCATGTCATTGAACAAGTTTTAAATGTAAGACCTTTTGTAACATGTGATATGAAGCAATAAAATATATGATTAAAACTATGAAATGTTTGTTAGTAGAAGTACACGCATAACTAGTCCCTATATAATTAATCAAAGTACGCCGCACACGCACTTACGACGATCTCGGATCAAGTCGGTCGAACGCCATTTTATAAGTGCGCCGTTCGGTTCCGAAGGGTTTTTTCTATTAAAATTACTATCTTAAAACCGTAAAAGTGGCCACTTTTGGCGATCTAAAAGACAGTAACTACAAACATAAAACATACTAGCCCGTAATGTTTCGATAAATAGAAAAAATAGCAATGACTGATATTGTTTTTTGAAATTAAAGAAATAAGATTGAGGGCAGCACTGGAGGCTTGGTGCCCCCTTAGGGCTCTTACAGACGAGCGAAACTTTGCAGTCGACTGTAGCGCGACCCTCTGCGACCGCAAAGTGTCGCTCGTCTGTAAGAGCGCTTAAGCTGGTTTCAGTCCATACAAAAGTTTGACGCACAATACGCGTAGACGGAATTAATTTAAGTGATATTTTATATATGGAAAAATAGTTTGGAAAATCTAGTTACCGCGTCACAAATAACATTTTCATTTTATAATATAATTACGATGATAAAGCTTTTAAAATTTAATATGAAAAATTTCAAAGCTTTATGTCTTCGTAATTATTTTATAAATTGCATATGTTATTTGTTACGCGGCATCTAGATTTTCTAAACTGTTTTTCCATATATACAAAGTTACTTATATCGCAGATAATATAATACTATACTAATACCGTACTTATATTAATACCGTCTACGCGTATTGTGCGTCAAAGTTTTGTATAAAATGTACCCCTCTCCAACCACCTTAAGCTGTACTTACATGAAGGCAATTAATAAATCTAAATCAACTGTGAAGTGAGAAAGGCCTCTTTACCCTTGATAAGTTTGAACGCGGCGGGGTGTTTCTTCAGCATGAGATGCGTGGCGTCGCCTCCGTCGTCTAGTATCATGTTCGGCTGCCAGGTCGCGGCCGGCGAGCAACACTGGTCGATGCACCACCAGAACGCTTCCTCGCTCTCGCCGCGCCACGCAAATATCGAAAACCCTGCAAAAGGGGTATTTTACAGTAATTACCACCAGCCTATAATAATACACATCCCACTGCATGGGACAGGACTACCATCAAGATAGGTGTAAGCACGTTAGTCCACCTCGACCGTGCTGATTCGAACCTGGACCCTCATGATTGTGTCCATACTTTTCCCAAAAGTGCCACCGAGGCTATACCTACATTTTTTGCTAATATTTTCAGTGTCAGCGTTTTGAATATATTATTTTTTTAAACTGGGTTTTGGGTAAACGGTTGCATTACTTTAAGGGTTGATATTACCCATGATACTGAACAACTTTCCCTAAGAAACCTATAGGAAATTGCAAAATTCGGTTTAGACTTTCCATACTAAAGCTCTCCAGCTTGTTCTTTCGTGACACCATGAGCCATATCGCATGACAATCACTCATGCTGTAGTGGAACAATTAGCCAGAATTCAACCAGCTGATCGAACGTTTGTATGAAAAGTCAGTAGACTTTAACTTACCGGCGTGTGCCAAAGCGGCCGCCACCTCGTTCTGTGTGCTGTAAATATTGCAGGCGGCCCAGCGCACCGTCGCGCCGAGAGCGGCCAGAGTTTCTATCAGCACAGCGGTCTGAGCGTTTATGTGTGTACAGCCTACTATCTGAAAAGAAACATATCATTAGTAAAAAGGCCACTACATTTCTTGTGACGGGTATCATAAGACTGGGAATAATGTTGCTTTTCTGATACAGTGTCTGTGGGGGGGAAAGGCCAGATACCTATCACCACTTGGACACGACATTCCTGAAACGTTGAATATGATAAATATGAGATTTACGAAACACAAAGGTCATGGACGAGGTAGCCACTATAGAACACCGGAAGCGGAGATGGGCAGGATAAGTTGCACGTATATTATAGAGAGCGTTGGATCATAAGAACACTGGAGTTGAGACCCAGAGAAACCATGCGGGGTAGAGGCCGCCACCAGAAAGGTGGGTCAATGCTATTAGGCGACACGCTCTGATGCGCGCTGATCTGTATGCCCTAACTTAGTTCTAAGATCGCTTCGCCAGACATCATCATCGTCATCTCAGCCGATGGACGTCCACTGCTGGACATAGGCCTCCCCAAGGATCGCCATAACGACCAGTCCTGTACTGCCCTCATCCTACAGGTTCCCGCCGCCTTCACCAGGTCGTCGGTCTACCCACGCTACGCTTTTCGGATTTTATTTCCCGCAGTGACCAGACATCCATGGTGAAAAAATCCTTACCTTAGCATCTTTCAGAGGCTTATCCTCCTTAGCACGTGCTCTCAACGCCATGATGCCAGGCATCTCCTGCTCGGCGATCTCGATCTCCCGTCGTCCGAAGGCGTGCTGCTCCACGTTCCTGACGCAGTGTGCAGGGTTGGGGGTCCCGGCTGCGATCGCCTTCTCGTGCGGCTGTATGCCTTCATCCTCGTCTGATGACGACCCTGCGGACGGGGGCTATGATCAGGCTTTTTACAGTATAACAGTAAGGTCAGAACAGATAAAAGTACATAGGGATTTTCTTAAAAATATGCTGGTGGATTTTGAGAGGATGATCAGATCATCATAAACAACTTTCATTATGGAACCAACAATGAAAGCGCGACAAAAAATCTGCTGTCAGTAGCATATATTTTTTTCGCAATTTCGAAGTTGGCTCCATGGAAAATTGTTCAGTTTGAAAAGTGGAATGCAGGATCAGATCAAATTATCTGCACAGACTAAAAAGGTATAATGTAGGTATACCATACAACCGTCTAAAGAAACACCCTATACATTGGACAAGGCAATTTGATGGTCTAGGTACTAGGGTGTTTTGTTACACCCTGTACAGAATAGATATTTCTTAATATCCTGATGTTTTTTTAAGGATATGATTAGACCACCAAACTAAACAATTTTCTCTGTGGGACTAAAACCGAAATCACTTTATATAGAAGAGCCGTGGCGGGGGCGTGGCGCGGGCGGGGTACGCAAAATAAATTTTATAGTACGTAGCAAAAAAAACGTACGTAATAAATTATTTCATTTCATTTCATTTCATAGCGTCGTTTGGAGATTAGGCGACGTCGCGTGGTGGCGCGGGCGCGATTTTCCTTTACGACAAGAACGACGCTATGCTACGTACTATAAGGTTTATATTGGTGTTACTTTGTCAATCCGCCACTGCCATACGTCTCTTCTGTATAAACAACACCCTACTTAGTAGCACACTTACAAAAATCACTCTTCCCGGACACGACGGAATGTCTCTTTTTCAGACAGTACTCCTTTTTATTGTTAGAGGGTTTATCGTTCTCTATCTTAACGACCGCTTCTGTCATTTCATTCTTTTTCAAAATACCTATCGTCGACATCTAGATGGTTTCGACTTTTATAGCCCAGTCATTTTAAGGAGTTTTGTTAGGAGAGGTGGGAAGTAATTATTAATTGGACTTTTAAACTGTAACCGGCACCATTTAGTGACAAAAAGACTATCTGAAAAAATGTTTAAAAAAAAATCACTACGCAACATAGAAATTGACAGAAAAACAGACTGTTGCTGACAGGATTTTTTTTAATTTTGGTACATTTCTAAGCTCAAATTAGCTCTTAAATACAATACCGAAAAAAAAATATCAATTACTAATTAGTCCCAGTTCAAACCGTAAAATGACTGGGCTATTAAGGGTTTTTTAATTTTTAAGTCTTGTAATACAATCAGGTCTAGAGTCTGGTACTTTAAATAGGCCTAGGTGTAGGTGCACCTTAACGATCAATGTTGAAAGTACTACAACACCACATGGAAAAAACCAAACTAAGAACGTGTCGGACTCACTCATGATGGGGTTCCGTATTGATTATGAGCTTCAATAGGTGCAAAGTAGTTTCAGAAATAGGGCAAGGTGGAGAGAACAGATACGGAAGGCTGACCCCACCACCATATGGGATTAAAAGCCAGGAAGAGAGAGAGAGAGAATGATTATGAGCTTATCCTGAATTTCTGACATAACTTAGATAACTTAAGGAATCTTCAAAAGCAAGATTTTATTTCGTTCAGCGCCATCAATCGATCGAGCCAAGAAACTAAAACTAAAATTGTAATAGTTATAATGTTCTCTACTGGTTTTTATTTGATTTTTCCGCCACTGATTGTGCTACAGAATTCGTTGTGATTTTCATTGAAAATTGAAAGTACCTACTTTCTAAGAGCTATACCACAGCCCGGACACTGCATAATATGCAATAAATTTAAATTGACAAGATGACGTCAGCACATGCGAAACCAAAGAAATTGAACCTTAAGTGTTCTTCGTAGGTAACTGCCGGGAAAAAAGAGGGCGTTAGAGGAGGTGAGGTAAAAAGTTGGTGGGAGGAAGGGAGTGTCTGTACTGTATCTAGTAATAAATACTCTTTCTTATACTGTGCCTATATAGTAGAATAGTTTTAGATTTTTTACTCCAGTATTTTGATGCGCTGTTTTTGACTTTGAGGGCATTATATCTCGAGACACAAGCATTGTAACTACTTTATTTGTATTGGTGTTTTGTTCCACGTTACAAGAGCTAGCCAACGGCACCTCACTCGGTTTATTAACTTCTCTTCTTCCCTTTTCTCCTTCAAGTCTCTTCTTAACTACCACATTTGTTTTTGGATTACTTTTATTAGTCTTCGTATTATAAATTTCGATTCAATAGGTGCAACAATAAGAGAGTAATTGAGACGGGGCATACAGACAGACGAAAGTATAAGGGTTCCTTTTTTGGAAACGGAACCCTAAAAAATAAATCTGTTAGAAGCTGGTAATATAAACTATGTAGGTAATGCAAATATCTAAGACGAATTGAAACATCGTATCTAATCAATATTTCAATGAAAAACAAACCTACCTATTTACATTTTACATTTTCCTATTAACTACAGAGAGAACGATCTACTTGCATAGCATAAAATATGTTCACGACTATATCACCCTACGGGTTAGGCACTTGCTCATGATACTGAACAACTTTCCCCGTGGAACCTATAAGAAATTCAACAAAAAACTGTTTGACTTTCCATACTAAATGCTGTTCGAAAGTTTGTATGAAAAGTTGGCTTCTTTTTTTCGAACTTTCCTTATGTTCCTTGGCCTTGTCTAGTATCATGAACACAGACACCTTTTAAAGTAATTCACTTGTCTACACCCTTGTATACCTGTATACCATATACAGAAAATCCATATTTCACTTAGCAATAGTCAAAGTACGTGGAATAAAATTACCTGATTTTTTGTTCGCGATTTTTATTATTCTCTCATTGTAAAAGTTGTTCAGTTTATATCTGAAGCACCCTTTAAAATTACATAACGCACTGAACCTTCAATTGAATCTTTCAAACATGATAGATTCAAACGGTGAAGGAAAAAATCGTGAGGAAACCTGCGTACACTGAAGAAGAAATTCTGATGCGTATGTGAAGTCCAATCCGCATTGTTCACGCGTGGTACTACACTAACTTACATACACTCATAAGGATACGCCTGTGCCCTGCAGTGGAACGTACACAGGCTGATGATGATGATTTGCTAGTAGATATTAATTTCAAGATAGAAATATTGTCAATATAAATTGCATTTCGCACTGAATGGGCAGTCTATATGACCACACGAGTTATATGACGCGATTCATCGAGGCATTACGTGGACATTGAGCCATATGGTGGACGGTGGTATGCGGTAGGTGACAATTTAACTAAAAAAGCAACAAAATTAAAAGATGGTATGACCGAGGCTAAAGTCAAAGCCAAATACATTTATTGCAAAACTGTTGGTGCAACAGGGTGACTAGTAAGATAGGTACAAAAGAGCGCTACAGTTTATCGGTTAAGGTGGTTTCAGTCCATACAAACGTTTGACGCACAATACGCGTAGACGGAATTAATAAAAGTAATATTTTATATATGGAAAAATAGTTTAGAAAATCTAGTTGCCGCGTAACGAATAACATTTGCAATTTATAATATAATTACGAAGATATAAAGTTTTAAAAATTTTGTATGAAAAATTTCAAAGCTTTATATCTTCGTAATTATTTCATAAATTGCAAATGTTATTCGTTACGCGGCATTTAGATATTCCAAACTATTTTTCCAAATATACAAAGTTATATATATTACTACCGTCTACGCGTATTATGCGTCAAAGTAAAGTTTCCCCGGTGGAATCGAAGAACTTCACAGGCTAACCCCGGCAGCGGAAGACTGGCTGAAACACCTCGATCTCAAAATCTGACCCCCCCCCCCCCCCTCGGATCCAAGCAGGAAGATAAAAATGCCATACGATATGATGATGATGATGCGTCAAAGTTTTGTATAAAATGGACCCCTCTGCAACCGCCTTCAGGTGTACAATACTTAATATAGATACCTAATAACATAAAATTAATACATGAATATCAACTACAAATTAATTATTTAAATCGGATTACACAATGTCAAAAACAAAAATACATTTAGCGAATTCTGTCAAAATGAGTATACAATGCTCCAGTAATTCTGATTGACTACTACACTTTACCATTATTGTCAAAAATTGCTATTAGACATGGATACCATAATAATGACCCTAAAACTCATGTGCGTTTTTTAAAATTGTTAACCATTTGTTTTTTCAAATTACTCCTGTATCTACCAGTGAAAACCTGTTATTGGCTTTCTGCTTTATACTCATGTAACTACTGTATTATATTGCTGTTGGTTTTCCAATAAAATAAAATAAAAATAAAAATAAAATATAATACAGCGCCGACTTATACTAGGTTTAGTAGAGTTTCTGTCCGCATCTTTCTTTATAGCCATAATACCGTACGAAGCGGTAGTGGTTGAAACACTAAAAAAATAACGTCGAAAAGCTACATGTAAGCTTCTTGGTATGCAAATAAATAAAATAAAAAATAATAATAATAATAATTTATTTAACTCAAAAGTTTTTTACATTTTAAATTTGAGGTCTTCCTTTCGAGCAATTCGAGAATGCTCATATTGGGAATGCCTCGCTACTTCCTTAATTAATTGTAACTCTTAGATTGAGACATGCCAAAATGTTTAACTAGAGTATAAAAAGTTAATTAACAATAAGATATTGAGATAAAAATGAAAATATGCGTGAGTGAGCAAGTGTGTGTGTTTGTGTTGAGTGTGGGGTGTGTATGTTTGTGTTGTGAGTGGGGTGTGGTGTGTGTGTTTGTGAGTGAGTAAGTGTTAGGGTGAGTGTGTGTGTGCCTTGTATATGTAAATACCTCATCCGTGTATAAAATAAAATAAAATAAAATAAAAATGTACACTGGCGTGCAAAACTAAGTATCACACTTTTAAAATTGGAATAACTTTTTAAGAACATAAAATATACTTTCGAAATAAAAAGGACTCGAAAAAGAGTTTAATTTAAAAAGAATAGTTACAAAGAAAGCTGATAACATTTGCTATAAAACGTTTTTTTATTTTAAATCTCTAATTTCTATAGTTTAGAAAAAAATTAAATATTAGTAGTGTAGTACTTAGTTTTGCAGGTCAGTGTATTTATTTGCACAAAAGAAAATCAGTACCTACATTGAGAGTAATAGTTGTTCCACACTAGACAAGCCTGGCAACGTGTAGACCGGTAGATGGTTTAAATAAATACATCTATACTATTATAAAACTGTAAAAGAAGTGTGTCTGTACGTGTACATTGAAGATATTAACAAAAAAAAAGTTGCGATATGGTTTTTATGTGTCCCTGATACCATATCACGGATTTTTGGATTTTTTGTTTGTTTGAACGAGCATCACGCGAAAACTACAGAACCGATTTTGATGAAACTTTTTTGTTTGATAGCTTATGATCTGACTTAAAATCTCGTATATAATTTGTGCGGACGAAATCGCGGGTTAACGCTCGTAAACTCATAATATTGTCTATTATTGTAATTGTTTAGCATAAAAGGAACTAAAGGGTAGAAAGAACGACTCCAGACGGACGGCGGACGAAATCGCGGGTTAACGCTAGTATTATAATAAAATTGTAAATTCGGATGTATTGAAAATATTTTCAATAATTAGGGGCGTTACGATACGTAATGGAATACAGTGAGACCATTTGTAGAACTTTGGCTTTTTGCCTGTTTATCTGTTTGTTTGTTTGTTGCACGCATCACTTTAAAACTACTGAATTGATTTGGGTCACAAAATCACAGTGCTTAGTTTGGATTAACATTAAGGCTTATTTCATCGCAATCGGTTTATTCAATCAAAAGTTCATCATCATCATATCAGCCATTAAACGTCCACTGCTGGACATAAGCCTCCCCCAAAATGGGGGGGATTTGCCATAATCGCCGCGCTTGGCAGGCGGGTTGGCGATCGCAGTTGGATCGAATCAATGTGTGTACTCAGAGGATGCTGCTGCCCATCCTTCAGTAGATCCCTTAGTCGCCTTTTACGACACCCACGGGAGGAAATGGGATGGTGCTATTCATATCCGACACCACACGGCAAAAGTTATGAGTATTTAATTTAGTCCGCGCGTAGGTACGAAGTCGCAGGTGTCGCTAGTAAATAATATTTATATGATGTTATATTTTAATGTTACCATAACAAAGATCGATAGAATAAGGGAAGGATAATCACCATTCTCCTTATGAACATATGTCTTTGCTTAATGAACTTATGAACTTATCATCTTTCGTCACAAAAAAATTAAAACTGCCTTCAAAAAAACTAAAAAGTTAATAAATAATATTGCAGCCGATGACTTTTTCGTTCGCATCATAAGAACCAGGGGCCGAAAATTTTCGGTAACCTTTATTTAAATGTTACCTTTATCCAGGTAACAACCGATTTTAATACCGGTAACCTAAATATGACCTTCAAGAGAATGCGAGTGAGTGCGGGTAAGAGTCAGTATAGTCGGAGCGGCAAAAAGCGCGCGTGGCAAAAAGTTCATTTTTCAGTGTTATTAAAAAATAACACTGAAAAATGAACTTTAATTTCTACTAATCAAAAGTAAAAAATTGATGGAACAACATCGTTGTTGATGTAGAATGATATTAAGGTTACCTCTAAAAATACCTGTAAAAAAAATAAAGGTTGTAACCAAAAAGTACCGGTATTATCGATACCGGTTTCGGTCCCTGATAAGAACATTAATTTGTTTTATCGAAGTCGCCGTCAAGCCGGTACGATTCGCGACTGGGCTTACATTAGTTTTTTGGCTTGGCTTGACACCGACTTCTATAAAACAAATTAATGTTCTTATGATGCGAACAAAAAAGTCATCGGCTGCAATATTATTTTTTAACTTTTTAGTTTTTTTGAAGGTGGTTTTAATTTTTTGTTCAAATTTTGTTTATTTCACACTTTTCAGTGGTAAATTCATTAGTTCAATTAGTTCATTAGTTCAATTCAAAGTGCCGGCTAGTGTTTTTAAAGGTTCCCCTCGATTTCTCTGGGATGCCATCATCAGATCCTGGTTTCCTTATCATGGTACCACCCTTGGAATATCTTCTTTCCAACAAAAAAGAATCATCAAAATCGGTTCATAAACGACGAAGTTATTCGCGAGCACACATAAAAAAAAATATATATATATACGGTCGAATTGAGAAACCTCCTCCTTTTTTTAAGTCGGTTAAAAATGGATGGGTTTGGGAATTTTGGGAGTTACGCCAATTCGTTCTGAAGACTACGATAGTATATTTACTTCATTGTTAAACAACAGATTTATGTAAACTAAATTGAGAACAGAAATGCACTGGCTTTTAGCCAAGAAGCTTCCATTTATCTGATGCAGTGATGCATATTGAAGCTTCAAGTTCAAACTATATCCATATTCTTGTTTCTAACACTGCGTAATACTGAAACAGCCGTGGTTAGGGGTGGCAGCCGTGGCAAATTATTCGCAAGACCGGACATAACAATCGAAAAAACCGGACATTTGGGTTCCAGCAAACTCACTGGTTCCACGTTTTAAATACTATATGTACCTACTATACGTAATAGTTTCATAGTAATAGAGATCGTAGTCTAAATACGTCCTTTAAAGTACGAGTGAATAGGCTTCTTCTGTTTGAGCTCGCTACATCTTCGACCCCATCTTCGTCCTGAGGACTAGATTGAGGTCAAGAGCAAACCCATACGTAATAAAAAAATAAATAAATACATTTTATTGTAATATTATTATTTAGCATAGGTGTTGACATTCAAATATTTTATTTTGGTTTACAATGTAAGCCACCTAATATTGTACACCGTCCGTGCTGCGGACCAAACTGTTGATTCTGTATTATTTTATTGTAACATCTTTTGTACACAGTTTGAACAATAAATATTCTTGTTCTTTTTATTCTTCTTAAACAAATTTGGAATCGAACTGAGTTTTTTTTTTTAGCCAAGTCTGATGATGATTATAAAAATTTAAAAAAAATGAATGAATTTATTTAATAAATATATTTTGATTTGTATTTGTTTTGTATGAGAAATTTTAATTCCAGAATCGAATCTAATGGTAATGTCTAGTTAGAAAGCTTTTCATAAATAGTCCTCCAATCATTTATTATTTATTTATTTTAGTAATTACTTATTGTATGTACACAGACACGTTTAAACATTGTCTATTTATCTTCTTTATTGTACCTATAAAAAAGTTCCTTGACAGACTGACAGACAAAGCACAGCCTAAACCGCTGAAGAAAGAAACATGAAATTGGAATATAAATTCTCGGGTCGACCCCGGAAGACATGGAGAGACGACCTGGATACCTTCGGCGACGGTTGGATGGTGCTGACTCAGGGCTGCAATCGCGGTAAATATTCGGTGATTGAACTGTTATTGGACTACGTACAAACCATAACTTTTGACACATTTGGTATTGCGCTAATCGCGGTACTGCTCTTGACAGCCGTTAGAGCCGTTTTGACAAAACGCTCAGACGTTATTGGCTGTCAGTCACATAGAGTTTAGCGCGATGCGGAATTCAGCACAGTTGAATAGTAATTGGGTTGCAATTTGATTAGAACTGAAATTGGATAAGAATAGAAATCGATGTTTTAACTTAGCGCAATCGGGCTCCAGGACAGGGATGCATGGAGAATATTGCCCAGTAGTGTGATGAAATAGCCTAAGAAAACAAATGTATTGGTGCACTAAGAACGGATTTCGAAAATCCTCCACGCGAACGAAATCACGGTCAAAACCTAGTTAATTCTAATTGAGAAATGTACAAAGGGCGAGGTTATCGCTGAACAGATTTCTTTCAGCAGACCGGTAACAGAGACATAATCAAAGCAAACTTAATGTGTACAAACAAACAGTAAATAAATATTGCTTGTCACAAACGCATAACGCCATCCTAGCATTAAGCCTGGCATTTATAGGTCGCATATTATTACGTACTGTCCAGCCCAGCAGCCTTCTCTGAGTCATAATTTAAGTGACACTTCGTTGTTAATATGAACTAACTAGACTTATGTTCTGCTACAAATAACGATATAATTTCAAGGCTATATTTTGGGGATATGTGAAAAAAAGAGAGCAGTAGACATGACATGTTATTTTAGGACTTGACGTTTAGGGAAGATGTCTTATTGGTAAATTGACATAGATGTTGGAGCGATGCAGCATTGATACACTCGCGATGCAGCATCGATACAGTTGCGATTCTGTCACATTTATATTGATTCTGTTTTGCTTGTCTTGCGTTTGCATTAATGAAGTAGCGATACAGCCGCAAAATTCAGCAGAGATACAGCCGCGTGTTTTTTTGTTCGCTCACGCAGTCACTGTATCGCTAGTCATCATCATCATCATCATCAGCCTATAAACGTACCACTGCAGGGCACAGGCCTACCCTCAGGGAGGGTGTATGGGCATTAGTCCACCACGCGTGCCCAATGCGGATTGGTAGACTTCACATACACATCAGAATTTCTTCTTTAACGTATGCAGGTTTCCTCACGATGTTTTCCTTCACCGTTTGAGAGCAGTCGGTATTACGTACATAAGCTATGTATCGCTAGTATCGCTTTTGAATACAGCTGAGATGAAGTCGCAGCCAACTGCGTGAGAGCCAGAGCGAAAACACACGGCGGCGACTGCACCGCAAAAGAAGTGCTTTTTTAAGCTCATCATCAACACCATCATATCAGCCGTGAGACGTCCACTGCTAGACATACGCCTCCCCGAAAATGGGGGGGATTTGCCATAATCGCCACGCTTGGCAGGCGGGTTGGCGATCGCAGTTGGATTGAATGTGTGTACTCAGAGGATGCTGCTGCCCATCCTCCGGTAGATCCCTTAGTTGCCTTTTACGACACCCACGGGAGGAAATGGAATGTTGCTATTCTTTGCCACGGACAACACACGGACAACAAGCTGACATTTACAAAATCATGATTGAATAATGCATGAAATCCATACTGTTTAAATACAAATTAGGACGTGACACTCAAAAATAGCACTCCTGTTTTGCTGCTGCTTCATAGGTGGGTGTTTCTCCTCGGCGTTTGAACGCCATGATTATCCTCACCAAATATTTTCGCCTTGTTTATAAGAAAAGGTATGTTTTTTTTAGCGCTGGTACAAGGGGCCAGCGGGCTTTATAACTGCGTTTTAAAATTGTATACCTTGGAGAATGAATGAAAGAAGACTTATGAATGAAATTTATCAAGCAAAGGTGAGCGGAAGTGTTGGGAGAGGCCGTCCGAGGAAAACATACCATGATCAAATCAATGATCTTTTCCAGAAAGGACAAGTGCGTAGCACCCTCAATCGACGGAAGTGCATGAAAAGATGTATGAATGTCAATGAGGCTAAAGAGGTGTGTCAGAGTCGTAGCGTGTGGCGGTCCGTGGCCTCTGCCTACCCCTATGGGACAATGGCGTGAGCTGAGGAGTAACAACCAGGTACTGTTTCAATGCTGTCACGCTAGTATCGCGTCTTTATCGACAAAGTCGTCGTGGGAGACAGCCTTTAAGTTATAACACTGATGTTTTTGCGTCGTAGGTAACAAAACCTCGGGATCTCTAGAAATAAATACGTAATGCGCGTTCATTAACTGTATTCTGAGAACCAAATCAATAGTCACATCACAAACTTATGTTATACGAGCGTTAACCCGCGACTTCTTCCGCACAAATTATATACCAGATTTTAAGTCAGATCATAAGCTATCAAACAAAAAAAGTTTCATCAAAATCGGTTCAGTAGTTTTTGCGTGATACTCGTTCAAACAAACAAACAGACAGACAAAAAATCCAAAAATTGGTGAAATGGAATCAGGGACACCTAAAAACCACATCGTAACTTTTTTTTTTAATATCTTCAATGTACAGACAAACTTCCTGTTACAGTTTTATAATAGTATATAGATAGATTCAAATAGAACGGTCTCAAGATCTATCTCCGTGGTCTAATAGTTAAGAGCACCTCCTGAAACAGAGGTCGTGGGTTCGATTCCCAGGGGACACCAAATGACGTGTCACTTTGTGCGTCTTTCCCCAGTTGGCAGGCTGGATCACCTGGTGGTCTGAAAATAAAGATGATTCCGTGCCATTCTACCGTTGGTCCTGGCTACTATCTCTGGTGGTAGTAGTCGTTATATAAGGTCTAACAAAATTAATTAAAACTATTTTAAGGGGATGATCTGATCATCAAACTGAACAAGTTTCTCTATGGGACCAATATTGAAATCGCGAAAAAAAAATCTGCTGTCCCATACATTTAGGTCGATTAGGTTTGTATGGAACAGCTGATTTTTTTTTCGCGATTTAGATATTGGTCCCATAGAGAAAGTTGTTCAGTTTGATGGTCTGATCATCCCCTTAAAATAGTTTCACCTAATTTTGTTATACCTTATATAAAAACCACGTCAAAGCCCGGCCAGCTTCAGGCCAGAGGTCTGAAAAAACTCAGACACCAGGGCTCTGCTCACACGATAAGTAGAAAAAGATTAGATCGCGTATCAAAATAAAATATAGGGACAGAAAGCGGGAAGCGTCTCTGTTTTTTACTATGTAGTGATCTCTAATTACACCTTTAATAGTAGGAATATAGTCGTAAGCATATTATGCCATAGAAAAAATAAATGCCCTACCTACTCTACCAAATACAGCAGATTATTTTTTTGTTTATGTTTGTGTGTACTATAATATAACACATACAAGTAAAATCTATTTCTGTCAATATGGTCTTCGTGGACAAAGTCGCAGGGCACAGCTATGTAGGTACTCCACTATAAAAACCAAACACGAGAGTATTTGGTTTTTATTGTGGAGTATTATGTCAGTTTGTCTGTATATTTATGTCATGGCCTAACTAATTTATACTACTGAAACCTTTGATCTAAAACTGAAACTAGATATTATGAAAAATTTCACGAAATTATATTCTAATATTTAAATTGTGGTTCCACCTCAGTGTTGATGATTTTGCACATACAATCTAGTTTTAAATAGCAAAAGTACTTGACGTTGATCCGTAATAAATATTTTGGTGACTTTAAGTATTGTTTTATGCCAAAACACAATCTTGAGCCACGACTAAAGCTTCATAACATTCGATTAAATTTCACACTGCATCACTTCCCGACAAAAAAACCGATAAACCACTGTAGCACATCACTACCTCACTAGCACCAAAAAGTACGAAATTAAAAAAAGTAATTAAAAATCAAAGTTTAAAAAAATACGTTTAACCCGCGCCGTGTTCGACCAAAGTGTGGCCGATATGACAAGTTAACGATTCGCCACGAATTTAAATAGGCTAGTGTGGAGATGGACATTTTATATGTATATGAAAAAGAGTGACAGAAATATATCAATCGAATGTAAACGGAAAAGATGACCGAGGAGAACCTATTTTTTTTTTATTTTTTTTTTTAATTTTTTTGAATAAAGTAATTTACAATAACACAAATACAATGATGAAACCCGCCTCACGAAAACCTATATGGGTTTATCTGGGGAAGGGGCGTTCACGTTCGCGGACCAAATAGGTATATTAAGAGGATAGGTGGGCTCTCGAAGAAATTTGGAGAATAGGTCACTTTTCCTACTATTTACGTTATTTGTCCGATCCGCCCCTCTTATACATTCCGCCCCTCTTATACATTCCGCCGACTAGAGTGCGAAAGAGACAACTGCAGCTCGGACTGATATTATCGACATAAAATGTAAGAAATCAGCATTTCGTATTCCCCCTTTTTCTTCCTCCAAAACTAAGCCTATTTTATTAATAATTCTTTCAAGAATAATATGAGAAAAACTTTGGCAATGTCTGTATGTTTAGCTTTTTTGTTTATACATATTCGTCTTTAATTCTTTATAGGATGAATGAGAGTAGACTCACTGGGGAGATTTATAGATCCAATGTGAGTGGAAAGTCGACAGAGGGCGTCCGAGGAGAACTTACCACGAACAAATAAATGGTCTTCTCCGAAAAGGACAAGTGCGTAGCGTCTGAAGTGTATGAAGAGATGTATGAAAGTGGATGAGGCGAGAGAAGTATGTCAGAATTGCAGTGTGTGGCGAGCCGTAGTCTCTGCCTACTCCTGTAGGATAGTGGCGTGAGTATATGTATGTACTATAATTATATTGTTTCGATTTAATCATTGTTCGGAAATGAATGCGACATCTAGCGATCCCCAGGAAAATTGTTGGAAAAATGTTCAAATTACAAGTTAAATTGAATTGAAGTTAAATTGAAAATGAAATACGCTGTGTGCACGGAGTTTATCATTCAAACGTTTGCAAATAATACAATATACTATCAGAGGTCGATGTCTTAAGATAATAGATAAGAAAATCACATGCCTTTCAATCATTACTACAAAAAAGGACAATATAACAATACATTACAATACTGTTCACCATATTATATTACCTGTGTCGCAAAGTCTTTGTAGTTTGAAGTTTCATTAAATGCTGAAGGAGAACCAAGTGCGAACCGAACTTGTTGAAGGGTTCCATTTATAATATGTAAAGATTCTTTCTACTTATAAAACAGTTCCCTGACTAACTGATAGACACCGCACAACCTTACTAAATCACTGAAGATAGAAACATGAAACTTGGAGATGGTACACGTATATTCATATTCATGAAACTCGGAATGGTATATTCTATGGGATGCAGGGGTGAACAGTGTAAGGATTTTTCATAAATCGACCCCTAAAGGGGTTTTCCACACTCCACGCGAGCGAAGTCAACGCAAGAACAGCAACAATAAACAACTATGCCTTTCAACTTTCAGGGCAGAGCAATTGTATTTTTCTTTTTTTTTGCTTTGCTTTTTGCTTTTGTATTTTGAATTTTTTTGCTTTTGATTTTTTTTTTTTTTTACAATTTTCGAACGGCACCTGCTAAGGGGAAATAATCTGATACTACAAGAAAAAGAAGAAACTTTCAGAGTAAGGAACCCTATAAGGATTGAAGAGGCTTGTCATAATTCACAACAGATTAAATATTCACAGCTTGTGACCTAGACTGTTTTATGCCATCCATACGCTAAACAGCCATGCCATCTTATTGATTATACTTATTATCTTGAAAAACATGGGTTTTAGGTTATTCATCTTTGAATAACTTTGTAATCGAATCGAACATCGATCTCATTTTCTGTCACGATAGCCTATATTCTAAAACTTTACATCTGGCTGGACATTGCTGACTGGATAATCTTTCCACTACAGCATGAGTGATTGTCATGCAGATACGAATTGAAGATTTTGACATTTAGCTGATATTTTTTGTTATTCCAAAGTTAGTTGTTTAGTATGAATTGTAGTTTCCGTACTTGCTAAAAATGTATCTTGCCCCGGCCACCCAACTTGGTACTGCCGATGCCGCAAGCGTCATATAGACTCGTTTTCCACCAGACCAAACGAACTCTATCGGATTTCTAGAATAGATCAGGTTTTTAAACAAATTATTTGTATCATCATCTTCTCAGCCGATGGACGTCCACTGCTGGACATAGGCTTCCCCCAAGGATCACCACAACGACCGGTCCTCACGGTCCCGGACCTCATCCAACGGGTTCCCACCGCCTTCACTAAGTCGTCGAGTTGGTCCACCTTGTGGCCTACGCACGCTGCGCTTTCCGGTACGCAGTCGCCACTCGAGAACTCTTCGGCCCCATCGGTCATCGGTTCTGCGAGCAATGTGCCCCGCCCACTGCCACTTCAGTTTAGCAATTCTTTGGGATATGTCAACTACTTTGGTTCTTCTGCGGATCTCTTCATTTCTGATTCGATCTCGCAGGGAAACTCCGAGCATAGCCCTCTCCAAATTTGGGTGACTTTCAGCCTTTTTATGAGGCCTTGAGTGAGCGACCACGTCTCTGTTCTATATTTCATCACTGGCAATACACACTGGTCAAAGATTTTCATCTTGAAATAATTGTATACTAAGTATTATAATATTAACTATAATACGAGTACCTTCTTTCTTTCTCTTCAATAAATATATTTCCAATTTTGTGCTACGAAAAAAAAAGATCCTGACTTTGGCTTTGGCTACTTTTGAATCTAAATTCAGGGTACAGGGAGTGTTTGTACTCTTTGTAGTAACTACTATACTTACTCTTTCATAGACTGAGTTTTGGTTTTGTTTAGGTAGTAAATACAGAAGCCGCCTCCATCCCGCCGTTGCTCCCGCAGTACTGCATAAAATTGATTGGCCGCGACCGGCGTCCGACCGTGCGACTGCATGCCTTGCATGCTTTATTTCATATTATACTTTCTTATTATATGCATCAAACCCAGGTCGGTCGCAATAAGGACAACATGGTTAGGTGGGGATTCTCGGATGCGCAAAATGTGACTTGCTTGTGTGGAGCTCCACAAATGATGGCCCATCTCACATCGTGCCCTAACACCTGCACGCAGGAGGAGCTCATGATCGCTAGCGACGATGCAGTATCGGTTGCTCAATTCTGGCAAGGTACTATTTAGCGACTTTGTTCAGAATTTGAAGTCGACACGATAAGCAAGCAATTATATGCATTTACTTATGCCCCGTCATGCCCTTATATGGAATAAGTATAGAACTGGAAGTGTTAGAACGTTACGTCACACGCTGTGGTTGCACCTGCATAGTGGTCGTGTTAGTAGGTACATAATGCATGGCACAGCACTTGACTTTATGGAATTTTGTTTGACATTTCAAAAAAGAACTAACGTAAACTCCGAGTAACCCATAGAAGCGCGGACCTAGTACCTACCGACTAGGTAATGTTAGAACGTGACGTCACACCGCCTGCGCGGAGTGCTTGATATTTACCGGAGTAAATCAATCAATCAGTTATTCTTTATTTCACACCAAAACAGAACATAAATTACACATAGACGTATATAAGGTCTAACAAAATTAGTTGAAACTATTTTAAGGGGAGTATCAGACCATCAAACTGAACAACTTTCTCTATGGGACCAATATCGAAATCGCGAAAAAAAAATCAGCTGTTCCATACAAACCTACTCGACCTAAATGTATGGGACAGCAGATTTTTTTTTCGCGATTTCACTATCGGTCCCATAGAGAAAGTTGTTCAGTTTGTTGGTCTGATCATCCCCTTAAAATAGTTTCAGCTAATTTTGTTAGACCTTATATAAATCAAAACAACTTGGTCTTTTTGAATGAAACAAAAACTAGTGTCCTATCCACATAAGCTCTACTGCGACAAAGTTTCAATCGATTTTGCATACCCATGAACTACAAAAAAGGACAATATAACAATACATTACAATACTGTTCACCATATTATATTACCTGTGTCGCAAAGTCTTTGTAGTTTGAAGTTTCATTAAATGCTGAAGGAGAACCAAGTGCGAACCGAACTTGTTGAAGGGTTCCATTTATAATATGTAAAGATTCTTTCTACTTATAAAACAGTTCCCTGACTAACTGATAGACACCGCACAACCTTACTAAATCACTGAAGATAGAAACATGAAACTTGGAGATGGTACACGTATATTCATATTCATGAAACTCGGAATGGTATATTCTATAGGATGCAGGGGTGAACAGTGTAAGGATTTTTCATAAATCGACCCCTAAAGGGGTTTTCCACACTCCACGCGAGCGAAGTCAACGCAAGAACAGCAACAATAAACAACTATGCCTTTCAACTTTCAGGGCAGAGCAATTGTATTTTTCTTTTTTTTTGCTTTGCTTTTTGCTTTTGTATTTTGAATTTTTTTGCTTTTGATTTTTTTTTTTTTTACAATTTTCGAACGGCACCTACTAAGGGGAAATAATCTGATACTACAAGAAAAAGAAGAAACTTTCAGAGTAAGGAACCCTATAAGGATTGAAGAGGCTTGTCATAATTCACAACAGATTAAATATTCACAGCTTGTGACCTAGACTGTTTTATGCCATCCATACGCTAAACAGCCATGCCATCTTATTGATTATACTTATTATCTTGAAAAACATGGGTTTTAGGTTATTCATCTTTGAATAACTTTGTAATCGAATCGAACATCGATCTCATTTTCTGTCACGATAGCCTATATTCTAAAACTTTACATCTGGCTGGACATTGCTGACTGGATAATCTTTCCACTACAGCATGAGTGATTGTCATGCAGATACGAATTGAAGATTTTGACATTTAGCTGATATTTTTTGTTATTCCAAAGTTAGTTGTTTAGTATGAATTGTAGTTTCCGTACTTGCTAAAAATGTATCTTGCCCCGGCCACCCAACTTGGTACTGCCGATGCCGCAAGCGTCATATAGACTCGTTTTCCACCAGACCAAACGAACTCTATCGGATTTCTAGAATAGATCAGGTTTTTAAACAAATTATTTGTATCATCATCTTCTCAGCCGATGGACGTCCACTGCTGGACATAGGCTTCCCCCAAGGATCACCACAACGACCGGTCCTCACGGTCCCGGACCTCATCCAACGGGTTCCCACCGCCTTCACTAAGTCGTCGAGTTGGTCCACCTTGTGGCCTACGCACGCTGCGCTTTCCGGTACGCAGTCGCCACTCGAGAACTCTTCGGCCCCATCGGTCATCGGTTCTGCGAGCAATGTGCCCCGCCCACTGCCACTTCAGTTTAGCAATTCTTTGGGATATGTCAACTACTTTGGTTCTTCTGCGGATCTCTTCATTTCTGATTCGATCTCGCAGGGAAACTCCGAGCATAGCCCTCTCCAAATTTGGGTGACTTTCAGCCTTTTTATGAGGCCTTGAGTGAGCGACCACGTCTCTGTTCTATATTTCATCACTGGCAATACACACTGGTCAAAGATTTTCATCTTGAAATAATTGTATACTAAGTATTATAATATTAACTATAATACGAGTACCTTCTTTCTTTCTCTTCAATAAATATATTTCCAATTTTGTGCTACGAAAAAAAAAGATCCTGACTTTGGCTTTGGCTACTTTTGAATCTAAATTCAGGGTACAGGGAGTGTTTGTACTCTTTGTAGTAACTACTATACTTACTCTTTCATAGACTGAGTTTTGGTTTTGTTTAGGTAGTAAATACAGAAGCCGCCTCCATCCCGCCGTTGCTCCCGCAGTACTGCATAAAATTGATTGGCCGCGACCGGCGTCCGACCGTGCGACTGCATGCCTTGCATGCTTTATTTCATATTATACTTTCTTATTATATGCATCAAACCCAGGTCGGTCGCAATAAGGACAACATGGTTAGGTGGGGATTCTCGGATGCGCAAAATGTGACTTGCTTGTGTGGAGCTCCACAAATGATGGCCCATCTCACATCGTGCCCTAACACCTGCACGCAGGAGGAGCTCATGATCGCTAGCGACGATGCAGTATCGGTTGCTCAATTCTGGCAAGGTACTATTTAGCGACTTTGTTCAGAATTTGAAGTCGACACGATAAGCAAGCAATTATATGCATTTACTTATGCCCCGTCATGCCCTTATATGGAATAAGTATAGAACTGGAAGTGTTAGAACGTTACGTCACACGCTGTGGTTGCACCTGCATAGTGGTCGTGTTAGTAGGTACATAATGCATGGCACAGCACTTGACTTTATGGAATTTTGTTTGACATTTCAAAAAAGAACTAACGTAAACTCCGAGTAACCCATAGAAGCGCGGACCTAGTACCTACCGACTAGGTAATGTTAGAACGTGACGTCACACCGCCTGCGCGGAGTGCTTGATATTTACCGGAGTAAATCAATCAATCAGTTATTCTTTATTTCACACCAAAACAGAACATAAATTACACATAGACGTATATAAGGTCTAACAAAATTAGTTGAAACTATTTTAAGGGGAGTATCAGACCATCAAACTGAACAACTTTCTCTATGGGACCAATATCGAAATCGCGAAAAAAAAATCAGCTGTTCCATACAAACCTACTCGACCTAAATGTATGGGACAGCAGATTTTTTTTTCGCGATTTCACTATCGGTCCCATAGAGAAAGTTGTTCAGTTTGTTGGTCTGATCATCCCCTTAAAATAGTTTCAGCTAATTTTGTTAGACCTTATATAAATCAAAACAACTTGGTCTTTTTGAATGAAACAAAAACTAGTGTCCTATCCACATAAGCTCTACTGCGACAAAGTTTCAATCGATTTTGCATACCCATGAACATTATCCATTATGTAAGCAAGTAAGTTCTACAGCAGGGACCGAAACCGGTATCGATAATACCGGTATTTTTTGGTTACAACCTTTATTTTTTTTTACAGGTATTTTTAGAGGTAACCTTAATATCATTCTACTAACGGTCCGCGTACACAGAGATATATTTAAATAAAAAATTGTTTCTTCATAAATATAGTAAGTATTCAATTTTAAGTAAGTACCACGTTAGTCGTTACTAGTACTTAATACAAATTAAATCAATAATAATAATAAACTTAAACTCCGACGTGAACATACACTTAAACCATTATATGCTTTTGGGTTCAATAAAATGTAAATAATCATCTCCTGAATTATCTCGACCTGTCCAATGCCGTAGCAACACTGAAAATAGTGCGCGCGTCTCTCGTTGGGTGCTCCAAAATTTGTGTCACCCACTACAACAACGACGCTGTTCAATCAATGTTGTTCTTTTGATTAGTAGAAATTAAAGTTCATTTTTCAGTGTTATTAAAAACCACGCGCGCTTTTGCCGCTCCGTCTATTACTAACCCTTACCCGCACTCACTCGCATTCTCATGAAGGTCATATTTAGGTTACCGGTATTAAAATCGGTTGTTACCTGGATAAAGGTAACATTTTAAATAAAGGTAACCGAAAATTTTCAGTCCCTGATCTACAGGGTGAAATTGATATCATTATAAACTAAGAATCATCCTTTTAAACTAAGAGTCCACCCATCAAACTGAACAACTTTTACTATGGGAGCAAGCCGATCGGAGCAAAAAAAAATCAGCTGTTCCATACTAAACTGCTATGCCTACTCGACTCAAATGTATGCAATTGATGATGATTTTTTTGCTCCGATCTGTTTACTCCCATAGTGAAAGTTGTTCAGTTTGATAGGTAGAATGATATCAATTTCACTCTGTAAATTGAACCATCCCGGTATTTTTATATCGGGCATAGGCCCACCACACATTCCCACCGCTGTAACTCCTGTAAGCCAGGATCAAGAGCGGCGACCATTCACAACACTAGACAATGAAGTCCAGCGAGCCCGGGGGATGAATCTAATCTGTTTTGGAACCCGCAATAATCAAAGAAGATAGGAGGAGTAGGAAAACGAAATATTCAACTTCCCTCCATAAATTACTTTTAGCACAAGAATACATACAAATACAAAATAGCCGATTTCCGTATCTTATTAAAAGGCTAGATCTGAAAGGCGCCAACTATTCTAACCTATTCATAATGTACTTCATAAAATATTAACATATTATTTACCATAAACAGTTTTATAGAGCAATCGAGATTTTTTCGCAACGTTTCCTTAGTACAAAATTGTGTTGAGGCATTAGTCGAATGAAATTATCCTACTTAACATAACGGGCAGTGAAATAAATTCAGAAATACGGAGATAACTTGCTTCTATTATAAATAGGAGTTACATTCCAGCTATTAATGGATACTTATTAAACAAATCCGATAAAATCGACACAATACAAGCAATCAGCACAAGCTTCGTCAATAATAACACAACAGCCAGCAATCGGCAACATACTTCGTCAAAACCCTAGAAAAACAGTTAGAGATCCGCAACAAGCTTCGTCAAAAGCCAGCTATACTTATCATACCTACTTACATCATCATCAGCCCGGTAAACCCCACTGCTGGGTATAGGCCTCTGCATTTTCACGCTAACCAAGAACGGTCCCACGCTAGTCTCATCCACTGTTTGCCGGCTACTCTACAAATGTCATCCGACCACAGCTTGCTGCTGGTAATCAGGTATGCCCACTGACCGTTCGCCCTCCCACGGCCGCCACTCTGTCACTGCCATCATTCCGCCTGGCCAAGTGTCCCGCTAACCTCCACTTCAGAGTCGAAATGCGCTTGCCGATATCAACCACCTTTGTTTGGCGTCTGATCTCGACTTTCGGAATTCGGTCCAGAAGTGTGATTCCTAGCATAGCTCTTTCCATTTATTATAACAGATAAGTGTACTTTTTGCAACCATCAGCAGCAGCGGCTGATCGTATGATATTATTGTAGTATGCACTATGTGAACAGTACAAAAACTGACATGAACTGCCAGTCGGTTTAGGAGATACATCCTAAACCGACTGATGAACCATAGTTTTTGTACTGTTCACATAACTACAGTGCGTACTACAATAATATCATACGATCAGCCGCTGCTGATCGTTAATTTTTTACTGACCTTTTAACATCAGTAACTTCTAAACCGACTGGAGTTATGCAGGCAGACCTGGTCCATCTCCATCACAGAGATGCTCTACACCCCATAAACACTGAATCAGCCTTGCAGCTGATGGTTGCAAAAAGTACACTTATCTTTAGTCTAATTGCTCTTTGTGCGACTTTGACTTTGTGCACTGCGTCCTTAGTCAGAGTCCATGTTTCGGAACCATAAAGTGGGTGGGTACGTAGGTATGCAATAAAAGATGCTGAACCAATTTTAGAATTTAAAATTAACGTAACAATGATGAAAACCAAAGTTTACGTAAACAAGAAACTTTGTAATCATTCTTTTTTAGCGTTTTTTCTTGGCTTCGTCGTTCGTAACTGCCTAAAGTTGAAAAAGTTTTCTTTTGTCGAAATAAAATGAAATACTTAACTAATTTAAAAATTTTAGTAAGAAAGAGAGCAACATTACCTTAAGGTGGTTCAGTTCATACAACAGTTTCACGCACAATACGCGTAGACGGAATTAATAAAAGTAATATTTTATATATGGAAAAATAGTTTAGAAAATCTAGTTGCCGCGTCACAAATAACATTTGCAATTTATAATATAATTACGAAGATATAAAGCTTTTCAAATTTTGTATGAAAAGCTTTATATCTTCGTAATCTATCTGTACTATCTGTACTATTATAAAACTGTAACAGGAAGTTTGTCTGTACATTGAAGATATAAACAAAAAAAAAGTTATGATATGGTTTTTAGGTGTCCCTGATTCCATTTCACCAATTTTTGGATTTTTTGTCTGTCTGTTTGTTTGTGTGTTTGTTTGTTTATTTGTTTGTTTGTTTGAACGAGTATCATGCAAAAACTACTGAACCGATTTTGATGAAACTTTTTTGTTTGATAGCTTATGATCTGACTTAAAATCTGGTATATAATTTGTGCGGACGAAGTCGCGGGTTAACGCTCGTACTATTATAAAACTGTAACAGGAAGTTTGTCTGTACATTGAAGATATTAACAAAAAAAAGTTACGATATGGTTTTTAGGTGTCCCTGATTCCATTTCACCAATTTTTGGATTTTTTGTCTGTCTGTTTGTTTGTGTGTTTGTTTGTTTGTTTGAACGAGTATCCCGCAAAAACTACTGAACCGATTTTGATGAAACTTTTTTTGTTTGATAGCATATGATCTGACTTAAAATCTGGTATATAATTTGTGCGGACGAAGTCGCGGGTTAACGCTCGTTATTTTATAAATTGCAAAAATGTTATTTGAGACGCGGCATCTAGATTTTCTAAACTATTTTTCTATATACACAAAGTTACTTATATTAATACCGTCTACGCGTGTTGTGCGTCAAAGTTTTGTATAAAATTGACCCCTCTGCAACCACCTTAAAACCAAAGAGGATTTTTTTGTTAAAAAGCTTTTTTCTTAGGGTAAAGTAGTCGGACAAGGAACCCTTAGGACACCTAGCTGTCATTTCATACAAAAATGGAAAAAATGTAAGCAGCGATTACATTACCCAACATTTAGCCTTTTCGGCATACATTGCTTGCTTTGATAGCTACACTTTAAAATACATAGAAAAAATCAGGCAATGTATGCCGAAATCGGCCCTAAATGTTGGGTAATGTAATCGCCTTTGACTACTCATATAGGGACTAGTTACGCGTGTAATTCTACTAACAAACATTTCTTCTACTTTTTGCGGGGAGCGAGGTAACATTACTTTAGATTCTAATTTTGAATGTTAAAAATCATGAAAAGTAGTCTCGTGTGAACCCCAAACGTCATAAGTTCGTAGTTATTGTTTCGCAATTATAGGCTGTCTCGTTTAGTGATAATGAGCAGGTATAAAATTGAATTTAAATGTACATGATCAATTGTTCTTATACCGTGGCAGAGGGTAAATACTACCGCAAGGCCAGTCCTTATAATAAATAGTCAAAGGTAATCGCTACTTTACAAGAGCTAAGGATATGCGATAAATAGTACCTAAGTGCGAGAGAAACAGGAATACGCCGCACCATTGCCTACATTTTTCGCCACGCTTCCTGCTAGAGGTGAGATTAAAATCTGTGGAGGGAGAGTGTCCGTGCTGTAGGTATGTAGTACTAGATACTCTTTCTTATACTGTGACAGAACAGAAGTGCAGGTTTTCGTTTTTGATAGGATTTTTTCCACAGATCACAAAAACTAAAGGCAGATGTGAAAAGGGGGCGGGGCCAGTGTCGCAGCAATATGCGCAAAAACGGAACACATTCCTCGCGAGAGTAAGGATTCAATATATTATGAGGCTGAAAGCCAGTTGAGAAATTATGTGTAAATAGTTTACAATGCTTGCGTAGTCTTAAAGATTATTCGAACATTGAGTTCTGATACCGCAATGGATAATGAGCACATTCAAGCTAACACAATGCTTTCTATCGCGTGGTGGTGATGCGACACTAGGTTTCGTACTCAGCGCGTTGGTTGGCATCTCTCTAGATCTATGACTAAAACCAGGCGGAGGACAGTCGCCTTTTGGTGGCTTTTTCCGATTCAGTTTGCATAGAATGTGCTGCCATCTGTTAAATATTTCGCAGAACTATGAAAAAAATAAGATTTTATTGTCTATGATAAATTCAAATTGACAAAATCACAAAATGGCTACCTATCTTGCGTAATGTACGGGTTGTTTGTAGTTTTCGTTCAATTTCGTGCCGATTTAGTGATGTTCTAGAGTTTCTGTTGTTCTCTTACCAATGTTTAGATTACAGGAATAGTAAGGATACTGGAATTTTACTCGATCGGTGCGGGATTAAACGAAAACTAGCATTAAAAACAATAATATCCATTGGTATGAGTAGATATAAGTAGGTATGTATAGTATAGGTTGAATTATTGTCGGTGAAACATAGATGGCGCTAGCTAGCCTTCAATTTGACATAAGGTGGATGCATAATGTTGCCACGAGTGGGTTCTCTTTTCTAATATACTTATATTACACGTTGACTAAAACCCTCTAAAATACTGACCATTTACTGACCAAATCTGTATCTAATCTTATCAAATTTTACCTGTAACTAAAAAATTGGACAATGTTTTGCTTCCGCTGCTTAAAATTTTTTGCTATGATTTGATGAATTAATCACCGAAACAGTAAAAAGAACTGTGATATTATACAAATTCTAAATTCAAGCTAAGTTTACCTAACAAAAAGATATGTTAAGTGATTTTTAAGGGACTTCCACTCCAAAACGGCATTTTTTTTCAACTCAATCTACTGGAACCAGACCACTTTTGTGCGAACGTAGCTTCTGATCCTCAAAAAACTGACTTTACTGACCAATTTTCGAAAAAACTGACTTATACTGACCTTAGCCAAAAAAACTGACTCTTACTGACTTTAGTGACCTTTTCCACCCCTGTATTTTAGAGAAGGCAGACATGTCACATAGAATATGAATTATAATAATAAATCAATATTTTATTGCCATCATTTCGACTGGGTACTGAAAAGCACCCGAATAAAGCTCCGTACAAATTGGCGCGAAAACCGTAAAAGCGTTTTAGAAAATTCTTATGCACTAAGGGGATAAAGCAGTGTCTCGTCACGGGCGCCATATTGAATCCCGAGCGTAACGAGGGAGTCTAGGGTTAGCTCTCCCTCACTGCTGAGTGTAACGAGGGGTTCAAGCTCGATGAAGACGAAAACACGGAGTATACGTTCTAATATATAAAATTCTCGGTCACGGTGTTTGTAACAAAACTCCTGTTTTGTCATCCGAAACAGCTCAACCGATTCTTATGAAATTTCGTATGTTATATTCTGTAGGTCTGAGAATAGGTCGTAAACTATGCGTACGAAGTCGCGGGCAACAGCTATAATATATTATTTTGTATGGCAGAATTAGTTCTCAACTTAACTAGGAGCGCTGTACGAAATTAAATACACAAGTGGGAGTAAAACTACTGAAGTATACTATGTAAACTCATGGTAGGCATACGAATGTATTTGTGTATTTTCAGCATGTGACCATAGAGTACTATAAATGTGACGAAAGTTGCGCGCCCCGCGTCACACACCATGAAGTTCGTTTTTAGTTTTCTATGCAGTAAGCATAGGTTCGAATCAAGATTGAATAATACAGGGTCCTTCCTTCCGTCCGTCCTTCAGGGTGCTGACAGTTTTTTAAGGGGATTATCAGACCGTCTAACCGAACAACTTTCTCTATAGCACCAACATCGAAAAAAATATCAGCTGTCCCATACATTTGGCTCGAGTAGGTTTGCAGTTTTGTATGGAACATCCGATTTTTTTTCGTGATTTCGATGTTAGTGTAATAGAGAAAGTTGTTCAGTTTGACGGTGTGATTATCCCCTTAAACAAGTGTCAGCATATTAAGTAGGTCCCAGGAAGCTGGCATATGTATTGTCCATGTGCTTGCAATAAATATATGAATATGAATATACCTTGGAGTACAGACTGCCTAACAAGCGGTGAAACATGATAATACTCCTTAGTGGTCGGTAATGATCGTTCTTCTTTCGTAAATTCCCGTCGTTTTTTTCAACGTTACTTTGTCGCTTTCTAATCCAACGACAAAAATTGTAGCTCCTGTCATACATTACGTCACGTCATTGGATAGATAGAAAGGGACACAAAAACGTTGGAAATATCGACGACGGCGACATACGAAAGAAGGTCGTACATTACCAACCGCCATGGCCAATTTTATTGTTTCTATGCTTCTAAGGAGGAGTGACGTTCTTTATGATTCTAAAATCCTTGGATGGACCCTATATTTATGTTCTATGCTGGTTTTAAGGTTCGAGTACTAAAGAGAGATAGTGTACTCTCGTGTCCGCAATGTGCGAGGACCTTTACTCACAAAATAGGCTTCGTGAGTCACATTCGAGCACATGAGCGTCAAATCGGAGCTGAAGCAGTCGCCATGGCCGAAATCGGTCAGGAGCTCATCATCATCATAACTATAACGAGAATAATAGATAATAATATTTGTCTCAGTTTGAATACGTAAATTCACGCCAAAGGAGAATAACTTTTTACGTGCGTACATAAGTACACACACGCGTTTTTTATGAGTAGACACGTCTTCTTCTTATCGTGTCGACTTCAAATTCTGAACAAAGTCGCTAAATAGTACTTGCCAGAACCGATACTGCACCGTCGCTAGTGGTCATGTGCTCCTCCTGCGTGCAGGTGTTAGGGCACGCAGGGCACGATGTGAGATGGGCCATCGTTTGTGGAGCTCCACACAAGCAAGTCACATTTTGCCCATCCGAGATTCCCCTGCTGACCATGTTATCCTTACTGCGACCGACCTGGGTTCGAAGTCGGTTTAAGGAGTTTCAGGTCGCCCAAGGCGTAAACAAGTCATGTCCAGGCGAGAGGCTCTCAGACGGCGACAAAAACGGAGTTGGGAAGGACACTTTTGTTGCCATCATAGAGATCTAGAGAGATGCCAACCAACGCGCTGAGTACGAAACCCAGTTTCGCATCACCACCAGTACCACGCGATAGAAAGCATTGTGTTAGCTTGAATGTGCTCATTATCCATTGCGGTATCAGAACTCAAGGTTCGAATAATCTTTAGTACTACGCAAGCATTGTAAACTATTTACACATAATATCTCGACTGGCTTTCAGCCTCATAATATATTAAATCCTTACTGACGCGAGCAATGTGTTCCGTTTTTGCGCATATTGCTGCGACACAGACCCCGCCCCCATTTCACATCTCCCTTTAGCTTTTGTGATCTGTGGTTGCCATAGAATACACCGCGCTTGCGCTGGGCCAGTATTCGGTGGGTCGACACACTTCATAAAGCTGTGTCGGCTTGGCAGCCTTTGCGGCGCCAACCCTAGTAGTCACTGTGAAGTCGGGATCGACTACGTATGGGAATCGCGTCAGTATACACAGAGCTTAATGTTTATTGTTTCTGGCTGCTTTATGCGCGTTTATATTTGGAACACCATAATGTTTGCCCCAGTTTCGGAAACGTACTAATGGTCATAAATTGTTATAAATTGTACGCAGCGCACTTAGTTTCTGCATCTCATCAGCCTATGTAATAAAATAAATAAAATAAAATAGCTTTTTATTTCTGACACGAAAAATACATTTCCTTTTCTTTTAATTAGGCATAGGTAGTATGTACATGCTTTGTTACATAATTAGGTAAGTATTTAAAGGAGTCACGTTGCAGGTTCTGACCCGAGAACTCGCCTCGCGTGGATTTCGCGCGTCGCGTTTTTGCCTGCCACGAGGCTCCGCAATCCTCAATCTCTTCTTGTTCTTGACCAAAAAGAATCCCTGAGATTGGGATAGATTCTCCCATAAACACTTGACACTGGCGGAAATGCAGTGCTAACGCACAAGCAAGAGTCCATTAATTATAAATAAAATAAAAAAGTATTTAAAGAAAATAATTTTATCAGATGTCATCAGATATATGATAATTGATAAGAAATACTTATCAATTATCATAACAATAATTTCATAAGTAGTACCTAACACGACAATAATTATTCTTTTAAATTCATAAATCTAGTGATTACCTAAATTACATTTATAAATATAATTTCAATTATTAATTTCAGCCTATATAAGGTCTAACTAAACTAGCTGAAACTATTTCAAGGGTATGATCAGACCATCAAACTGAACAACTTTCTCTATGCAACTAATATTGAAATCGCGAAAGAAAAATCAGCTGTCTCACACATTTCAGTCGAGTTATGTTTGCAGTTTTGTATGGGATAGTTGATTTTTCTTTCGCGATTTCAATATTTGTCCCATAGAGAATGTTGTTCAGGTTGATGGTCTGATGATCCCCTTAAAATGGTTTCACCTAATTTTTTTTGACCTTATACACGTCCCACTGCAGGGCTGTCTACCCTCAGGTAGGGTGTATGGTCCACCACCCACGCATGCACAATGTGGATTGATAATGTTAGCTACATCTAAACTATTATAAAACTGTAACAGGAAGTTTGTCTGTACATTGAAGATATTAACAAAAAAAAAGATACAATATGGTTTTTAGGTATCGCTGATTCCATATTACCAATTTTTGGATTTTTGTCTGTCTGCTTGTTTGTTTGTTTGTGTGTTTGTTTGTTTGAACGAGCATCACACAAAAACTACTGTACCGATTTTGATGAAACTTTTTTTTATGATAACTTATGATCTGACTTAAAATCTGGTATATAATTTGTGCGGACAAAGTCGCGGGTTAACGCTCGTAAACTCATAATATTGTCTTTTATTGTAATTGTTTAGCATAAAGGGTAGAAAGAACGACTCCAGAATTCATTAAAAAAAATTTGGGGGTCAGGGTTTCTAACTTAGACTAGAGTCGCGTGACTAGAGGTCTCTCGAGTAGACGTCTTTCGTTTGGCTCGCGATTTATGTAGCCACGCGGCTCCGCCATTTTATGGCGGTTTCGGGTGTGTGTTTTTGTATAAAAACAGGGCTTTTAGTTAACTTGAATTATAATAATATCTTCAACACTTGATACTAGCGAAATCTTTAAGGAAACGCCATTTAATAAAAATAGAATAGAATAACTTAGACTAGTAACAATGATTTTGCTAAATAACATTATTGTATGTTGAAGAGCCGAGACATGTGTGTCAGAATCGTAGCCTCTGGCGATCTATTGTCTCTGGCTACCCCAGTGGGACATAAACGTGAGCATTATACATGCATAGTGTAATAAAATTAATAGTGGTAAAGCTCAGTGGTGCGGGGGGCAGCAGTGGTGGAAAAGCGTACCCTAATTGAATTCGCCGTTAGGGTACGCGCGGCAGCGGGGGCCCGGACGCGTTGCTCCCGGCCCCCGCCACACCCTGCACGATTGGCCAGTTATGTTCATAATTCTATAAATTATTGTAGTCTAACAAGCTTTTTACCCACAATTTCGTCCGCGTTTATTATTACCCCTTTAGATATTGATCTTCATAAAATCCTTTCTTAGTGCACCCCTACATCCTCTGTAGAATATAATTCCAAATCGCGACCCTAGAACCTAGCAGTTTAATATGGAGCGATGGGAACAGGCCCGATGATCATAGGTTCAGGCAGGGAGATCTTAGGTTTCTTCCCCTCAATGGTGTTGCCTCCTTCATTGACCATGTATTTGAAGGGTGAAGAAAACCAAAAGTATTGGGGCTAACACAAAAGATCCCACTGGGTCGAAGTGTTGCTGGCTTGCCAGCCCCCACAACAAGATAAGATAAGATAAGGCCCGATGGAATGAAGCTCGTTCCATGGAAATTGGGGAGGTCGCTGGTCTGGGACGCTACCTGTATAGATAGACTGGCACCATCCCACGTCCATGCGACCTCATCCAATGCGGGTGCGGCGGCGGCTACCACAGAAAACCTAAAATATGTAAACCTCGGTGAGGCTTATATATTTACACCGTTTGGGGTTGAGACATTGGGTCCGTGGGGGTCAGAGGCGCGCCGATTAATTAAAGAATTACCGGCGCGCCTAATCGAGGTCTCGGGTGACCAGAGGGCTGGCAGCTACCTCGGTCAGCGCATTAGCCTGGCCGTACAAAGAGGTAACGCTGCCAGCCTCCTGGGCACCTTGCCGCCAAACGGCGGCAATTTAGAAGATATTTTTTATTTGTAAGTAGTAGTTTTTAGTTTGTTTCTTTTTTTTTCTTAGGTTAATGATTATGTATATAGTTGTTTATACTGAAAAATAAATATTAACATTCCAAATCAGGTTTCTATTATCAGCAGTTTAGGTTGTGCGTTGTTTCTCAGTCAGTCATAAGTCTAGATACAAGTAGAGCATAAGTACACTTATTTTTAAACCAAAACTAGGGTTGATCTTCAACCGAACCCTGAATTAAGTCTGAAAAAGGCAAAGGACCATTTTTAAACAACCATAATTTTTTTAAATACTCACCGGTATACGAAGTAGAGCTGTACGAATCGGCAGAAGACGCGGAAAGAGATCGGCTACGGTATCTTGCCGATTTTTTCAATGCGCCAGACTTGACACGGGGTCCATCGAATTTACTTGGAACGCTCTCTGTGTTTCCACCTCGTACCTGCCCAGGATCGGTCACAGGGCTATCGCTTGGCACATTAGCACCCGCCACACTCTCTTTCCGATGTTGGTTAGGCTCACCATGCCCCTCCGACATTGTTTTTTCACTTTATATTTCAATTTTTTTTCCCGGTAATTTAATTACGTGCAAGTCTTGTTGGGTGTTTTATCGGCCACTGTTATATTTAAACTTCTATTATGCAGTGTCTTTTATAGTTTTAAAACGGAATTTGAGTTTTAAATTGAGATTTATGTAACAAAATAAAAATATCAATAATATAAACAGTGCAGACAGCCGCAGTAGCGATGCAAACTAAGTGCGCTCGCGAATATGCACTTTATTCGGTTAAGTTGTTATTTAACACAGTAATATTCTACACATACAAAATAATCTGTGCACAGTAGAAACTATATAAAACGGAATTAATATTTGAAAATGTAGATTTCAGACATCCGCCCGCAAAAGCTGAAAAGAACACCCCTTCACTTCACCCCCTGAAACTGAAATGTCATTTTTCGATCGACAGCCGACTAGGGATAGAACCGGTAATGATCGATAAGGTTTTCCATGGCATTCATATGCTAATAGAATTCATGAGATAGAAATTTTACTTTTGCAAAACTTATTTTTATTGGCTTAAGTCTTAGGCCGAGATTCAGAGACGTTTTTTATTTCTTAGTTCAAACTCCCGTATGTCAAAATCTATACATTTTCGACCCTACGTAGTTCACACTATGATTTAAAAATCGTCTCTGAATCTCAGCCTTAGTTATGTCAAAATCCATACATTTTTGACCATTCTTAGTTTTAAACGTTTTAAATATGACTTAAAAATCGTCTCTGAATTTCGGCCTAAGAGCTCTTACAGACGAGCGACACTTTTCGGTCACCGTGTGTCGCGCAACTGTCGCTCGTATGTAAGAGCACTAAGACGTATCCCCCACTGAATGACCAGCGCCTCTACCCGCACATTCGAACTTTCGTTCCAATTTCAACTCTATTAAAATGAAGTCTGGACCGAAACAGTGGCCATATATCGAACATCGAAAGTCCGGGTACAGGGCCTTGTCCCTTTCAGAGCCACCTCAACTCTACTTAACTACGTTATTTTAGTAGGGGGTAGGGATACCCTTTTTTAAACCCTGGTTTTGTGGAAGAAATCACTTTTAATGTTATCACTTATGACCTACATTCTTTTTGGATTGCTCATGTTTTTTTAATTGAAGACCTTTTAAGGTGACATACTTAACCAAGATCTGGCGCTGACACCAAGAATGTCTCCATACGAGGGAACTTCTCGACGGTCTCCGGAACAGCATTTGCTTGCCATTTTGTGTACACACGGCGACACATCAAGCTAAGATACAAAACCATCATAAGCTGGCCGCGTGAGTCGCGCTTCGTTATACGTTACTCTACCTACCTACCTACTTGATATGTCGCCGTGTGTACACAAAATCGCAAAGAGTTCCCTCGTATGGAGACATTCTTGGTTTAAGCGCCAGATCTTGGTTAAATGTGTTTTGCTATTAAAACTGAATGTGTAAACAAATTAGCAAGTCAGAGTCAGCTTCACAGAGGAACTCCAATACACCGTGCAAGTAAGAATATTACATTTTTCTACAACTTAACATAGTCTTCCGATTTTAACATTCTCAGAAAAGGTTTTGTAGCCTCTAGTACTATTTCTTGCGTAAGGTTGCGTTACAGGTTTGCGATCTTAAACACTGCCGCGATATTATCGCTGCGACGCGACATCGTCGTGTCGTTGTAGATGTAGACGCTCCCGCGGCTCTCGCTTCACGTCTCGCGTCGCAGATGCGTAGGTTTGGCCGGAGCTTTAATGATATAAAATTATTAGGTATCTATTTTATTTATTTTAAATGGTTTTTAGGGCAGTTGTTATTAAACTTTATTGGTATTAAAGAAAAAGTAATTTCGTTTTATTTTCGTATTAATTTCGAAAAATACCGTAACTCTTGATGATTTACCGATAAATTTTTATAACTGCAATCACTATTGTCTCTCCAATATGGAAGTGAAACGTCTGACAACCGGGACACGAAACTAGGAAATAAATAACTTGTGAATTTGTTTTTACCACATATTTTCGGTAAGTTTACTTCTTTATCATATCACGCAACTGTTAACTACATTTATTTAAAACAATTCGAACAGTTTAAGATAAAACTCTACAAGGAAAAATTGGTGTAGAAAATACCTATTTTGAAATTCTTCATCTTGTATATTACCGGTAACAAAGGTATTTGCGAAAGATTAATTCTTTTCAAGTCCTAAAAAAGATATTTGGGCATCATAAAATAAACATGAAATAAAATCTTGAATGCTTTCATTTATTCTTATTGCGTCAAATGCTGAATTGTCGACGGACATAATACGGACATGCTCTTTTTGAAAAGTCGCGAGTTTTTACCTATTGTAATTTGTATGAATCTGTCAATGCAATTTATCATTATATATCGTAAAACGCGATAATTTGTAATGTTTATTACAATTTGTATTACATTCCGAGATAAACATGTAATATCCATAATGACAATGCTGTTCAAATATTTATAATGCTTATTTACTGTTTGGAGATATATTCCAGTGCAATATTGCGTAGAATTTGTGCAAAACGTGACCAATTTTTGTGCAAAACATGTACAAAATGTTTCCATAAGCCATTAACCTTAGTGTCAATGACAGACAAACAAACAGTTACCTTGATTTGTTGTTTACTATAATAAGTCATATATAGGAGTCACATTGCAGGTTCTGACCCGAGCACTCGTCTCGCGTCGATTTCGCGCGTCGCGTTTTTGCCTGTCACGAGGCTCCGCAATCCTCAATCTCTTCTTGTTCTTGACCAAAAACAATCCCTGAGATTGGGATAGATTCTCCCATAAACTACTTGACACTGGCGGAAATGCAGTGCTAACGCACAAGCAAGGGTCCATTAATTATAAATTAAAAAAAAGTCATATATATTCCAGTGCAATATTGCGTAGAATTTGTGCAAAACGTGACCAATTTTTGTGCAAAACATGTACAAAATGTTTGCATAAGCCAATAACCTTAGTGTCAATGACAGACAAACAAACAGTTACCTTGATTTGTTGTTTACTATAATAAGTCATAATTGTACCTAGACCAGGGATTTTAGAATCATAAAAGATGCCACTCCTTCTTCTTATCGTGTGGGCAGAGCCCTGGTGTCAGAGTTTTTTCAGACCGCCTTACGGCCCCTGACGTGGTTTTTATGTAACGGCTACTACCACCACCAGAGATAGTAGCCGGGACCACGGAATCATTTCTCTTTTCAGACAATCAGGCGATTCAGTCTGCAATGTCCTAACCAACTGGGGAAAAACGCACAAAGTGATATTTCACTAGGTGTCCCCTGTGGGAATCGAACCCACAACCTCCGTGTCGAGAGCCAATGCTCTTAACCATTAGACCACGGAGGCAGTTACTCCTCCTTACAAGCATGGAAACAAGAAAATTAGCCATGGGGGTCGGTAATGTTCGACCTTCTTCGTATCTCCGTAGTTGATATTTCCAATGTTTTTGTGTCCCTTTCTATCAAAAATTAAATAAAAACATTTATTTTTTATTTTTGTCATTGGATTAGAAAGGAACAAAGTAACGTCGAAAACATAGACGGGAATTTCCTGACTGATATCTGAGTCGAACTAATATACTTATTTTACCAATGAAAAACGTGAAATAATGAAAAAATAAGTTAATATAAATAAGATAAAATAATTTTAATTATTTATAATAATATTAATTAAAGTTAATTTTATGGTACAGCCTGGTGGCCTCTGTGGGCGACCGAGGGGCGTTGCAGGCTGAGGGGGGAAGTAGGTATTTATAAAGCGGTGTTTAGAGCACGCACAAAGGAGATTCCATTCTATAGTGTATTAGTTAAAAAAATAATAATAATACCATGTCTTGGTAAGATAATAATTATATATTAATATATTATTATTTATTTCATTTTTAGATATATATTTTTTTTAAATTCTAATTTTATTTAGGGACTTTTGTACCATGATCCTATTATGTATGTCTTTTCCTCATCTCGGGACATAATTGTCCCAGACTTTTGAGAGGTGTGTGTGGGGCCGAAGCCAACAAGTAGAGGCCCTATTATTACAAAGACCACAATATTTAAAAAAAAGGTTATCGCATGTGCATAACAAATGTCATAGACACCAGGTGCGCAGGATAATGTGACTAAAGCCGAGCATGCAGAGAGGATGAGGAGACCATGGAACATATCCTTTGTGACTGTGATGTCTTGGCGGCAAAACGCATGAGCCTCCTTGGAGATGGATATCCGAAACCGGAGGATCTTAGGTTTCTTCCCCTCAATGGTATCGCTTCATTCACCATGCATTTGAAGGGTGAAGAAAATAAAAAGTATTGGGGCTAACACAAAAGATCCCACTAGGTCGAAGTGTTGCTGGCTTGCCAGACCCCACAACAAGATAAGAGATGTGACTGAATACTGCAGTTTTGTAAGGAACAGTTAATCCTTATACTTTCGTCCATTTTGCCTGTCTGTCTGTATGCCAGCATAATTAATAAATAAATAAAATAAAATAAAATAGCCTTTTATTTCTGACACTTAAAAAAATACATTTCCTTTTCTTTTACTTAGGCATAGGTAGTATGTACCCCCAGCATAGTTACTCCCTCATTATTGAACCTATTTAATCGTCATTTGCCATACTTACTTACTATGCTGGCTCAGGGACCCGAAGTGGGTCTTGGCCTCCGACAACAAAGCACACCATTCATCTCTTTTCTGTGCCATCTCAGTCCAGTCGTGCACCTCCAGCTCCTCGAATTTATGTACGGTTGTATTTATCATTGTCACTACCTCGGCGGTGAAGGAAAACATCGTGAGGAAACCTGAATACCCGAGATACTTAAAATATGGGTGAGCTTGGGGCGAACACAATAGACCAGTGATGGTCACAGTGTTAAATAACGACCCTTGCTTGCAATAGTCCAACCAAAAATCAATCAATCAACCCTAACAGAAATATGGTATTTGAAGGATGTTTCTTTAATAAAAAATATTTATCTTATCTTATTAGTGGGTGGATGGTGGGCAGTGGGTTTTTGTGTAAAAAATAATCCTTGAAGTTCAAATGTTCAAACTTTGAATATTTAATGTAAAAATTTAAATTTTAATAAAATTACTAATTCATAATTTGTTCTTTTTATTTCATGATGGTTTCTGAAATTACTAACAAAACCTAAACAAAATGAGTAAAAATTTTCCCTTACGTAAATTTACCATAAATTTGCACCTTTCGACAAAGGATTAAGTACAAAAAACTACCCATTTATGACAAACAAATAAATCATTTTGAATAAGGCTAATTTAATGAAATTTTTATGAAAAACGTCCCTAAAACCAAAACTAAAAGTCAAACAGTAATGTGTTGTACCTCATTTGAATCAGTATTAAATCAGCAAACATTTTAATACAGGGTCACTTTTCCGTAATACATTTTTTTTTCACAGAATGCTCTTAAAGTGAGAAGTTATTTTTTGTAACGCTTCAAAATTTACAGAAAAAAATTCATTGCTCGTTAAATTTGGTACCAAGAGCTGCAATACAATTTTTGTAGTGTTGATACATTATCGAGTCATTATACAACACCTTTTGTTTCATTGTTTTTAATCAATTTAAATTTTTTTTCATTCAATTGTAAAAAAAATCGGTAGTTTTATTGAAAAACACAAAAATATTCATAACTTTTCATGCAATGAGTTTATGGCCATGCTGTAGAAAGATTTTTTGTAGGAAATTATCACCTTTATCTCCCTGTTTCGTTTGATCCACGACTTTTTGACCACCCTGTATACATATAAACCTTCCTCTTGAATCACTCTTATCTATTAAAAAAAACGCATCAATATCCGTTGCAAAGGTGGAAAATGGTCAGGAAAGTCAGTATTTTGAGGATCAGGGGCTACATTCCCACAAAACTGGTCTAGTATCAGTAGAGTGAGGTGAAAAAAAATGCCGTTTTGGAGTGGGAATCCCTTAAAAATCTCTTAACATTTCTTTTTCTTTTTGGTAGATCCCTAACTTACCTTTAATTAAGAATTTGTATAATGTCACGGTGCTTTTTATTGTTTCGGTGATTAATTCATCAATTCATAACAAAACATTTAAAGCAGCGGAAGAAAAACATTGTCCAATTTTGTAGTCTCAGATAAAATTTGATAAGATTAGATAGAGATTGGGTTAGTAAACGGTCAGTATTTTAGAGGGTTTTAGTCAGTAAAATCAGTATTTTTGGCCATGGAATCAGTTTCCACCCCTGCCGTTGCGTAGTTTTTAAGATCTAAGCATACATAGGGTCAGACAGACAGCGGGAAGCGACTTTGTTTTATACTGTGTAGTGATGATGATAATTATCTTGATAATGATAAAATTTGTTGGAAAACCAATTAGCTTGCGCTGGCCATGTATAGCCAAAAAAGAAGCTCACAAACAGGAAATAATTTTCCTCACTGTTTTTCTGAATTATCTGTTATTCATTGTGATTAGAAACACAAATGCTGAAGACTAGATGGCCTGGATAAGAGTGTAGCAAAAACAGCAATTTTATAACTTTTAATTCAAAATTTTACTTAAAACTAAGAATCGGCTTAGATAATGATAATTATCCGATTTGAGTGTTACATAAACATAAATTGTGAAAATCTCATTGGTACGAGTTGGCCTCGACTGGGATCTAACCATCGCCTCCTGCACGGCAGGCAAGGTTACTCGCCACAGGACCACCACGGCTTGATGGCACAATGAAAGTGAATGTATATAATTGCCCACAGCCACCAACAATGTCGACAGCTGGCCGCGGCCGTGGCTACACGGGACGGCACCACCTGCGAGACCCCCGCCCCGGAGACCCTGAGCTGACTGAAGAGCTGGACGCTGTCAGGACGCTGGCTGAGCTCAGCCCTAGGTCTACAGGTAAATATTGGTGCTAAGTAAAAAAGGAAATAGTAAATAAAAAATAAGGAATCTGTCCATGAATTTCATTACAAATTTTTTGGGAGTCTGGGTTTTTACTTGGACTTGTAACCTACCAGGGTTCATGTAAATACTTTGCTTGTAAGTCTTTACCATCTTAAGCTGTACATGAATGCAATAAAGAAATCTAATCTATTTACCATTATTTGGGGTCGGTGCAATATTTCATCTTCCATTCATCTCTCTCAGTCGTTATTCTGTAGGCCGTCAATTTCGTGCGCGGCGCGCCCTCGGGGTAAAGACGTAGCACGCGACGCGCACAATACAGGTCAGATTTTTTCCAGCCGACCGAAAAAGTATTTTTTCATACAACCAATTTCTTAAGTTTTCATAGAGTAGTAGGAAAGGCTTTTGGGTAGGATTTATATTTTAATTAGTTTTTTTTTTATTATTTATGTGCAACTTACGAATACGGAGAAAAGAAACTGACGTTTCGAAAGTCAAATATTTTTATTGCGTATTTCCTATAGGTTTCTTAAGGAAAGTTGTTCAGCTATCACCCCTTAATGCAACTGTTTACCCTAACACCCTATAGAGAGAGACTACGGGCGACCACCTCAAAAATAGATTAAGCACTAAAAGTTAAAAAAGAGCTAGAATCAGTGCTAACTGCTAAGTTCTTCCCTCCCCTCTTGAGAAGCTGCTGATAATTCTCAATGAACTGTCTTCTATTCCAGACCCAACAAAACTGGAACTTCCCAAGCAGGAAACAGAGAAGAAAACAAAAGAACTGGACATAGACAAGGAGAAGATGAAAGAAGAGAAAGCTAAAGAGAAGATAGATCTCAAATACCACGTCAGTGGCGACGATGAGATCGCTATCAAAGACTTGTTGAACATTGAAGAGCAATATGCACCATTGTTAGCTTTGGTAAGTTTCAAAGATAAAGTCAGTAATAATAACATAGATGTGAACAATGTTCCTACATCGTGCTATTAAGATTCGCCCGCCACGGTATATATAGGCTGGGCTGAGTTGGGTAGATCGGTGCGTTGGATCGACGTACTTCGACTAGGGTCCATCTATTTAGTCAAATCAGTAAAGGTCATCACATGTCACTGACGAGAAGATTAAAAAAGTAGACGAAGGTCAAATACAACGTCAGTGGCGACGATGAAATCGCTATCAAACGCTACCTTGGTTATTTCATACTTAAAATGTAGGTGTAGGAAACTATTTTAAAAGTATAGACAAACGGATATAAGGTATAATACACAATATAAGACATAATATAGGAGATAAGTGTACTTTTTGCAACAATCAGCAGCAAGGCTGATTCAATGTTTATGGAGTGTAGAGCATCCTTGTGATGGGGGTGGACTAGGTCTGCCTGCATAACTTCAGTCAAAATCAATTCTAAAAGTAATTAATGTTTTACTCCACAGCTGGAGCAGTTCTCCCCCGGCGAAGACGGCATACAGTTCAACAGAAAACTGAGGCATTTCGAGACTACGGTCACCAACCTGTGTCCTGATGAAGCTAGGCTCCAGTAAGTACATCATCATCATTAAAAGCCTTACTGTCTATTCTTATTATTATGAGAGAAGCATCTTTCTCCCATTGCTGAACCATAGTGTAAAAAAAACAAGCATTTAAAAAGTGAAAAATAATTCGGCCATATGTTTTACTTCTTAACTCTCTTTAAGATATTTTAGTTCGCGACTCAAATGTATGCAACAGCTTATTTTTTATTTGCTCCAATCGGTTTGCTCCCATAGTAAAAGTTGTTCAGTTTGATGGGTAGACTCTTAGTTTAAAAGGATGCTAATGATATCATTTTCACCCTGTAGAGAAACTTGTATTAATTTGTCCAATCCACTTTCAAATTATTTTATTCTGTTTACAGTCAAGCGTTTGCTACATTCCGTGCGGCTGGTCTACTCAGCTCAGTGACAGCTCGTAAGCTGGCTGCCGTCGGGGCTTCCTTCACGAGGCAGCAGCGCCAGCAGCTACTACGCGGGGCCCTCCTCAACGTGGTCATGCAGGGCACCTTCTCCAGTAAGTACCGTCCTACATCGCGCTATTAAGATTCGCAGATTCGCCCGCTACGGTATATATAGGCTGGGCTGTGTAGTAAGTCGGTGCGTTGGATCGACGTGCTTAGACTAGTTAGTAGTAGTACTAGTTAGAAAAATGTACCAAAAATTATAATGGTAAAGGCACTTGCGGCAAGATTTTGATAGGCAACCCGACGGCATTGTATGAACCTCTGTGTAATCGGTCACCAAACAAATAGGTGCATAATTTTACGGTCGGTCGGTCGGTTCTTAAAATAGTATTTTAAGAACAGAACGAACAATATCGTGAGGAAATCTGCGTGCTTCAATTTCGAAGCATGTATTGTACCCACTGTCCATTACAAGTGGCGACGGGCTCACTCCCCGTCACACTGGACAGAGTTTCGGTACTATTAGTGAAACGTGGATGTTCTGAGTTTTTAGAATATCCTTGACTAGTTGACTGCCCCCTCGAGGTATATAGCCGTGAGTATATGCATGCATGCGCAATAAAAAGTATCGAAATGTAGATGACGTTAAATACACAGAGCGGTCTTTCAACCCTACACGCAATGTCATGGACAGTTTGCATAAGGTGTGCATGTGTGGACGCCATTTCGAAAATCAAAAACGTTCTATAGAGTGCCAGACATGTACAGTAGTACCAGGTTTATAAGTCTTACCGATGTACCTGCGCAGTTGACAAATTATAATAGCGCGCGAAATTATATTCACCAATCAGGATGCGCCACCTTCAATCCGTTTACGCTATTGGATAATTTGTTTTTGCGCCCTTTTCGCTGCTATCCGACGGCATCCTTTGATTACTAAATGACTTCGGGTTTTGTCAGAGACTTGGGCCTGCTCTGCGTAAACGAAAATTGACGAGCGGATTAATTTTCCTGGTCGTACTGTAACACTGTACATGGCTAAACAAATAAAACATGCAACTTATTCTACATGTATTGTTTCAGAACTGGACGTGCTGGAGCGAGCTAATCCCTCATTCCTTATAAACGCTGCTAACCTCATGGGAGATTATTTTGCAGGTATATACAATTATTAGAACTAGATTATTTCTTTTCTCATTTAAAATTATGTTTGCTTTCTCTGGTGGGTCCCGAATCAAGGCCAAAATCGCCAACAGCGCTGTGAGCGCGATAAATGTCGTACCGATTTGATCGTGAGCGCGACCACCGTCGAAAACGTGACGTCATTCATGACGTCACTACCGACGCCATCTTGCAATAACTGTGCTCACGGCTCCGAGCGTTAGCACTGTGAGCGAGTTGTCAAAAGTGACGTTTGTCAGTTTTGTTGTGGTAAATTTTTGAGCGAATTTTCAAAAGTGACGTTTAACCCCTCAACTGTCGCATAAAAATGGCTACATTTCCCTATACAGTCATGCCCCCCGCGGGCGCCGCGACGGTATGGCTATCGTGGAACGCTATGGTTTCCTAAAATCACGATTTCTTTCGTTCTATGGGACTTATTACTAAAAATTTATCAATAAAAGCATAAATAACATGTTTATTTACCTATACAAATATTTAAATTTATAATATATAAGGTCTGACAAAATTAGCTGAAACTATTTTAAGGGGATGATCAGACTGAACAACTTTCTCTATGGGACTAATATCGAAATCGCGAAAAAAAAATCTGCTGTCCCATACATTTAGGTCGAGTAGGTTTGTATGGAACAGCTGTTTTATTTTCGCGATTTCGATATTAGTCCCATAGAGAAATTTGTTCAGTTTGATGGTCTGATCATCCCCTTAAAATAGTTTCACCTAATTTTGTTAGACCTTATATATTCAATTGCCGACGCCACAACGGTTCAAAATTTTTTTTCTCGCTATCTCTATTAACGAGAAGCCGCTGCTTAAGTTAAAACGAGACAACGACATTAGTCACTGTTATGTCTTTAAAACGTAAGCATAAACGCAGCGGCCCTTAAAGGGTCTCGCGACAGTATCGGGGTTTTTGACAGAGACCCATAAAGGGTGTCATGACTTCAGAATTTTCTTCTTCAGTGTTCTTAGGTCTTCATTCTTCGGTATTGCGTACATAAGTACATTGGTACATGGCATATTTTCCGTGCGGATTCGAACCCGGACCCCCATAATTGAGCTCTAACCTCCGCAACGCGCAACCGACGCTCTCAATTCGCCTTAGTTCAGTACCCATACGTAATAGTAAGACCAGGGACCGAAACCGGTATCGATAATACCGGTATTTTTTGGTTACAACCTTTATTTTTTTTACAGGTATTTTTAGAGGTAACCTTTATATCATTCTACTAACGGTCCGCGTACACAGATATGTTTTAAAAAAATTGTTCCTTTATAAATATAGTAAGTATTCAATATTAAGTAAGTACCTCTTAAGTCGTTACTAAATACAAATTAAATCAATTATAATAACAAACTTAAACTCAAACGTGAACGTAAACTTAAACCATTTGGGTTCAATAAAATGTAAATAATCATCTCCTTTATTATCTCCACCTGTCCAATGCCGTAGCAACACTGAAAATAGTGCGCGCGTCTCTCGTTGGGTGCTCCAAAATTTGCGTCACCCGCTACAACAACGACGTTGTTCAATCAATTTTGTACTGTTGATTAGTAGAAATTAAAGTTCGTTTTTCAGTGTTATTAAAAACCACGCGCGCTTTTTGCCGCTCCGTCTATACTGACCCTTACCCCCACTCACTCGCATACTCTTGAATGTCATATTTAGGTTACCGATATTAAAATCGGTTGTTACCTGGATAAAGGTAACATTTAAATAAAGGTAACCGAAAATTTTCGGTCCCTGAGTAAGACTGTCTAAAGTTGACATACAAAGCTATAAGACCAGATGAAAAAGTTAAATTTTTATCGGCTACAGTAGTCGCTTGAATTCCCGGGATACACATCCCGGGAATTCAAGCGACTAAAAATACCTTGGTGTGAACATTTCAGAGGCGCGACTATGCAACGGAAACAAAGTGCACATACTAGCTAGTCCCCTACTACAGTACATGCGTGCTCTACTAGCTAGCGACGACATCAGAGCACACCGCAGCCTCGCCACACAGGTAATATCATCATCATCACTATCAAATTACAAGTAAGATATTCATGAGTGCGCACGCTGCCGGACCTAACTCAATACTCCGTCAAATTCTTGGTTGCTTTGGCTAATGTACTTTTGGTTGGAAATCTGTACTGGCTAATCAACAGAAAGTCACAATTATCTCTAGAAAGTAAATTGCTACTTTATAAATGTATCCTGAAACCTGGAGTTATGGGTTGCAACTGTGGGGAACAGCAGCCAATTCTAACCTGGAAATTCTACAGCGTTTCCAATCTAAAACACTGAGAATAATAGTGGATGCTTTCGCACTACGTCACAAATGAACAAATTCACCACGATCTTAACATAACTACAATAAAGGAAGAAATCAAAATCAGAACTGCTACGAATAGAGACAGACTTAAACAACATCCAAACCAAGAGGCTGAGGAATTAATGAAAGATCAAAAGACATTCACAAGATTAAAAAGAAAAGCACCTCAAGATCTTCTCAAAGATTAGAATATTGTATAAGGGTGGGACAGTGGTTCCATTCCTTGAATGACATCTTAAAAGAAAATAACACAAATCATTGCCGAATGTCCCGTCCCATGCAGGACAGATTGCATTAGTAAGAGGATAATAAAAAAAAATTCTTGGTTGCTTTGGAGTTTCTTGCTGTTTCTTCTCCATGGCATTTACTTGTGAAACGGTGGTTAATGTAGGGTCAGTGAATGGAAGATAGATAAAAAATGTATTTGCATAAGAAACACGAAAAGTAAAGATAATGATTATGAAGGAAATTTATAGTTGCGATAATCCGATTCTTACCTTTTATTAGAAATTATTATCACCCACTACCCGTGGTAGTACGGAACCCCTAGTGCGCGAGTCCGACTCTCTTAGCCGCAGGGTTCGAAATTATCAAGATAATTGTTTTCTTTGATAATTATCCAAGCTGATTCTTAGTTTTGAGTAAAATTTCTAACTCTAAAATTGCTAATTTTGCTTTAATGAACTCGTGTTCAGACCAACCAGCACCTAGTCTTCAGCATTTTCGTTTCGTATCACAATGAATAACAAATTATTGAGAAAAACAACAGAAAACAGTGAGAAAAACCTATTTTGTATTTGCAAGCTTCTTTTTTCGCAAATCGTGATCAGATACACATTGCGCGACATTTCTAGAACAAGCTTTTTCTTTTTCCGATTAATTTTATAATTATCAACGTATAATTGATGATGATTGTCACTTCGTTCCCTGCTTAGCCGGTTTTTAAAAATGTTTGTGTTCTGGCCGCATCTTTACAATAACACCTAAGTACCGACGTGAAGGTAGAATCACAAAAACATACTTTAGAAAGTTGTCTATAAGATACTAATTTGAACAAAAGATTAAATTAAGGGCCTATGTCGAAAAATAATTGAAGCGAAATGGGCGTGTGATAGCTTAAATTACTGCCTGAAGCGAGAGAAAGAGATGGGGCGGCCCGCGCGCCTGAAACGACGCGAGCGTAAAACAAACTTTATTTAATTGTGATTGTACTATTTATGTAAGTTCAATTCTGCTCTTATCAAAATTTGTAAAATATCAATCTCTTTTTTTAAAATCAAGTCTCTTGTTTCTATTATTCACCGTTTAGCAGTTCGAAGCGTTTATAAATAAGAACGGAGGCTACTTTGACTTGTTTTTCTATCGAGAAAATGTTTCTTAATCGTGTTTTGGCTCTCGTCAAAACTTCAATTATATGTTCAATTTACACATATCCGCTAATCATACTGTTAGTACTTCATGATATATGACGCTTTGAAGAATCCTATTTTTTTCACATAGCCTCTTAATTGAAACAAAACTTTTTCCCACCCACAGCTAATGCAAAACGGCCGGGAACTCCTCTCGGTCCTCGCTCAAGAACTAGACGATCTGTCCATCTCTATCAGACTTCGCCTTCTCTCTCCCCCACCCGTCAGCATCATATGGCTCCTACTTTCTGCCGACCTATGTCTAAACAAGTTCCTACCACTACCAAACTCGTTACAACAATTTTACGCAGCCCATCTAGAGTTAACCACAGACGAAAACTTTAGTGAAGTAAGCTACGGTTCCTGGAAAAAGAGCCCTGAAAAAGAAGATTACAGGTCCGATAGCTCAGATCTAGCTGATAAAGTTAGCCAGAACATATCTCAAATAAGTCTAAACCACGATGAAGACCCTAAACCTAAATTGAGACCTATTTTGGGGGCTGGAGCTGGGAAATTAAGGCAGGAGCAGGCATTCCCAAGTCAAGATTCATTCGACACTTGGACAACGAAAAATAGTCTAACAAAGCGATATGACTTAAATTCTTGGAGGCAGGAAGAAGAAAAGGAAGATCCGGATGTTAACCCCCCAGCTTTCAACCCTACAGTTTTACCCCCTAACTTTCCAGTAACTGTACCAGACTACCCACCCCCTAATGTAAGATTCAACAGCTTCCCCCAAGAAAATTTCGCAAATTATCTTCAACAAGGCGACGGCGCATACATACAAAATCAGTTCCCGCAAAACTCTAATTTCAATTCCCAGGGAGACTTCGTACCTTACCAGGATAGATCGCAGTCATTCGAGAAATTCCCCCAAACAGAAACCCAAGAATTCGTCCCGCAATTTCCTCAAAACGAACGTCCAGCCCCTGAAAGAGTCAATAATGAAATCCAAAAAAACAGCCGTAGACCAATAGAAAACTGGAGAAAAGAGAAAAGCGATTTGAGCGAAGACTCGAATAGGAATAGACAAAAAAACTGGTCGAAAAATCGATCCAAAGACAATGTAAATGATGAAGAAAAGGAGAAATTCAAGGATGACTTCAAGAGAAGCTCGCGGGATCTCGCGAACAGAATAAATAGGCGGAACAGTTCCGAAACCGACGAAGGGAATTCCAAGACTCCGCCAAGAAGGCACGTGACCGAAGTACCTAGGAACCACAAGTATTGGGACCACGATGATCGGTGTGATAAGGATTACAATAGTTAGTAGATCCTTGGTTCTATTTTGTATGGAAACTAGATTTCGATGTGCTGACTTATTTATTTTTTTGATTATAAACACAAACAAAACTTAGAACTATATTTTCCTTGGGGTAATTTAGATTATTTTAAATGTTATTGATTATAAATATGTTACATGTTGTGCTATTTCAAATATCTTCTTATCGTGTGGGCAGAGCCCTGGTGTCAGAGTACGGCCTCTGACGTGGTTTTTTATGTAACGACTACTACCACCAGAGATAGTAGCCGGGACCAACGGCTTAACGTGCCATCCGAAGCACGAGAATCGTCTTTCTTTTCAGACAATCAGGTGATTTAGCCTGCAATGTCTTAACCAACTGGGGAAAAACGCACAAAGTGACATATCACTATCACAATCGAACCCACGACCTCCGTGTCGAGCGCCCATGCTCTTAACCATTAGACCACAGAGGCAGTTCAAATATAAAAGATTGACAAATTAAGCCTCGGACAGGAATTGAACCTGAGACCTTCCAAACCGGGATTTACACCTAATGTCAGAGAAGAAAATTCTTTATCGAAAATTATCACGATAGTTTTTAAAAACGCCAGTAGATGGCGCCACGTCCCTTAAGACGGAATAGTTTGAAGAATTTCGTTCTCTGACGTAGTATGCTCAATAGCTTAAATGCACGAAAGCACAGCCACGGTTTGGAAAGTTGCAGGTTCAAATCCCGTACTTAATTTTTCGATCTTTAATTTGATTAGTTTAGATGTTGTAATAGAGATGTTGTATTTAACACTTTCTTTGTTGACGACCTATCTCGTAGGTGCGCAATAGCTGGCTCAAAAACCCGCTTAGTGGGTTTAATATCGCACTCCGGCGGTGTAAGCACCCTGTCGATTTTGAAAGTAATTTGAAAAGGGTTTCTTTATACTTTGGCTACTTATATAGGGACTAGTTACGCGTGTAATTCTACTAACAAACATTTCTGCCACTTTTTGCGGGGGGCGAGGTAACAATGCGCAACTTTGGATTTTATTCCCCATAACTTTAGAGTCTAATTTTGATTGTTAAAAATCATGAAAAGTAGTCTCGCGTGAACCCCAAACATTCTAAGATTAAGTTGTTGTTTCGCAATTATAGGCTGTCTCGTTTAGTGATAAGATAAGGTATAAAATTGAATGTAAATGCACATGATCAATTGTTCTTATACCGTGGCAGAGGGGAAATGCTACCGTAAGGCAGGTCCTTATAATAAATAGTCAAAGGCTTCAGACCACCAAACTGAAAATCTTACTCTGGAGCCAACATCGAAAAAGTACAAAAAAATTATTGCTACAGGCAGTTGATTTATATATTTGCACAATTTCTATTTTGGCCCCATCACTGACATAAACCTAAGTCAATGGGCTCCATAGTGAAAGTTGTTCAGTTTGATTGTCTAAGACTCCGTTGCAGAAACGCTCATTAAAGTTAATCCTCCATTAAATCTCTAGCTGTCACTTTTTGTCTTGTTGACTTAGTACAAGCTAACGAGAGATTTAATGGAGGATTAACTCTAATGGGCGTTTCTGCAACTGAGTGTAAAGCTGCCCTTTAAATATAACCACGAATTTATTACACCCTCTATTCTAAAGTCGATCACAAATTTCAACAGGCTCACCACTTGTCACTGGACATTGTTTGGGCACTGCGAGTGATAGTTTGTATATTTTGATGCGATACTGATAATACGTCTCGCTCTCTTGGTGAATATAGTCGTGAGAATATGCTCGGCTTGACGGTGGTGTGCCCAGGAGGCCTTGCACAAGTTGACATTACTACCACAGTAGAAAATAAAGAGTACTGTGCGACCAGGAAATTAATTCTGCTCGTCAATCTTCCTTCGCGAACATTTCCCGATAGTACTCATAACCATTTGAATAATCAACCTTCTAGCTACGCGATTAACGAGGGATATTGATTGCCGTGCAGTCCAAACTCGAGCTACAGGTCTGTTAACTAAAGCTGGCGCGTTCAACACATTTACACATTGCGCTTGTGTAGTGTCTGTGAATAAGCGCGCGGCGTGACGTCATACTGCATACGCATCATGAAAAGTCTGCCCGTCTCTCTCACGCGCGGTCTATCTTATGAGCGTGAAGGGGACAGTTATTGTTTTTCTTTTGCTACTGTTTATAAATACAGCGTGATGTTAAATGTTAGCGTCAGTCAGTCACGTGTGATCGACGCGAATGTAATAATCATAATAAAAACAAGTAACACATATATTTGTATTTACTATATTTATCTACAACGCACCCATTTTACTAAAAACTAACTCTAGTCTACACTTATGAATCAATTATTTGAAAATCATTTATTTTTAAACATCCTGTATAGTGAAATTGCATAAGTGTGAGTACTGTGAACGCGCCAGCTTTAGTTAACTGACCTGTAGGCCTACAGGTTACTGGACGAATGAAAAAATGGACATAATAAATCGCAAATGAAATCATGACCATGTTCTGTCACATGGGCATAGTACTGATGGTACATTTAAACATTTTTTTTACATATCTGTGCCTTTTCGATTTATAAGTGGCCCAATTGTAAAAGTAAGTTGTGTCTAATTGAAGTTGGCCCAGTCTTAAAAGTCTAAATATTTGTCTAACTTAAGCAGGCCCAGTCTTAAAAGTCTAAATATTTGTATAACTTAAGCGGGCCCAGTCTTAAAAGTCTAAATATTTGTTTACATTAAGCAGGCCTTAAGAACTCTTTCCCATGTTACCCCAGTTCTAAAAGCAGAAAACAATTCTACAATATCAATAGCCCAGTCTTAAAAGGTATATTATCTGGTCCAATCCAGAAAAAGACCAAAAGAACTATTTTGCCTTACCCATGCCGGCCCAGTTCTAAGTGTAAGAGAACTACGATATAAGTAGCCCAGTCTTAAAAGTGGGTTTAATTATCTGGCCCAGTCTATAAAAAGACCAATATTTAACATACGTGGCCGGCCCAGTTGTGAAATTAAAAAACTATTTATTTTACCTACGCTTAGTTCTAAAAGTGAGGTTTTATTCCATAATAGCAGTGGCCCAGTCTTAAAAGTGGGTATAAAATAATTGTCCCAGTTGTAAAAGTAAACAGGTGTTCTAAAAATCCAATTAGGCCTTTAAAAAGTCGAAATCTAGTTTCAAAATAGCTATAAATTTATGGACTAATTAATTATGAATGTAATATTAATATAATTTCTAAGTGTCCTTTCAGGATGTTATATTATAGTGAAAATTAAATGTGCTAGTGACAAATGTGTTGGAAGGTGCAAAGAAATATTTGAAAAAATACAATGAATTTTTGGGTTGTCTGCAGAAACTGAAAACCTAACAATAGATCCGAACAGTGGGGTTAACGGGCTGATAATGATAATAACATCTCATTAGTCCACCACGCGTGCAAAATGCGGATTGGTAGACTTCACATACGCATCAGAATTTCTTCTTCAGCGTATGCAGGTTTCCTCACGATGTTTTCCTTCAACCTTTGAGAGCTGTCGGTATTACAGCATAAGATAGAAAGACGCATTAGTACATGGCATGTCGTCCGTGCGGATTCGAACCCGGACCGTCATGATTGAGTCTCCGTACCTCGGCAACGCTATAAATATTGTTTATAGGATTACCATATTCAGAATCATCCAAACGATGGACAATAAGGTATCAAATAATCATCATCATCATATCAGCCATTAAACGTCCACTGCTGGACATAAGCCTCCCCCAAAATGGGGGGGATTTGCCATAATCACCGCGCTTGGCAGGCGGGTTGGCGATTGGATCGAATCAATGTGTGTACTCAGAGGATGTCGCTGCTCATCCTTCAGTAGATCCCTTAGTCGTCTTTTACGACACTCACGGGCGGAAATGGGATGGTGCTATTCATAGCCGACACCACATGGTATCAAATAATGATAGTAAGATATAAAAAAACCCGTTAGGAAATCATGACAACTTAATATTTGATTAAAAATTGAAGAAAATCATCAAATCGCTCTATTGTTTTTGAGAAGATGCCTATAAGATTTATACAGGCTGTCTGTCAGGCTAACAAAGTTACGAATAAATTGTTTCGTTTTGTGAGTACTAGGTTTATGCAGACAAACTGAATTCAAATTATCCTTTACAAGTCATCACATTGTTGTGTATATTTTCCAAAATATTTTGGCTAGTACAGAGTTACACCTTCGAAATAGATTGTTTGAGTCAATACACTAACCAAGCGGTACTGAAACTAAGCTGTTTAGGTCCCCGCTTGCGGGAAACTTCTACACTCACGTACAATCAGGGCGGTATGTTTTCGTATTGCTTGATCAGTTTATTGCAAACCAACTCAACATTGTCGGAAATATCTTGATATTAATTTTGTTACATCTATCCCTCATAAGGGTAGGCAGATGCTGAATTACAACATATTTATGTGCTAGTTGCAAGCACGATACCCTGACAATGCAAAATAAAGTAGTAACTAAATTTTGTCACACCTCTATTCGTCTTATTCACTCGCTTATATTTGATCGACAAGAGTAAGTGAGATAGGTGATAATGTAGCAGTTGTCATATTCATTTAAAGTGTATCTGTAAAAAGACTGGTTAATGAAAATTTGTAGTGTATTTTTAAATAATAGTTAACGGACTTTGGAGTAAGTACAGTAATTTAAAAAATGGTTTAATTCAATAGTTTAGTTTTTATGTTACTAACCGTCAAAATTTTTACTTTAGGTCTACCGCTAAGTGTTATTCAGCTTAGCTCTAGATCTTTAACTGAAACTTATTTAGCGATAACTAAGAAATACAATGATATCAAAATTAAAGATTGCCTTCTTTTTTCTTTACGGTTCAGGGTCAATGAACGCTTTTCTTTTTTAAATTTACTTGCCTAAAAACTCAACAGATGGCATAGAGATGTTCGCGAGATCACGTTAAGACTGTGCCTGCCTTTCTTAATGGCCTAGGGATCGAGCCCGTGCCTCATGTCAAACGTAAAAAGTTTAAAATTGTCGATTCGTAACTAATAAATATTCCATAAAAAGATGCTCAGCATCTTTTTTTATCATCTTTTCCCTCTTTATTATTTTTAAACAAACACATTTTCAAATTTTGACCTTTATTCGCGCAGAACGTAGCGCCATCTATCGATCCCATAGAAAACCACACAGCCCCGGATCTAGGGGGCGGGGGGGACAAACCGGGGCCTAAATTTGGCAGGGGGTGCCAAAATCAAGATTTTAACAAATAATTTATTGCACTGACTTGAAAATATAGCAAAATTAATTCCAATTTGTACTACCTTGGAGGGCGCCAAGTTTTTGCGGCAAAATCCTAGATCCGGGGCTGAAACCACAGGAAAAGCTAACTCCCACTTAAAAAGTAACGGCCTGCAGCGCGCAGCATTTCACCTAACATATTGAACTTTATATAATGTGAGATAAGATGAAATTTCATTCGGCGGGATAGTTTGACAGTTTAACCGCCGCGGCGGGTGTAACTACCCGTTCTGTCACCTCAACTATCATTTTATCTTATGTAAGGATAGATAAAGTTCAATATGCTATGTAAAATGCAGCACGCCACTGCTCCTTGAACTGACCCTAGTAGCCTTTTTGAAAATTGTAAAATTAAATAATTTTCCCTCTACAGGATGAAATTGATATCATTAGAATCCTATTAAACTAAGAGTACCCATCAAACTGAACAACTTTTCGGATCGGAGCAAATAAAAATCTGCTGTTACATACTAAATGGCAATCTCGACGAGCGAGTTCGCGACTCAAATGTATGCAACAGCTGATTGTTTTTTGCTCCGATCGGTTTGCAGCCATAGTAAAAGTTGTTCAGTTCGATGGGTAGACTCTTAGTTTAAAAGAATGCTAATGATATCAATTTCACCCTGTAGAGTCAAATTTTTTTTTAAACTATCCGGTTTTTATACTTAAGGCGGTTGCAGAGGGGTCAATTTTATAAAAAACTTTGACGCACAATTCGCGTAGACGGTATTAATATAAGTAACTTTGTGTATATGGAAAAATAGTTAGGAAAATCTAGATGCCGCGTCACAAATAACATTTGCAATTAATAAAATAATTCCGAAGAATAAAGCTTTGAAATTTTTCATACAAAATTTTAAAAGCTTTATATCTTCGTAATTATATTATAATATGCAAATGTTATTTGTTACGCGGCAACTAGATTTTCTAAACTATTTTTCCATATATAAAATATTACTTTTATTAATTCCGTCTACGCGTATTGTGCGTCAAACGTATGTATGGACTGAAACCACCTTAAAGTTTCTGATGGGAACGAACTTAAAATTTTCAACCTTAATTAGCAGCCGTAGCATGATGCGCGCGGTAAGGCTGTTTCACGCCATTTATCTTGTTCGTTGTCGCTCACATAGAGAGCTAAAGCGTGCTAGCGCTATATCACGCAGCCATGCTACAGCCGCTGTCTCTTAAATCGCTAAATAAGTTTTTTATTAAGTAAAATTGTTATTGCTCAAAAATAAACACTTATATTTATATATCTACCTCCAAATTACATGACATACTGAAATAAAAATGTGTATGTAAATTCGTTGATGTACAACCCGGTCACATTATCTGTGCACCTAGCTTCGATGACAGTATATCGGTGCTCTGTAGTGTGATTTTTGAATCTCAAACGCTGAACTCAGCAGTTGAAAATGTATGGAGATCCGCATCTTTCTACTGCTAATTTTACTTACAAAAATCACACTCCTTGAGTATGATTGGATGGAGAATGCATATCTCCATAGTTATTTTGACATTTTCAACTGCTGAGCTCAGCGAATGAGATTCAAAAATCGCAATCCTTCGACGTCTCACGTTAGACCGTGTCGGGTCAGAGCCGAGCGTCGGCCGTAGCACGGTCAACTAATATTACATATATTTTGTATGGACACACTCACGCTATAACGAGCGTTCACGAACGGCAACCGAGTCGGTTTTTATATTAGTTGTAATAGTGTTGTAATATTAGTTGACCGTGCTACGGCCGACGCTCGGCTCGGACCCGACACGGTCTAGCGTGAGTCATCCTTAAACCGCGTGTAGTAAATTATAGGATGCTAAACGTATTGACGCGATTATTAAGTCCGTACTAACGCGAATGGAGAAGCGAGAGGGGCATTCCAGCGAAGTGCAGAGATAATGTCACGTTGCAACGCGTTGTACGTATTGATAAATAAACATTCGATATTTTTGACTTTGAATTTCGGTTTTCGGCCGATTCGTAATAATTCCCCCTGAACGAGAATGGAATTAGTACTAAATCTAATCTAGTAAAATCCGTTGGCGGTTGCTAGGCATTTCAAAAATGAAATTTCGTATTACTTAGATAAACAAATAAATATAAAATTAACGCATAATAATAATTAATTTTTAATTAAAAAAAGTAGTTGAAAAATTAAATTAAGATTTTTTCATAATTTAAAATTTAAAAACGGATTAGCATTTAAATGTAGTTTTAAAATAAGTTATGGTGCATTTCTGGGAACTTTAGCCCAGTCGTAAAAGTGAGATGTCTCTTGGCCCAGTCGTAAAAGTGAGATGTATCTTGGCCCAGTCGTAAACGGAGGATCTCCTAAGTAATGTATGAGTTTACTTCGACATTGACTGGTGGCTCATTTTAATAAGATTTTGTTCCAGTCTTAGTAATTACTGAAGGTCGCGCCTTAAAATGGGTATTTTTTATGTACATGAGTGAGCCCAGCCTTATAAGTAGACATCTTCACTCAATTTTGGTGTCAAAAATGTACCCTTAGATATTACCAAATTTAAGTCTAAAAAGGTATTAAAATTGTCCCATTTTAATCACATTTCAGTCGTAAAAGTGGGGACATTGATACTTTTAAGACTGGGCCAGCCATGTAGCCCAGTCTTAAAAGGGGGTATACCTTTTGTACAATGTGAGTGTCCCAGAAATAAGCAAATCTTTTCCAGATTGGAATAGATTTAGGTCAATAATTATAGTATTTGGAATTGCTAAGCAAATAAGCATAGTTATTAATGTGAAGTTAGCTTTTAATTGTTTGGTAGAAAAATTTTGGTTTTGATGTTATATAGCTTCCCGTACAAAATATATCACAGCCTTAGATCCGAAAGCAAGCGTGGTACAGTCAGCCGTGTTACTGAAGAATATTTTACATCTTTTTGAGCCTGTCCGTACTTTGTAGAGTACTCCACAATTTTTTTAAGGAATGCAATTCTGTCAATATTGCTGCTGACGACCTACCCCGTAGGTCGGCGACAAATGGGCTGCAGTGCTTTAGAACCCTCGTTACGAGCCGGTTCAATTGCATTTCGCCTGTGCTCATGACCTACCGCGCGAGTCACCGAAAACCTTACGCCTGTGCGGGTGACCCACGACGTGAGCCACATTTATCGTTTCAACGTTACGACTGTGCGCACGACTCACGAGGGGCGTCAGCTTTAGCACTGCGCGAGGATCATGGTTTTGAGCTTAGCAGCGAAAGTGTTAAGGAGTTTGTGGGAGTATCCATTATCCCTATCTCAAAGATTGTTTTTTGAGAAAAGACGGGAACCCGTGGCAAGCATGAACGCGAACCCCGCGAATGGCAACCGCTCGTGGCCGAACTTACAAGCAACGGGACAAGTTTCCGTAAATTTTTTTTAGCCTGTTAATTTTTCTACCATTCTATTATAATGCGAATTTACATGTACCTGTATAGTTGTTAAAATAATGCACAAAATGTATCTTTTAAATACTATTCTCTTATTACGGAGAAGAATGTCAATATTTTCGAAAAATACTTACGCAACACACTTATCGAATAATTCTGATGTCCTTTTCACTCGTAAGAAGCTTCACCGTCTTGCTGTCTCATTCTAGAAGGCAGTCTATACCTTGTTTGACATCAGATGAAAAGAGATGACAGTATATCGATGGAGAAAAAGTGTTGCATTATTTATGTTTGTAAAATTAATATCCAAACAAAATTGGACTTAAAATAGTTTAAGAACGGACGCTGGAAGCAACGTGCATTATTTAACTTTATTTATTTGTAGTGTTGTGGTAGGCTTAAATATAGTCTGACCAAAGAAGAAACCTGCATTCGAAATTTTTGTTTGTGTTTTCTATAACTTCCTTGAGTGCAAAGTATCTACGTGTTACGGCACACTTGCGGAACGTTCCGTCGAATACGCGTCTACTAGGAAAAATGGTGCGTCATGACGCGTACAGTGCGACATAAAAGAGTAGAAAGCGGTGACAGCAGGAACTAAATATTTTAGTACAAACTGCAAGTCGGTCTTGCTAGGTTATGCGTGATTTTGACGTTTTCACATAGTAGTGGCGCCCTCATTTATTGTCTACTCTTTTATGTCGCACTGTACTTGTGTGTCGCCGGTATAAGGAAATGCGTTGCGCGCGTGTTCGACGGAACGTTCGGCGCGGAACGTTCAGCAGGGCTGCGTTCACGACCTTTGGGTGTGGTTGTTTTTTCAACTCGCTCTATGGTACGGAACGACCGCGCCAATTTTTCAACTCCCTATTAGGTACGGAACGATCAAGGTTGTTTTATTACCTCAAATGTTGACATTGACAGTAATATGGGCTTCCAGGGCTTCCATCATTTCCAAATACAATAAAAAAACTCAACTTCCATGTTAGCGAATCAAAAAGTAAATAAAAATAATTTGAAAAACAAACTTTTATTCAAAACGAGCGAAAAGTCAAGTAACCACAGATAATCAAAACGTCAGAGTATTTTTTAACCATCGGATTGTATGGTTAAAAGTTGCAACCCGTCAGAGGTTCGGAACGGTTGAGTTGTGACAACCGAGTTGCAATAGAACGTTCTTCACCGAGGAACGGCGTTAGTGCGAAAAGTTGCACTCGGGGTGCACCAGGGGCGTAGCTGTAGGTTCGGAACGCAGGCGCAGCCCAGGTGTACCGTAACACTAAGTTCTTCATTTTGCACTTGATTTACTACACATGTAGAGAGAATACTAAAAACATGTATTTGTGACCAATTTAACACTGTTCTAAGCTTTGTCGAGACTTGCAGATGATCACAAAGTTACACAAATTCGTGAACCTTACTCGAAATATTACAAACATTAAAAAAATTAGCCAAGTTGGTCCAGTAGTTCTCAAGATATGCGTTTATCAACGAACATCATTTATTTTATACAGATTTAACAATTTCATGCTAATGAAAGCGTGTTAAAAAGGGATCGGAACATCTTGTGACATGAAAATCAGCCGCCATTTTGATTTTTTGTCTCAAATTTTCAGCGCATAATACAATAAACCTCTAGAAATTGTATTGTATTGTATAAATCTTGGTAACGTGACGATTTAGGACTCTGTTTTGTATTTTTGTTGGTCTTTGTGTCCTATAAAATGTAGGTTTCATGGTGTACCGCAGATTTTGAAGAAAAATCAAAATGGCGGCCAATGACTATGCCAGCCTCCATAGTAAAATGTGGTAACCCTGTGGAGGAGCGTGTCTTTTCTCTATGGCTAACCCCTTTATTGTAATACGACTTATTTTTGCTCAAGTGTAAAAAAATAAGCTCTAAACTTCAGAGAAATAAGGTCTAATCTTGCACGAAAACAGCGTCCTAGTTCAATAAGGCGAATGTAATATAGCTAAAAAATGGTAGATTTTCTAAGAATTGCTATGAAAAGTATAGAAAAATGTATCATTTTATTTCATAGCGTTACCGCTAGACTTAATATTATGATGCTTGTACACCGGGTCTTTTTAATGTGGAAAATGTTGTCGTTTCAATAGGTTCAGAAGTCCCGCTTTAATAATGGCCGTTTTACAAATATTTGTCTAATAAAAAGTTGGGTCATTTGTGAATTGAACCTTGGATCCTGTACTACATGTCTATCGTTAAATGAGAACTCCTTAGGTAGCAGAGCGGTGCGGGAGGGAGGGAAATATGATGTAACAGCACTTTCGCGCTATAGAGCGACAGTCAATGGCATATTTCACCGCTCCGCTACCTAAGATACCTACTCAACTAAGCGCTAGACCTGGGGCCTATTTCATAAACGAGACACTTGTAATTTACAATGACAATTCAGGGTACATTTCTTGTTACAAATGACTCTAAACATGCAGTAATGTGTCACTAACATATCTGCAATCTACCCTGCAATTTCATTATAAATTAAAATTGCCACGTTTGTTAAATATGGCCCAGGGGCCAATTTCATAAACATATGACAATTGTAATTTTCAATGAGAATTCCTGAATTGTCATCTATAATGACAATGTACCATGTACGCACGGCGACACATCAAGCTATACAAAACCAAAATAAGCTGGCCGCGCGTAGGTCGAGTAACGTATAACGTCGCGCGGCCAGCATATGTTGGTTTTGTATAGCTTGATGTGTCGCCATGTGTACCCTGAATTGTCATTATAAATGACAATGTATATCATAGAAACTAAATTGTAATTCATAATTACAATTCAGGGGATATTGCTGGTTGCTTATGGCTTTAAACATGTTTTGTGTCCTAATATTCCCAGTAATGTATCTTTAATTGTCATTGTGTATTACAATATTGTCATGTTTATGAAGCGCCTGTAATAAGATGGATTTGTACAAACAGCCTGCGTAACATGACAGAAGTGAGAGCGTCATAGGTCACTTCTAAACGTCAAATTTGAGTGAGATACACAAAAATTTTTGCTTACGCTTATAGACTTATGGAGGTGCAACTTTGGAATGTTCCTCCATTGAAAAGGGAAGATCTTCCACCAGGCTATATGTGAAGCCTGGGGACCGGCCGTGGTCCAACAGTTCTTAGTTGGACCTTGTATATGTATCGAATCTCTGTGATTATTTCTCTTGCGCGATGTATGTCTTGCATTCGATTGTGAACCTTATTTGCAGTAGGTTACGCGTTACGTATTCCCGGTGAACTTTGTCTATGTATGGAGCATATTTCCGAGAGCGACGGTATCGCCATCTGTTGGCATCTTTGCTATAACTTGTGGGTGCTGACATCTGTAGTAAGTCCCCACAGACTGAACCACAACGTAACCACGTATGAGACAGTGATAGTCATAAAATCCTATACAATTTATATGAAGCTAGATGACCGACTCCGAAGTCAGACGGCCGTCTTAGTACAAAAAAGTGGTTACGCCGATAAGGACAGCAATAAGGTAGCGATCTCCTTTCTTAACTAGAGCGAATTTGCTATGTGCATCTTTTATTGATGAATATGACAAGACACGTGCTTCATTCTAGTACCTTCTCTTTCTACGTATACTATGGAGATAACCGCCATTTTGACGTTTAGAAGTGACCTGTGTCGCTCTCACCTCTGTCATGTTACGCAGGCAGAACTGCACTGTTTATGAAAATGACAATTAGATAATTTCTCATTTGAGATATTCACTCAGTTTGACTCGGTGCCCACTCTTAATTAGTTCGCGATGTGTTCATACATGTATGAACGCATAAATGCGGTCTGTAGGGAAAGATTTGGAGAGACTTTAATTTTATATTATATGTCACCTTAATGTATTATTATATTAAGGTGGAGTCTTGTAATTGCAACTATGGAGCAATTTTAGAATCACAATTTAGTCCTTCTCTTTATACCAACACCTGCCTTCTAGATGACTAGACATAAGTCTATTGAGATAAGTACTGAATCGTGATTCTTTTAAGTGCAATTGCTCCATAGTTGCAATAACTTTCTGACTTCTGGGCACCGCTGTAAAAGACCTTGCTAGAACATCACACATAAAAAATAATTGGTAGTTGTAGCGGGATTTCTGATCTCCCATAAAAATGATTGTAGGTTTGTGTTGAATTAGCTCAAGGAAAGACCTGGTCTAACAAATTGGGTTGCTAATGCAATTACATATTTAGTTTAAAAAATATTTAGTAGTCTTGTATATGAAGGATGGTTGTATTCTTTTGTTTAAATTGTGAACAAAAAAAAAAGGAATAATTTAATTTTTCAAAATGGCGAACTCGCCGCGGTTTCATTGAAAATTATGTAATCTCGAAATAAAATTGAAATTTGATTTCTTTAATCGTTTTATTTAAGCTTTTTATAGTGCAATCGTTAGTTTTTATAGCCCTCAGATGGGGCTGCCAAACCACTATCGACTTTGCTTGCGTTGTAATACCATCGAAAATCAATTAACATAACTACTAGCAGGCCTGTCTCACTCCACAGCTCAGGTAACGGCCGATCCCCACTGAAGGGTGAAAGGCAATAGGTTAGGTCAATACCTATACCAGCTTCCTGAGGTTAGGAATAACCATGTAAACTACTTGGTCAAATTTCATTTCCATTTTGTGAGTAGTCAATGCGAGGCTACTAAACCCTAGCGATGTCACGCTGCCAGGGGTGCGTTCACGACCTTTAGGTGCGGTTGTTTTTCAACTCGCTCTAAGGTACGGAACGACCGCGCCAATTTTTAACTCGCTATGAGGTACGGAACGATCACGGTTGTTTTATAACCTCAAATTTTGACATTTAAAGTAATATGGGCTTCCAGGGCTTCCATCATTTCCAAATACAATAAAAAAAACTCATTTTCCATGTTAGCAAATCAAAAAGTGAATAAAAATAGTTTGAAAAACAAACTTTTATTCAAAACGCGCGAAAAGTCAAGTAACCACAGATAATTAAAACGTCAGAGTGTTTTTTAACCATCGAATTTGATGGTTAAAAGTTGCAACCCGTCAGAAGTTCGGAACGGTTGAGTTGTGACAACCGAGTTGCAAAGAGCGTTTCTCACCGAGCCTCGGAACGGCGTTAGTGCGAATAGTTGCACTCGGGGTGCACCTGGGGCGTAGGTTCTGAACGCAGCCCTGCACGTGAAAGAATGAACAAGGGAGACCTTGTAAAGGAAGCTTTTATGCCTAATGATTCGGTTCATTTTTGTTTGCACGCGCTGTGTTATGACGGTTGGTTATTCCCGAATTGTACGATGGGACGGGTGCGAATAACTTTGTACCTTATTTATCCATGAAGAGAGAGTCGCTATTTATTTAAATCTGTTTTCGAAGTGATTCTTCTGTACGGGTAGTACTAGTATTTATTCTGTGCTACTAGGCCCCAAGAGCATCAGGGCTGAACCTCATCTGGCAGCACCGCATCAACTTTTTCCGTCGCTCCATCCTTTTCTGTCACTCAGGAACGTCATTTGCTAGGGCGAGAAAGATAGCAGGAATGCGATCGCACGCGGCAGCACCGGCAGTGCTACCTTTCTCGCTCTAGCCAATGACGTTCGTGAGCGACAGAAAAGGAAAGAGCGTGAAAAAAATGCGTTTCCGTGCTGCCAGAAAGATGAGGTTCAACCCTTAAGGCTCAATTTAAACCGCCGCGGAACGGAATGGAAGCGATCGGAATGTGTATATCATAATGGACTTTATGTCAACTGTGTAACGTACTAACTTAGATACGAGCTAAAAAATAGGTCGCCCGTCTTCCACGGAATTCGCGCGTATTCTCGGGAATTCCCAGCTGCTACCGTTTGCACCTTACACTGTCGACATTAAGTTCATTATGACATGTACATTCCGATCACTTCCATTCCGCGGCGGTGTAAATTGAGCCTAAGGCGAAAGTTGTGTTAATTGATTTTCAAATAAGCATAGATTGTCCCAGCTAATTTTCTTATATGTATTTATTTTGTAAGCTTATTAATAGATTAAACGCAAACACAGTTGTCTTAAAACTACTTAACTAGACACTAATTAACAAAATACTAATACAGCATTAATTTAGCTTATGATTTAGGGCTTGTACTTTAATTAAGAGGGTACCGAGCCTAGTGTGCTGCCCTCAATCGATTTTTTTTATTTTTAAACAAACAACTTTTCAAAAAACAAGAATGTCAGATTGTAGTCCTGGAGTGCGAGATTTTTGAATCTCATACGTTGAAGTCAGCAATTGAAAATGTATGGAGATACGCATCTTTCTACTGCTGATTTGACTTTCAAAAATCGCATTCCTGGAGTAAGGTTTTTTTTTTATTTCATATCAGCAGTAGAAAGATGCATATCTCCATAGTAATTTTGACATTTTCAACTGCTGAACTCTGCGAATGAGATTCAAAAATCGCACTCCTGATTGGCTCTTAATTTAATATCGAAACATTATGGATTATTGTGTATTATGCTTGCTTGCTTTTAGCTATTATCGTTAAAGATAATACTAACTACAAACATTATAAAAACAAATCCGCAGTGACCCGATAAATTGAAAATCAGCAATGACTGCAATGTTCTTGTTTTTGGAAATATTGTTTAATTGTTAAGAAATAAATAAAATACGATTGGGGGCAGCACAATAGGCTCGGTGCAAAGAAGTTTATTTCTAAAGCGCTTATGCGCGCTTCATGCAAAACGAAGTTTGGTCGTAGTTTCAATATGAACCGATCAACGATTTTTTTCAGAAACAATCTAGAAACTAGTCTCTATGCTTATAATGAGTCAGATTATCGTTAAAATACAGGGTAAAATTGATATCATTAGCATCCTTGACTAAGAGTTATCATCATATCAGCCATTAAACGCCCACTGCTGCACATAAGCCTTCCCAAAAATAGGGGGATTTGCCATAATCGCCACGCTTGGCAGGCGAGTTGGCGATCGCAGTTGGATCGAATCAATGTGTGTACTCAGAGGATGCTGCTGCCCATCCTTCAGTAGATCCCTTAGTCGCCTTTTACGACACCCACGGGAGGAAATGGGAAGGTGCTATTCTTAGCCGATACCACACGGACCGACGAAACTAAGAGTGCACCCATCAAACTGAACAACTTTCACTATGGGAGCAAAAAAAATCAGCTGTTACATACATTTGAGTAGAGTAGGCATTGCAGTTTAGTGTGGAACAGCTGACAATTTTTTTGCTCCGATCGGTTTGTTCCTATAGTGAAAATTGTTTACTTCGATGGGTAGACTCATAGTTTAAAAGGAGGCTACTGATATCAGTTTCACCCTGTATACAGTTTCAATGCTAGCACGGCTAGCATGCCACCCACGACAAAGCGTTTAAACGAGAAAAACTTCATACGCGCTCTTTCTGGCATACGTAAAAAAATAAGGATGGAGGCACTTCTCGATTTTTATTGTTTTCTCGGGGGTGGCATGCAAGGCCTACTGGATTAAGTTAAGATTTGTATGGAAATCTTTGTGGCACTGTAACTTTAAAACTAAACATTTTAACGAAAATCTGACACATTATAAGCAGAGATAAGTTTCTAAATTGTTTATGAAAAAAAAAATCATTGACTTTTTAATTGGTTATTATTGAAAATATAACCAGACTTGGTTTGTATGGAGCGCGCTCCGAATGATATCCCCTTAATAGTAGAATTTATTAAAAATCAACACTGCCCAGATATATTTGAAAACGTTGCAAGGCAGTCGAGAGAACAAGAAAGATGGGGGAAGCGAACAACCTTCAGAAATTAGATCGGCCGTCTATAAACTGTCCTTGAATGCAATTTTTGAACCTCACACTTTCAAATCAGCAGTAGAAAGATGCATAATGTGGTATAATCTCCATGGTAGTTTTGACATTTTCTACTGCTGATTACAACGTATGATGTTCAAAAATCGCACTCCAGCCCAGGTTACTGTCCCGGTAGTACTGTCCTGCCAAGGGTGGTCACACCATAGCAGTAAGATCCTGCCCTCGGGGAAAGGGGCATGTGATCAAAGAGTAAGTATAACTATATTAGAAAAGAGAACCCACTCGTGGCAAAATTATGCATCCACCTTATGTCAAATTGAAGGCTAGCTAGCGCCATCTATGTTTCACCGACAATAATTCAACCTATACTATACATACCTACTTGTATCTACTCATACCGATGGTTATTATTGTTTTGAATGCTAGTGTTCGTTCAATCCCGCACCGATCGAGTGAAATTCCAGTATCCTTACTATTCCTGTAATCTAAACATTGGTAAGAGAACAACAGAAACTAAATTGAACGAAAACTACAAACCCACACATTACGTATAGGTAGCCATTTTGTGAAATTGTCAATTAGACATCGACATGGACGATAAAATCTTTTTTTTTCCATAGTTCTGCGAAGTATTTAATAGATGGCAGATCATTCTATGCAAACTGTATCGGAAAAAGCGACCAAAAGGCGACTGTCCTCCGCCTGCATGTGATTCGCCCCCTTTTACCTCCTCTTACCCTCACTCATGTCTTGAAAGTCTGCGGACATTGATAAGGTACTGATTAGGTACTTTAACTTATTTATAATCTACCTATAAATATTTTTTTTTTACTTAACTTCAAAATATTCATCGACAATTTTATACTAGTGTTATTTAAAAGTGGCAGACTAGTGGGCATAGCATGCCGCCTCCGAGAAAATGACAAAAATCTAGATGTAAATTTTTTTTATAATTGGAACACCTAGAGTTAGAATCAATTGTAGCGCCCCCAAACCGTTTTTGTATATTTCTGGTCTATGCTTGCTTTGGTCGCTAGGTTGCTACACTAGAAAAACAGAAAGAGTAGCTCAGGTAATGGATTCAAAATTAAATTTCTGAATTCAAAGTAGTGACTGCTTAGACGCAAATTATTTGAAAACTATCTTGTTTTCTTTATTAGCCGGGCCATTATTTTATTCAGGGTACAATTTGGATAAAATATTATTTTCTTTTATTGTATAAATTCTATAAGTCTTTTTTACCGTTTTATGTCGATTTTTGTTCATCATTGTTTATAGTTATCATTAAAGACATTTGCAGCGAATTTTTTTTGCTACTTCTTACAATTTATTGATGTTTTTTCAGCAAAATAACCACTGCGTTACCGTCCCTCAAAATTATTTTGCGTTGCTTACACAAACAACTGAGTTACCGTAATTTGCCAAAAAGGATAGTATTTTTATTATAAGTATAGTTTTTCTAAGACTGGTTTCTTACTCTGTAGCTAGCGATAACAGTTTTATTTTGGAATTTTCCTATTTTTACTTACAAAATCGAAGGGGACGAAATTTGAAGGGGACCGGATTATGGTACCCTGAATAAAATAATGACCTTTTTTATCTTTATCGCTTATGGATATTATTAAAAAGATTGGAATTTGCCTGCCACTTTCAAATAATCAAATTATAAACCTTAGGCCTTTTTCAGTTCGTTCAATTAGGTAGGTACATTAACAAAATAGGTAATACTGAATAATTAAATACATTACTAGTTATTTTTAATTACGTACGCACGGCGACACATCAAGCTATACAAAACCAAAATAAGAGCTGGCCGCGCGAAGATCGGGTAACGTATAACATCGCGCGACCAGCTTATGGTGGTTTTGTCACAGATAATATTATACTGTTTTGTGTAGCTTGATGTGTCGCCGTGTGTGTACCTACTATAATTAAGTTAAACGTTAGACAAATTTTAAATACTTATTCAGATAATGGAACTAAACATCTTTCCCTACGGAATATGGGTTGAAAAGCGAGAATTTTTTTGGGATATACATGGGCACAGTGCAACTTAGTATTCTGACAGTTTTTTAAGAGGATCATCAGACCATCAAACAACAACTTTCTTAGACCAACATCGAAATCACGAAAAAAACAGCTGTCCCATACATTTGTGTCGATGATTGCACTTTTATATTGAAAAGATGATTTTCTTCAGCATTGGTCCCATAGAGAAAGTTGTTCAGTTTGATGGTTTGATCATCACCTTAAAAAACCCGTCAGCATATTAAGAAGGGCCCGGTAAATGTCAATCAAGGATTTTTTTATGAACGAAAACACATTTGAGACAAAATGGCGAAGCCTCTTGGCAAGCTCGAATGCGAACACACAATTAACGGCTCGTTAACAAACTTGCAACGGCACCAATCCTCCTTACAAGCATGGAAACACGAAAATTGGCCATGGCGGTCGGTAATGTTCGACCTTCTTTCGTACGTCGATGTTTCAAAATATTAGGTTTGTCCCTTTTTGTCAGAACAAAAATGAAATAAAATCTCTTTTATTTTTGTCGTTGGATTAGAAAGGGACAAACCAACAACGACGATGCAAACTTACGAAAGAAGATGAAGTTGGAAATTACCGACCGCCATGGAGTATTTCATGTTTCACCGCTTGTAAGGCAGTCTGTACTCCAGGTATAGACAATACCTATTTCCAGCTTTCTGTATCCTACTGACATCTGACTTCCTACTGGACAGAGCAAGTGATAGGGTGAGTCAACAAGTAATTGAGGAGCACGGGAGTGCCAGCAGCGACCTCTATCTCCATTGCCTCCTGCACGCTCTCGGACGAAGATAGCGACATCTGTCGGGGCTGCGGTTGAACCTGCTGGTTATCGATGAGCAGGTCCGTGGATGTGTTGTCTTCGGGAATAGTGTCCACGAATACCTGCAAGTTGAAGGTACGATTAAAATAATTTTACTAATTATTTGCAACTATTCCCGTTAGAGACGAGCCAACGCGAGCGTCGGTGGCATGTTGAGAGGTATGATAACTCATTCTTGAGGTTCGGGTTCGAATCCGTATGCCTAATATGCCATGTCATCATCATCATCAGCCTATAATCGTCCACTGCTGAACATAGGCTCCCCAGGCGAGCCACCAAAACTCTGTCCTCGGCTTTCCTCATCCAGTCGCTCCCCGCTACCTTTTTTAGGTCGTCTGTCCAGCGGGCAGCAGGGCATCCCACACTATGTCTACCAGTACGTGGTCTCCACTCCAGGATCCTGACACCCCACCGGTTGTCAGTTCTTCGGCAGATATGACCAGCCCATTGCCACTTCAGCTTGCTAATTTTCTGAACTATGTCAACCACTTTAGTTCTGTGACGTATCACTTCATTGCTGATGTGATCTCTCAGAGAAACACCGAGCATAGCTCTCTCCATGCCATGCCATGTACCAATGAGTTTTTCTAACTTATGTACCTAGGTAATACCGACTACTTTCAAATGGTGAAGAATAACATCGTGAGGAAACCTGCATTCGCTAAAGAAGAAATTCTGATGCGTATGTGAAGTCTACCAATCCGCATTGTGCATGCGTGGTGGACTAACACCCGCTCCTTGAGGGTAAGCCTGTGCCCTGCAGTGGTACTTATACACCACTAGGTTTTAATTACTAACATAGTTAACTTAAAGGGTGTATTCAGACAACTATTTACAACTTTCCCTAAGGAACATAGGTCAAAAAAATTCATTCTACTTTTTCGACCCAAAGTACGGAGTCATTTTACGGAGTTTTGTTAGGCGGGGTAGGGAGTAATTATTGATTGAACTTTTAAACTGTAACCGGTACCATTTAGTGACAAAAAGACTATCTTAAAACATATTTTAAAAAATTCGCTACGCAACATAGAAATCAAAAGTGTCCCAGAAGGCTTGTAAATTAATAATATTAATACCAATGCACTAATTTAAATTAGATTTAACAATATAAATAATTTTTGAGCAATAGATAATACGAATGTATTTTTCAAAACCTTTTACGTAGACAAAGACAAAAAACAAAAACTCTGGACACCAGGGCTCTGCCCACACGATAAGAAGAAGAAGTAGACAAAAATATTTACACCATGTTTGAAGTATGTTTAATGGTAAAGCCTTAAATATGTGCAAAAAAAATTTACCATCAGGTTTTTTAAAACGAGATAATAACTAAATTTTAAAATTGGAACCGGTACGGACGTGATTTTTTTTTTAATTTTGGTACATTTCTAGCTAGATTTCTAGGCTCAAATTGGCTCTTCAATTTAATACCGAAAAAAAATATCAATTATTAATTAGTCCCGGCTCAAACCGTAAAATGACTGGGCTACCATGTTCCTTAGGGAAAGTTTTTGACAAAGACAGTTTCATTGTCTTATACACCCTTACAATTTTTTCAGTAATTAAAAGATTTAACCCTAGAACGATTTATTTAACCTCATCAGACTTCTGCGTCAGCTCCAGCACCTGGGTGATGTATCGCGGAGAGTCGCTCTCATTCCACGTCCCAACTGTATTCCTAACTTTCGAAGACTCTGTTCTAGCACTATTACAGTGTATAATAGCACCGCGCGAGGTATATGGCTGGTTACCTCATCTTCATCCTACTCTTGCTTCAGGTCCGGCACCTGGGTGATGTATCGGGGAGCGTAGTCGCTCTCTTCCGACCTGTATTCCTCGATTTCGAAGTATTGGCTCTGTTCTAGCACTCCTATTCTGGTTCCAGAGTCACATTGACCGCCCGCGCCGGCAGCCAGCGCGCCTGTCGCACTATGAAACGCGCGCTGACCTTTGACTATTTATTGTAAGGACTAGCCTTCCGGCAGCATTTCCCCTCTGCCACGGTAAAAGATCAATTAATCATGTGCATTTACATTCAATTTTATACCTTATCTCTAAACGAGACAGCCTATAATTGCGAAACAATAATTTCGAACTTACAACGTTTGGGGTTCACGGGAGACTACTTTTCATGATTTTTAACGTTCATAATTAGAATCTAAAGTTATGGGTATAAAATCCAAAGTTGCGGATTTCATGTTACCTCGCCCCCCGCAAAAAGTGGCAGAAATGTTTGTTAGTAGAATTACACGCGTAACTAGTCCCTATATAAGTAGTCAAAGGCGCTGGCCGACATCGTTTCACTGTGAAACGATACAAGGCAACACCTAGCCTGTGGCACGATCGCTGAAACCAGCCTTACAGTAGGTACAGTAGTACCAGGTTTATAAGTCTTACCGATGTACCTGCGCAGTTGACAAATTTTAATAGCGCACGAAATTATATTCACCAATCAGGATGCGCCACCTTCAATCCACTATTACGCTATTGGCTTAATTGTTTTCGCACCCTTTGATTACTAACTGACTTCGGGTTTTGTCGGGAACTAGGGCCTGCTCTGCGCAAACGGAGATTGACGAGCGGAATTCTTTTCCTGGAGTGCGATTTTTGAAACTCAGTCGCTGAGCTCAGCAGTTGAAAATGTCAAAATTACTATGGAGATATGCATCTTTCTACTGCTGATTTGACTTTCAAAGAAAGATGCGTATCTCCATACATTTTCAAGTGTTGAATTCAACGTATGAGATTCAAAAATCGCACTCCTGGTCGTACTGTTTATAAATAGCTGTGAGATATATGGCTGGTTACCTCATCATCCTCATCCGACTCCTGCTTCAGCTCCGGCACCTGGGTGATGTATCGCGGAGAGTAGTCGCTCTCATCCGAACTGTAGTCCTCACTTTCATCACATTCGAAGTAGCGGCTCTGTTGACAACAAAAACAAGTTTTAGTCTGTAGGATTCTATTGAAAAGACCACGAAGCTGATGAGTGGGCCATAACTCCTTCACCGCGCGGGCCCCGTAGTTAGAACAGTAGGATTTTTTGGAGGCAAGTTAGGGTCATCGTGCCGTCAGAGAATTTTCATGCCGTTTTAGGGTTGAGCCCACAGCACATTATAAGAGGGGTTAGAAGTGCAAAGTGGGCGTAGAACGTGTCAACACAGGTTATGCAATGATTATTCAACACCATAAGGCGCGCTGCGTGGTAATTGTAGCAGCGTAAGCGGGAAGACAAGTGGCGACAGCCGTCTCCGAATCAAAAGCGCTACTTAGCATTTCTAACCCCTCTTATAACGTTCTTTGGTTGAGCCTCATCTGCTAGAGCGAGAAAGATAGCGGGAATGCGACAGCACCAGCAGTGGTACGACCTTTCTCGCTCTAGCCAATGGCGTTCCTGAGCGACAGAAAAGGATAGAGCGCGAAAAAATGCGATTCCGTGCTGCCAGATGAGGTTCAACCCTAATGAGGATATAATTCGAACAGCACTGCTTACAAAACGACGTTCCTTCATAGCTTAAACATTTGATAACTAAAAAAATATATTTTTAATACAATCTAGAAACTAATATCTGTGCAAAGTATTTGTCAGATTTCCTTTTAAATACATTAAGTTCTAAAAAAAAATCATATCAAATTTAATTGATATGAATTGGTTAACATTTTCTTGGACAGCGAACGAGACACAATAGAAATTTTATTATTATCACAGCTATAGCCAGTCACTGTCCACGAACGTGATGAAAAATAGGACAGGAGTGCAATTTTTGAAACTCATTTATTGAACTCAGCAGTTGAAAATATCAATATTACTATGGAAATATGCATCTTTCTTCTGCTGATTTGACATTAAAAAATCATACTCCAGAAGTGCGATTTTTGAAAGTCAAATCAGCATTAGAAAGATGCGTATCTCCATACATTTTCAACTGCTGAGTTCAACTTATGAGATTCAAAAATCGCACTCCAGAAATTCGTTTGCATGGCACTCCGTGCAAACGAAGTTCTGTCCTATTTTCTGACACGGACGCTGTAAGGAATATCCTCTTAAAGTCTTAGTTGAGTTGGAAAATTTAAGGTTTGAATAAAAAACAATTTTATTAGGTAACGTTTAATTAACTTGGTTATTGGTTATAAGTACTTAATCAAAGTAATGAAAGTATTACTAACTACTTATATCCATTTAAAATCTAAGTAGTTCCAACTCTTAATTAGTCAACCAGATCTATTCCTCATTTAAAATCTGTCTCCGAAAAAAAGCACCTAAGTACTTAAAATAATAACACAAATTAAAAAAAATTAAAAAAAAAATTGGTGATACATCATCTACTTTGTTATTGGTAGGTAATTAATCTACCACTACCTGACCACTACTGTCAATCAGATCTATTTCTCATTCAAAATCAGTGTCCGGAAAAAACAATTTAATAAAAAGAACTTAGAAAAAGAATAACACTAATTAAAAAATATTGGAATGATGCTTATAGTTACCTACTTTGTTATTGGTAGATACTTACATAATAAAACAAACAAACAATAAGTATTCAAAATAATTTCAACATAATTGGTCGATCAGGAGTGCGATTTTTGAATCTCATACGTTGAACTCAGCAGTTCAAAATGTATGGAGATACGCATCTTTCTACTGCTGATTCGACTTTCAAAAATCGCACTCCTTGAGTATGATTTTAGAATGTCAAATCGGCAGTAGAAAGATGCATATCTCCATAGTAATTTTGACATTTCCAACTGCTGAGCTCAGCGAATGAGATTCAAAAATCGCACTCTTCTATTTCTCATTTAGAATCAGTCCCCGAAAAAAAAAATTAATAAAAAGAATGTACCTAAAACTACCTAAAAGAATAAAATAATAAAAAAAAATGGAATGATAATCAAAAAAAGAACATTCATGCATTCAGCCATTTGACGAAAACATTATCGTCATCTTGCTTACACTTGAGGCGGTTCAGTATAACCGACAGCAATTTCGTCAATTTATGCGACACGCAATATTCGAGCTGACTCCAAGTGTTCTCCGATGTCAGACTGTCGGCTATCTTTTCCAGACAGATCTCTTCCAGCTCCGTCATCATGTAGTACGAAGCAAGGGAAAGCAGCTCCAAAGAAACGTTTTCGGGAACAACGCTCTTGTAAATAAAGTCCTTGAATTGCTGGACCGTGTTCTTGGAAATTCCAGGCACCTCCACATGGCCCTGAGCGGTTTCCTTCCACTTTCCACTTAGCATTGTCTTCAGGACCGGGCTGGAAACAGCCAAGACAAGTCTGTGGAAACGGACGCAGCCGTCGTCAACGCGAAGTTCGAAGTCAGTCATATCTACATCATTGTAAAGATCATAGAATTTGTTGAGATTAGGTTTTATGATCTGCATTTTAATGTCTATTTCGAATCCGTTTTTTCCTTTATTGTGATATACTAGAACCCAGGCGTTGTCGTTTTTGAAAGTACGGTTCTTGATGAACATAGCTTCGCTGGTAACTCTGATGGTCTCGTCTGTGTCGAGTTTTAATTTCGAAAATCTGAAGTATACCGAGTGTGACAGACAGCCCTCCACGTTTAGAACGTGCACTTGGAGCGAAAATTGTGTCAGACTTATAGTATAATACTCGGTGGGAACGATTGTTTTCGTTTGCCTTGATTGAATTGTGAGACTCATATTCAGCGTCTCTCCCTGAACGATGTTTTTGATCTCCAAACTGAAAAAGAGTAATATTATCCGTAAAATAGAAGGAAAACACAAAAAAAATCCTAGAGTGAGTGCTGAAATCACGTCTAAAAGAGATGAATGGAAAAGGATGACATAGCATTTACTCCAAGTAATAGGATAAGGGAAGAGAATGATGATGATGAGTCAAAACTTAAGATGTCAGCATGACAATATATAAGGTCTAACAAAACTAGCTGAAACTATTTTAAGGGGATGATCAGACCATCAAACTGAACAACTTTCTCTATGCGACTAATATCGATGGTCTGATCATTAAATTAGATCTAATTTTTTTAGACCTTATATTAGTAAATACGCAAGTAATAGGAACGGATCAGGTCAGTTAACGTCCTTTTCCCTGAACGTCCATCGCCCGAATTCCTTGTACGACTATTAACCCGAACGGCCTTTTCCTCGTACGTCTATTTCCTTGTACGAACATTTCCCCTTACGACCCTTTCCTTGAATGGGCATACATTTATGATCATAAATATCATAATACATTTTAATTAGTTATTTTGACTGGAGGAATTATTTTTCCTTTGCCCTCCTGATTTTACAAATCATTAAAAAAAACATTTCCATAAGAAAAATCATTACAGAAAAGACATCGCCCACCCACGTGACGAAATGTATTAGTTTCAAATCGTTTCACAACTAACGAATGAGTACTTGATCATAGAACACATACATATAAATAGTATGATAGCTTAAATTATATACAAAATAGAAGGAATGTCATACTTCCCAAGGAAATGGAAATTATCCTTTTCTATTGTAGCCTTAAGAAAAGTATATCATGCTATGTCATCTTAGTACAAACTAAGTGGAACGCTGATTTTCCATAGACAGCTTCCGCCATCTATCGGTTATGTTGCGAAGCACTATTTGTAGAACTAGGGTTCATATCGGAGTAACAGCGCACCTCACGCGCTGCGCTGTAGTAGTGAGAGATTTCGCCCATATCAATCACTGTCTTGTTGGTCTAGCGGTCTAGACAACCGGCTTACGATCCGGGTAGCTAAGGTTCGATCCTCGTGTCGGCCGATCGACTTTTTCAATTTATTTCATAATGTGGCGCCCCCTAGTGCTAATAAGCGGCAACGCAATTAGGACGTCCTAAAATTCAAGGCGGGTTACCTATCTATATCCAATATACATATTAATCTATGAAGTATATACTCTAGAAAGAGCCTCATGGTACCGTATAAAACAAAAGGGGCCAACTTTCTTAGGTTGGTGTGCCTGAGGCGCCATACAAATTATGTCTGTGTGCGTGTATATGGATAGGGTCTAAAGGCCAATACTGGTTAAAAAAAAATTCTACGCTTTTGTAGCTTCGACTGTCAATCTTGACATATAACTTATCCAAGATTGTAGCATATCTTATAAAATTAAAATTTACCATTTTTGAGGCGAAACGGGATTGGGAGTCTTCCTTTTCAAAATAACGAAAATTTGTCTAATATTTTCCGATAACATACCTCATTTTTGTTATGTTGGTAGTACTTGGTAGCCAACTTTTTTTCTAAACTCTTAGATGAATCTCTCTAGATAGGTACCTGTAAATATAAATCAATGTATAAAACGTGGTAACTTAGTAGCCTGTCAGGCAAGACATGGGTTGATCCCAGTTCAAAGTAGGTAAATAATGGATTAGACCAAAGAGTAATCTAAACTATTATAAAACTGTAACAGGAAGTTTGTCTGTACATTGAAGATATTAACAAAAAAAGTTACGATATGGCTTTTAGGTATCCCTGTTTTTAGGTATACATATCATCAATTTTTGGATTTTTTGTTTGACTGTGTGTTTGTTTGTTTGAACGAGCATCACGCAAAAACTACTGAACCGATTTTGATGAAACTTTTTTTTTTTTGTTGATAGCTTATGATCTTACCTAAAATCTGGTATATAATTTGTGCGGACAAAGTTAACGCTCGTATAAGTATATAAGAAAAGAGAACCCACTCGTAGCAACATTATACATCCACCTTATGTCAAATTGAAAGCTAGCTAGCGCCATCTATGTTTCACCGACAATAATTCAAGCTATACTATACCTCATAGACTTATATATTACGTTTATATCTATGCTATACCTAGTATAGTATTATATTATCTGTGACTATACATACCAACTTAACTCATACCGATAGATATTATTGTTTTGAATGCTAGTTTTCGTTCAATCCCGCACCGATCGAGTGAAATTCCAGTATCCCTACTATTCCTGTAACCTGAAAATTGGTTAGAGAACAACAGAAACTCCAGAACATCACTAAATCGGCACGAAATTGAACGAAAACTACAAAAAACACGCACATTACGCAAGATAGGTAGCCATTTTGCGAATTTGTCAATTTGACATTGACATAGACAATAAAATCTTTTCTTTTCATAGTTCTGCGGAGTATTTCCTAGATGGCAGCACATTCTATGCAATCGGAAAAAGCCACCAAAAGGCGATTGTCCTCCGCCTGGATTAGACTATAAGGTGCCTATTAAAAACATTCCCAAAATTGTTTAGCTCAGTCCCCTAAACCACAGAATAAATACTAGTACCACCCCCTAAACTAGGTATTTTTTTTAGGAATGTAGATATTCTTAGGGGTCAATTGGAGTTGGGAGCCTTAGGGGCACTATGCAACAAGTATGCAACGCCCATACACCCTCCCTGAAGGCCTGTGCCCTGCAGCTTAGATCAAAGTAAAATTAATGGATAGGCCCAAAGCGCGTTTAATTAAACCACACAACTAGTACACTTGGTTCATACAAACTAGCACACTTGTCTGTCATCTCGGTACATATTCTAGTACACTTGATCCACACAAACTAGCACACTTGTCTGTCATCTCGGTACATATTCTAGTACACTTGGTTCATACAAACTAGCACACTTGTCTGTCATCTCGGTACATATTCTAGTACACTTGGTCCATACAAACTAGCACACTTGTCTGTCATCTCGGTACATATTCTAGTACACTTGGTCCATACAAACTAGCACACTAGTCTGTCATCTCGGTACATATTCTAGTACACTTGGTCCATACAAACTAGCACACTTGTCTGTCATCTCCGTACATATTCTAGTACACTTGGTCCATACAAACTGAACAACTTTCTCTATGGGACCAATATCGAAATGGAGAAAAAAAACAACTGTCCCATACAAAGCAGCAAACAACTCCACTCAAATGGACAGCTGAATTTTTTTTCGCCATTTCCTTTGGTCCCATAGAGAAAGTTATTCAGTTTAAGGTCTGGAGTGCGATTTTTGAAACTCACGTTGAACTCAGCAGTTGAAAATGTCAAAATTACTATGGAGATATGCATCTTTCTACTGCTGATTCGACTTTCAAAAATCGCACTCCTGAAGTATGATTTTTGAAATTTATATCAGCAGTAGAAAGATGCATATCTCCATAGTAATTTTGACATTTTCAACTGCTGAGCTCAGCGAATGAGATTAAAAATCGCACGCCTGGAGTATGATTTTTCAAAGTCAAATCAGCAGTAGAAAGATGCATATCTCCATAATAATTTTCACATTTTCAACTGCTGGGTTCAACATATTCGCACTCTAGGAGTGCGATTTTTGAAACTCATTCTTTGAGCTCGGCAGTTGAAAATGTATGGAGATACGCAATGATATTCTATACAAGGAGGACTTCGCATCACTAAGTTATACCCAGTTGTTTTACATTACTGCTTTTTAACCAAATACATTTGAAAGGACTGGAATGTCAGCGGCAATGTATGACAGCTGGACATAACTGATGCATACAAAGGTGACATTAGAGACATGTGCCATGTTTAGGCTTTGTTATTGTATGACATGATGACTCTATGATTATAAAAACTCATTGGAGATACGCATCTTTCTACTGCTGATTTGACTTTCAAAAATCGCACTCCAAAGGCAAGTCAGCAGTAGAAATATACATAGTTATCCATAGTAATATTGACATTTTCAACTGCTGAGTTCAAAGAATGAGTTTCAAAAATCGCACTCCAGATCATCCCCTTAAATAGTATCAGCTAACTTTGTTAGACCTTATGCAGGGTGAAATTGATATCATTAGCATCCTTTTAAACTAAGAGTCTACGCATCAAACTGAACAGCTTTCACAATGGGAGCAAACCGATCTGTATATATATAGGCTGTGATAATGACATGGACAATTAAGTCAAAACTTATTGACCAAGAAAATAGATAAATAATAAAAATTTAAGACAATACTGATTTCGGGGTGTTCAGAAACATTGCTAAAAGTACCTGATTCACCTTTTTTAGCATGCAGGTTGTAGAAGGGCTCATTTTTAACCCCCGAGTGCCCCCGACACAAAAAGAGGGGTGTTATAAGTTTGACGCCTAAGTCTGTCTGTTTGCCTGTCTGTCGGTGTGTCTGTCTGTGGCATCGTAGCTCCCAAACGGGTGGACCGATTTCGATGCGTTTTGTTTTTAATAGACAGCAAATTTTTGCGAGTGTTCAGCTGTTTTCGTATAACTTTAAAAATTATGAAATAAGATTAAATTACAAATTAAAAAAAACCGCCAACGCCAAAAACAAACATTTAAAAAGTAAAATTTAATTCGGTCACCGATATTATTTTATATGTAAGCAAATGTATGTTTTAATGGGCTCATTTTCATTGGTCGATAACTCGGTCGACATACAGCATGCGGGGACTCCCCGTAGGCGGGCTAACGACCAATGAAAATCAACAAGTCGATACAGTAGTGGTCGTTACGCCACATACGGGTATTCCCCGCATGCTGTATATCAACCAATAGCCCAGTCATTTTACGGTTTGAGCTGGGACTAATTAGTAATTGATATTTTTTTTTCAGTAAGTATAGTATTTAAGAGCCAATTTGAGCTTAGAAATGTACCAAAATAAAAAAAAAATCCCATCAGCAACAGTTCCAAATTTAAAATTTCAGTATTATCTCGTTATAAAAAACCTGATTGTAATTTTTTTTTGCACATATACAGGGAGAAATTGATATCATTAGCATCATTTTAAACTAAGAGTCCACCCATCAAACTGAACAACTTTTACTATTGGAGCAAACCGATCGGAGCAACAAAAAAATCAGCTGTTGCATACTAACCTGCAATGCCTATGCGACTCAAAACTACTGTTGCCTATGCAAGATGATTTTTTTTTGCTCCAATCGGTTTGCTCCAATAGTAAAAGTTGTTCAGTTTGATGGGTAGACTCTGATTTTAAAAGGATGCTAATGATATCAATTTCACCCTGTATAATATTCTTTCTTAATATGCTGACACTTTTTTAAAGGAATGATCAGACTATCAAACTGAACTACTTTCTCTATGGGACCAAAATCGAAATCACGAAAAAAAATCAGCTCTTCCATACAAAACTGCAAACCTACTCGAGCCAAAATGTATGGGACAGCTGATTTCTTTTTCGTGTTTTCGATATTGGTCTCATAGTGAATGTTGTTCAGTTTGATAGTCTGATCATCCCTTTAAAAAGTGTCAGCATATTAAGAAGGTAATTACCATTATGTATACATAACTTCAAACATGGTGTAAATATTTTTTTCAACTTAGAAGGTTTTGAAAAATACATTCGTATTTTCTAATAAAAAACCTCATTTTTTAAATTTCTATACAGGGTGTAAGTGACAGCCTAGCAAATACTGAAACGGTGAACTCAGACTATCAAACTGAACAACTTTTACTATGGAGCCTACCTCAGGAGACGCGAAAAAAAATCAGCTGTCCCATACATTTGAGTCGGGTAGTAACAGCAGTTTTGTGTGGAACATCAGATTTATTTTCGCGCCTCCTGAGGTAGGCTCCATACTGAAAGTTGTTCAGTTTGATGTTCTGAGTGCACCGTTTCAGTATTTAGGCCACATAAGACATCAAAATATCACTAGATCTAGTGAAAAAGTCTCTGAAAGCGGCAACACTCCTTACGGAATCTAATTTCGAATCAGGTTTAGTCCGGATGCATGTGGCGGACCTAATAATGAATTTAGTCTGCCATACCAAGAATAATATACCACTCACTAGTCTTCAAAAAAGATTTAAAAAAAAATACATATGTCTACTAAAATTGATAACCAACTTAAAAAATAAAAACTGCTAATTTTTATTAACTTACCAATATTTTATGAGGGAAAGTGACCCTTTTGCTATGATTCCCTAAAACCAACTGCGCTGAAATTGAAGTTGACAAATGAAGAATCTCTACTCGAAATATGTGCAAAGTTTGACTGAGGTTTGTCTCTCATTTCCAAGAAAATGTCGCTGGGGGGGATCGGATCAGGCCTATGACAGCTTTAGTTCCGATAGTTCCGTTTTGGCGCTGAAGTCACATTTTCGCTCATGAAACGGCAATAGGACGATGATAGGACGCCATATTGAACTTACAGCAACAGCAGCGTCATGCCGTGTTGTTGCGACAGAAGCTTATTTATCTTGTATTTTCGCTTGAGTTGAGAATCTTTGAGAAGCCTTATTTTTTTTTTTTTTATTTGTGGTCCGAAACCGCCTAAAGGGACATAATAATGTCATCGATAAGTTCGTTCCTTGGTCAAATATCCCTATTTTTGCATTTTGGAATCACTGTATACGGTATACACACCAAATTAATGTTCAAAAAATTGTATCAGTGGTTAATAATTAATAGTTTTTACAGTGTTGAAGAGTTTTGAAATTTTAAGTGTAAGTAAATAAATAATGTAAAATATAAAGTGTTAATATTGTAGGTTTACATAGTTTAAGTTGTTAACATATTTGCATGCTGTTGCTACAGCTGAACAGAAGAAACTTATTTCGTATGTTATACCATCTTTGTAATTATGTAATATTTACCTCTTTCAAAGAAAATACAATATATTATATTCTATTCTATTCATACATATAACTACAAGTTCTCTACAAATTAGCTTGACGACAGCAGCGCCACAACGGAGCGATTGGAACTAAGTGAAAATTTCACTGTCCCATCTCTAGCTTGCTACATATCAGTAGGTATTATGTGGGAGGGGACTTCCCGCGAATCCAATCCGTTGAAGCTAGTGAGTAATTGAGTGATGCACATTTCTGAGTTTGTTCATTTCAGTGTGAATAAGCAAAATGAAACGAATCAATCTATATGTTTACCTATAATACACATAATGACATTGTAAATTTGGCGTGGATGTACGTTGGAGGCATCTGCAAAAATTCTCGGTGTTTAGATAATTATATGGAATACATTAAGAAAATGTTTAGAATTTTTGTCTCTTTGTTCGTGCACGGATCACTTAAAAACTACCTAACCGATTTGGATGGGGTTTTCACAGAAGCATAGGGCTTAGTTCGGATTAACATTTAGGTTTTTTATCGCAATCAGTCCACGCTATCAAAAGTTATGAGTATTTAAATTAAAGTCAGTGGTCTGCGCGTACGGAGTCGCTGGCGCCGCGCCGCTACTCTTCAAATAAATAAGATTGCTTAAGTAAGGAATACAAATTATGTACAATTTATAGGGATCCTACAGAAACCATTAAACAAGAAAAATGGCTCCATAGATGGCGTTGACACTAGACTGGAGATAATAAAGTACAAATTCGTGTTTGTAAGGAAGCACAAAAATATAAAATAAATAAAATAAACGTTTATTTGACACATAACAGTTACAATACATCAATGAAATCCCTGCAGCAGGTGAGAGTAAGATCTGGTACATGCTGCAGTGGCTTCCCCAATCTAAGTGTAAATAAATATATATATTGTATTTTATTTCTGTATTTTACTGTTTATGTTTTGGTGTAAAATAAAGTATATTTGATTGATTGATTGATTGATAAATTAATGTTATGCTAAACTTACCACTTAAGACAGAGGTTGTTTTTAGTAATAATCATAATTTAAAAAAAGTTTCGAATTATTTTTTAGAGTTTTGCAATGCAATGTGTGTGTATTTGTTTGTGCGTGTGTGTGTGTGTGTGTGTGTGTGTGTGTGTGTGTGGGTGTGTGTGTGTTTGTGTGTGTGCGTCTGCGTTTGTGCATGAGGGTGCGTGAGAGTGAGCGACCGAACTTTTGATGTGCGGGGGCTGGATGGGAGGCCGTTGAAGTGGTTCTGGATTAAGTGTGGACTGGATGTGGTTGTTAGCCCTACGAGTCTTATCTTGGGAACGAATGACTGTTATCAGCAGCCATTCACTAACATTCAAATTGATGTAAGTACAAGCACTTAGAAAGGTTTCTCTGCGATATCGGAGTGGAGTAACATGTAGTATACAGATATCAGAAATTTTATTTGTGAAACCAGGTACATTATAAGGTGTAACATAAAAAAAAAGTGTCTCTCTAGCTTCTGTCCGCAGCAGACATACAAATATCATCACATTATCACATTATAAAGAAATATATTATAATAATCTTGGGTCTAATCATCAATATCTCAATTCAAGCTCTACAAAAATACAAATAAGTATATTTACAATTTTTTTTTCTTTTATAAGATGTCATTTTATACATTATATAATAATAATATACGTGGGTATTGTATAGATTTCGGGCGTATGAATGAATGGTAAGCTTTCTATTACAAATAGGTTTTCGGTCAGTTAAATGAACAGATATTTTGTACAAATTCTTGTTTTTAAGGAAGCAGAAAAATATGAATAGACATTTTGTCACCGGATGCGTCTGACTTAGTAACATACATTTTTGTTTACATTTTGGCCTAAATTTATATCTTCGCATCCAACTCACGTCAACGTCATCTATCGCTGTATGTTGAACTACATTTTACTTGCTTTCAGAAAGCTCCTAATTTACACTTAAAGAGGAAAAAAAATATTTTTGATTTGTTTATATTAAATATATAATACTGAACCGATCTGAATAATAGGGGAGTGAACTGCATAAAATATATTTTAGTTTAATCTTCTTAGTAAAAAAAATATTGGAAAATAACGCTATACACACATTTATAGTTTTTTTAGCTAGAATACTATTTTTAATAACATGATGAAATATAAAAAGTAATGAAATGTTGATGACGTCACTTGTGGGTGTATAGTACATTTTTTTCATACAACGCGCGCGTTTCGACGTTCGATTAAAAGTTTCCAATTTGAGAAATTATTCGATCCCCTATTCTTTCCCCATTAGAATGTCAAGTCAAGTCAATTGTATCGGGAAAGGGGCATTGCAACGCATGGCAGGCACAGCTTTTCTCTAAAAATTTACACATACCTATTATGAATTTTACATGTTTTATTTAGGTAAGTATTATTAGGTTGGGGAAAAAGTTTCTTCGCATTTTTTAAGAAAATTCAAAACATTTTTTAATATAGTTTATTTACATTTAACTAAAGTATGTAGGTAGGGACATGATCCCATTGCTATAGAAATTTTGGGGCTTCTGATCAAAATACCGCGACAAGTAGTTTTGGCAGTCCTCTCGTGATGTTAACCTGACACTGCCTAAAGAATTCTGAAGAGACCGAAACAGGTGGAAATCTGAAGGTGCAAGGTCAGGACTATACGGCGGATGCATTAACACCTCCCAGCCAAGCTCTCTTAATTTTTGCTGAGTGGCTAAAGATTTGTGAGGTCTAGCGTCATCATGATGAAAAACCACACCCCTTTTGTTGATTAATTCCGGCCTCTTTCTCTCAACTTCTTGCTTTAATCTCCTCAGTTGTTCGCAGTAGAGTTCAGAATCGATGGTCCTGCCTGGTGGTAACAGCTCATAATGAATAATGCCCTTCCAATCCCACCACACACACAGCATCACCTTGTTGCGAGTTAACCCGGGTTTCGCCACAGTCTGTGAAGCCTGACCGGCCTTCGACCACGACCTTTTTCGCACGTTCTTGTCGTACGTGATCCACTTTTAATCACCAGTTATCAGCTTCTTCAAAAATGGTTCGGTTTCATTACGTCGTAATAAAGAGTTACAAATGAGTACACGGTTCATTAGGTTTCTTTCAGTGAGCTCGTGAGGTACCCAAATATCGAGCTTTTTTGTGTACACAGTTTTTTTCAAATGAGCAAAAACTGTTTTGTGGTCAATTCCCTGTTCTTCAGCTACGTCGCTACTACTGATATGCCGATCTTGCTCCACTTTTTAAAAAATTGCATCCATTTTATCCGTAATAGGGAATGCGAAGAACCTTTTTCCCCAACCTAATATTACTCCATCTATTGCACTTTTTCATACACTTTTGAAAACAGTTCAAAACCATCGAGTCAACTAAAATGATTAGTGCACGCCACCTATGACAACACTAGACACTTTCAAGCCCAACGAGACATTCTTATTAGATTGTAAAGCATGCCATTTCTCTCTTTTTTTTCATAGTGATGAGAGTGAGATGGCATCGTTTTCTTTCTTTCTCACTTAGGTGAGAGAAAAGAAGATGAAGATAAAAATAGTGATCGATCGTGTTTCTTTACAATCAACGAACGAACGAACAAAGGTTACTGTTTTCTTTTTCTTGGAAATTCGACATCAACTTTGTAATTTATTGCTACCATTTGAACTAATAATTATAATAATTTGTTAGTTGTTTTGCGTTCGACTCTGAGTAGTTGATTACAGGGATTTTAAGGAATCCTAGAGAGAGGATCGCTTTAGAAAACATCGATCGGTCAGAGTGTCGTCGTATCTCATACAATATAGGTAAGCTAATTTCAGCATTTTCAATTTTGTACTTCATAAAAATAGTATGGCATCATAAGTTTTCTATGCTCACACGTTTAGTTATACCTATTATAATGGCCTTAGAATGGACTTTCCCATTTCATCCCGTGTGAGTGTCGTTAGAGCAACTAAGGGATAAAATTACTTATGCAGTATTTTTGTGGGCGAAATAAACCTTTAAGGTGGTTTCAGTCCATACAAAGGTTTGACGCACAATACGCGTAGACGGAATTAATAATAGTAATATTTTATATATGGAAAAATAGTTCAGAAAATCTAGTTGCCGCGTAACAAATAGCATTTGCATTTTATAATATAATTACGAAGATATAAAGCTTTTAAAATTTTGTAAAATTTCAAAGCTTTTTCGTAATTATTTTATAAATTGCAGATGTTATTTGTGACGCGGCATCTAGATTTTCCAAACTATTTTTCCATATATACAAAGTTACTTATATTAATACCGTCTACGCGTATTGTGCGTCAAAGTTTTGTATGAAATTGATCCCTCTGCAACCGCCTTAATAGGTAGGTCTTTAATATGGACTCCAGCCCTGCGGGTTCCGTAAGAAAACTTATTTATAAAGGACAAACTTAACTTTGCCATAGAAAAAAAAATCCTGTTTTGTATGTAACACATTTAATTGTATACGCAGTAGCATGGAATATATTTGTTTTTATCGGTTTGAAACCATAATACAAATTAAAAAATAATTACAGGTACCTAGGGAGATACATCCAAGATATTTGTCAAAGAGTTGGCTACCAAGTACTACCAACATAACAAAAATGAGGTAAGTTGGTTAGACTGGGGTCAAACGGTCCATTTATTGCTTAAGTTTAGAATTTTGATGGTTTTAGACTTTTAGTATAGAGACCCATTACTTTGCCCATTTGACCCATACCTGGGGTCGTTTGAACCAGATTTTCAAAATTATATAATGTAAGTCATATTTGCTTCTCGTCAAAATAACAGAAAACGTACTTAATTTTTATTTTATACAGGGTGTGTCCCTTAACACCCGTTACAGCCGGGTTATATTATAATATATACTTAAATTGTTTCATTTTTGTTTAATTTTCAAAAGTAAAGTAAATGCTATCCTATCCATATGAATAATTTATTTTACTAACATTTGATACTCTTTTTTTCAGACTGAAAAACTTTGTACTTCGAGAAGACACTCTGACTTTGAAGCTAGATATGAAGGAATACGATGTACAATATATCCTAAACGACAATTATATTGGTTCGTCAATTTTTTCACTCTATAACAAAATCGAGTCGAATTCAGTTATTGCCAGAAAGCGTATAGTATATATTCAATTTTCGAAAACAAAGTTCGACGCAGTAGACGAGACGTTCCGCGTCACCAGCGAAGCTCTGCGCATCGTGAACATGCCTTTCAAAAATGATGGCTCCCAGCATCAGTATATTACAAGTCATAGCGAAGCAGACATTAAAATACAGGTAATAAAACCACAACAAACTACAACAACAACAACAACTATTACAAAACAAATTCTATGATCTTTACGATGACGAAACTATGACTGACTTCGAACTTCGCGCTGACGACGGCTGCGTCCGTTTCCACAGTCGTCTTGGCTATTTCAAGCCCAGTCCTGAAGACAATGCTCAGCGGAGAGTGGAAGGAAACCACTCAAGGTCAAGTTGAACTCCCTGGAATTTCCAAGAACACGATCCAGCAATGCAAGGACTTTATTTACAAGAGCGTTGTTCCCGAAGACGTTTCTCTCGAGCTGCATTCCCTTGCTTCATACTATATGATGATGGAGCTGGAAGAGATCTGCGCGGAAAAGATTGTCGACACTCTGACATCTGAGAACATTTGGAGTCTACTGGAATATTGTGTATCGCATAAATTTACGAAATTTGTTGACGGCTATTCTAAACCGGCAAGCTGACGAAAATGTTATTTTCAATTTGCTGTACCCTGAGTCTGAACCGAATGAGTGATTTCTTTATTTTATAATTATATTAAAATATCATTTAAAGTATAATTAATTCTTTTACGTTCTCATATCCTAACTATTATAAAACTGTAACAGAAGTTTGTCTGTACATTGAAGATATTAAAAAAAAATTAACGATATGGTTTTTAGGTGTCCCTGATTCCTTATCACCAATTTTTGGATTTTTTGTCTGTCTGTTTGATTGCGTATTTTTTTTTTTGGTTCGAGCATCACGTAAAAGTTAGATAGCTTATGATCTGACTTAAAATCTGGTATATAATTTGTGCGGATGAAGTCGCGGGTTAACTCTAGTTAATTATACAGGATGAAATTGATATCATTAGCATCCTTTTAAACCAAGAGTCTACCCATCAAACTGAACAACTTTTACTACGGGAGCAAATAAAAAATCAGCTGTTCCATACTAAACTGCAATCTCGCCGCGCGAGTTCGCGACTCAAATGTATGCAACAGCTGATTTTTTTTGCTCCACTCGGTTTGCTCCCATAGTAAAAGTTGTTCAGTTTGATGGGTAGTCTTTTAGTTTAAAAGGATGCCAATGATATCAATTTCACCCTGTATAATTAAAACCTGACCAGAAAAAAAAAATAACCTGCGATCAATTGTAATAACAATATTTCGTGTCCGTGTTGCTAGCCATAGAATATAGCCCAGTCATTTTACGGAGTTTTGTTAGGCGGGGTAGGGAGTAATTATTATTTGGACTTTTAAACGGTAACCGGCACCATTGAGTGACAAAAAGACTATTTTAAAACATATTAAAAAAAATCTCTACGCAACATAGAAATCGAAATTGTGTGTCCCAGAAGGCTTTTAAATTAATAATATTAATATCAATGCACTTATTTGACTTAGATTTGAAAATATACATTATTTTTGAGTAATAAAATAGGCAAAACTTAAAAAATTAGGAATTTATTAGAAAATACGAATGTATTTTTCAAAACCTTCTAAGAAGACAAAAATATTCACACCATTTTTGTAGTATGTATAATGGTAAAGCCTTAAATATGAGCAACAAAAAATTTACCATCAAGGTTTTTTAGAACGAGATAATTGCTAAATTTTATAATTGGAACTGTTGCTGACGTGATTTTTTTTAAATTTTGGTACATTTTTAGGCTCAAATTGGCTCTTCAATATTATTCCGAAAAAAAGACAATTAGTAATTAGTTCCGGCTCAAACCGTAAAATGACTGGTCTTATAGTTGTTAGCGTTCACATGAAAGGGATCTGGCTGGGATTAGGTCAAATAAATAGTGCCTCCGTACTTTATGAGATATAGATTTGTATTACTTGGTACGTGAAATGAGGCTGCTGACGAGCTGGCACAAAGAGGGGCGGAAGAGGACGCCATAGGCCCCGAGCCCTACTGCGGCATCTCTCGCAACACCTCTAGACGTGTGCTAAAGAAATGGACCGTGAACCAAAGCCGTAAGCTCTGGTCGGATACACCAGGACTGAGGCATGCGAAAGAACTTGTGACCGGCTTTTCAAACAGACATACCTCGGATGCCATCAATTTAAAACGCAACGACTTAAGGCTCTTTGTACGAGCCTTAACAGGACACTGCAAGTTAAACAAACACCTACACAGAATGGGGCTTGTAGATTCACCCACTTGCAGATTCTGCTGTGAAGCAGAGGAAACGCCCATACACCTGCTCTGCGAATGCGAAGTGCTCATTCACAGCAAGAGTCTCCATCTAGGTGGATGCATACTAACACCTACTGACATTAGGGACCTCCCCTCTAAAAGCATAACACGGTTCATGAAGTCCGTGGGCCTAGGAAATGACCTTTAGGTCTAGGGTGACATCTACAATAGATCTGTCCAGGTCGCAGTAGCTATTTGGTCATTGACCAAGCCCTTATAATCAAATAATAAATCATTGGTACGGTACAGTTCAGCCTGGTACGCTAGCTTGACGTCAAGGTAGCGTAGACATTTTCTGTGGCTGTAACGGCTTTCATTACAGCAACGATTTTACACTCAAAAAATAGTGCTCAAATATACTGGAGATATAAATAAGTTTTGGGGTGATTGGGGGTAATCTGTGCGCGACACGGAGCAACACACGTCAAAACGTCAAACACCAACGTGTTAATTGCTACCTACATTGAGGAGTCGCGCTGCAAGTCTGACGGACGGCGGACGCGTGCGTATTGGCATCTGTTAGGCTTGCACGTGGCTCCGCCATTTTGTAAACTCTTTTGTGTTTTCAAATATTATTGATTTTTAACATGTTACAGCCATGTTGTGCTACATACACACACCACAGAACAGAACAGATTGAAAATTTCGTTCTCTGGGTAGTGGGCTCGGTGGCGAAATTGGATAACGCAGTTCCCAGGTTTGGAAAAGTGCGGGTTCAAGTCCCGCCCGAGACAAATTTTTCAATCTTTAATTTGATTCTTTTGTGTTTAAAACGTTAACTTGAGATTATAACAATATCTTCAACACTTGATACTGGCGAAATCATCAAGGAAACGACATTAAATAAAATCGACTGTATGAGCTAGATCCCTTTGCCTTGAATTAAACCACAAAAAATATCAAAAGACGGTTTTCTTGGAAATTCGACATCGAACTACCTACATTCTGAACTTTATTGCTAAACTTTGAACAAAAATAAAATACAGTTCTTGGCGTTCCGACTCTGAGCAGTTGATTATGGGAACTTCAAGTAATCCTAAAGAAAGAATCCCTTTAGAAAACATCTCATACAATAACGGTAAGTTAATTTCAGCATTTTCAATTTTGTACTTTATTAACACGCTTGTTTATTTTTATTTCATTGGAAAACCAACTGCAATATAATACAGTAGTGAGAAAAAAGCAGAAGGCCAATAACAGGTTTTCACTGGTATACAGTATAGTTGAGAAAAACCAAATGGTTTAATGTTTTAAAACGCACATAAGTCAGCACACATGTCGGCCTACAGGTGAATATAAAAAGAACGTCATACACTTAAGAGGCTATGTGAAAAAAATAGGATTCTTCAATGCGTCATAATACATGAAGTATTAACAGTAGGAAGTAGGAGTATGATTAGCGGATATGTGTCAATTGAACATATAATTGAAGTTTTGATTAGAGCCAAAACACGATTAAGACACATTTTCTCGATATGATAGAAAAACAAGCCAAAGTAGCCTCCGCCTTTATCGATAAACGCTTGGAACTGTTAAACGGTGAATAATAGAAACAAGAGACTTGATTTAAAAAAAAGAGATTGATATTTTATAAATTTTGATTAGAGCAGAATTGAACTTACATAAATAGTACAATCACAATTAAATAAAGTTTGTTTTACGCTTGCGTCGTTTCAGGCACGCGCACCGCCCCATCTCATTCTCTCGCATCAGGCAGTAATATAAGCTATCACACGCCCATTTCGCTTCAATTATTTTTCGACATAGTTAAGGTGGTTGCAGAGGGGTCAATTTTTTACAAAACTGACGCACAATACGCGCAGACGGAATTAATATAAGTTACTTTGTATATATGGAAAAATAGTTTAGAAAATCTAGATGCGAAGAAAATAATTACGAAGATATAAAGCTTTGAAATTTTTCATACAAAATTTTAAAAGCTTTATATCTCCGTAATTGTATTATAAATTGCAAATGTTATTTGTGACGCGGCATCTAGATTTTCTAAACTTGAAATTTTTCATACAAAATTTTAAAAGCTTTATATCTCCGTAATTATATTATAAATTGCAAATGTTATTTGTGACGCGGCATCTAGATTTTCTAAACTATTTTTCCATATATAAAATATTACTTTTATTAATTCTTCTACGCGTATTGTGCGTCAAACTTTTGTATGGACTGAAACTACCTCAAACACAAAGCATTGCAAAAACAATAAACAAAAAAGAAAAATCCTTAGTCTAACAATAACCTCTACACTTCATAAGCAAAAACATCACGACTACAACCTCCTTGTCGACTCGACGCTAGAATTAAAGAGATCAATATTATAAGTATTGCATAGTTTATGTGTTTGTTTTTAATTTGTGTGGTAATGTCCAAGATTTTTTTTAAAATTAAAATTGTCACTTCATGAAATAGTATGGCAGGATCTCAAAGGGCAGTATACATTCATTACTATCATTATAATTTTGCTATACTACAGGGTGTAATATTAAATGGGACACTTACTTAAAGAGGTGCTTCAGACCATCAAATTTAACTACTTTATGGGAACAATATCGAAATCGCGAAAAAAATCTGCTGTCCCATACATTTCAGTCGAGTGATGTTTGCAGTTTTGTATGGGACAGCGGCATTTATTGTTCGCGATTTCAGTGTTGGTCCCAAAGTAAAAGTTGTTCAGTTTGATGGTCTAAAGGACCCCTTTAAGTAAGTGACCCATTTAATTTTACACCCTGTCTCAGATTAATTAATACAAGCACCCTGTATAATTTAGCCTTAGAATGGACTTCCCCATTTAATCCTGTGGCTGTCGTGACTATGGGATAAGGGTTTCTTATGCAGTGTTTATATTTTTGAAAGGCTACCTGACATGTCATTCCATCAATGTCAATCTCTAATGAGGGATTTTCAAAAAGCCATTAAAAAAGAAAAAGTAGTTCCTAATGGCTCGATAGATGGCGTTGACGAGACAGGGGTGAGCGACCTTGCAGATAATAAAATGCAAATAAAATAGTAAGAATTTGTGTTTTTAAGTAAAAAGCAAAATATGAACATATATTTCGTAAACGGATGCGTCTGACTCAGTGACATGCATTTTTGTTCACTTTTTAAGTCAAAATTGTCGGACCCCTCTCTGGTCAACGCCATCTATCGCCGGTTTGTTGAACTACGTTTGACTAGCTGTCAGAAAACTCCTCACTGACAAATTCACAAAATAGCTACCTATCTTGCGTAATGTGCGGGTTGTTTGTAGTTTTCGTTCAATTTCGTGCCGATTTAGTGATGTTCTTGAGGTTCTGTTGTTCTCTTACCAATGTTTAGATTACAGGAATAGTAAGGATACTGGAATTTCACTTGATCGGTGCGGGATTGAACGAAAACTAGCATACAAAACAATAATATCCATCGGTATTAGTAGATATAAGTAGGTATGTATAGTATAGGTTGAATTATTGTCGGTGAAACATAGATGGCGCTAGGTAGCCTTCAATTTGACATAAGGTGAATGCATAATGTTGCCACGAGTGGGTTCTCTTTTCTAATATACTTATAATACTCTTTGTGGGAGCCTAAATAATAATCATCATCACATATACGTTCCACTGCAGGACACAGGCCTACCCTCAAGGAGGGTGTACACACGGCGACACACAGTGGCGTAGCGTGCCTTAGAGGCGCCCTGTATCAAAATTTGTTGGGGGGCCCAAATGAAGGGTAAACATTCTTCCACAAAAGGAAGAAAAACGCTCTCATTGAGTTAAAATAATTATATATTGAATAGACGTTATTACTGACAATTAATAATCCTATGAACTTAGCTTGTCAAACAATTAAAATCAAATAAACACTTTTCTTGCCTTTTGTTCGGCGAACTTATTTATTAAATCATTTATAGACGATAAGGATTTCAGTTTTTCTAAATGTTCCGCCTCTATCGACAATAGTGACAAGTCTGATTACCTTTCCTGTCCCATTGAAGTCCGTAGACAATTTTTTATTAGTTTTATTTTTTGAAGTGTAAACTTTAGGCACGTTGGGCACTTTTCATGATATGATTTTTTTTCTCGGGATGTTGAGGCCTAAGAGTTTAAGTGACATTGTGGATAACATTTTACGAATTTTTGTTATACATGTTTAGGGCCCCTGTAGCCCGGGGGCCCCGTATCATTGATACGGCTGATACGGCGGTAGCTACGCCCCTGGCGACACATCAAGCTATACAAAACCAAAAGAAGCTGGCCGCGCGCAGGCAGAGTAACGGTATAACGTCGTGCGGCCAGTTTATGTTGGTTTTGTATAGCTTGATGTGTCGCCGTGTGTAGGTACAGGTACGCTAGTCCACCACGAGTGCACAATACGGATTGGCGCGGCATCGAATCGCATCCAAATCGTCCCGCCGCGCCAACTCGTCCTAGGACGACCTGGAAGCCGGCGACCGCCGGGATCCTCGATTTTCTGGGATCCATGGCATGACAATTCTTGCCTACCCTTCCTGGTGCATTCGACAGACATGGCCGGCCCAATCTCATTTTAATCTGGTGGTTATTTCCTAACATCAGCTGATACTTATTAAAAAATTTATACCTATACAGAGTGTTACGTACAGAAGTAAAAATTGGTGGTTTAGACCAACAAACTGAACAACTTTCACTAAGGGACCAACATCGACAACGCGAAAAAAAAATCTTTTGCCCCATACATTTAGCTCGAGTAGATTTGTAGTTTAGTATGGAACATCGCAAACGCATTGCATCATGGCGATTATGGCCGATCTCCTCATTTTGGGGGAGGCCTATGTCCAGCACAGGACGTCTATCGGCTGATATGATGATGATGATGGCGGATATCGATATTGGTCCCGTGGTGAAAGTTGTTCAGTTAGATGATCTTAACCACCCCTTAGATGTTTATTTGTATTTTTGTAACACCCTGTATAATTTACAGGTACCAGATTCGAGATTCATCCAGAGATTCGTCATACAGTTGACTACCAAGTACCAACTAAAAAAAATGAGGTATGGTGAATATATAGTTCCAAAATCCAATCGTACTGGGTGGATATACCTATTTTTGTATAATTGTCCGGTTAGAGGTCTTACAGACGAGCAACCCTCTGAGACCGATAAAAAGTCGCTCCTCTGTAAGAGCACTTATAGCGCGGGGCTAGTACGAATTATCACGCTTCCGCTCTCTTTCTATCGCGAACGAACGAGATAAAAGACTAAAGGACATCCGGCACATAATACCAAAAAATGTATAACCGTTCTTCTATTTTTATTATGGACTATGGAACACTAGAAACTAATTGCAGGCATTAGTTTATTGTATAATGATCAATAATCAATAATCATTTATTTCATAAAAATAATTTTACATGTCAAATGCACTCCTTAACTACTTATTATATTATTAATTAATTATATTATTTATATTACAGTCCGGTTACATTCCAATAACATTAGGTACAAAGTTATAAAATTCATCAATGTCATAGAAAGCACGATCTATAAGCCATGTTTTTAATTTGCGTTCAAAGGTACAATTTTTTTTGCACTGTTCTTTATTAGTTTTTATCATTTTTATATTTAAAAAAAACATTGTGCTTGCGTCACCTCGTATCAAACAAAATTGGCAGCCATTTTGGGGTTGCTGCTTTTTTATAATTTAAGTAATAAATAATTACTAAATAACTCAATAAATAAAAATTTTACTACCGTCAAAACTTCTATACATTTTCTGGTTTTTTGTAAAGGGAATGTGCCGGTTGTCCTTCGACAGATGGATGTGTTAAATGTCGCTATCGCGGGTTGGCGTACCCAGCCCCACTGGTTATTTGCCTTTGTACATTTTAGCCCAAGCTATTTCTTAGTTTGGTCCGAGCATGTAATAAATAATAATAATAATATTATAATCATCATATCAGCCGACATACGTCCACTGCTGGACAAAAGCCTCCCCAAAATGGGGGGATTTGCCATAATCGCCACGCTTGGTAGGCGGGTTGGCGATCGCAGTTGGATTGAATGTGTGTACTCAGAGGATGCTGCTGCCCATCCTCCGGTAGATCCCTTAGTCGCCTTTTACGACACCCACGGGAGGAAATGGGATGGTGCTATTCTTAGCCGACACCACACGGCAAAATAATATAATAATAAATAATTTAATTTCTCAACAAATTGTTACTGTTTTTTTTTTTTAATATCTTTGACATTATCACACAAATTATCTAGTCACATTTAAAGTATCTGGACTTGTATTATGATGACGAGACAACGATATAGAATACATATATAGATACAAACATCCATGACTCGGGTACAAATATTCATATTCATCATATAAATATTTGCCCCTTACGGGATTCGAACCCGCGACCCTCGGCACAGCAGGCAGGTTCACTACAGACTGTGCTACCGGGCCGTGTTGTTTATTTGAGGGAGACTGGAGCCTAACGTAGGTAAACCAGAAGGTAAACCTGTGAATTGTAAGTCTCCAGGCCCCAGGCGACCCCACCCGCAGCTTATTTAAGTAACAAAAGTTTGTAATAATAATCTGATTGATCCATGATGCAGTTTGTGGTTAGGAGAAACAAAGTATAAATAATAACAAAGTATAAGTACAAATAGTCATAGTATAAAAGTAATGCTGTATTCACGGTTCACTCAGAAAATATTTGACAGATTTTCACTTTCAATTATTGTAATTTTTATACCCTGGAACGGAAAGGTTTTATTTTATACGAGCGTTAACCCGCGACTTCGTCCGCACAAATTATATACCAGATTTTAAGTCAGATCATAAGCTATCAAAAAAAAAAGTTTCATCAAAATCGGTTCAGTAGTTTTTGCGTGATACTCGTTCAAACAAACAAACAAACACACAAACAAACAGACAGACAAAAAATCAAAAAATTGGTGAAATGGAATCGGGGACACCTAAAAACCATATCGTAACTTTTTTTTTGTTAATATCTTCAATGTACAGACAAACTTCCTGTTACAGTTTTATAATAGTATAGATAGATAGATAGATAGATTATAGTACCTACTACCTAGGTAGTCTATATACATACATATTAAATTATAGTTCTCATTTACTACATAAAGAATATAGGTATAAATATTTAGGAACACTTACAGTCAGGCGCTGCGCTGGCAAGATGTTGATACACAGGTTTGCTAGGTGTACGGAAAGCTTAAAAATCACCTTGTTCAGGGCTTTCTGCCTATCATTTTATATTTTCAGCCTGTGGATCAATTTTACTCAAAAAGCTTACAGCGCCTTACAAAGCAATGACTACAATGTGACATTCTTGTTTTTTGGAAATATTGTTTAGCTGTTAAGAAATAAAATAAATACGATTGGGGCAACACAATAGGCTCGGTGCAGCCTTAATATTAATTTGCTTTGTACACACGGCGACAAATCAACCTATTCATAACCAACATAAACTGACCGCGCATAGGTCGAGTAACGTATTTCATCGTGCGGCCAGCTCATGTTGGTTTTGTATAGCTTGATGTGTCGCCGTGTATACTTCCGGCACTTTTCCAGCATAGTTATGTTTGATTGTATAGTTTTAAATTAAAATAATTTAAAGCTAACTCTCAGTCTCAGAAATAATTTTTAATGTCAGTGCTATTTTTCTTTACATTGTATATAAAGGCTTATGTCGAAAAATAATTGAAGCGGAATGGGCGTGTGATAGCTTATATTACTGCCTGATGCGCGAGAAATTATGGAACATTACATTATGGAATGCAATAAATATATTGAGTATTGAGTATTGAAAGAGATGGAGCGGCGCGCGCGCATGAAACGACGCAAGCGTAAAACAAACTTTATTTAATTGTGATTGTACTATTTATGTAAGTTCAATTCTGCTCTAATCAAAATTTGTAAAATATCAGTCTCTTTTTTTTAAATCAAGTCTCGTGTTTCTATTATGCACCGTTTAGCAGTTCCAAGCGTTTATCGATAAAGGCGGAGGCTACTTTGGCTTGTTTTTCTATCATATCGAGAAAATGTGTCTGAATCGTGTTTTGGCTCCTGTCAAAACTTCAATTATATGTTCAATTTACACATATCCGCTAATCTGTACATGAACCGTCTGATTGTCGAGCTCAGCAGTACCAGGGTCGGTTGCTCCGTAGGAGGAGTTTGCTACAATAAGATGTTATTGTAGCAAACTCCTCCTCGGCATAGCTGATGAGCTATGCCGACGACATGGTCCTGCTGAGCCCGTCAATCAGGGCTCTGAGAAAGCTGCTGGGAACAAAAAGTGACTCTGGGTGGTGTAAAGCTAGCCAGAGTCACCCAGTTCACGTACCTGGGGCACTTAGTCTCCGAGGACATGTCAGATGAGGGTGACATAGAGCGGGAGCGCAGGGCACTGGCGATGAGGGCGAATATGCTTGCCCGCAGGTTTGCACGATGTACTAAAGATGTTAAAGTAACGTTATTCAAGGCATATTGCCAGTCGTTCTACACGTGCAGCCTGTGGGTCAGTTACACGCAGAAGTCGATCAGTGCGCTGCGCGTGCAATACAACAATGGGCTGAGGATGTTGTTGGGGCTGCCTCGTTTCTGCAGCGCATCGGGCATGTTTGCGGCGGCGCGAGTAGATAGCTTTGCAGCCATCATACGCAAACGAGCCGCCTCCCTGCTGCGCAGGGTACGGGGCAGCACCAACACCCTCCTCGAGCCCATTGCAGAGCGGTTCCAATGTCCCATCATTGGGCATTGGAATAGCCTGCATAGGGGGGCTCTAGGCCCCCTTTTGTTAATGTTAAATAAGTGTTAAAAAATGTCGTCACTAACATAGTTTTAAGTCATTGTTACTAACACTATGGATCTATGATCTGCAATAAAATAAATGAATTGAATTAATCATTTTCCTACTGTTAGTACTTCATGCTATATAACGCTTTGAAGAATGCTATTTTTTCACATAGCCTCTTAATCATCTTTATCTTTTTCAGGATGATAATCAAAAACATCGTTCGGGGAGAAATGACTCTGTCTATGAGTCTAAATTTATGTTACAACGGAAGTACTATTCCACCTTTAAGCATTGCGGATCAAATTATCAGCTCGTCACAATTTTCGCTCAGAGTTTCCTGCATAGAAATGGAGCATGGTTGTAGCTGGTATTCAGTATTTTTTAAATTTTCCAAATTCCAGTGTGACATAGACGAGAACATCCTAGTCACCAGCGAAGCTATGTGCATCAAGAGACGTAATTTCAAAAACGACAATGCCTGGGTTTTAGTACATAACGATAAATTCAAAAACCGATCCGAAATTGACATTAAAATACAGGTCATAAAACCTATTTTTAATAAAAACGTTGATCTTTATGATGACGTATCTATGACTGACTTTGAACTTCGCACTGACGACGGCCGGGTCCGTTTCCATAGAGTTGTCTTAGCTCTTTCAAGCCCAGTCCTGAAGACAATTCTCAGCGGAAAGTGGAAGAAAACCGCTCAGGGCCATGTAAATATGGATTCTGGAATTTCCAAGAACACGATCGAGCAATTCAAGGACTTTATTTACAAGAGCGTTGTTCCCGAAAACGTTTCTTTGGAGCTGCTTTCCCTTGCTTCAGACTATAGGATGACGGAGCTGGAAGAGATTTGCGCGGAAAAGATAGTCGACACTCTGACATCTGAGAATATTTGGAGTATACTGGAATATTGCGTGTCGCATGCATTGTCGAAATTGTTGACGGCTATTCTAAAACGTTTCAAGTATGGGCATATTGACGTAAATTTTCTTATCAATTAAGAAATATTCATAAAATAAAATCAGCCATTCAGTTCAGAGTCCAGCACTCGGAACTGAATGGCTGATTTTATTTTATGTTCTATTTATGTCAAAATATTTTAATTGCTACGCGTTTTATAATATTTAAATTAAGGTACGCACGGCGACACATCAAGCTATACAAAACCAAAATAAGCTGGCCGCGCGTAGGTCGCGTAACGTATAACGACGCACGGCCAGCATATGTTGGTTTTCTATAGCTTGATGTGTCGCCGTGTGTACAGTACCCGGCAAATATCTTCAAAAATGCGGCGGCCTGAGAAGCAGCGCTTTCGCCTACAAATTTTGTTAGTCAAGGCTTTGCTCAATTTTGCCGGCTGCTGTAGAAAGTCTGACCAGAAAAATATACCTTTGGATCACCACACAATCTAGGTACTAAGTATGAGTATAGGGTCCTTCTTAATAATATTCAGACGGCTAATATTTTTCAGGTTATAATAAGGTCTCCTTTTAATTTTAAGGCATTCCAATTTTACGTGAGATGCAGGAAGCTCTTCAGGTTAAGGTGATAATCACATCATCAAACTGAACCTACAAAGCCAAAATCGATAAAAAGCCGCAAATCGATGTACAGGATAGCCGATATACACATGGCGATACATCAAGCTGTACAAAACCAACATAAGCTGGCCGCGCGATTTTCTACTGCTGATAAGACTTTCAAAAATCATACTTCATGCGTGCGATTTTTGAAATTCAAATCAGCAGTAGAAATAATTATGCATGTCTCCATGGTAATTTTGACATTTTCAACTGCTGAATGTCAATATTACTATGGAGATATGCATCTTTCTACTGCTGAATGTTGATTAGACTTTCAAAATCAAATCAGCAGTAGAAATATGCATATCTCCATTCTCCATAGTAATTTTGACATTTTCAACTGCTGAGCTCGACGAATGAGTTTCAAAATCGCACTCCTCCCGGTCCAAATGATTGTTCTGACCTAAAGTACATGTGTGCCGAACGGCTATCCTGAAGATCAATTAGCGTTTGTTTTGTGTTGATTACCCACTATGATGGGTAGACTCTTAGTTTAAAAGGATGCTAATGATTTCAATTTCACCCTGCATTTATGTAGGTATATTATTTAATGGTTAATGTTGCAAGTACACAAATTTGTTTCAGTGATTTTCCGCAAAATGGCGAAGATTTTTATTTGTCTGGTCTACTTTTTAGGTTAATGATTATGTATGGTTGTTCGATTAAGGTTAAGTAAGTACTCACGGCGACACATCAAGCTATACAAAACCAACATAAGCTGGCCGCGCGACGTTATACGTTACTCGACTTATGTTGGTTTTGTATAGCTTGATGTGTCGCCGTGTGTACCTAACTTTACGATGATTAATGACCGAGCTGGAAGAAATCTGTCTGGAAAAAATTGTTTGATTAAGTACCTACCAATAACAAACAATAATTAAACTACTTATCTATAAACAAATATTTTTAATATGCCCGCCATTTGCTATTCCAATACCCGCTCCTATCACATAGAGGATGTCTCAGATTAATTAATCCCAAAGTAGTGGAAGTAACTAAAGGAAGTGTTAATTCTTGAACCATGATTTCTTAGCATTTAGGTTTTACTTTCTATACTTTGTACATTCATGTAATATCCTGTACAGTGAACTTGCGATTGTCAATATAATATACTATGCATAACTTCTTATTTATCACATAATGAATTGTTTGAAGTGATGTGACCTTTCTTTTAGTATAGTTGATACTGGTTCATTTTATTTAAATAAATGATAGAATCCAAATTAATACAAGAGGATGTAATGTATTTAACTTCTCATTCATAGTTTTTTTGACAGTTCTTGTCGATTCTGCTTCTAACCATTCTAGTTACCGAACGGGGAGTCTATCTACCGGCCCCTACGTATAAGAATGTATAGAAATGTAAATCAAGCTCAAAAAGTGACACCAAAAAACTGTACCGTGTTCTAAATTTGTTCTTTAAAAACTGTACCTTGCCGCCAAAACTAATACAACATGTCATTTTTCATTAAGTGCCAAAAATTATGTGGATTTTGTTTAGAGTTACTCTTCTATAGTCATTCTTATTCGTAGACCCGTTTACACAGGTAAACGGGGCCGGTATGCTATGCTACGTACTATAAGGTTTATATTGTGTTACTTTGACTATCAGCCACCGCCACACGTCTCTTCTGTATAAACCATAGAGATCTAAAGAGATGCCAACCAACGCGCTGAGTACGAAACCTAGTTATTTATTTATTTAGGCTCACCAACAGATTACATATTATAACACTCACATTTACATCTTAAGTTAGGTATAATTCTGATACATAACCCAATTACAGGTGGGCACAACATTCACTACAACTAGACAAAATCATCATTTAAAGGGGACAGTTACAGTATAATACACACAGTTTCTTTTTCTACGCCAAATATACAGGACACAGGACACAAAAACTAAAAGAAATTACAAAAAAATAAAATAAAAATAATACGTAATAATAACAATAAAAACAAAAATAACCTAAAATGGAACAGAGCAGAACATAATTTAACAATTGACTTAAGTTTAAAGACGAAATGATCCCAGCACCTTACGACGAAACACACGCAACGAGTCGTTTACCACCTAGTGTCCACCTAGTGTCGCATTACCAGTACCACGCGATAGAAGGTATTTTGTTAGCTCGAATGTGCTCATTATCCATTGCGGTATCAGAACTCAACGTTCGAATAATCTTTAGTACTACGCATACGCAAGCATTGTAAACTAACTAACACATAATACCTCGACTGGCTTTCAGCCTCATAATCCTTACTGTCGCGAGCAATGTGTTCCGTTTTTGCGCATATTGCTGCGACACTGGCCCCGCCCCCTTTTCACATCTCCCTTTAGTTTTTGTGATCTGTGGTATAAACCGTGCCTTCCTATAGCATACATTATCGACTAATTGATAAGTTGATAACAGATAAGAGTCTATAAGTGTCAAGATGATAATACATTTTGGATAATCGTCATCGAACTTGATCGATAAACATTGTAATAGGTACAGGCACATATTATTTCGAACAGAGATCTTCGTTCAATACAAAAAGCAGTTGGTTTCTACGACTTCCTGAAGTCCCAGAGAAAGGATCTCGTAAGATAATAAAGGTAAGTTGCTTTAAGCATTTTAAATTTTATATGTTGTCATTAATACACCACAAGTTTTTTTTAATTAAAAACAAATTGTTAAGTGTGTATTCGGATAATAAAACTAAACAAGTTTCCCTTAGGAAGATGTTGGAGTCGCGTTGTAGGCAGGCACGTATCCAGTACGCCTAGCATGCCACCCCCGAGAAAACGAAAAAAATCGAGATGTGCCTGCATCTTTATTATTTTTTGTTTTATCGTAAACAGGCAATACATATCTATAAGCGTCAAACTTGGTATAATCATACATACTTGGTACATACTCTAAGGTAATACAACAAATAATAAAAAACAGGCTTGTGCTAAGGATCCCGAAAAAAAAAAATTTTGGTAATATTGTATGGTGGTACGGAAGTACGGAACCTTGCGCGAGTCCGACTCGCACTTTACCAGTTTTTTTTTAAATTACCAAAACTAATATAAAAGTAATTACAGGTAACTTACCGTGTGGGATTCATCCAAAAGATTCGTCAAAGAGTTGGCTACCAAGTACTACCAACATAATAAAAATGAGGTAAGTAGATACCTTGCTAAAATAATAACAAACTGAATGGATCATAAAATTCTGAGCCAATTTTCCCGAAAATATCAGATTATTCGTATTGTTTGTTGTGTCGTAAGCTACATTTCCCCCCAAATAGCCAAGAATATTATCATCATTATCACTGCAGAGCAGGGTTCGAAATCATCAAGATAATTATTTTCTTTGATAATTATCAATGATAATTATCGTGATAATAATAATTATCAATCGGAAAACAAAAAAACCTTCAAATATTATTGATTTCCAAACATGTTACAGCCATGTTGTGCTATTTCGAATCAAATTAAAGACTGAAAAATTAGTCAGGCGCGACATATCGTGATCGGATACACATGGCGCGAAATTGCTAGTAAAAGCTTTTTCTTATCAAATTAAAGATTGAAAAATTTGTCTCGGGCGGGACTTGAACCCGCACTTTTCCAAACGGGGAACTGCGTTATCTAATTTCGCCACCGAGCCCACTACTCAGAGAACGAAATTTATAATCTGTTGCGTCTTAAATTTCGTTCTCTGGGTGGTGGGCTCGGTGGCGAAATTAGATAACGCAGTTCCCCGTTTGGAAAAGTGCGGGTTCTCAATAATTTGTTATTCTTTGTGATACGAAACGAAATCACGATAATTATCACTTCGTACCCTGCTGCAGGGCACACGCCCATTAAGTTTATGGGGCCTCCTATTCAGGGAGTGTATGGGCGTCAGACGCAGCAGTAAGCTGAAAAAAAAATCTTCAAATTCTGATGTGTACATGGTATGCCTTTTAAGTTTTGTCGTTTGAAGAAAAAAACACAACTAGATGCAGATGCGGTATCCAAAGGCAAACTAGCTTTCTCACACCAAGCGCTTCATGCAAGATCTTCTGAATGGTTGTCCCTGAGATGCCTAATAGAGCCTCTATCTCTCGATACGTCACATGACGATCTTCGAGAAAGTTGTCTCACAGCAATGATGTTATCTTCAGTGAAGGCGGCTTTTGGGCGTTCTTCGCAAGATTTGTCACTAACACTAGTATGTTCACGCTGGAATTGTAAATACCAGCGTTCGACAGTCCGCAGACATGGCTTCATCACTGAACACAGATGCTAGCTCAAAACACTGAAGCCTGACACGGCTTCAGTGTTTTGCCTCTTTTAAAGTTGTAGAAAATTATTGCACGAACATTTTCCTTAGAAAGATTCATTTTCTTACGTAAACAGACAGATTCCAATCGACGCTGTGACTAAACAATAGCATTAATTAACTTTACTTTCAACTGTTTTGAGATTCAAAATTTAAACACATTCGAATATAGAGCAGTTCCAAATTCAAAATCGCCGGGAAATATGGAAACGACAGAACTTAAAAGGCATGCCTCGTATGTAAGGTCTACCAATCCGCATTGGGCACGCGTGGTGGAGATGAAGGTGGTATACAGTATACAGGCAGTAAAATTAAAATGCGTTACATATTAAGGGGGGTGCTTCAGACCATCAAACTGAACACGTTTCACTATGGAGCGCTAGAACGTAGTTTGTTTAGAATCGAGAGCAGAATCGAATTATCATGGTTACAACATAAGTAATGTTTAACAAAATATCATAAATTTGTTTTTAAAATTTACTAAACCCGAGAACCCGATGTCAACCCACCGCACGGGCACACTCACCCTACTAACTACCAAAAGATTATTAATATGTAGTTGAGTACGTTAGCGCTTTCATTCATTTCTGAAATGATAAGAAATAATTTTTGTCTCAAAACTTAAAATAGAACTTTACATTTTAATTTAACTATCAAAATAAAGAAATTATTGTTTCGATCTTATTATTTTGTTATAAATCAGTTGGGGTGTATGAGGTTTTGCGATTATTCATTAACACGTTGTATAAGTTAAACATGTTAACAAAAAGTCGAAAATATAATAACTGCAATCCAGGCTCCTGTGTGTGGATCCACTTAACTTACTTGTATCATACCTAATGTACTATTAATCGTTTTCCTTCTAATGAGGCGTTTTAATAAAAAAAATAAAATTGGTTCAAAGACACTGGAAGGATGGCGTTACAATCGTGCCAATTTAGCTGTCAGATCGAAAGTATTACGTGTCTTTTTGGATTCCCTAATTTTAGGGAGCAATTTGTTAACTCGTTAATATGATTATGAAGGTTATAAAGTGAAAGACGTTTTGATACTTTGAACCAATCTACTTTTTGTTCATTCTACATATAATAAACTAACATTTTCGTTGCTATTGCGTAGTAATTGATAGAGAACAATTTATCCATTGGCAACACCACCTGTCAGACTTGATGCAAACCATAGACAAACAGCACTTTTTACTGCCAATGTGACAGGTTTATAAGTAATTTTAACGTTTAGTGATTTTTCGATTTACATGTCTTGGCAAACGCCTCATTGATATAATAACTTTACTCTTTTCCAGTTTGTCTGTCGAAAACCTCGCTCATGAAGACACTCTTACTCTGAAACTAAAAATAATCACAAATTACACTGAAACAATAGTCCCCGATAAGGATTATACCATCAGAAATACACTATTTTATTTCAAAGTCAACGTTCTAGAGATGAACAATGGTTTCTGGCATTCAGTATATTTTCAATTTAAACCAAAGAATCCGGTTTTTAAACAGAAGCTGACTAAGGAGACTATCAGAGTTACCAGTAAAGCTTTGTTTATAAAGAACCGTACTTTCAAAAACGACAGCACATGTGCTCAAGTCTACAACAGTAAAGGAGGAAGCCGATTCGATATTGACATAAAAATACAGGTCATAAACCCAACTCTTAACAAATTCTACGATCTTTACGATGACGAAACTATGACCGACTTCGAACTTAGCGCTGAGGACGGCTGCGTCCGTTTTCACAGATTTGCCTTGGCTCTTTCAAGCCCGGTACTGAAGACGATGCTCAGCGAAAAGTGGCAGAAATCCGCACATGGCCATGTGGAGGTGCCTGGAATTTCCAAGAACACGATCGAGCAATTCAAGGACTTTATTTACAAGAGCGTTGTTCCCGAAAACGTTTCTTTGGAGCTGCTTTCCCTTGCTTCGTACTACATGATGACGGAGCTGGAAGAGATCTGCCTGGAAAAGATAGCCGACAGTCTGACATCTGAGAACATTTGGAGTCAACTGGAATATTGCGTGTCGCATAAATTGACGAAATTGATGTCGGTTATTTTAAACCGACTCAAGTATGTGCAAATTGAAGAAAAGGATTTTGCCAAAGCGCTGAACTCTGAGCTGAAAGGCTGATTTTATTTCGTATATTCTTTAATTAAAATAGTAGGTACATCATTCTTTTTTAGTATGCAGTGATTGCAGTGGCTTAGCGAGATTTTTTTTTCGCGCGGGGTATCTACTGACAGATTTCGCCGCCCCCTTATTTTTATAAAGAGACCTACACAAAAAATTTACGAATTTTTTAACACAACTATTCGTGTACAACTAAGAGCGAGCGAAGCGAGCTCGACTTATCTCTTTAACACGAATCGTCCAGAACTTTTTACGTACAAAACATGGGCAAAAGACAATGTGCATCTGCAATGTAACCTGAGTAGAAGCTCGAAATTTTTAGCACCACGATCTGTGATCGCTCACAGAAATTTAGAGTGAGTGAGCGAGTGAAGCGAGCTCGACTTTTCTCTGCTCTACGAATGAGGGATTTTCCAAAATCCTTAAATACGTACGGTATTAGTTTGCACATATTTAAGGCTTTACCATTATACATACTTCAAACAGATGTTAATATTTTTGTCTACTTTGAAGGTTTTGAAAAATACATTCGTATTTTCTAATAAATACCTCATTTTTAAAATTTAAAATTCATAGCCTATTTTATTGCTCAAAAATAATTTATATTGTTATATCTCAGTCAAATGAGTGCATTGGTATTAATTATTATTAATTTAAACGCCTTCTTGGACACATAATTTTGATCTATGTTGCGCAGCGGATTTTTTTAAAATATGTTTTATGATAGTCTTTTTGTCACTAAATAGTGCCGGTTACAGTTTAAAAGTCTATAATTACTCCCTACCCCGCCAAACAAAACTCCGTAAAATGACTGGGCTAAAAACCGTATACGCAGAAAGGGACAAGCAACATCGATTTTTTTTGCTGACCAAATTAGCTGAAACTATTTTAAGGGGATGATCAGACCATCAAACTGAACAACTTTCTCTTTGGGACCAATATCGAAATCGCAAAAAAAAATCTGCTGTCTCATACATTTGAGTCGGTTTATGTTTGCAGTTTTGTATAGGACAGTTAATTTTTTTTTTTGCAATTTCGATATTACTCCCATAAAGAATGTTGTTAAGTTTGATGGTCTGATCATCCCCTTAAAATAGTTTCAGCTAATTTTAATAGACCTTATATTACTAAGACCCGATTCGACCAAACGCTAGTAAATTTGATTCTTAGATTAAGTCGCCGGTTGCTCTAGAGTAAACTGATTTTGCGTTCTACCAACCCTATCTATGACCAGGCCCATCTTTCCCACTGGGCACTCTGGGCCAAGGCCCCGCAATCGATGGGGCCCCCCTAGTTCCTCCCAGAGCACCAACCGATAGCCGATACCTATTACCGATAAATACCAATATTTTCCAAAAATATCAGTTTTTTGGTATTCAATGAACAAGGGGCCTAACAAACAATATAATTAGGGATGGGTAATAGGTATCGAATTTTCACAATATCAAATCGAAACTATATATCGATATTGAATATCGGATTCTGAAACTACATTTTCACAATATCAAATCGAAACTATATATCGATATTGAATATCGGATTCTGAAACTACATTTTTTTTGGCAATATCGTTCGATATCCGGTAACGCTGTATTAGTAAAACGATTTTTCTCGATGATAGGCAAGTTCGCTCAAGATAAACAAACAAACAGACAGACAAACAATTTAAAATTTGTGATCTGTGGACACGATTGATACAATCGTGTCATCTACATATTAGTCATGGATTTCAGCAAAGTGGCGTAACTGATTCATGAGGCGTTAGTGATTCAATTAATTAAAAATGAGAGAAAGACAGTAATGGTTAAAAGTAATAGTAAACTATTCAGAGAATCCGCCGCGGTTCGTTTCTGGCCTAAACGAGCCTATGACGCTTGCGGCGTTACCCCGTTGGATAGCTAAGGCAATGTGTTGGTGTGAATGGTGAACCAGACCGTGGATCGCAGCCCCTATCCCGCATCCAGCGACCCAACTCTCAGGCTAGGTTCTTTGCCTCAGCGCTCCAGGGACCACCCATCTCAACTGCGAACGGCACGAATAAATAGTTACGCGAGGATCAATCCGAATCCAACATTGGAATGTGTGAACCACCCTCGCATTTCAAGAGTTAGGTATAAGTTCAGGTTTAGGTTAAAGAAAATATATAACTAAAGACAACGGCTGTAAGGGCTAGTTCCCATTGCCTTTCCGAAAGGATAAATTTATTAAAAAAAAACATTAAACGTCAAAGTCAAACCAACTTCAACATCAGTGCTGCCGCCTTAGCGCTTTTGACGCTAGATTTAGCGCTTTTTTGGTATGTTTAACGCCGTATTTGAAAATTTAGCGCCTAGTGGAAATCTAGCGCTTTTTTTTTCTTTTTGTAAAGGAACAGTATTATTTTTTTTTAATTCTTTTGTTTTTTTTTTTGGAGCTTTTAACCCTGAGGTTACGTCAGCCCCATCGTGCCTTAACCCTTAAGACTATACAAAATTAAACAATTTTACAATGAAATAAAAACCTAACACTACCTAAAGAATATACAAACAAACACACATATTAAACACTAGTACTATAAATAAAAAGGTACACCATTTTAGCCTCTCCCGACGTAGGGGCGGCTAAAATGGTGACAAAAGAGCCTACATTCGCAATATTTAGATTTAAACTATTATACAATAATAGCCTCTGCGATTGATACCGGACACATTCCGCTAATAAATGCTGAACATCCTCCACAGTACCGCATACCTCGCAATTAGGTGAGGGTGCCTATTTCATTAAAAACGCAAATTTGTTTAGTGGAATGTGTCCGGATCTCAGCCTAAAAACTATATTAACCAGCTTCCTACTAAGACAGGTACCATTGAATATACGGTATTTTGTGTTTTGTTATTGAAGGACTTTTTACAGGAGACGAAATTAGCGCCTAATCTAGCGCTTATTGGAACTGAGAAAATTTTACAATCTAGCGTAGCGCTTTTTGCACAGTTTTAGCGCCAAATCGAATTTTTGAGGTGGCAGCCCTGTTCAAAACTAAAATGAGAATGACGAAATAGATATTTTTTTGCAAGAAATTACTCATCACTATCAAAACAAAGGATTTCCTCGCCACAATGCGACGTAATCCCAAACCGATTATTCAACGCGACACGTAAACTAGTGCTAAGCGAAAACAAATGTGCCTAACCTTGTGATTTTACTGCGCTCAGACCACAAACATGGCAGCAGCTATTTCTAACGACTCGCCCAAATATCGCAACAGTTTGATATGCTGCAGTCCAAGAACTGAAGTCGCGTCCAGTCCCTCATCTTCCACATCGGGCTGTGTCTCAGCCGACGAAAGTTACGACTCCAACTACATACCGAAGTCTATCGCGAATCGTAAATTGAAAATACACTCGACTGCGACGAAAGAGGAAGTGGAAAAGGCAATAGCACAGAGTAAAGAGTTAATTCTGAGCAGCCCGCAATGTTCGGACGAAAGAAAATGGTTAGTACGCTATTTAGTTGAACTGAGGTTAAGATTGGAGGATTTGAAAGACAATGACGGGCATTTACGGATACAGGTCTCTATAAAAGGTCACCATTTCGAACAGCAGTCTAATACGGGCAACAGGAAACAGTACTGCGACCATTGCAGCGGTGTCATATGGAGTATCGTTCAAGGATCGTACATTTGCAACGACTGCGGCTACGTTTGCCACTATAAATGCGTTGATGATATTTGTCGAGTGTGCGCTCATGTTGTTATGACTGAAAAGGGTCAGTTTGATATGAGCATCTGCCCGGAAAAAGGGTTAGCGGGCCAGGATTACAAGTGCGCTGAATGTCACACCGCATTGACTTTCAAAGATTCGTGGAACGAACCGAGGTTGTGCGACTACACGGGACTTTATTTCTGCGCTACGTGCCATTGGAACGATCAATCTGCTATCCCGGCTCGCGTCGTCCACAATTGGGACTGGGATAAACGCTACGTATCGCGATTAGCGTACCAAATGTTGACTCTATCGTGGAATCGACCGTACATTGACGTTGAAAGCATAAATTCTAAGCTTTTCAACTTTATCGCTGAGTTGGAATGGGTACACAAAATGCGGAAGGATTTGGAATGGATGCGACGATATTTATGTGCGTGCCACGACGGATCGGCCCTTCTATCTCCTTTGTTCGTCCAACTCGGAGACGTTAATAAGAAGTACAGTATGGCGCATTTGCAAGCAATAAACGATGGGACACTGGAAACGGAGTTGACCGAGCTGACGGAAATATGTCGTTCTCACATAACTAAGTGTCCGTTGTGTTCCGGTAAAGGTTATTTGTGCGAAGTATGTAGTAACAATGAGGTTGTATACCCGTTTGATAACGGAGCTATAATGTGTGAAAAATGTAATTCGTTGTACCATAGAGGTTGTTGGCTGAGGAAAGGACAGACATGTTTGAAATGCGTCAGGCTGGAGGAGAGAAAAAAAGTTACCGTGCAGCCAATTGATAATGTTGATTCGAATTTAGAATATGACATAGACAAATTTGTTGATTAATTTTTTTTACTTTTGACATAAAATTGTTATCTGTGTATTCATTTCTTTTTTTTGCCATAATTTTGTAATTTGCTTTAGATATGAGCATCATATTCATAAAATAAAATGATCTGAGTTCAGATTTTAAGGTACAAGTCTTACATTAAAAAGGTAAATTAAAGTTTGAAGTGCCTGTTTCACAACTTCTGAATAAGTTCGTATTAGCTTATTTGACAGCCAATTTGACATATTTTGTATGAAAAATATGTCAAACGAGCTGTCAGATAAGCTAACAAGAACTTATCCAAAACTGGTTAAACAGGCCCTTACCGTCTAGTTATTAGACACTTACCTACTGCTTAATAAGAAATCTTTTTACTATGTTCTTTAAAGAAATAACTGTAAAATTAATGTTATATGGTTTGAGGAGCCATTTTTGCTATTTAAAAAAAGCATTCAATGACCATTTTGTAGATTAGATTAAGTAGGTCCAATTCTGGAATTTGTAGCAAGAGGCTTCTCAATACATATGCGCATTAAAATTATACGAAAGATAAATTACAAAGTCACGAAAGTTAATATTTGTCGAAAAACTTGAACTAATCCGAAGCTTTGAACCACAGAATGAATTATTTACTCTGTTACTTTGGAATATTTTTTTTAATTATAATTAATGGACTCTTGCTTGTGCGTTAGCACTGCATTTCCGCCAGTGTCAGTTTATGGGAGAATCTATCCCAATCTCAGGGATTGTTTTTGGTCAAGAACAAGAAGAGATTGAGGATTGCGTAGCCTCGATGCAGGCAAAAACGCGACGCGTGAAAACCACGCGAGACGAGTGTTCGGGCCAGAACCTGCAACATGGCTCCTTCGGAATATTTCAAAAAAAGGGACACAAAAACTACGTAACATTTTCCTTTGTCTGACGGATTATTCATTCCCTAATTATATAAACAATATTCTTGACATTCAGTGTATGCAAATAATTATCATAAAATTTTGAATAAATGTAATGAAATTAAAAATGGTGCTGTATGTTTTGTACGAAAAGCTTAAAACTGTATTATCATTATCAATAACTGAACATCTAATCTAAACTATTATAAAACTGTAACAGGAGTGCGATTTTTGAATCTCCTACGTTGAACTCAGCAGTTGAAAGTGTATGAAGATACGCATCTTTCTACTGCTGATTTGACTTTCAAAAATCGCACTCCTCGAGTATGATTTTTGAATGTCAAATCAGCAGTAGAAAGATGCATATCTCCATAGTAATTTTGAGATTTTCAACAGCTGAGCTCAGCGAATGAGATTCAAAAATCGCACTCCAGGAAGTTTGTCTGTACATTGAAGATATTAACAAAAAAAAGTTACGATATTGTTTTTAGGTATCCCTAATTCCATATCACCAATTTTTAGATTTTTTGTCTGTCTGTTTGAGTGTTTGTTTGTTTGCACGAGCATCACACAAAAACTACTGAACCGATTTTGATGAAACTTTTTTGTTTGATAGCTTATTATCCGACTTAAAATCTGGCATATAATTTGTGCGGACAAAGTCGCGGGCTAACGCTAGTCTACTATAAAATAAAAGAGTTCCGTGTCTGAAAATGCACAGCCCAAACCGCTGAAGATAGAAGCATGCAATTTGGCATAATAAATTCAACAGAGGATGTAGGGGTGCACTAAGAAAGGATATTGACATTTTATAATACAGTTTTTGACATTTTCTACTGCTAATTTCAAAGTGTGAATGTTTGAAACCATAGAGATCTAGAGAGATGCCAACCAACGCGCTGAGTATGAAACCTAGTGTCGCATTACCACCAGTACCACGCGATAGAAAGTATTTTGTTAGCTTAGCATTGCGGTATCAGAACTCAACTTTCGAATAATCTTTAGTACTACGCAAGCAATGTAAACTATTTACACATAATATCTCGACTGGCTTTCAGCCTCATAATATATTGAATCCTTACTGTCGCGAGCAATGTGTTCCGTTTTTGTGCATATTGCTGCGACACTGGCCCCTTTTCACATCTCATTTTAGTTTTTGTGATCTGTGTTTGAAACTCACACGTGCAAGTCATCAGTTGAAAGATGCATACCAAAGAGTAATATAAGTATATTAGAATGCATACTCTCATTTTTTACTGCTGATTTCAATGTGCGAGTTTCAAAAATCGTACTCCTTGTTGTCCCCCTTAAAAAATCCCTCAGCATATTAAGAGGACCCTGTATATGAACACCACTGGCTTCAAGCAGCTTGGCAGGAAAATATCGTGAGGAAACCTGCATGCTTCAATTTCGAGGCATGTATTATGCTCACTGTCCGTGTCCGCCACTCACCGCAAAAAGTGACAGAAAAGTTTGTTAGCCTTCTTCCTGCCCTTATACCATTATTTGGGGTCGGCGCAATATGTCGTCCTCCTCTATTCATCTCTTCTGGCCGTCATTTCTGCGCACACTCTCTTTTTACACATGTCATCTTTCACACAATCCATCCATCTTTTCTTTGGTCGTCCTCTCTTCATGCAGCCGTCCACATTCATATTCAACACTCGTCTTGTAACATGAAACTCATCTCTTCTCATCACATGTACCATACCACGATAATCGATTACCGCGTAGCTTTTCATTCACAGGAGCCACTTTCAAACTTCCTCTAATATACTCATTCCTAATCTTGTCCATTCTAGTAACACCACACATCCATCTCAACATTCGCATCTCTGCTGCATACAGACGTTTTTATCCGTCACTTTAACGGCCCGAGCCATACATGACGACAGGTCTTATGATTGTTTTATGTAAGGTCTAACAAAACTGTTTTAAAGGGATGATCAGATCATCAAACTGAACAACTTTCTATATGGGACCAATATCGAAATCGCGGAAAAAAAATCAGCTGTCCCAGACAAACGTACTCGACCTAAATGTATGGGACAGCAGATTTTTTTTTCGCGATTTCGATATTGGTCCCATAGAGAAAGTTGTTCAGTTTGATGGTCTGATCATCCCCTTTAAATAGTTTCACCTAATTTTGTTAGACCTTATATATTTTCCCTTTAAACTTGAGGGGGATTCGGGAGTCACAGGTCATTCCCGTAACCTGTCGCCATTTCATCCACCCTGAGTTGATTCGGCGTTTTTTTTTTTCACGTCTAGTTACACGTTAGTAGAATTACACACGTAGACACGTAACTCGTTCATATTGATCAGTCTACAGGGTGTTAGGGTAAACAGTTGCAGTTTTGTATACAACAGATTTTTAATTAGGCGATTTTTATGTTGGTCACGTAGGCGTAGCAGAGAAAGTTGTTTCATTGTCTGATCAATAACCAATAACAGAGCGGTGGCCCGTTGCAGAGAGCAATGGAAACTGAATCTTGAGGTTTAAGGTTCGAATCCGCACGGATGACAAGCAATTTACCAATGAGTTCTTCGAATGAGTTTTTCAACTGCCTCCGTGGTCTAATGGTTAAGAGCATTGGCTCTCGACACGGAGGTCGCGGGTTCGATTCCCACGGGGGACACCTAGTGAAATGTCACTTTGTGCGTTTTTCCCCAGTTGGCTCTGACATTGCAGGCTGAATCACCTGATTGTCTGAAAAGAAAGATGATTCCGTGCTTCGGATGGCACGTTAAGCCGTTGGTCCCGGCTATTATCTCTGGTGGTAGTAGTCGTTACATAAAAATTACGTCAGAGGCGGTCTGAAAAAACTCTGACACCAGGGCTCTGCCCACACGATAAGAAGAAGAAGAAGAATGAGTTCTTCTAACTTATGTACGTAATACCGTATCGATGAAGGAAACATCGTGAGGAAACCTGCTTACGCTAAAGAAGAAATTCTAATGCGTATTACAAGCAACGCGCAAGCGCAACCGACGCTCTCATATATTGCATGTATTTAATCTAGTTTGCATTGCAAATAAAAGTCTAGTCTAGGTCAATGGGTAAATTACTAAGTACCTAGGTAGATAACTATTTAGTTTATCAATAAACACGTGGTACCAACGCTTAACAAACAGATAGTGAAGAGTAAATAATTTATATATAATTAATTGTGTCATCCGACGAAATAGGTAGGTACTACCTATTATGATTCTAACTTAAAACTATAGAGAGATGTTTTCTATAGAGAGTGTGTTTTATACAGGGTGGTCGAGTTAGGGATCGTCCCATAAACAATTTCGTACGTTTCTTCTGAGTTTTCAGTTCTAAGTTCAATCTTAGAGTTCAATTACTTATTAAAAAAAATTTTTTTCATGTCTTCAGTCATATTTTATTTACTATATTATTTATCGGGTAAAAAGTATATACAGGGTGTAAGTGACAGCCTAGCAAATACTGAAACGGTGAACTCAGACCATCAAACTGAACAACTTTCACTATGGAGCCTATTATATATTATTGTTCAGTTTGATGGTCTGAGTTCACCGTTTCAATATTTGCTAGGCTGTCACTTACACCCTGTATACAAATATAGAATATTGAGACTAAAAAGTAAGTAAGTATGTACAAATTTAAATTTAAAATCTTAATAGTAGGTGAGTATAATATACAGATTTACAGGGGGCCACCGCACAGTCGAATGCATTTAAAATAAATTATATTATTATTTATTGAGTCAATAAGAATATCACTCACTACTCACTAGTGACATGAATGACCTTGTATGCCCAGAAATTAAATTCGGGGCTATTTGAAGCGGGTGACGATCGTCGCGCAAGCACTGATGGGGGCTGTTTCGACCCAATGGGATCTTTTGTGTTGACCCCTACATAAATATTTCTTCATCCCTTAAAAACGTGGTAGATGTGGGACGCAATTACGTGAAGAAACCTGAAATATCCCGGTTTTGGATAACTATCTCCCAGGAAGGCACATTGTGTTTAGCCGCCAAGACATCGCAGTCACAAATGATATGTTCCATGGTTTCTGGTTCCTCCCCTCCGCATGCTCTGCAGCTGGGATCCAGGGTAAGCTTCATCTGCTGCTGCTGCTGCAAGCGCCATTTAGATGCGCGAAAATCCTTACCACTTCTGAAGAGCAATGATAAACTGTTGCATGATCTGCGGCCGTAGCATGACAGCGTGGTGGCACTATCGCGCTTTAGATCTCTTTCTATTTGCGTGCGAACGAGATAAAAGGCGTTAAAGTCTTATCACCCGCATCATGCTACAGCCGCTGTTCCCATCACTACCTGTTGGACCGCTAATTGGGTAATTCTAAAGTTAACGGTTTGTATAAAAACTTCGTAAAGGTTTGATGATTTACTGAAAAAAAGTTGTGTCCGTTTTTTTAAAGACGATTTCCAATCTTAAAAAAAACATTGATCCAAGCTACGACCAGTAGGTAAGCCTACTATAGACGGAGTTTAGCCGGGCACTCGCGCTTGCCAAGCATAATACGTTATTTAATACTCATGCACCGCCGCGGTACGTTTCGTCGCCTGATCCCTCCACTATCAACAGTCGTTGAGGTATAACCGGTTGATTAAAATTGTTTCAAATAAAAAAACCTATATATTGTTCAGTGAAATGGTAGGTAAATTATACTGTGATCAAACAACATCAGCATCACTATAGTTATTGACTGACCTGACACTCGGCGCAGCGGCAGGACTCCCTGTAGGTGCAGGTCGTGAAGCTCTCCAGGTGGTGCAGGTATTGTATCTGCGAGGAGTCCAGGCGACGCTTGCGCTTCGCCAGGGACGAGAGGAAGGTCAACAGGTTGATGCGTCGGCGCGACGGTTTCGATTTCTGCATTTCACTGCAGACGAAATAGGTTTATTAATCATCATTGTCTGATCCATCCAGATCACGATCCGCGGATCGCGATTGATGTTGATCCAGATTGATCGTGTAAAGCCTAACCGAAAAAATAAAAAACTTGCTTTGGAGGCGCTATGATCAATTATAACCTTTAATTACAATGTTTCAAATACAACATTCTAATGATTTTCCACAATTATGGTCATGCTTTAATGTCTTGGATTGTAGGATCGAATAATGAATATCTTAATGTTTTTTAAATCAATCGTGATCCAGAATGTTGATCCAGATTGATCGTGTAATGTGTTCGATTCGATAGACGGATCGAGAAATCTAATCACGAATATCGCGATTGATAATGTTGATCCAGATGGATCGAACCACGAAATATGAAATTTATGTGATCAATTTGGATCCACTGCTCGTGATCTGGATGGATCGTAAAGGCAACTTCAGACTATCGTCAACATCTCTAATGCCCTCACCGTGTGGCTGCCGGTTATAGCCACTGCATCCGACCCCAACTCTGTGATGAACCTACGGTTCTTAAGTAGCCCCTCTAGTATTATTTCTCTACTTCGGCGCGAATCGTCTTTTTTCATACTAGCAAGCGTAACGTTTGCTCTGAAAAGCGCGAGAAGAGGTAATTTTCTATGCAGCGAAGGCGCATCACCCGCGTTTAGCGCTTAGGGCGAAAGAGTGGCCATCTGTGTTCATAATACAGCAGGCACGCGCGTGCGAGCATGACGGCGCGTGTATCTTGTTTCTGTGTAGCAAGTAAGGGACGATAGAGGATGAAATACTCACCTTTCTCCGTCATGATTAAGTAAGGCAGGCTTCATCTCGGCGTCTCGCTCACACAGTGTTGTCTCGCTCGGACGTCTTTTCGATCTTCGCTTCATTCCCATTGTAATATCTAGAGTGTCTTTTTCTTCAGATCCTACGAATAAAGTAAATATTGTCGTCAAGTGAACCTTACTGGGAGTATGAACAAATGTCACCGTGACCACATAGTCCTAGCACGTGACATTTTGCGATTTAATATGCCCAAACAAAACCAACTTGAACAACCAATACGAACCTCTAAGAAAGACCTCGTGGTAATTTTGTAAGTGAGGGATAGAAATATAGAGCTTATGGATATATCCTGTAGGAAAAACAAGGACAGATAAATATTCAAGAGCAGAGCCGTTCTTCTTATCGAACAAAGTCGCTAAATAGTACCTTGCCAGAATTGGGCAACCAATACTGCACCGTCGCTAGCGGTCATGAGCTCCTCCTGCGTGCAGGTGTTAGGGCACGCAGGGCACGATGTGAGATGGGCCATCGTTTGTGGAGCTCCACACAAGCAAGTCACATTTTGCGCATCCGAGACGAACCCTAGCAGAGCCGTTGGGAGTAAAATATACCCCAGACAAACAACGGGTTTTTTTTTTCGGTAAAGAAATATGTCCGTTCAAAATAGGAACTCAAGGTCACAAAACCGGTCAGATGAGTGGTTACCTGTCATTTCATACAAATATGAAAAATTTACAAGAGGTGCAATGACAAGCATGTCCGATACTATGTCCGGTACTAGATACTCTTTGTTATAGTGTGCTGTAAACAAGAATGCGAATGTCACCTAGATCTCATTAGCGGTGGGTGGATCAATGCGTCACGTGATTTATGGACGCCCCCTTATTTATGTTCTACTCCAGTTCTACCCACTCTCGACGTCTCGTTAAACAAATAAGCTTATGTGTTCGTACGTACCAGTGACGTCATTATCGCAATAATTCCAGTTCCTATCACCGTAGTCACCCTGGTCGACGTCCTTCTGACCCTGATCTTTAGCCCAGAGCTCCTGAACTGAATGGTTCTGATATATCGTCTCCGTGGACGCGTTGCCGTTCTCTACGTCGTATTGAGACTCTGGCTGTTGCAGGACCTGCGTTTAGGAAGTAATAAGGTTTTTATTTAAAACAAGGGTTAACCGGCGACTACGTCCGCACAAATTAGAAAGGTACCAGATTTTAAGTCAGATCATAAGTTATCCAACAAAAAAGTTTCATCAAAATCGGTTCTGTAGTTTTGGCGTGATGCTCGTTCAAACAAACACACAAACATACAGACAGACAAAAAATCCAAAAGATGGTGATATGGAATCAGGGACACCTAAAAACCATAACTTTGTTTATTCCTATTTCTTGAGTTTGGGTTTAAACAGTACCCAATTAAAGACGGAAAAAATCTATTATTGACTTGGCAAATGCGGATCTAGTGGCCGCCTGAATGAGGCACTACATATAGCGCTATTTATCACATTCGTTCGCACGCAAATAGAAAGAAAACTAAGGCGCGATCGAGCTTCGGCCGCAGAATTTCACTGAGTCCTTCTCAGCCAGCCTCAGCTGGCCCCAGGTCAGCCATGGACTCCTTCCCCCTCGTCAACCCCTTGACTTTTTTTTAAGTAGTCATAACTTTAGAGAGTGGATTTAGCAAAGGATTTGGTCCATAACAAAACACCATAGTAATTTTTTATGGGATAGTTTTGATCGTTACTAACTTTTTTCGATTTGCGTCGTTACTCATCATCATTGTCTTGCCCATTTCCCATTATTTGGGGTCGGCGCAAATTGTACGTCGTTACTAACAAACATAAATTGTATTATTGTTTATATATTCTAATTTATTAGTATGAATTGTGTAATATTTATTGTAATTGAAATTGCAATTTTTTTATCTATTATTGTAAAATGTAATATGGATAAAGTAATCCGAAATTAAAATTATTTTATTTTATTATTTTGATTAGGCCTCGCATGCCACCCTCGAGAAAACGATAAAAATCGAGATGTGTGGCTGTTCATCTTTTTGTTCTTTTACGTATGACAAAAAAGAGCGCCAATTACATTTTTTCTCCTTTTTTCGCTTTGTTGTGTGTGGCATGCTAGCTTTGCTGTTACTATCTACAGAGTGTAAAAAAAAAACCAGTTGGAGCCTTAAAGGGTTGCTTCAGACCATCAACCTGAACAAGTTTTTCTATGGGACCAATATCGAAATCGCGAAAAAAATATCAGTTGTCTCATACATTTCGGTCGAGTTATGTTTTGTATGGGTATGGAACAGCAGACTTTTTCGCGATTTCAATGTTGGCCATAGTGAAAGTTTTTTTTTACATCCCGTAGGTATACAGGTAGGTACAGGTACAGGGTACATTTTTTATCAGTGCGGATAGTTTTCCCCATTTAGATATAACTATTCTACTCATCAAACTGAACAACTTTCAGCATGGAGCCAAATTCGAAATAAAAAAAAAGGTGTTTCATATAAAACTGCAGTACCTTTACCTATTCGACTAAAACGTATGGGACAGGGACAGCAGATTTTTTTCGCGATTTCGAAGGGAAAAGGTAAATAAAAAGAAAAGAGTGGGTCCTCTGTAATATACCTATGCCAGCTTCCTGGTCCTTTCATTATGTTCCAGTTTCCACAATGTATAAATAAGAAGTTGATGTTTATAATTATTATACCTGATAGTGAGCTCGAGTACCAAGGAAAAATACAGCTCCAGATCCTGCTGTAGTCATTTTAGTTCCTGAAAAATTAAATACAAAAAAATGTCAAACTGTTCACGGCTTGTTTAAAATTTGTGGATTGTACCAAAGAGAATATAACCACTTGGATTGTACAAAACAGCGTTTGCCTTGTGGAATGTGTATTTAAAAAAATATTTTTTTAAAACTGGGTAAGATCAGTTTTGGTTTTTTTAACATAATGATAATTACCTCTAAAATTTTAAATAAGTTTTTAAACTCTATTCATTCGATTTGCTTTATTTTACGTAGATATTTTCGATTTAATTATTTCGCATTTCGATTTGACAATGTCCGCTTTGACTTTGTATTGACTTGCGCAGTACACTTTCCTTTTCCTGGGGTTGCTAGATTTTATTTTTGTTCAAAATTTTCTACAACTTTTTACTGTTTAAACATTTAAACAATAACTATCTGTTTTTCTGACTGTGTTAATTTATAAAATGGTCGGTAAATATAGTGAGTATTTTTGTCTATCCCAACACACTTTACTTATAATGTAGCCTGAAAGAGCCATCAAGTAAAATTTTGTTGCAACTTTTTATCTACCGGAGGGTAGATGAGGGGTTTATTGTACATGTTTAGTTTAGGTTCACTCGTAAGTTATGTGCTGCCTAAATGTCCCAATAGGTGTCGTTGGTTCTTTGTCACTATTATTATTATTATTCCTTAATAAATAAGATATGAAGAATGACGATATTTATAATAATGGAGTAGCTTGTCATATATTTTTATTTTATTACTTTTCAAACGGTCACCAACACGGAAAAAAAAATAGAAATATCCTACATTATGAAACTACTTACTTAGTTATTTATCAAATAATTTGTCTATACAGGGGGGAAAGTATGATTAACCTTTAAACCACATACTCTACCCATCAAACTGAACAACATTTTCTATGGGAGCAAACTGGTCAGAACAAAAAAAAAACTGCTGCTCCATTCCATGTTTTTGCGGAATAAAGGTCAATGATACTTTTCCTTACACCCTATATTTGGTAACAGAGGAGGCATTTGCCCTGCAGTGTGAAATTCATGTCACGTCCAAAAAAAAAATTGTATTCAAAATACAAGCTCTATGTATACTAAATTATATACCTACCTACCTACTAAATTAAAAGTAGATCACCTTTTGTTAATAAATATTGAACAGAAAGAACTCCAAAAAGGAGTCAAATCAACCACACCGGTTCTGTTAGCAGTCATCAAGTTCAAGCATTCGTCATTCCACAGCGTCGCGGGTATCCAAATACAGTCTAGCAATTACTTCTAGTCGACAGAATGGCAAATGTTGAAGTTTAGGTCTAAATGTGTGCTTTGCAATTGAGTGTAGCGGCTGCATGGACCGCTCTACCGTGTGATGTCGGACCCCCTGAGGTTCATGTGCAAAGTATCTGTATTTAAGCTGAGTGAGGTGAAAATTTCGATAGCGCGGTTCAGGGATGTAGATTAAGTTTAGAGGTTCAGAGGTTTTGTTTTTGTTTAGCCAGAGAAACTCAAATAAAAAAATTAGGGAAGTTGGCGTTTCAAATCGATAAGTTCAATTTTCCGATGACATAAAATCATGAAGATTCTAGGATCAAGCCAGGTTGAAATAAAATAATGTAATAACAATAACTATGAAGGAGGTTTAAATTTTTTTGGCAGCCTAAAGCTCCAAAAGACTGTCTTGTTTAAGAAGTTTTCTCTCACCCCAACCTTAATAATTTAGAAGTCACTCACGACTCTAAAGAATTATGTCCTCAAACTCCATTACATTCACGTATTTTTTGAATGTTGATATCGTGTGTTTCAAATTGAAACACAATATTAATGACGGTCTCTGCATTTAAGTACTCTACGAGTCTAGACTGCGACTGCTACAGGGGGGGTTTGAATCAGGTTTCTTTTGTATAGACTTCAGTTAAGGAGCAGCTCTTCACGTCTTCGCAATAAGTATTTCTTTGACAGAGGTTGTGTACCTTTACATATGTATACCAACTATGTCCACAAAAACTATTTTAGGTCACATAAATAAACTCACGTGTTTCGAAGTGCTATGTACACATGGCGACACATCAAGCTATACAAAACCGACATAAGCTGGACGCGCGACGTTACACGTTACCCGACCTTCTAGCGGCCAGCTTATTTAGGTTTTGTATAGCTTGATATGTCGCCGTGTGTACCTGTTCTCTTTTGTTGAGATCTTAGATTCTTTATTGTACACTAAAACATCATACTTAATTTTATTATGCAAAATTACAACAGGTAAGTCGTGAACAGGATTACTATAGGGTGAAATTAATATCATTAAACTAAGAGTCTACTCATCAAACTGAACAACTTTTACTATGAAAGTAAAACGATCGAAGCAACAAAAAAATCAGCTGTCCCATACTAAACTGCAATGCCTAGGTAGGTACTCGACACAAAATAATGTAAGCCACAGCAGTTTTTTTTTGCTCTGATCGGTTTGCTCCCGACTGCTATATCTTCTAGTAATAGTTGTTTAGATTGATAATTGATGGCTAGAATCTTTTCAAGAAAGAAGATATCAATTTCGCCCTGTTAGATGTCTGTCGCCTTAACAAACACCGCCAGACGGTAAAATTATAACGGTAACGTGAATGCCTGACTGCAACTGCATCTTTCACTGAATTCCAACAAACCTACGTAGACGATTTCACTTGCCAGCAATACATTTCACAATTTTACGTTTGAGTTCAAAAAAAAAATTGTTAGGATTTTTAAAATACCAATTTAAATGATTATTCTAAAGTTCAGTAAGTTAAATAATATTAATAAAATGTTGGAAATTGTCACACAAAATTATATAGTCCCTTTTAAAGTACTACTAATACCTACATAATTATTATGTAAATAGATCCAGGACGTCTATGAATTGGGTACATTATTATAGGTAAATATTAAGTATACAAATATATTTTGCCCCTTACGGGTTTGAACCTGCGACCGTCGGATCATTACATTAGGCAGTTCCACTACTAAAAGCTCATAAGCATTATGCTCAGTTGCTGTGGTCGCCCAACAGATAGCCAGAGATATTCAGTTGGAAATATTGTCAGTCCGTGATGAGAATGTTACAAGAATATTTTTTTTCCAGTAGAGAGTTTCCAAGCACGACAAACTGAGAAATCCATCATGCGCGTCCTTTTTCGCATCAGGGTCTCGATTATTGTCAGTTTCTCATGGGTTCCTTAGATGAAAATATAAGTTATTTGCCCAGTGGGCATATTCATGCATGGCTTTGCATTAATTATTGATCTGTACAAATTACAACTTTAGATCAATAATTAATTGCATTGAGATGGAAAAGCGCAGATAGATGTTGCGGTTCTCTTCTACCTTATTGTTAAAATGCCATGACCTAGATTTAAAGCATAGTGGTATTGAATAATAATTATTTAGGTACTTATAAAAGTACCAAGTACTATGTACATAATAAGATTCTGTCGACCGATTCATTAGATAATATTATTTAATTTAAACCTGAAAACCGTTTGTGAATCGATAACAACAATTCGATTTCGCAAAAATAAACTAAGTAAAATTTTCAAAAATGTTCACTAATAATTATTTTATCTTAATATTATTCAGTTATTGCAGACAGATGGACTTATATTAGTTTTCCTGCTTTTCATTCATTTAGTATATCTACCTACCTACATACCTTACGTATGCAAAATGAGTTGTGGTTCTCGCGAACGTTGCGAGTTGCGAATGCGATTGCAAAATCTCTACCAAAATACAATATCGTGGAGGATAACCCCGATTCTGTTTGATAGCGAACAGGCAAATGTGGTGACTGCTAGGAGTGACATCATCTTGTTAATTCTTTGATGACAAATTTCGGTCTATAATCCCGTGGTTCATTATATTTACATAATATCTTACATACTATACTACTACACCTCAAAAATAATAAATAATTAATAAAATTTATTAAACGTAATAAATTAATTAAATAAATTACTATTAAATAAGGTACTATTAGGTACATAATTATCATACACCAATTGTATTGGTTAGGTACACACGGCGAAACATCAAGCTATACAAAACCAATATAAGCTGGACGCGAGACGTTATACGTTACTCGTCCTACGCGCGGCCAGCTTATTTTGGTTTTGTATAGCTTGATGTGTCGCCGTGTGTACCTATAGGCATCAATGGGTATGACAAATTTAATAGAGTTGCCCTAATTCTAGTCCAACGCACAAAACCCTGTGGTACGTGGCTACACATTAATAAAATGCATGACTCAGTATTTAGTTTAATGCATGGATTTAATTTCATTATTTACTAATGCTACATTTATATAAAATCTAAGTACCTAGGTAGGTACGTTATCCTACAAATGGACAAAGAGATAATAAGGCATGTTCTAATTCTATTCAGTACACGAGTTGTAATTGACTGATTCATCAATTATCATGCTCCAGTGTTCCAGTCAATAAGGTTGAACTACTAACAATCCAGATAATGCTGATTATGAGCAATACAATTTTCGTATTGATCTAACGAAAAATTTCCCTCAAATCCCCTACTATATTTGAAAATTAATCAAAATAGGATTGAATTTCTTGCTCTATCAGAATTGAAATTTAATGTTATTCTGTTTGATGTTAATGATCGAAACGCCTACGATTTAATCTAGGCCTAAGATTGCAAAATCAGACGATTATTTTGCTGGAGGCATGTTGAGTTATTATCCAACTAACAGAGTATTTTCAAGCCTTTAATGTATGAATATTTTTTCAGAAAACTACCACGATCATAAGGCTAAAGGCGAACCTTGCTACCTTTAGATGAAGGTAGTTGGTTGTTATAGTAATGTTTCTGATCACCACGAAAAAGAATAGTCGTAGGGTCGAAAAGAGTAGTGGTTAAATAAAGTGTTCAAGACCGAATATATTCGCGACTCTATGTGCGGGACCAATGATTCAGACTTGCACATGTTTGATTTTTGCCTCTACATTAATGCGGCTGCGTATTCCTACGTCAGACTAACCAGCCAATCAGATCACTGGGTCTAGATCACGCTATAGAAGTTTTTAGCACTCGGTTGTATAAATACACTTTACTCTGAAAGGAGCACTGGGGAGTCCATTGCTACAAAGGAAACCGGTTGTGGCGGGGGGCCGGCCTAAGCTCCCGCTATCTGAATATGTCGTCTTGTATAAGTCGTCATGTATGGGTTTAATATTATAAAAATGGTAATAAAAATCATGTCAATCAGTAAATGAAAACGAGAGTTATTTCTCACATACACCTATGTAGCGGCTTTGACTTCCTTTTTGTCGTTATCTATGTATTTGTTTATCTTATTTGTGTTTAGTTCAGTTAGTTTGATTTCTTGAGTAGGAAGCCTAGATGCATTCCTGCTGAGAAAAATTATGGTTGAAGAAAAATATTTTGATTTATAAAAGTTTTATGATAAGGGGCAATAAATATAGGTACTTTCAGTAGATACTGTGAACTATGAGACAAAATAAAATGTAACTAGAACTCACTGATTAGTACCTTTTCATTAAAAACAAAGAAATGGCTTTGAAAAATTATATAAGTAATGTACCTACCTACTTCAAATGAAAAGTTTTTACCTAACTATTTAGTAAATGGCAAAAATGATCTAAATATATGTATTAGGAATAAAATTGTAAATATTATAAAAGATAATAATTATGTAGAGTTAGCTCTAGACCTAATATTTATAAATAACGCTTTAAATAACTTCATTTATTCTTTTGAAGTAATTAAATTATTAATTATCTTTAAAACTTACCTATAGTTAACGCAAAACCTGTATTATTTAAACGCTACGCTTCCCAAGTTGTTTGATCTAAAAATAGTCTACATGCAAAAAGGAAGTCAAATCAGCTACTACCGTGTGGATGAGACCAAAGTCTCTCTTTATCATTTTCTTGACATATTTGACATTATTTTACCATATATGATTGCTTAATACGCTTCAACATATCTGATGGCAAGGAAGTAGACCGGCTCCCTGCCAGCACCGGCACACGTAGTAGCTACGGACCTCCCGCTTTTATCTGCGTTAAATTTACTTTTATACTCAGTGCAGTTGAAAATTTCGATAGCGCGATTCAGAACTCAAATTTCTGACATTATTTTGGCATAGAAATAAACTTACTAAATAATAACAGACATGTTTATTCGATAACTATTGATAAAATGTTTTCATTATGATTTTTTAAATGTCTATTATTGTGCTCTATTTTTGTAATATCATGGAATTATGTTTTGAAACGTTTCTTATGGAGATTCAACGAGAGCAAAAGAGATAGAGCAAACGCATTGGAGGTCGCCTACGTTTAAATAAAGTGTACGTGGAATTGAACCATTTGACTGCGCTACCTTTGACTCTGCCATTGATTTTTGGAGTGAAATAGGAAGAGTGACTATGCTAAAGAGAGATGTATAGCGTTTTAACAAGAACACTTTTGTTGAGTGTTTTTCAATAAGAAAACGAAAGAAAGTAATTCCTAAGTTGAATGTTGAAAAATATAATTTTTTAAATATTTATTTATGCAAAGAATATAAATAGGTCAAAATAGAACATTTATTGGGTCAACTACCCTACTCGAATGAAATAGTTTTAATTTATCTATTGTGCTGTACTGGCAACATTTTCAATTTGCCAATGAATGTTGTTGTCCACAAAACTGAGAAAAAAGATGGAATTTCGAAATGGCGGCGCATATTTATTGCTAAAATATTTTGTTGAATCATTGGCGAAGGGCGCAATAACTCAATAATCCATTGTTTTCGTGGTGAAAGTGAAGTGTAGCGAAATCCATTGTTGCCATCAAAAGTAAGTAGGTAATTGTTGCAATAATAAATAAAATGAAAATGGATATTAAATAGAAACACCAAATTTTGAGTGTTGCAAGAAAAATTCTGATTAATTTTTTGACATTTGCTTTATTTACAATCAATTTTGCAATCAATTTTCAACCGATGTTATTTCACTTAGTTTTCCGGAAAAATGTTAAGAAACATGAATGTTGTTGTTGGAGGTTTAGGTTCTATAAAAATATGTCAACCCGACTCAAAAATTACCATGTATGTTGTCATATTTCTACGTTTTTAGTCAATAACCTGAATATATGGTCCAGCAGTAGGTTGATGTGAGCTGATTTGATTGACTGATTGAAGCTATAGCATCTTCTATCTGCCTACCGCTGCTGGCTTTCGCCAGGTATGTTATGCCTATTCAGGATTGAAAAATCTCTGACAGAACGTTCCTACATTGAGCCTGCTCACCTCTAGTTTTCCCATCAGTGCCTCCCGAGCTTGCTCGTACAGGACACATTCCACCAACAAGTGGATCTATGCTATTTTGGCCAAAATGGCAGATCTGGCGGAGTGGATCTGATGTTGCAATGGGTTCCATCACACATTGGACTAAGGGGTAATGAGGAAGCAAGACCTTTTGGCTAAGCGAGCTACAGTGGAAGAAAAACATGTAGATTTTGTACCACATTATTCGGAAATACTGCCAAAATTCAAAGATATTTGTTTCCAGTTATGGATTGATCAGTTTAATGAAAAATCAAAAGAAAAGGGCATTTGGTACAAGTCGATTCAAGGTCTGCCTTCCGTTATACCTTGGTCTAATGTTGCCCATTTAGGTAGAAAGTATGTGGTGCTAGCGCATAGGCTTCGATCAGGACACATGCCACTGAACAAGTTCGGGTACCTAATGAAAAAATGACCCACACTCCGCGACAGAAATGTTGAGCTGGGCCGTCTTGAAAATCAGTCTGCGTCCCTTGCCAAGTTTAGGAGTTTCTGGCCGCATCTTCTCGTCTGCGTCCCTTGCCAAGTTTTGGAGTTTCTGGCCGCATCTTCTCTACAGTGACAATACGTTCTGACACGGTCACAGAATAGGTAATAGTATATAGTTCTACATACAGAACGGCCACTCCCCGCCCCCCTCTGACTTCAGACCCCACCTCATCTCACATTTTCTGGGGACACTTTAATGGAGCCGAGCAAGGGAATGCAGTCAGACGTGCGAACCTTTTGGATTTGACTACATAAAATTGTCTTCAGTGCTTACTGCCTCCGTGGTCTAATGGTTAAGAGCATTGGCTCTCGACACGGAGGTCGTGGGTTCGATTTCCACGGGGTATACCTAGTGAAATGTCACTTTGTGCGTTTTTCCCCAGTTGGTTAGGACATTGCAGGCTGACTCACCTGATTGTCTGAAAAGAAAAATGATTCTGTGCTTCGGATGGCACATTAAGCGGTTGATTCCGGCTACTATCTCTGGTGGTAGTAGTCGTTACATAAAAACCACGTCAGAGGCCGTAAGGGGGTCTGAAAAAACTCTGACACCAGGGGTCTGCCCATACGATAAGAAAAAGTGCTTAAAAAAACATTGAAAAATAATGCTAAATTCACATTTTCAGTAATTCTTTAGGTCTAATACTATTTTTAATAATGGAACAAACAATAAATAGTATCGAAATGTAGATGACGTTAAGTGCAAAGCACGGCTTTCGACCCATTTTTTTTTTATTATGGCCTTTGTTATAGTGTCTAGGCACAATAATTCCGCCAATGTCAGCGTAGCCTACACGCATTGTCATGGACATTTTGCTCAAAGTTTCAAACCATTTTGAAATTAAAAAACGTTTTATAGAGTGCCAGACCTGTGAAGCGGTGGTAGATTCAAAAAAAGATTTGACGTTTAAATAAGTGGGCTGCAAGCTCCTTTTTTTAATCTATTTTTTAAGGGACTTTTATACAAAAATGTTACGTACATGTCAGTCCCATCGTACCTTATGTCTAGATTTTACCTACTCTAACTTTGCAAACTCCTATCTACAGTGTGAAATTGATATCATTAGCATCCTTTTAAACTGAGAGTCTACCCATCAAACTGAACAACTTTCACTACGGAAGCAAACCGATCGGAGCAACAAAATAATCAGCTGTTCCATACTAAATTGCAATGCCTACTTGACTCAAATGTATGCAACAGCTGATTATTTTTTGCTTCGATTTGTTTGCTCCCACAGTGAAAGTTGTTCAGTTTGATGGGTAGACTCTTAGTTTAAAAGGATGCTAATGATATCAATTTCACCCTGTATCTATCTAAACTATTATAAAACTGTAACAGGAAGTTTGTCTATACATTGAAGAAAAGAATTGAAAAAAATAAGTTACGATATGGTTTTTAGGTATCCCTGATTCCATATCACCTATTTTTGGATTTTTTTGTCTGTCTGTCTGTTTGTTTGTTTGTTTGAACGAGCATCACGCAAGAACTACTGAACCGATTTTGATGAAACTTTTTTGTTTGATAGCTAATGATCTGACTTAAAATGTGGTATATAATTTGTGCGGACAAAATCGCGGGTTAACGCTCGTACTATTATAAAACAGTAAATTAAAAAAATAAGTTTATTTGTTTGTTTGATCGAGCTTCACGCGAAAACTACTGAACCGATTTTGATGCAACTTTTTTTGTTTGATAGCTTATAAATTATATACCAGGTCATAAGACCTGACTTAAAATCTGGTATATAATTTGTGCGGACGAAGTCGCGGGTTTACGCTAATATTGAATAAATTACTTTGACTAGGTACATCATCTTCTGGTACATTTTCCAAAATTGAAATCAATTCTGGCTTTTAGTACCTATTTAAATCGAAGACCGGGTACAGCTGTACCCATAGTCCCACCTTGTCGCTTGGTATCTTACCATTATTCGTAAGATGGGACCTTTGCCTCGTACAGAGACCCTACGTGTCCACAGGTTATAATTACTGAAGGTAGGTAATCTACCGTAGTCTCTCTAGTAGTTACCCAGATTTGCAGGTGTTATCTGTAAATCTATCACGTGCACCGGTCTCTCACATATACTACTAAGCTTAACTTAATTTGTAACAATAATACTGTTTCATTGTCCCTATATGTGAGATGAATAAATACATTTTTTATTATTATGTATCCCTGTAAAAGGCTTACTCACGGGCCGTAGCCCGGACCTGTGGAAGGCTTGCGTGGGGACACAGGTCCAACACGTAAGCCCCTTTGATACACTTTTATCTAATTGCGATGGGATGCACCAAGCATGGTCTATCTCTGAATGCGTTATGGAAATGCACCAGAAGACATACCACGTTCAGTGCAGAGACTATTGTAGAAAGGACAGAAAACTACTAGGGTTATGGGGGTGAACAGGTTGGACCGGGAAATATGGGTTATTGCGGAGAGACTCGGGACGCCTGCCGTAACAAATGTCTCTAGTTTGTCAAAAATGGCAGACGGTGACTTGCCAACTCATTTATGAGACCCCCAAAAAGGCCGCTCGCAAGGAGCGACAAGGCGGCAACATTTAGTGAGCGTCTAAGGTTATAGCGGTGAGTCTGCGGGCGCCGGTTCCCGGTGCTAAGCGCACCCGTCAGCAGGTCCCGGCGTTATGACATTTTACACTACCAACCTGGAGCATAGGTTCCGCTCTTGCGACTCCACTCCTGGCCGGCCGGTTTTTTATTATTATTAATATTTACTTTGTTTTTATTTCAGTAACCCAAGACCATGTCGGACGACGAACAAGTCAGTGATGCAGCTGATTCGCAGATTATGGCGGAGTACAAAGATGGTAATTAATCACTATACTATAGACCAGGGATGGCGAACCAATTATTATTATTATTTGTGGTTGACCAGCGCTGGTCCTTTGTGTTCGCCCCAAGCTCACCCATATTTTACGCATACCTCCGAACTTATGGTATTTTCTTTTCATCCTCGGGAATGCAGGTTTCCTCACGATGTTTTCCTTCACCGCCGAGCTAGTAAATGATAAATACAACCGTACATAAATTCCGAAGAACTTAGTGGTACAGGCCAGGAATCGAACCGCGTCCTCAGGATTGAGGCGCTAGCTCTCTTCCGTATGGGCTATCATCGCTCTTGATGGCGAACCAATGGCACGCCTGCCATAAGCGGCATGCAACTGAAAATTATAGGCACCGTGCCGGTGGTATTCAGATATTTAGATCACAGATATAATAATTGAGAAAATATACAGGGTGTAAGTGACAACCTTGAAAATACTGAAACGGTGAACTCAGACCATCAAACTGAACAACTTTCACTATGGAGCCTACCTCAGGAGACGCGAGAAAAAATCAGCTGTCCCATACAAAACTATTTTAACAATTATATACAGGTTTTAAGTCGCAATTGTTAATGTTTCTGTGCATGCATGTTTAGGGTTGCAATCTAGATTTAAGCTATATCTATACTATTATAAAACTGTAACAGGAAGTTTGTCTGTACATTGAAGATATTAACAAAAAAAAGTTACGATATGGTTTTTAGGTGTCCCTGATTCCATTTCACCAATTTTTGGATTTTTTGTCTGTCTGTTTGTTTGTGTGTTTGTTTGGGTGTTTGTTTGAACGAGTATCACGCAAAAACTACTGAACTGATTTTGATGAACCTTTTTTTTTTGATAGCTTATGATCTGACTTAAAATCTGGTATATAATTTGTGCGGACGAAGTCGCGGGTTAACGCTCGTCTTCTTATATTTTATTATTTCACTGATTGTTTCCTGTTTTGAATCTAAAGTTATGGGGAATAAAATTCAAAGTTGCGGATTTCATGTTACCTCGCCCCCCGCAAAAAGTGGCAGAAATGTTTGTTCGTAGAATTACACGCGTAACTAGTCCCTATACAGGGTGAAATTGATATCATTAGCATCCTTTTAAACTAAGAGTCTACCCATCAGACTGAACAACTTTTACTATCGGAGCAAGCCGATCGGACAAAAAAAAAAACCTGCTGTTCGGTACTAAACTGCACCCGCCACTCGACTCAAATGTATGCAACAGCAGATTTTTTTTTCTCCCATAGTAAAAGTTGTTCAGTTTGATAGGTAGACTCTTAGTTTAAAAGGATGCTAATGATATCAATTTCACCCTGTATAAGTAGTCAAAGCATAGATAGCTTTTTGACGTCATTTTTCGCTTCTACCACCACGTCGGAAGGTGTTCCATAGAGAAGATGCGGCCCGAAACTCACAACATTATATGTACCTTTTTTCCGCATATTTTTTGTCCAAAGGACCTTCTAAAATATGTAACGCATATCTACACCCTGTATTTTATTGTTTTTTAAACTGAGTTTTTATAATTTACAGGTCAACTGCAAATAGTTGAAGTGACGCCGTTTGGTGAAACTAAGGAGGTAAATTGAATGACCTTTTTGTATGTAGTCTAGCATAGTAAAGTCGTGGTGGTCCAGTGGCGAGTAACCTTGCCTGCCGTGCAGGAGGCGATGGTTCGATCCCCGTCCAAGCCAACTCGAACCAAAGAGTTTTTCGGAATTTATGTACGATTTGTAACACAAATGGCTTTTCGATGAAGGAAAACATCGTGAAGCAAGAAGTGCTTCAATTTCGAGGCATGTATTGTACCCACTGTCCATTACAAATGGCGACGGGCTCATTCCTCGTGGACAGAGTTTCTATACTACTCTTCTTTCTTATCGTGTGGGCAGAGCCCTGGTGTCAGAGTTTTTTCAGACCGCCTTACGGCCTCTGACATGGTTTGTATGTGTCGTCCTCTCTTCATACAGTTATCCACATTCATTTTATTTTATTTGGGGAGCTTACAGCTATAAAGTAAATAATTAGTTAGTTATATAGTTAGTTAATAGCTTGTTGCAGATATTCAGGATGTATTTATAGACGAAACGAGTTGTGGATCTGAGTGATGTACTTTCTTTGACGAAGCCTGTTGTGGATGCGAGTGATGTATATACCTATGACGAAGCCTGTTGTGGATATGAGTGATGTATTTTGTTTAATAAATAATAATTGGCGTATACAAATTAGTCAGCTATAGGTCAATTACAACCTTCCACATATAGGTTTCTAGTTAACAGAAAACGCTTAAACACTTAATGTTAGTAATATAAGGTTATTAAATCAATCGCTGATCTAAAAATTTTCTAGTAATAGAATTGCGTAAGCTGGAGGCACTGCTACAAAATAAGTCAAAGTTGAAGTCGTCACCGAACTTGTTAAATTCTATACATGAGCGGATTAAAATACTGTTTCTCCTATAATTAGTAGTAGTGAGTGGGGTGTGGAGCAATCATTTCAGGTTCATTAGCTTAATATATTTCTTTCGTAAGTCTCCTTTCATTCATTCTTTATTCCTGAACTAATTATTTCCTATGTCTCACTTCTTCTTATCGTGTAGGCAGAGCCCTGGTGTCAGAGTTTTTTCAGACCGCCTTACGGCCTCTGACGTGATGTAACGACTACTACCACCAGAGATAATAGCCGGGACCAATGGAATAACGTGCCATCCGAAGCACGGAATCATTATTCTTTTCAGACAATCAGGTGATTCAGCCTGCAATGTCCTAACCAACTGGGGAAAAACGCACAAAGTGACATTTCACTAGGTGTCCCCCGTGGGAATCGAACCCACGACCTCCGTGTCGAGAGCCAATGCTCTTAACCATTAAACCACGGAGGCAGTTCTCAAACTAATAAAAAATTTAATAACTCCGCAGAGTCACATAATACCGGACATGATAACTTCGGACCACTCGCACAAGTACGTGCAGATGATGGACGCGGACAAAGGACTCGTCCAGCTGGATCTACTCAATTTGACGCTTGTCAGGTAAGCGTTACTACACCATTATCATCATCATCATCTCAGCCGATGGACGACCACTGCTGGACATAGGCCTCTCTCAAAGATCGCCGTAACGACCGGTCCTGCGCTGCCCTCATCCAACGGGTTCCCGCCGCCTTCACCAGGTCGTCGGTCCTCCTTGTGGGGGCTCACTGCCTACGCTGCGCTTTCCAATACGCGGTCGCTACTCGAGATCTCTTCGGCCCCATCGGTCATCGGTTCTGCAAGCACTGCTAATTTAGTTTAGCAATTTCTTGGGCTAAGTTAGCTACTCTGGTTCTTCTGCGGATCTCTTTCGATTTCTGATTCGATCTCGCAAGGAAGCCCCGAGCATGGCCTCTCCATTACCCTTTGGGTGACTTTCAGCCTTTTTATGACGCCTTGAGTGAGTTAATGTTTCTGTTCTATAAAGTTATCAATGGCAATATACACTATACAAAGACTTTCGTCTTGAGACACTGCGGTATTTGGGACGTGAAGATACTACATAGCTTTACGAAAGCTGCCATCATCACTTTTTACTTTATGTCATTTTTATTACATACTAGAGTTAACCCGCGACTTCGTCCTCACAAATTATATACCAGATTTTAAGTCAGATCATAAGCTATCAAAAATGGGTTCAGTAGTTTTTGCTTGATGCTCGATAAAACAAACAAACAGACAGACACACAAACAAACAAACAAACAAACAGACAGACAAAAAAAAATTGGTGATATGGAATCAGGGACACCTAAAAACCATATCGTAACTTTTTTTTTGTTAATATCTTCAATATACACACTTCTGTTACAGTTTTATAATAGTACTAGGGTTAACCCGTGACTTCGTCCGCACAAATTATATACCAGATTTTAAGTCAGATCATAAGCTAACAAACAAAAAAGTTTCATCAAAATCAGTTCAGTAGTTTTTGCGTGATGCTCGATCAAACAAACAGACCGACAAAAAATCCAAAAATTGGTGATATGGAATTAGGGACACCTAAAAACCATATCGTAACTTTTTTTCTGTTAATATCTTCAATGTACAGACACGCATTCTGTTACAGTTTTATAATAGTTTTGATATAGATTTATTCAGTAAATAAACTAATTGAAATGTATGTAATATTGCAGATGTGAGGATGGTGAGGAGTCATACAGACTTGTAGCTAACGGTGAATCAGACGGTTCAGACATACCGACCGACGCTACTGTCACCTGCGTTCTTCACTCCAGCGATGCAGAGGGAGGTATGTAGTGTTTATGAGGGTTCGGGTTCGAATCCGCACGGACGACATGCCATGCACCAATGAGGTTTTCTAACTTATGTACGTTATACCGACTGCTCTAAACGGTGAAGGAAAACATCGTGAGGAAACCTGCATACGCTGAAGAAGAAATTCTGATATTTTATTAATTAATCAGAGATACAGGTTACAATTTTATATTCCGTATTCGACGCGATGGTCTGATGTTGTAAAGAAGGAAATGGATAGCTGCGAGCTCTCCATCGACGATGTTCAAGATAGAGCGAAGTGGAAGAAACAGATTAAGAAAGCAGACCCCGCTACCCAGCGGGACAGCAGCTAGGAAGATGAGGATGTATTTGGCGCGTTTGTCTCGAACGAATGACGGCCGCATCATCATCATATACACGTCCCACTGCAGGGCACAGACACTAGCCTCAGGACGTATTCCTCGTATGTATGTTGTACGTTAGTTTTTATTGGAATGATAGATAATAGTTAAATGGTCATTTATTTTTAACTGTCAACATTTATGTGAAATGTTACCTATTATAAATTCTACTCTTACCTACCCATTGTAATAATTCGATTAATATTGTTCTTTATTTATTTTTATTTTTTTAGTGTTTGAATGTAACTTCAGTAATAATTTCTGTTTTGTTTGCTTTCTTTTCTATATTGTTATGGACTTACAGGGTGCTCCATTGTATAATTACTGAGATCTTTGTACGATTCCCTGACTATGTACTAAAATGTGATAATGCAATAAAATATTTGAATTTAGCGTAGTACCACGCGTGCACAATGCGGTGCGGTACACTTCACATACACATCGGAATTTCTTTTCAGCGTATGCAGGTTTCCTCACTGTATTAATACTCGTAATTTACATGTTACAGCCATGTTCTGTTATTTCAAATCAAATTAAAGATGGAAAATTATGTCTTGGACGAGAAGTCCCTCCAGACTGAATGATTTGAAGAATTTTGACGTTGTTGGCTCGGTATCTTAAGAAGATATGTGAAAAAAATAGGATTCTTCAAAGCGTCGTATATCATGAAGTACTAACAGTAGGAGTATGATTAGCGGATATGTGTAAATTGAAGATATAATTGAAGTTTTGATTAGAGCCAAAACACGATTAAGACTCATTTTCTCGATAGAAAGACAAGCCAAATTAGCCTCCGTCTTTATCGATAAACGCTTGGAACTGCTAAACGGTGAATAATAAAAACGCGAGACCTAATTTAAAAAAGGAGATTGATATTTTATAAATTTTGATTAGGGCAGAATTGAACTTACATAAATAGTACAATCACAATTAAATAAAGTTTGTTTTACACTTGCGTCGTTTCAGGCGCGCGCGACGTCCCATCTCTTCTCCATTCTGTTGCATCAGGCAGTAATATAAGCTATCACACGCCCATTTCGCTTCAATTATTTTTCGACATAGGCCCTTAAGGTGGTTTCAATCCATACAAAACTTTGACGCACAATACGCTTAGACGGTATTAATATAAGTAACTTTGTGTATATGGAAAAAATTCTTTAGAAAATCTAGTTGCCGCGAGTACAAAGATATAAAGCTTTTACATTTTTTAATGAAAAATTTCAAAGCTTTATATCTTCGTAATTATTTTATAAATTGGAAATGTTATTTGTGACGCGGCATCTAGATTTTCTAAACTATTTTTCCATATACACAAAGTTACTTATATTAATACCGTCTACGCGTATTGTGCGTCAAAGTTTTGTATAAAATTGACCCCTCTGCAACCACCTTAATCAAAGAAGATAGGAGGAGTAGGAAAAGGAAATATCCAAATTCCCTCCATTGCAAATGGTAGTTGTCTATACTTGTCTCTCTCCATATATGTCGCAGATCACGACAGCAACTACGTGATGGTGGACAGAGAGGCCCCGATAATGTACCTACAGTCCACCGTACAGCCTGTAGAAGATAAGCAAAAGACTACCCAGGTAACTATACTTAAGATCTACAGGGTTTTTAATAGATAACATATTCTTCTTCTTATCGTGTGGGCAGAGTTTTTTCAGACCGCCTTACGGCCTCTGACGTGGTTTTTATGTAACGACTACTACCACCAGAGATAGTAGCCGGGACCAACGGCTTAACGGGCCATCCGAAGCACGGAATCAGTTTTCTTTTCAGACAATCAGATGATTCAGCCTGCAATGTCCTAACCAACTGGGGAAAAACGCAAAAAGGGACATTTCACTAGGTGTCCCCCGTGGGAATCGAACCCACGACCTCCGTGTCGAGAGCCAATGCTTTTAACCATTAGACCATGGGAGGCAGGATAACATATTGTTGTCTTATTATACAGGGTGTAAATTTAAATGCGTTACATTGTAGTGCTTCAGTCCATCAAACGGAACAACTTTTACTCATCATCATCATCTCAGCCGATAGACGTCCACTGCTGGACATAGCATAGGTCTCGCCCAAGGATCGCCACAACGACCGGTCCTGCGCTGCCCTCATCCAACGGGTTCCCGCCACCTATACAACGTGTTAATAAATTAGCGCAAAACCTCATACACCCCAACTGATTTATAACAAAATAATTAGATTGAAACAATAATTTTATTGAAAGCGCTAACGTACTTATGGATACATTTTAATAATCTTGTTTCGGTAGTAAGTAGGGTTAGTGTGCCCGTGCGGTGGGTTGACATTGGGTTCAGTAAATTTTAAGTTTTACAAACAAATAATTTAATGTTTTGAAAAAAAATACCCATGTTGAAACCATGATAATTCGATTCTGCTCTCGATTCTAAACAAACTACTTTCTAGTTTTGCTTTAATTCATTAAAACGTTGTATAAGGTCTAACAAAATTAGCTGAAACTATTTTAAGGGTATGCTCAGACCATCAAACCGAACAACTTTCTCTCTGGGACCAATATCGAAAATACTGAAATCGCGAAAAAAAAAATTTGATGTCCCATACAAAACTGCAAACACAACTTGACTCAAATGTATGGGGCAGCAGATTTTTTTTTCGAGATTTTGATATTTGTCCCGTAGAGAAAGTTGTTCAGTTTGATGGTCTGAGCATTCCCATAAAATAGTTTAATAGTGACCTTATATATCATTGCACAGTTTTAAATAAATTTGTCATGAACGTCATGTAAGGAAAATTATCATTCACCTTTAAACCACATACTCTACACTTCAAACTGAACAACTTTTACTGATTTTAACTTTTAAAAATCTGCTGTAAAAAGAGCCTATTCGACTCAAATGTATGAGACAGCATTTTTTTTTGTTTTGACAGGTTTGCTCCTATTGTAAAAGTTGTTCAGTTTTATGGGTAGAGTATATAGTTTAATGGTCATTTGGTCCTTTATTCATTTATTCATTTGCTTTCCATGTGACAAAAGGATCTTAACTTAATCGTGGTAGAACATCATGAAACCCTGCTAGGGCACTGCAAATTTATGTTATCAAAAGTAGTACAATAATACAAAACTAATGGAATAAAAAAAACAAAAAACAATTCTCTTAAACTAGAAAAATTCATACAATCCATTTCATCTAAATATTCTAAGTCAGCTTAATTGAATTATAAGATAGGAAATAGGTCAACATAGTAGTCTCAATAATGTACATTTCCTAACTTACTAATAACATTATTGTTTTATTTGTTCAATTTGCATAATAAATTATTTTTATACTCGTCTTCTCAATTAAATGTCATTAAGTAATTTATATCTCTAGGAACTCTTTTAGAGAATAAAAGGAATTATCAATCAAATAATCTTTTAGTTTTCGTATAAACATGGATTCTTTCTCTTCGTTCTGAAAAGGTTGTGGTACCTTATTATAAATTTTAGCTAACATTGAGTGGGGTCCCTTTCTATACATTTCTAATGTAGATGTTGGTAGCGCTAATCTATTAATTTGACGCAAATTTTGTGGTCGAGAGATGGTCGATGGTTATTGATACTTTTCCTTACACCCTGTACATTTGAGTTTACTGAGTGCCTTCACCTTATTTTATTACAATATGATTTCTTTTTTATTTCAGAAGGCACTGACACCTACAGAAATATTAGAAAAAGCGAAAGCATTGCAAAAAGCCAAGTGAGTATAAATTGGTGAGGATGTATTCCTTTCAAAAACTTAAACGAAAAAACATTGAAAAAAACATTTGCAAATTGTGCCCCCCCCCCCAATATTTTAAAACCCATGCCATAAGACAGGTTTTAGGGTTCCATTTATTTCATAAGGAGCGTTAACCCGCGACTTCGTCCGCACAAATTATATACCAGATTTTAAGTCAGATCATAAGCTATCAAACAAAAAAAGTTTCATTAAAATCGGGTCAGTTGTTTTTGCATGATACTCGTTCAAACAAACAAACACCCAAACAAACAAACAGACAGACAAAAAATCCAAATATTGGTGATATGGAATCAGAAACACCAAAAACCATATCGTAATTTTTTTTGTTAATATCTTCAATGTACAGACAAACTTTCTGCTACAGGTTTATAATTGTTTAGATATCACTACCAAGTTGCGGGCGAATATGGTGTTTTAGTACATTAAAAAATAATTTAATTGCCATGTAGTAGGTATTGTTCCAAATCCAAAAACCCAAATCCATCTAGCGGCGAAAGGAGTAACTACAACAAATGCAGAGTAACGTGACAACCAACTAGTGCCGTCTGCTGTGACCGTTATCTACTCGCCGGTAGATGTCGTCTTGGATTTGAACGATTTTTTTAGTAATTGACCAATTCAACAAAGAAATAAAAGTTAAATCGATATAAACGAGTTAAACACTTTGTTTTTATCGTAATTTTCATCTATCATTTACACTTTAAGTTTCTAAAATCGTCCATTCCATTCCAATTCTTTACCATCTTAAAGAGCGGCATCTTGCGGGTAGTAGCAAAACCAATTTTCCTTCTAATTCGAGAATTATTTTCAAAAAACAACTCTTATTAAATTATATTGGACTTACCTATGAAAATTTATGCCATCTGCAAGCTTTGTCTGTGATCCTGAACAATTTTTACAACCAGGAACAGCACACTTCATCGTTCTAGATGTTTTTTATTGACCTCTCAGAAAACAAAATAATGACGTACGAAAACAATGGCGGTCTTATTCGAACTGAGCAGCATAGGCCACGCCAACTGTGACGTCATGACCTAATCGAATGGCGACTGACCTCACTGCCTTGCCTCAATTCCGCTCCTTTCTTTTCTCCATGGCATAGACTCACTACTATATTCCCCGAGGGGGTAGTCAGAGATATTCTGAATCTTCAGAACATCCACTTTTCACTAGTAGTACCGAAACTCTGTCCATTGTGACGGGGAGTGAGCCAGTCGCCACTTGTAATGGACAGTGGGTACAATACATGTCTCGAAATTGAAGCGTGCAGGTTTCCTCACGATGTTTTCCTTCACCGAAAAGCCAGTGGTGTTACAAATCGTACATAAATTTGAGTCCGTCGCCACTTGTAATGGACAGTGGGCACAATACATGCCTCGAAATTGAAGCATGCCGGTTTCCTCACGATGTTTTCCTTCACCGAAAAGCCAGTGGTGTTACAAATCGTACATAAATTTGAGCCCGTCGCCACTTGTAATGGACAGTGGGCACAATACATGTCTCGAAATTGAAGCATGCCGGTTTCCTCACGATGTTTTCCTTCACCGAAAAGCCAGTGGTGTTACAAAATTCCGAAAAACTCATTGGTACGAGTAAGCCTGGACGGGGATCGAACCGTCGCCTCCTACACGGCAGGCAAGGTTACTCGCCACTGGACCACCACGGCTTTTTACGAGAATAACATAGTATGAAATTAAAGGTACCTACCTCAAAACATAGAATAGAATAGAAACTTTATTTGCAGTAAGTATGGTTACATAGTATAGGTGGAATGTTATAATTTACAATAGGTTTCTCACACTTAACCACTTAAATAGGCATGCAAAATGTAACAAAATCGGGATTACCTATCCTCAAAATAGAATCTACTTTTTTATACATTTGGTTCTAGAAATTCTTTAACAGTATAAAAACATTTTTCGATCAACCACTTTCTTAATGAGCTTATAAATTTATTATGTGACAAATCTCTGAATTCTCTAGGCAAGTTATTGTAAATGCTTATACACATTGAGTAGACATTTCTTAGATAACGCGTTGGCATATCAGACCAGGTCCCATACAAAGGACATTTCCCAGGTGACGAAATGTATTAGTTTCAAATTTTAAAATTTATAGGATTGGAAAATTCAAAGCACCTGTTAAGGAATGGCTCATTGACAAATGTTTCTATAGTGTACGGGAATATTTAAATTATAGATAGGTACTTAATTTATTCTAAGATAACAATGACAATTGATGTTTTATGTTTGTTGATTATTTTATGATTGCGTTATGTGTATTGAGTCTTTTGATTATGTTTTATGAATTTGATTATTATTATAATAATGACCTTGACATTTAATATTGACTTAATTTAAACTTTTAATTGTATTCAATTTTATTTAAACTTATGTATACACTTGAAAAAGTAAAGTTTAGTGAACTAATAAAATTAGCAGTAAGACCGGCTACAATTACTGACCTAAACTTATGCACAATAAATATTATTTCATTTCATTTCATTTCATCGTTTCACAACTAACGAATGAGTATGATCAAAGAACACATACAAATCGTATGATAGCTAAAATTATACACAAAATAGGAGGAATATCATACTTCCCAAGGAAATGGAAATTATCTATTATAGCATCTTTGCCGTGTGGTGTCTATGAATAGCACCATCCCATTTCCTCCCGTGGGTGCCATAAAAGGCGACTAAGGGATCTACTGAAGGATGGGCAGCAGCATCCTCTGAGTACACACATTGATTCGATCCAACTGCGATCGCCAACCCGCCTGCCAAGCGTGGCGATTATGGCAAATCCCCCCCCCCCCCCCATTTTGGGGGAGGCTTATGTCCAGCAGTGGACGTTTAATGGCTGATATGATGATGATTATAGAACAGATAGAACAGATCTAAACTATTTATTTTAAAGCTGTAACAGAAGTGTGTCTGTACATTGAAGATATTAACAAAAAAAAAGTTATGATATGGTTTTTAGGTGTCCCTGATTCCATATCACCAATTTTTGGATTTTTTGTCTGTCTGTTTGTTTGTGTGTTTGTTTGAACGAGCATCACGCAAAAACTACTGAACCGATTTTGATGAAACTTTTTTGTTTGATAGCTTATGATCTGATTTAAAATCTGGTATATAATTTGTGCGGACGAAGTCGCGGGTTAACGCTAGTCTTAACTATTATAAAACTCTAGCAGAAAGTTTGTCGGTACATTGAAGATATTAACAAAAAAAAAGTTACGATATGGTTTTTAGGTGTCCCTGATTCCATATCACCAATTTTTGGATTTTTTGTCTTTCTGTTTGTTTGTGTGTTTGTTTGAACGAGCATCACGCAAAAACTACTGAACCGATTTTGATGACATTTTTTTTGTTTGATAGCTTATGATCTGACTTAAAATCTGGTATATAATTTGTGCGGACAAAGTCGCGGGTTAACGCTAGTTTCTTATAAAATTCAAATTTATCAGTTTTTAAGCGAAACGTGATTGGGCGTATGCCCATGGTTTTTTGGCACACATTAATATATTTATAAAATACTTTAAAGTGAACGCAGTCACAGCCACAAGCAAAACTTAGTTTAATATTGACCCCTTAGAGTGCTAATGTCGCAGTCGCCGGTGCGGCACGGCAAGCGCGGCCGGAAGCGCAAGGGTGACCTCCCGCCCCCCCACGAGCTCCTCTCCTCCCCTAACTTCAAGCTGTTCCTCTACTCCTGCAAGCTGTGCACCTTTAAGTGTAACGCTACTAAGGAGTTGACGGCGCATCGGGTGAGTTGCTTAAAAGTTATTTTGTTGCAAATTGAGCTAAGTTGGTCTTTACACTCGAGCTCGAGCCGCAGGCGAGGGCGTAATGGAGCCGAGAGTGTAATGGGGCCGAGAGTGTGTACACACGTAGCACATCGCTCGTCCGACGACCTCCGGGTCTGAGGACTTGCTACAGATGTCTAGTGAATTATTTTTCGACTTAGGCTCTTAAGAGGCTATGTGAAAAAAATAGGATTCTTCAAAGCGTCATATATCATGAAGTTCTAACAGTAGGAGTATGATTTCCGGATATGTGTAAATTGAACATATAATTGAAGTTTTGATTAGAACCAAAACACGATTAACACGTTCCGGGGCAGTGAACGAGACACAATAGAACTTTTATTGTTATCACTGCTATAGCCGGTCACTGTCCAGGAACGTGTTAAGACACATTTTCTCGATAGAAAAACAAGCCAAAGTAGCCTCTGTCTTTATCGATAAACGCTTGGAACTGCTAAACGGTGAATAATAGAAACACGAGACTTGATTTTAAAAAAAGAAATTGATATTTTACAAATTTTGATAAGAGCAGAATTGAACTTACATAAATAGTACAATCACAATTAAATAAAGTTTGTTTTACGCTTGCGTCGTTAAAGGCGCACCCCATCTCTTTCTCTCGCATCAGGCAGTAATATAAGCTATCACATGCCCATTTCGCTTTAATTATTTTTCGACATAGGCCCTTAATACTCGGTTTAATTGTTTGTGAAGGCGTCGGAGCACGGTAGCGGCATGAAGTACCGCGGCGCTACAGGTACAGGTGCGGGTGCAGCCGGCACTGCGGGCTCGCGCGGCTCCTCCTCCTCCGTCACGCTCCAGTGCGCGCGCTGCCCTTACCGCGGCCACTCTCACACACAGGTACTACACTCATCATCATCATCACCATCTCAGCCGATGGACGTCCACTGCTGGACATAGGCCTCCCCCAAGGATCGCCATAACGACCGGTCGTGCGCTGCCCTCATCCAACGGGTTCCCGCCGCCTTCACAAGGTCGTCGGTCCACCGTGGGTGGGGCCTACCCACGCTGCGCTTTCCGGTACGCGGTCGCCACTCGAGAACTTTTCGGCCCCATCGGCCATCGGTTCTGCGAGCAATATGCCCCGCCCACTGCCACTTCAATTTAGCAACTCTTTGGGCTATGTCAGTTACACTGGTTCTTCTGCGGATCTCTTCATTTCTGATTCGATCTCGCAGGGAAACTCCGAGCATAGCCCTCTCCATTGCTCTTTGGGTGACTTTCAGCCTTTTTATGAGGCCTTGGTACTACACTGTTTGTTTTTATTTATTTACGAGCGTTAACCCTACTTTGTCCGCACAAATTATAAACCAGATTTTAAGTCAGATAATAAGCTATCAAACAAAAAAGTTTCATCAAAATCGGTTCAGTAGTTTTTACGTGATGCTCGTTCAAACAAACACACAAACAAACAGACAGACAAAAAATCCAAAAATTGGTGATATGGAATCAGGGATACCTAAAAACCATATCGTATCTTTTTTTTTGTTAATATCTTCAATGTACAGACAAACTTCCTGTTACAGTTTTATAATAGTTTAGACTAAAGTTTACCCGCGACTTCGTCCGCACAAATTATATACCAGATTTTAAATCAGATCGTAAGCTATCAAACAAGAAAAGTTTCATCAAAATCGGTTCAGTAGTTTTTACGTGATGCTCGTTCAAACAAACACACAAACAAACAGACAGACAAAAAATCCAAAAATTGGTGAAATGGAATCAGGGACACCTAAAAACATTGTAACTTTTTTTTGTTAATATCTTCAATGTACAGACAAACTTCCTGTTACAGTTTTATAATAGTTTAGTCTAAAGTTTACCCGCGACTTCGTCCGCACAAATTATATACCAGATTTTAAATCAGATCGTAAGCTATAAAACAAGAAAAGTTTCATCAAAATCGGTTCAGTAGTTTTTACGTGATGCTCGTTCAAACAAACTATCCCACAAACAAACAAAGACAGACAAAAAATCCAAAAATTGGTGATATGGAATCAGGGATACCTAAAAACCATATCGTAACTTTTTTTTGGTTAATATCTTCAATGTACAGACAAACTTCCTGTTACAGTTTTATAATAGTATAGATATGTATTTGAAGTGGCGGCCCCCTAAGGCCCCCAGATCTTAGGGGCGGGCTAATCATGACAAAAAATGCACTGATGATAACGAGAAATAACTCAAAACCTAAATATTCTAAAGCTTCTTAAATTACTTTATCGTTTTCGATAAAAGTTGCCAATAAAGTAAATTTCATTATGTAGTATGATGGGTGCTGAGAAAGGGGCGGCTGGTACTTACTACATGGCCTGGGGCCCACAGCGCCCAAAACGGTAAGGTGAACCGAGGCAAGTGTGACGCGGGTGTAAGTGTGACGCTTGCTAATAACACCGCTCAACGTTATTATCAAAACGATAGTGTAATCATTCGTGCGTGTTCGTGCAACGTTTGATAGATGGCGGTTGACATAATTGTTCTCGAAGTCGTCGTCCCCCCCCCCCCCCCCCCCCAGTAGGCCTCGCATGCCACCCCCGAGAAAACGATAAAAATCGAGATGTGCCTCCATATTTATTATTTTACGTATGCCAGAAAGAGCACGCAGGACGTTTTTCTCGTTTAAACGCTTTGGAAAGGAAAAGCACTAGGGGGTCGTACTTCGGATTTTTAGGAGACCCGGGGAAAACTTCAACTTTCTCCAGAAGTCGACTCCTCCTCGATGTGGTCAACGGCCAGCGGAAACCAAGACAGATAGGGGTATGGACCCCAAACAAATGTCATAGAGGACCATGGGCAGATTTGACTGATGATAAAAAAAAACCAAATTCAAGATGGCCGCCATACAACATTCAAACGCCTGTATCTTTTAAACGGAAAGAGATAGATATAGGGTGTTTGACCAAATGTCATAGGGACCGAGGTCAGCTATGTTGATCACGTCACGAAAATCCAAGATGGCGGATAAAGGATGATGGCCAATTTTCAAGTTGCTCCGAAACGATAGTGTAATCGTTCACCACGCAAAAACTATTGAACGGATTTTGATGAAAGCTTCAGCGTATGCAGGTTTCCTCACGACTGTTTCCTTCATCGTTTGAGAGCAGTCGGTATTACGTACATTAGTTAGAAAGACTCATTATGGTACATGGTATGTCGTCCATGCGGATTCGAACCCGGACCCTTATGATTAAGTGTCCATACCTCTTCACAACGCACCACCGTTATTGCTTAAGAGTTTACATAATTAGTTTTCACTGTAAATAACTGAACATGACACATCTTTATCGACGACTTCTTAGCTTGTCTCTCGACATAGGCCTCGTTCATATTTGAACTTAATTTTGATCAAATCTTTTTCTTATTTTTTCAGTTAATGAAGCACGTCCACGAGAAACATTTAACCACATTCGAATCAAACAGTAAGTCAAATACCTATATAATTTTTACTTGTTATAAACCACTAGTTTTTAATACTCGGACCAATAATCTAAACAACTTTCCCTATAAAGAACATTAGTCGAATAACGAAAAATTTTTTGGACGTTTTATACAAAACTGCGGATCGGCCGATCGATTTTGTATGGGAGGTACAAAAAATTTCCTCGTTTATACAGGGTGCAATTGATATCATTAGCATCCTTTTAAACTAAGAGTCTACACATCAAACTGAACAACTTTTACTATGGGAGCAAACCGATCGGAGCAGAAAAATAATCAGCTGTTCCATACTAAACTGCAATGTCGACGCGCGAGTTCGCGACTCAAATGTATGCAGCAGCTGATGTTTTTTTTTTGCTCCGATCGGTTTGCTGCCATTGTAAAAGTTGTTCAGTTTGATGGGTAGACTCTTAGTTTAAAAGGATGCTAATGATATCAATTTTACCCTGTATATGTGCCATCGAGAAATTTGTTCAGTTTGACGGTCTGATCATCCACTTAAAAAAGTGTCAGCATATTAAGAAGGACCCTGTATACAGGGTGAAATTGATATCATTAGCATCTTTTTAAAACCCATCAAACTGAACAACTTTTACTATGGCAGCAAACCGATCGGAGCAAAAAAAACATCAGCTGTTGCATACATTTGATGCCATCAATTCAAACCGCAACGACTTAAGGCTCTTAGTACGAGCCTTAACAGGACACTGCAAGTTAAAAAAACACCTACACAGAATGGGGCTTGTAGATTCACCCACTTGCAGATTCTGCTGTGAAGCAGAGGAAACGCCCATACACCTCCTCTGCGAATGCGAAGTGCTCATTCACAGAAGGAGTCGCCATCTAGGTGGATGCATAATAACACCTACTGACATTAGGGACCTCCCCTCCAAAAGCATAACACGGTTCAAGAAGTCCGTGGGCCTAGGAAATGACCTTTAGGTCTAGGGTGACATCTACAATAGATCTGTCCAGGTCGCAGTAGCTATTTGGTCATTGACCAAGCCCTTATAACCAAATAATAATAATAAAATACATTTGAGTCGCGTAGTATGGAACAGCAGATTTTTTATTTGCTCCGATCGGTTTGCTCCCATAGTAAAAGTTGTTCAGTTTGATGGGTAGACTCTTAGTTTAAAAGGATGCTAATGATACCAATTTCACGCTGTAGTCTGAATACACCCTTAAGTTATATAAGGTCTAACAAAATTAGCTGAAACAATTTTAAGGGGATGATCAGACCATCAAACTGAACAACTTTCTCTATGGAACCAATATCGAATTCGCGAAATAGTTTCACCTAATTTTGTTAGACCTTATATTAGTAAATTAAAAACTAGTGGCGTATTAGAGCTCTTAGAGACGAGCGACACTTTGCGGTCGCCGTGGGTCGAAATGACACGCTAGAACTTTGACTACTTATATAGGGACTAGTTACGCGTGTAATTCTACTAACAAACATTTCTGCCACTTTTTGCGGGGGGGCGAGGTAACATGAAATCCGCAATTTGGATTTTATTCCCCATAACATTAGATTCTAATGTTGAATGTTAAAAATCATGAAAAGTAGTATCGTGTGAACCCCAAACGTTCTAAGTTTGAAATTATTGTTTCGCAATTATAGGCTGTCTCGTTTAGTGATAAGGTATAAAATTGAATGTAAATGCACATGATCAATTGTTCTTTTACCGTGGCAGAGGGGAAATGCTACCGCAAGGCTAGTCCTTATAATAAATAGTCAAAGCGCTAGAATTTATGTTTTGGAAACAAAAAGAATATAATCTCAGGACTTCATCCCACCGGGCGGAAAACGTCAACATTCGTCCCGCTGCGCTGCGCTTAACGAAATTGCCACTTTCCGCCTCCGTCGAGGAGAAAAATAGTATACTAACCTCGGGCAGTAAATAAGAAAGCCTCAGATCAATTTTTTTTAATTTTTTTTATTCATAATGTGTATTGCGCCTGGCTTCATCTCACCTGATGGGAAGTGTAGATGAAACCGAGGATGTAGCGCGCTCACCCAGAAAAAGTCTCTTCTTTTAAAAATATCCTGATCGACTACGTATGGATGCAGTCTCGCACTACGTCTTGTCGTACGTTGGTGGCTTCGCCTCGGACAACATGAGATCTGAGACCTTTCTTACTTTCCTGCCCTCGGTGTGTACTTTTGAATAGACGGGTGCCAAAGACTTTTATTTACGAAAAAGTCATTGTACCGCACGCAGCTAAAGTCATTGCAGCCCTAGAGTCCGTTTCGCATCTGCTGACGTCATCTTGTCAATTTATGTTTTTTGTAAGCAGTGTCCGGGCTGTGGTATAGATGTTAAGGCTGATGATGATATGTTAACAGACAAGGTCTCACTGGACTCTGCGGAGGTGGAGGCGGCGGACGTGCTGGTGTGCGGCGCGTGCGGGTTCGAGTCCTCGTCGCGCAAACTGTTCCGCCGGCACATCGAGGACCGCCACGGAGCCACCACCGCGTGAGGTGATTACATTATTTATTCATCACATTAAAGCCAGCTATCTCTAGTGCAAGCGTCTCTTTCTACTAAGCAAACTTTTGCAATTAGCCATCCCGCTTCAATTGAAAGCGAGATCGCAAAAAACGTATTTTTCATCAATATCTTTTCTCTTCGGTGTTTGGGGTAAAAACCATCGGGTAGAATCGCTGCTATGATTAATTACCTTTCAAATAATGGTATATTCAGAAGAAATGGTGTATGGTGATTCTTGTAACTGGTAACTAAACTGGTTATAAATCTGAAATCGAACTTACTTTGGTCCTCTTTTCTAACAAGAAAATTTAATAGAATCGTGTTTTCAACGGTTTGATTCACTGCAAAAAGAACGTATCTACACTGGTATTTGAACTATATATATTAAATGTAATAATTTGGTTATCTATAAACCGGTTCGAAAACAGACAAAATAGGTCCCCCCGGGGGGAGGGGGGGGGGGTCTACCTTAAGGTAGAATACTATGGGGTCTGTGTCTGGTACAAAATTCGCGATAAAGGTGTTTCGAACTAACATAAATAAAATATGGATATGCATAGTAATATAAACAAACAAAAAGAGACGTGCTTATGTAATTTTGCGTGCGTGAGAAAGATATAACGGACCAATATGTAAAAGGTAATGACCGTAATTTGGTCTCTTTCTTTCTGGCGCGCGAAATGTATAAGAAAAGGACAGATATATATTTGTTGTTTGTTTTGTGATTTGTTTTTACCATAGAAATGTTCTATAAGAGGGGTTAGAAGTGCAAAATAGGCGTGGAACGTGTCGCCACAGGTTTTGCAATAATTTCATATACCTGTAGTGTCTGTGCCCTGCTGTGGGACATAAGGATGTTAATGATGATTTTCTTGATTGAGAAATCTAAAATTTTGTGGTGAGGGCGCCACTACATTAGACCAATGTAATTTTATCTTCGTTCCAGATACACTAAATGAAGATATTGTGTTTCCTGCCTACGAATCATGCTTGCCAACTTGAAACTGCCTTCTGAAGAATATCAAGACTATTGTATAAAGATCGGAAAATGTCTCTTACAAGGATCGAATTTAACTCTTTCTATTTAAATAAATAAATAATGCTCACAGGCACATACAAGCAAGCACTATATATAGGCTTGTTATTATCGAAATTATACAACAACGCAACGGCACAAACATATAAAATCGATGACCGAACCGGGATTCGAACCCAGGACCCTGGTTCGGCAGTTGGGCGTGGTAATCATTACACGAATCGGGTCGTCAATTTAATATTGGATGTATAAGTATTTTGGAAATTGCTCTGTAAATTTACATGTAATTTTTATAATAAATAAATAAATTTGTAAGTTAAATCTAAACTGAGGATGTTTTTACCCGACTGCGCCAGAAGGAGTGTTATGTTTTTATTTGTTAAATATTTTAAGTTAGTATTTACTAAATAAATTATTTTAAGCATAATTTTGTCTAATTTTTCAACTTCTCCAAATTAAGAAAACATTATAAAGAAAGAAAGAAAGAAAAATTATTTATTTGGATCTCCGACGCACATACAATCTTTTACATTATCACAGATACACTTTTGTAAAATATTAAAAACAGAATATCAATAAAAGAGATTTTTTGTGCGCTGCAGTGGCAAAAAGGTTCCACAACTCAGCAAAATGCTCGGCTCGGAAGCCGAACTCTGAATTTAATGTTGGGGCCTGGCTTAAGCGTTGAACCAAACATAATATATTGTGCAACGAATCCAATAGACATGTGGGCTACAGTTGTCACAGTGTTGCTACAGATGTCAGCACCCACAAGTTATAGCAAAGCTGCCAACAGATGGCGATACCGTCGCTCTCGGAAATATGCACCATACATAGACAACGTTCACCGTGAATACGTAACTCGTAACCTACTGCAAATAAGGTTCACAATCGAATGCAAGACATACATCGCGCAAGAGAAATAATTACAGAGATTCGATACATATACAAGGTCCAACTGAGAACTGTTGGACCACGGCCGGTCCCCAGGCTTCACACATAGCCTGGTGGAAGATCTTCCCTTTTCAATGGAGGAACATTCCCAGTAGCACCTCCATAAACACAATGACTGGACAGAGTAAGGGATGTAAACTGAAATGCGAATGTTCCAGATATGGCGTAATTAGAAAAAAATCGGACTACCCCCTCAGTTAGTATCATAGATTAATATGTATATCGGATATAGATAGGTAACTCGCCTTGAATTTTAGGACGTCCTAATTGTATTGCCGCTTATTAGCACTAGGGGGCGCCACATTATGAAATAAATTGAAAAAGTCGATCGGCCGACACGAGGATCGAACCTTAGCTACCCGGATCGTAAGCCGGTTGTCTAGACTGCTCGACCAACAAGACAGTGGTTGATATGGGCGAAATCTCTCACTACTACAGCGCAGCGCGTGAGGTGTAGTGCGCTGTTACTCCGATATGAACCCTATTTCAACACATAGTGCTTCGAAACATAACCGATAGATGGCGGAAGCGTTAAAACACTGCGGTATTTAGGACGTGAAGATACTACGTCCATCAAATTGAACTAATTGAACTAAAGTAAGTTACATTATACATGATTTCAATATTGGTCCCATAGAGAAAGTTGTTCAGTTTGATGGTCTGATCATCCCCTTAAAATAGTTTCACCTAATTTTGTTAGACTTGATATAATTTAAATATAAATGTCGTATATAATGGACGGCCCGGAAGCACAGTCTGTAGTGAACCTGCCTGCTGTGCCGAGAGTCGCGGGTTCGAATCCCGTAAGAGACAAATATTTATTGTACGATGAATATGAATATTTGTAGCCGAGTCATGAATGTTTGTATCTATGTATTCTATATCCATACGTAAGTCCAGGTACGTATGTGACTAGATAAGTTGTATGACAATGTCCAAGATATTTATTATTATTATTTATTACGAGCGTTAACCCGCGACGTTCGCACAAATTATATACCAGATTTTAAGTCAGATAATAAGCTATCAAACCAAAAAAAGTTTCATCAAAATCGGTTCAGTAGTTTTTGCGTGATGCTCGTTCAAACAAACACACAAACAAATAGACAGATAAAAAATCCAAAAATTGGTGATATGGAAATCAGGGATACCAAAAAACCATATCGTAACTTTTTTTTGTTGATATCTTCAATGTACAGACAAACTTCTGTTACAGTTTTATAATAGTATAGACAAAAACAGTGCTTTCCCGTGGTCCACCTAATTTGGTTCACCTGGTGGGCTATGGGCAGACACTTTTACCCGTTGTCTACTCAGGTGGATCAAGGTGTAGGTAGTTGCCACGGTCCACCAGGTGAACCAAGGGAAATACATTATAATAAAATTAATTTTAAATTTATCAGGTGAACCACGGGTAAAAATGTCTGCCCATGGTCCACCAGGTGAACCAAATTAGATGGACCACGCGAAAGCACTGAACAAAAATATAGTTTGAAACAGTTTTTAATTAAAAAGAAGGGCAGTCTTATTGCTTGAGATATTGCTTCCAGACGAGGGTAGAGTAAACAGGATAACTTAGAGTCTAAGGTAAGGGGATAAGGTTTGTCTGGCTGGTCGCGAGACTGGTCCCTAGTTATATGGTTTGAGCAGAATAATGCTTGCTTATACAGGGTGGCAGTGGGCGGGGCACATTGCTCGCAGAACCGATGGCCGATGGGGCCGAAAAGTTCTCGAGTGGCGACCGCGTACCGCGAAAGCGCAGCGTGGGTAGACAGTTAGCCCCCACACGGTGGACCGACGACCTTGTGAACCCGTTGGATGAGGGCAGCGCAGTACCGGTCGTTATGGCGATCCTTGGGGGAGGCCTATGTCTAGCAGTGGACGTCCATCGGCTGAGATGATGATGATGATACAGGGTGTCCCGTAAACCAACGTCAACCCGGCGGATGCTGATAGGTTAGGTCATGACTAAGAAGAATATCAAAATTTGACTTTAGTGAAAATGTCTTATTTTCGAGATATTGACAGTTTTAACACAGACACTGCATAGAACATTTGTAGACGTGGCACTCAAAATAGTGACTAAGTTAGAGTTTCACGAATTTCATAAAACTGTCCTTATCTCGAAAACTAAGAACCTTTTCCTAAAGAAAATGTTGACAGATTGATTGATTGACAGATTCTTTTTTATTTTAGTATATTCTGGTTAGGCATGAACTAACCTATCAGCATCCACCGGGTGTCCGGTCGGTTTCCAGGACACCCTGTTTAAACTAGAAACTAACTGACTCTGCACTAGTGATGCCAAGGGTAGGAGGTTCGAATCCCGTAAGAGGTAAATTAACAAAAAAATTTCTTTAAAATTGTCATTTATTTCTCTCAGTCATTTAATTCATACATCAACACAAATAATTCCATACACATTATTTTATATCTCACACAGTCGACTTGAGAACCTCTTAAGGCTGCACCGAGCCTATTGTGCTGCCCCCAATCGCATTTTATTTATTTCGCATTTAACAATTAGACAATATTTCCAAAAAACAAGAATGTCACATTGTAGTCATTGCTGATTTTCAATTAATCGGGTCACTGCGGATTTGTTTTTGTAAGCATAAAACATAATAATCCGTAATGTTTCGATAAATTGAAAGTCAATCAGGACTATAATGTGAAATTCTTGTTTTTTGGAAATGTTGTTTAATTGTTTACAAATAAAAAAATACGATTAAAGGCAGCACAATAGCCTCGGTGAACCCTTAATTCGTATAGTTTTCGGATTGGATTCGTAATCGTAGTAAGTATTCATTAATATCCTTAGGGTCAGTTCACATCCGGCGGAAAAAAGCTTAAGGTGATTGCAAACGGGTCAATTTTATACAAAATTTTGACGCACAATACGCGTAGACGGTAGTAATATAAGTAACTTTGTATATATGGAAAAATAGTTAAGAAAATCTAGTTGCCGCGTAACAAATAACATTTGCAATTTATAAAATAATTACGAAGATATAAAGACATTTCCATACAAAATTTTAAAGCTTTATATCTTCGTAATTATATTATAAAATGCAAATGTTATTTGTTACGCGGCAACTAGATTTTCTTATTTTTCCATATACTTATAAAATATTACTTTTATTAATTCCACGCCTACGCGTATTGTGCGTCAAACTTTTGTATGGACTGAAACCACCTTAAGCAGTTTTCGTTGATAAATTGATATTGAACTCTATTATTGCAAGAGACAAATCGCTATTGCATGTGTTCGCGTTATCTCTTTAGAAGAGAAATTTGACATTTTGATGGTACAATCATCCCTTTAAAAAACTGTTGGCATATTAAGAAGGACCCTATACAGGGTGAAATTGATATCATTAGCATCCTTTTAAACTAAGAGTCTACCCATCCAACTGAACAACTTTTACTATGGGAGCAAACCGATCGGAGCAAAAAAAAATCAGCGGTTGCATACATTTGAGTCGCGAACTCGCGCGTCGACATTGCAGTTTAGTATGGAACAGCAGATTTTTTATTTGCTTCGATCGGTTTGCTTCCAAATTGATATCATTAGCATCTTTTTAAAACCCATCAAACTGAACAACTTTTACTATGGCAGCAAACCGATCGGAGCAAAAAAAAAACATCAGCTGTTGCATGCATTTGATGCCATCAATTCAAACCGCAACGACTTAAGGCTCTTAGTACGAGCCTTAACAGGACACTGCAAGTTAAACAAACACCTACACAGAATGGGGCTTGTAGATTCACCCACTTGCAGATTCTGCTGTGAAGCAGAGGAAACGCCCATACACCTCCTCTGCGAATGCGAAGTGCTCATTCACAGAAGGAGTCGCCATCTAGGTGGATGCATAATAACACCTACTGACATTAGGGACCTCCCCTCCAAAAGCATAACACGGTTCAAGAAGTCCGTGGGCCTAGGAAATGACCTTTAGGTCTAGGATGACAGCTACAATAGATCTGTCCAGGTCGCAGTAGCTATTTGGTCATTGACCAAGCCCTTATAACCAAAGAATAATAATAAAATGCATTTGAGTCGCGTAGTATGGAACAGCAGATTTTTTATTTGCTCCGATCGGTTTGCTCCCATAGTAAAAGTTGTTCAGTTTTATGGGTAGACTCTTAGTTTAAAAGGATGCTAATGATATCAATTTCACCCTGTATAAAAAGGATGTTCCCAAGTCGACTGTACATTCTTTAGTTCAAGTTAAACCTATGTTAAAAACCCTATACTAAAAGTTAACTTATAATCTTAAGGGCATTTCCTCTCGAGCTGGCCCTTGCCGCCCTCGTCGTACTCCTGCGATGATATCCACATCTGCTGGAACGACCCTATCGATGCCAGGATCGACCCACCTGCGAACCACAAAAAGAAAAAACTTTTAAGAATTACAAAAATTATTTCGCATTGATATTCTCATCGAGGTGGTCTCTTAATTAAAAAGGATTTGTAATTCAATCCCCAAAGATGTGAAAAAGGGGTGAAATTTTGTATGTGAAGAACGGGGATTTCAGTTAGACCAATATGATTTCTGCTTGCTACAGAAGCGTTGATACAATTGCAAGGTTCTGAACTCAAAAAACCAAAACGTATGAAAAATACTTAAATGAAACATGACTTGACGATGTTGTCAATAATGACGATGTCGCCACTAATGTCGATGTCGCCATTCACTAATGTCGATGTCGCCATTCACTAATGTCGATGTCGCCATTCACTAATGTCGATGTCGCCATTAACTAATGACGATGTCGCCACTAATGTCGATGTCGCCATTCACTTATGTCGATGTCGCCATTCACTAATGTCGATGTCGCCATTAACTAATGACGATGTCGCCACTAATGTCGATGTCGCCATTCACTAACGTCGATGTCGCCACTAATGTCGGTGGTGTCACTAATGACGATGTCGCCAATAATGTCGATGGTGTCACTAATGACGATGTCGCCAATAATGTCGATGGTGTCACTAATGACGATGTCGCCACTAATGTCGATGTCGCCACTAACGACGATGTCGCCACTAATGTCGGTGGTGTCACTAATGTCGATGTCGCCACTAATGTCGATGTCGCCACTAACGACGATGTCGCCACTAATGTCGGTGGTGTCACTAATGTCGATGTCGCCACTAATGTCGGTGGTGTCACTAATGACGATGTCGCCAATAATGTCGATGTCGCCATTCACTAATGTCGATGTCGCCATTCACTAATGTCGATGTCGCCATTCACTAATGTCGATGTCGCCATTCACTAATGTCGATGTCGCCATTAACTAATGACGATGTCGCCACTAATGTCGATGTCGCCATTCACTAATGTCGATGTCGCCATTCACTAATGTCGATGTCGCCACTAATGTCGGTGGTGTCACTAATGACGATGTCGCCAATAATGTCGGTGGTGTCACTAATGTCGATGTCGCCACTAATGTCGATGGTGTCACTAATGACGATGTCGCCACTAATGACGATGTCGCCACTAATGTCGATGTCGCCACTAACGACGATGTCGCCACTAATGTCGGTGGTGTCACTAATGTCGATGTCGCCATTCACTAATGTCGATGTCGCCACTAATGTCGGTGGTGTCACTAATGACGATGTCGCCAATAATGTCGGTGGTGTCACTAATGTCGATGTCGCCACTAATGTCGATGGTGTCACTAATGACGATGTCGCCACTAATGTCGATGTCGCCACTAACGACGATGTCGCCACTAATGTCGGTGGTGTCACTAATGTCGATGTCGCCACTAATGTCGGTGCTGTCACTAATGACGATGTCGCCAATAATGTCGGTGGTGTCACTAATGTCGATGTCGCCACTAATGTCGGTGGTGTCACTAATGACGATGTCGCCACTAATGACGATGTCGCCACTAATGTCGATGTCGCCACTAACGACGATGTCGCCAATAATGTCGATGTCGCCATTCACTAATGTCGATGTCGCCATTCACTAATGTCGATGTCGCCATTAACTAATGACGATGTCGCCACTAATGTCGATGTCGCCATTCACTAATGTCGATGTCGCCATTCACTAATGTCGATGTCGCCATTAACTAATGACGATGTCGCCACTAATGTCGATGTCGCCATTCACTAATGTCGATGTCGCCATTCACTAATGTCGATGTCGCCACTAATGTCGGTGGTGTCACTAATGACGATGTCGCCAATAATGTCGGTGGTGTCACTAATGTCGATGTCGCCACTAATGTCGATGGTGTCACTAATGACGATGTCGCCACTAATGTCGATGTCGCCACTAACGACGATGTCGCCACTAATGTCGGTGGTGTCACTAATGTCGATGTCGCCACTAATGTCGGTGCTGTCACTAATGACGATGTCGCCAATAATGTCGGTGGTGTCACTAATGTCGATGTCGCCACTAATGTCGGTGGTGTCACTAATGACGATGTCGCCACTAATGACGATGTCGCCACTAATGTCGATGTCGCCACTAACGACGATGTCGCCAATAATGTCGATGTCGCCATTCACTAATGTCGATGTCGCCATTAACTAATGACGATGTCGCCACTAATGTCGATGTCGCCATTCACTAATGTCGATGTCGCCATTCACTAATGTCGATGTCGCCAATAATGTCGGTGGTGTCACTAATGTCGATGTCGCCACTAATGTCGATGGTGTCACTAATGACGATGTCGCCACTAATGACGATGTCGCCACTAATGTCGATGTCGCCACTAACGACGATGTCGCCACTAATGTCGGTGGTGTCACTAATGACGATGTCGCCAATAATGTCGGTGGTGTCACTAATGACGATGTCGCCACTAATGTCGTTGGTGTCACTAATGACGATGTCGCCAATAATGTCGGTGGTGTCACTAATGTCGATGTCGCCACTAATGTCGATGGTGTCACTAATGACGATGTCGCCACTAATGACGATGTCGCCACTAATGTCGATGTCGCCACTAACGACGATGTCGCCACTAATGTCGAAGTCGCCAATAATGTCGGTGCTGTCACTAATGACGATGTCGCCAATAATGTCGGTGGTGTCACTAATGTCGATGTCGCCACTAATGTCGGTGGTGTCACTAATGACGATGTCGCCACTAATGTCGATGTCGCCACTAACGACGATGTCGCCAATAATGTCGATGTCGCCATTCATTAATGTCGATGTCGCCATTCACTAATGTCGATGTCGCCATTAACTAATGACGATGTCGCCACTAATGTCGATGTCGCCATTCACTAATGTCGATGTCGCCATTCACTAATGTCGATGTCGCCACTAATGTCGGTGGTGTCACTAATGACGATGTCGCCAATAATGTCGGTGGTGTCACTAATGTCGATGTCGCCACTAATGTCGATGGTGTCACTAACGACGATGTCGCCACTAATGTCGGTGGTGTCACTAATGTCGATGTCGCCACTAATGACGGTGCTGTCACTAATGACGATGTCGCCAATAATGTCGGTGGTGTCACTAATGTCGATGTCGCCACTAATGTCGGTGGTGTCACTAATGACGATGTCGCCACTAATGACGATGTCGCCACTAATGTCGATGTCGCCACTAACGACGATGTCGCCAATAATGTCGATGTCGCCATTCACTAATGTCGATGTCGCCATTCACTAATGACGATGTCGCCAATAATGTCGGAGGTGTCACTAATGTCGATGTCGCCACTAATGTCGGTTGTGTCACTAATGACGATGTCGCCACTAATGACGATGTCGCCACTAATGACGATGTCGCCACTAATGTCGATGTCGCCACTAACGACGATGTCGCCACTAATGTCGGTGGTGTCACTAATGTCGATGTCGCCACTAATGTCGGTGGTGTCACTAATGACGATGTCGCCACTAATGTCGGTGGTGTCACTAATGTCGATGTCGCCACTAATGTCGGTGGTGTCACTAATGACGATGTCGCCAATAATGTCGGTGGTGTCACTAATGTCGATGTCGCCACTAATGTCGGTGGTGTCACTAATGACGATGTCGCCAATAATGTCGGTGGTGTCACTAATGTCGATGTCGCCACTAATGTCGGTGGTGTCACTAATGACGATGTCGCCAATAATGTCGGTGGTGTCACTAATGTCGATGTCGCCACTAATGTCGGTGCTGTCACTAATGACGATGTCGCCAATAATGTCGGTGGTGTCACTAATGTCGATGTCGCCACTAATGTCGGTGGTGTCACTAATGACGATGTCGCCACTAATGTCGGTGGTGTCACTAATGTCGATGTCGCCACTAATGTCGGTGGTGTCACTAATGTCGAAGTCGCCAATAATGTCGGTGGTGTCACTAATGTCGATGTCGCCACTAATGTCGATGGTGTCACTAATGACGATGTCGCCACTAATGACGATGTCGCCACTAATGTCGATGTCGCCACTAACGACGATGTCGCCACTAATGTCGGTGGTGTCACTAATGTCGATGTCGCCACTAATGTCGGTGCTGTCACTAATGACGATGTCGCCACTAATGTCGGTGGTGTCACTAATGTCGATGTCGCCACTAATGTCGGTGGTGTCACTAATGACGATGTCGCCACTAATGACGATGTCGCCACTAATGTCGATGTCGCCACTAACGACGATGTCGCCAATAATGTCGATGTCGCCATTCACTAATGTCGATGTCGCCATTCACTAATGTCGATGTCGCCATTAACTAATGACGATGTCGCCACTAATGTCGATGTCGCCATTCACTAATGTCGATGTCGCCATTCACTAATGTCGATGTCGCCACTAATGTCGGTGGTGTCACTAATGACGATGTCGCCACTAATGTCGGTGGTGTCACTAATGTCGATGTCGCCACTAATGTCGGTGGTGTCACTAATGTCGATGTCGCCACTAATGTCGGTGGTGTCACTAATGACGATGTCGCCACTAATGTCGGTGGTGTCACTAATGTCGATGTCGCCACTAATGTCGGTGGTGTCACTAATGACGATGTCGCCAATAATGTCGGTGGTGTCACTAATGTCGATGTCGCCAATAATGTCGATGTCGCCATTCACTAATGTCGATGTCGCCATTCACTAATGTCGATGTCGCCATTAACTAATGACGATGTCGCCACTAATGTCGATGTCGCCATTCACTAATGTCGATGTCGCCATTCACTAATGTCGATGTCGCCACTAATGTCGGTGGTGTCACTAATGACGATGTCGCCACTAATGTCGGTGGTGTCACTAATGTCGATGTCGCCACTAATGTCGGTGGTGTCACTAATGTCGATGTCGCCACTAATGTCGGTGGTGTCACTAATGACGATGTCGCCACTAATGTCGGTGGTGTCACTAATGTCGATGTCGCCACTAATGTCGGTGGTGTCACTAATGACGATGTCGCCAATAATGTCGGTGGTGTCACTAATGTCGATGTCGCCAATAATGTCGATGTCGCCATTCACTAATGTCGATGTCGCCATTCACTAATGTCGATGTCGCCATTAACTAATGACGATGTCGCCACTAATGTCGATGTCGCCATTCACTAATGTCGATGTCGCCATTCACTAATGTCGATGTCGCCACTAATGTCGGTGGTGTCACTAATGACGATGTCGCCACTAATGTCGGTGGTGTCACTAATGTCGATGTCGCCACTAATGTCGGTGGTGTCACTAATGTCGATGTCGCCACTAATGTCGGTGGTGTCACTAATGACGATGTCGCCACTAATGTCGGTGGTGTCACTAATGTCGATGTCGCCACTAATGTCGGTGGTGTCACTAATGACGATGTCGCCAATAATGTCGGTGGTGTCACTAATGTCGATGTCGCCACTAATGTCGGTGGTGTCACTAATGTCGATGTCGCCACTAATGACGATGTCGCCACTAATGTCGATGTCGCCACTAACGACGATGTCGCCAATAATGTCGATGTCGCCATTCACTAATGTCGATGTCGCCATTCACTAATGTCGATGTCGCCATTCACTAATGTCGATGTCGCCATTCACTAATGTCGATGTCGCCATTAACTAATGACGATGTCGCCACTAATGTCGATGTCGCCATTCACTAATGTCGATGTCGCCATTCACTAATGTCGATGTCGCCACTAATGTCGGTGGTGTCACTAATGACGATGTCGCCAATAATGTCGGTGGTGTCACTAATGTCGATGTCGCCACTAATGTCGATGGTGTCACTAATGACGATGTCGCCACTAATGACGATGTCGCCACTAATGTCGATGTCGCCACTAATGTCGGTGGTGTCACTAATGTCGATGTCGCCACTAATGTCGGTGCTGTCACTAATGACGATGTCGCCAATAATGTCGGTGGTGTCACTAATGTCGATGTCGCCACTAATGTCGGTGGTGTCACTAATGTCGATGTCGCCACTAATGTCGGTGGTGTTACTAATGACGATGTCGCCAATAATGTCGGTGGTGTCACTAATGTCGATGTCGCCACTAATGTCGGTGGTGTCACTAATGTCGATGTCGCCACTAATGTCGGTGGTGTCACTAATGACGATGTCGCCAATAATGTCGGTGGTGTCACTAATGTCGATGTCGCCACTAATGTCGGTGCTGTCACTAATGACGATGTCGCCAATAATGTCGGTGGTGTCACTAATGTCGATGTCGCCACTAATGTCGGTGGTGTCACTAATGACGATGTCGCCAATAATGTCGGTGGTGTCACTAATGTCGATGTCGCCACTAATGTCGGTGCTGTCACTAATGACGATGTCGCCAATAATGTCGGTGGTGTCACTAATGTCGATGTCGCCACTAATGTCGGTGGTGTCACTAATGACGATGTCGCCAATAATGTCGGTGGTGTCACTAATGACGATGTCGCCACTAATGTCGGTGGTGTCACTAATGTCGATGTCGCCACTAATGTCGGTGGTGTCACTAATGACGATGTCGCCAATAATGTCGGTGGTGTCACTAATGTCGGTGGTGTCACTAATGTCGATGTCGCCACTAATGTCGGTGGTGTCACTAATGACGATGTCGCCAATAATGTCGGTGGTGTCACTAATGTCGATGTCGCCACTAATGTCGGTGGTGTCACTAATGTCGATGTCGCCACTAATGTCGGTGGTGTCACTAATGACGATGTCGCCAATAATGTCGGTGGTGTCACTAATGTCGATGTCGCCACTAATGACGATGTCGCCACTAATGTCGATGTCGCCACTAACGACGATGTCGCCAATAATGTCGATGTCGCCATTCACTAATGTCGATGTCGCCATTCACTAATGTCGATGTCGCCATTCACTAATGTCGATGTCGCCATTCACTAATGTCGATGTCGCCATTAACTAATGACGATGTCGCCACTAATGTCGATGTCGCCATTCACTAATGTCGATGTCGCCATTCACTAATGTCGATGTCGCCACTAATGTCGGTGGTGTCACTAATGACGATGTCGCCAATAATGTCGGTGGTGTCACTAATGTCGATGTCGCCACTAATGTCGATGGTGTCACTAATGACGATGTCGCCACTAATGACGATGTCGCCACTAATGTCGATGTCGCCACTAATGTCGGTGGTGTCACTAATGTCGATGTCGCCACTAATGTCGGTGCTGTCACTAATGACGATGTCGCCAATAATGTCGGTGGTGTCACTAATGTCGATGTCGCCACTAATGTCGGTGGTGTCACTAATGTCGATGTCGCCACTAATGTCGGTGGTGTTACTAATGACGATGTCGCCAATAATGTCGGTGGTGTCACTAATGTCGATGTCGCCACTAATGTCGGTGGTGTCACTAATGTCGATGTCGCCACTAATGTCGGTGGTGTCACTAATGACGATGTCGCCAATAATGTCGGTGGTGTCACTAATGTCGATGTCGCCACTAATGTCGGTGCTGTCACTAATGACGATGTCGCCAATAATGTCGGTGGTGTCACTAATGTCGATGTCGCCACTAATGTCGGTGGTGTCACTAATGACGATGTCGCCAATAATGTCGGTGGTGTCACTAATGTCGATGTCGCCACTAATGTCGGTGCTGTCACTAATGACGATGTCGCCAATAATGTCGGTGGTGTCACTAATGTCGATGTCGCCACTAATGTCGGTGGTGTCACTAATGACGATGTCGCCAATAATGTCGGTGGTGTCACTAATGACGATGTCGCCACTAATGTCGGTGGTGTCACTAATGTCGATGTCGCCACTAATGTCGGTGGTGTCACTAATGACGATGTCGCCAATAATGTCGGTGGTGTCACTAATGTCGGTGGTGTCACTAATGACGATGTCGCCACTAATGTCGGTGGTGTCACTAATGACGATGTCGCCACTAATGTCGATGTCGCCACTAATGTCGGTGGTGTCACTAATGTCGATGTCGCCACTAATGTCGGTGGTGTCACTAATGACGATGTCGCCACTAATGACGATGTCGCCACTAATGTCGATGTCGCCACTAACGACGATGTCGCCAATAATGTCGATGTCGCCATTCACTAATGTCGATGTCGCCATTCACTAATGACGATGTCGCCAATAATGTCGGAGGTGTCACTAATGTCGATGTCGCCACTAATGTCGGTGGTGTCACTAATGACGATGTCGCCACTAATGACGATGTCGCCACTAATGTCGATGTCGCCACTAACGACGATGTCGCCAATAATGTCGGTGGTGTCACTAATGTCGATGTCGCCACTAATGTCGGTGCTGTCACTAATGACGATGTCGCCAATAATGTCGGTGGTGTCACTAATGTCGATGTCGCCACTAATGTCGGTGGTGTCACTAATGTCGATGTCGCCACTAATGTCGGTGCTGTCACTAATGACGATGTCGCCAATAATGTCGGTGGTGTCACTAATGTCGATGTCGCCACTAATGTCGGTGCTGTCACTAATGACGATGTCGCCAATAATGTCGGTGGTGTCACTAATGTCGATGTCGCCACTAATGTCGGTGGTGTCACTAATGACGATGTCGCCAATAATGTCGGTGGTGTCACTAATGACGATGTCGCCACTAATGTCGGTGGTGTCACTAATGTCGATGTCGCCACTAATGTCGGTGGTGTCACTAATGACGATGTCGCCAATAATGTCGGTGGTGTCACTAATGTCGGTGGTGTCACTAATGACGATGTCGCCACTAATGTCGGTGGTGTCACTAATGTCGATGTCGCCACTAATGTCGGTGGTGTCACTAATGACGATGTCGCCACTAATGTCGATGTCGCCACTAATGTCGGTGGTGTCACTAATGACGATGTCGCCACTAATGTCGGTGGTGTCACTAATGTCGATGTCGCCACTAATGTCGGTGGTGTCACTAATGTCGATGTCGCCACTAATGTCGGTGGTGTCACTAATGTCGATGTCGCCACTAATGTCGGTGGTGTCACTAATGTCGATGTCGCCACTAATGTCGATGTCGCCACTAATGTCGGTGGTGTCACTAATGTCGATGTCGCCACTAATGTCGGTGGTGTCACTAATGACGATGTCGCCACTAATGTCGGTGGTGTCACTAATGTCGATGTCGCCACTAATGTCGGTGCTGTCACTAATGACGATGTCGCCAATAATGGGGATGTTGCAACTAAAAACACAGTTTCTACTATAACGATGTTGCCTGTAATGCTAATCTAGCTACTTACCTATCCATGCCGCGAACCATCTCTCAGCGGGTGAGGGCGCCGAGTGGCTCTTGAGGCGGCGTGAGGTCAGCTCCCTGTCAAGTCTCTACCTAGCTTCGTAGCGCTGGTAGTATAGTATAGTATAGTATAGTATAGAGGCACTCACCGATCCAGGCCGCGAACCTCCGCTCGGCGGGGGAGGGCGCGGCGTGGCTCTTGAGGCGGTGGGAGGAGGGCGCGCGGGAGGCGAGGTCGCGGTTGAGGCGGTCGGGCCAGCCGGCGGTGCTGGCGACGCCGCCGCACACCACCACCGAGCCCCACAGCGCGGGCCGCGCGTCCGCGTCGCACGCCGCTGCCGCCGCACATACTGACGAGGGAATAAATAATCAATATATATTTCACCCCTCCGGGTGGAAAGCGTCAACTTTCGTCCCGCTGCGCTAAACGAAGTTGCCGCTTTTTGCATCCGTCGGGGTGAAAAATAGTGTACTAACCTCGGGCAGTAAATAAGAAAGCCTCAGATCACATGTTTGTTGACCTCTGCTTGGCCTCGGCCAACAATTACATGAAATCTGAGACTTTTCTTACTTATCAAATTAAAGATTGAAAAATTTGTCTCGGGCGGGACTTGAACCCGCACTTTTCCAAACCGGGGAACTGCGTTATCCAATTTCGCCACCGAGCCCACTACCCAGAGTACGAAATTTTCAATCTGTTGTGTCTTAAGGGGACGTAAGGCCTCATAAAAAGGCTGAAAGTCACCCAAAGGGCAATGGAGAGGGCTATGCTCGGAGTTTCCCTGCGAGATCGAATCAGAAATGAAGAGATCCGCTAAAGAACCAAAGTAGCTGACATAGCCCAAAGAATTGCTAAACTAAAGTGGCAGTGGGCGAGGCACATTGCTCGCGGAACCGACGGCCGATGGGGCCGAAAAGTTCTCGAGTGGCGACCGCGGACCGTGGACCGACGACCTGGTGAAGGCGGTGGGAACCCGTTAGATGAGGGCAGCGCAGGACCAGTCGTTATGGCGATCCTTGGGGGAGGCCTGTGTCCAGCAGTGGACGTCCATCGGCTGAGATGATGATGGAGCAAACCAACCCTTTAAATATTACTAGGGTTTAACACACTGTATGTATGTATGTATTACCTAGATGCGGTGCCCCCATGGTCTGCTCAAAGAGACACTCGCTCAGCTTGAACCGTTCAGGCCCGAAGTCCTGGTGATAGCCCCCTGGGAATTCGTAGTGGATTCCGGGAACAATGGCCGCTGTGCGTTCGTCGTATTGCGTTTCTGTTACCTGCGGAGTTATTGTCAAGTTAAGGGCCTATGTCGAAAAATAATTGAAGCGAAATGGGCGTGTGATAGCTTATATTACTGCCTGATGCGAGAGAAAGAGATGGGGTGCGCCTTTAACGACGCAAGCGTAAAACAAACTTTATTTAAATGTGATTGTACTATTTATGTAAGTTCAATTCTGCTCTTATCAAAATGTGTAAAATATCAATTTCTTTTTTTTAAATCAAGTCTCGTGTTTCTATTATTCACCGTTTAGCAGTTCCAAGCGTTTATCGATAAAGACAGAGGCTACTTTGGCTTGTTTTTCTATCGAGAAAATGTGTCTTAACACGTTCCTGGACAGTGACCGGCTATAGCAGTGATAACAATAAAAGTTCTATTGTGTCTCGTTCACTGCCCCGGAACGTGTTAATCGTGTTTTGGCTCTAATCAAAACTTCAATTATATGTTCAATTTACACATGTCTGCTAATCATACTCCTACTGTTAGTACTTCATGATATATGACGCTTTGAAGAATTCTATTTTTTTCACATAGCCTCTTAAAAAAACTGCATCAAAATCCGTTACGTAGTTTTAAAGATCTAAGCATACATAGGGACAGGCAGCGGGAAGCGACTTAGTTTTATACTATGTAGTGATAATGATTCTTCCAGTTACTTACAAGTAATTTCGCGAATTAGGCATTTTCAGAATTGCCATTTTAAGAATTAGCCATTTTGCAAAATTGCCATTTCTCGAATTGGCCATTTCGCGAATTGGGCCATTTAGGAATCGGTAGCCATTTCGCGAATGATTCTAAAAAAGATAAGCCTTGATCGTAACTGGTTTCGTACAAGTAAAAAAATACTCATTCGTAACTGGTTACAAAACTGCGGCCGAAGCGGCGTGACGGATGGACGGACGGACGGACAACGTAGGCTTATGAACAGAGTCCTGTTTTCCCCTTTTGGGTAAAGAAAGAAAGAAAGATATACTTTTCTTTTTATTATTATTTTTTTTATTTGGGTATGGAAACCCTAAAATCAAAGTGAAGATTACCTGTGCGACACAGTGGCAGAAGTCTTCGTACTGTCTCTTCAGCATGTACTGCTGCCAGGAGTTGGTGAGGCCTGCCGGGAGAGTCTTCAGGGTGTATCGAGCTCTCTCTCGTTCACGTATCACTTCCTTGCTCTGTCGGGTAAAGAGGGTTCTGTGTTTTAGTTAGGTATGGAAGTATGCCAATGAGATGGTCTACAAAGGTTTCAAAAGGAAAACGTTATGCATCAGATAGCCAGGGCGCTCTGAAAGCACTAGGATCTGAAAAACTAGAGTCCAAATTAACTATGTAAGGTCTAACAAAATTAGCTGAAACTATTTTAAGGGGATGATCAGACCATCAAACTGAACAACTTTCTTTATGGGACCAATAATGAAATCGCGGAAAAAAAAACTGCTGTCCCATACAATTAGGTCGAGTAGGTTTGTATGGAACAGCTGATTTTTTTTCGCGATTTCGATATTAGTCCCATAGAGAAAGTTGTTCAGTTTGATGGTCTGATCATCCCCTTAAAATAGTTTCCCCTAATTTTGTTAGACCTTATAGAATGTGTCCTAGCACTTAACCGGAATGGAGCAATGAACGAAAAAAATTTGCTATAATACACCACTGTACCGTAGGGACCCGTTACATCACTAGTTTTTAATTAATCTATACTATTATAAAACTGTAACAGGAAGTTTGTCTGTACATTGAATTATGTCTGTATATGGATGTGCGTGTATATGGATAGGGTCTAGAGGCCAATACTGGTTAAAAAAAAATTCTACGCTTTTGTAGCTTCGACTGTCAATCTTGACATATAAATCCAAGATTGTAGCATCTATCTATACTATTATAAAACTGTAACAGGAAGTTTGTCTGTACATTGAAGATATTAACAACAAAAAAGTTACGATATGGTTTTTAGGTGTCCCTGATTCCATTTCACCAATTTTTGGATTTTTTGTCTGTCTGTTTGTTTGTGTGTTTGTTTGTTTGTTTGTTTGTTTGAACGAGTATCACGCAAAAACTACTGAACCGATTTTGATGAAACTTTTTTTGTTTGATAGCTTATGATCTGACTTAAAATCTGGTATATAATTTGTGCGGACGAAGTCGCGGGTTACGCTCGTAGGTAATAAAATTTTAAGTGTGTATTTAGACAATGAAAGTAAACAACTTTTCTTAAAACCGCGTTGACACAATCAGAGTCTGCTTGGACCGAGTTAACTCGGATACCTACTTGGATGCAACTCGTATTGTGGCAACCCATAATCCGAGTGCACTCGGAAGACGGCTGAGGATTACGGAACATAAATAAATAAATAAATATCTTGGACATTGCCACACAAATTATCTAGTCACATTTAAAGTACCTGGACTTGTATTATGATGACTAGACAACGATATAGAATACATATATAGATACAAACATCCATGACTCGGGTACAAATATTCATATTAATCATATAAATACTTGTCCCTTACGGGATTCGAACCCGCGACTCTCGGCACAGCAGGCAGGTTCACTACAGACAGTGCTACCGGGTCGTCAAATGAGCATGGGCATGTGCTTGGCTTGTGCCGACCTGAACGCCACGCTCACCAACGCGTATCTACAGCATACGACTATTTATTATAAGGACTAGCCTTGCGGTTGAATTTCCCCTCTGTCACGGTATAAGATCAATTAATCATGTGCATTTACATTCAATTTTATACCTTATCACTAAACGGGACAGCCTATAATTGCGAAACAAAAATTTCGAACTTAGAACGTTTGGGGTTCACGCGAGACTACTTTTCATGATTTTTAACGTTCAAAATTAGAATATAATGTTTTGAGAATAAAATCCAAAGTTGCGGATTTCATTTTACCTCGCCCCCCGCAAAAAGTGGCAGAAATGTTTGTTAGTAGAATTACACGCGTAACTAGTCCCTATGTAAGTAGTCAAAGATCTACAGAGATACTAGATACTGACCTGTATGCTGTATATCGGCAGCATCTGTATATGCTGCCCGGCTAGCATGTGCTTGGCCTGCGCCGCGAGATGGTCCCCGCCCACTGCAGACCTGAATGCTGCGTTCACCAGCGCGTACCTGCCAGTCATACATACATTATTAATTATTAGACATAGGATTCCTACAGTACAACCAGTAAAATAATTCCGCTCATCAATCTCCGTTTAGCAAAGAGTAGTCCCTGACAAACCTGAAGTTATTGCTGTGGGCAAAGGGTCCAAAATAGGGTGCTACTCATTTTTATGAATAGCAAATTAATGGACGCTTCGGCGGCAAAAAGAGCGTAAAAACAATTAGCCAATGACGAAGTTATAGCGTAAAACAGATACAAAAAAACCATAGACGAATTGAGAACCTCCTACTTTTTTTTTTAAGTCAGTTAAAAATGTTAGTTTTTATTTCCTCACCCATGAATAACATATTACAGTAAATAATAATAATAAATAAATATCTTGGACATTGTCACACAAATTATCTAGTCACATTTAAAGTACCTGGACTTGTATTATGATGACTAGACAACGATATAGAATACATATATAGATACAAACATCCATGACTTGGGTACAAATATTCATATTCATCATATAAATATTTGTCCCTTACGGGATTCGAACCCGCGACCCTCGGCACAGTAGGCAGGTTCACTACAGACTGTGCTACCGGGCCGTCAAAACTAGAATACAGTACGTCCAGGAAAATAATTCTGCTCGTCAATCTTCGTTTGCGCAGAGCAGTTCCGAGTCCCCGACAAAACCCGAAGTCATTTAATAATCAAAGGGTGCAAAGTCGGATAGCAGCGAAAAGGGCGCGAAAACAAATAAGCCAATAGCGTAAACGAATTTAAAGTGGCGCATCCTGATTGGTGAATATAATTTCTCGCGGGGTTAAAATTTGTCAACTGCGCAGGTACATCGGTAAGACTTATAAACCTCGTACTACTGTATCATCACTATGGTTGAGCCATATTTATTTTAAAAACTAGAATAGATGTAGCTATTCCTCACCCATCAATAACCGGAACAGCGGAAGTCTGACTAGCCCCAGCATCTACAACCAAAGCTGTACTCTTTCCGTTAGCAAACGCAGCCAGCACAGCGTTTTTCACCAGGAAGAACGCAGGAGCCTGGTACTTCTCAAACATCAACTCGGCCAACTTCTCACGGGCTGGTCGCTGTGTCCAGACCGCTTCCGTGAAGAGAGCCGGGTGGTGCTCCGATGGGGACCGGATTACCTGGAATAGGGAAGAAAAAGGGTGTGATAGAACTATTGATAGAGAATGCGCTACTGGATATAACAATAGGGGAGCGGACTGCATAAAATATATTTTAGTTTTATCTTCTTTGTAAAAAAAACATTTGAAAATAACGCTTCTTCTTGCGTCGTTGCGTTTTTTCAGACCGCCTTACGGCCTCTGACGTGGTTTTTATGTAACGACTACTACCACCAGAGATAGTAACCGGGACCAAAGGCTTATCGTGCCATCCGAAGCACGGAATCATTTCTCTTTTCAGACAATCAGGCGATTCAGCACGCAATGTCCTACCAACTGGGGAAAAACGCACAAAGTGACATTTCACTAGGTGTCCCCCGTGGGAATCGAAGCCACGACCTCCGTGTCGAGAGCCAATGCTCTTAACCATTAGACCACGGAGGCAGTTGTTAAAGTTATTAAGTTAAGGCATAATAATACCTTGGCATAGCAGTAGTCAATCATCTTCTCGAACAGGCTCCAGTTGTCGATCTGTCCGTCTTTCATGTAGGTCTGCACCTCCATGCCAGGGCGGGGCACGTGCAGCGCTGTCACATCTATGTAGTGCCGCAGCTCGCTGCCTGCTGTCTTGTTACCTGCCCAAATAAAATAGGTAGTAGACATGTTATAAGAAACTAATTTAATATTTTTGGTAATTAATAGAGTTTATCAATACATATAAATAGACTTTTAAAATATTTTCATCTGAGGCTTCTTATCTATCTAATATCTATACTATTATAAAACTGTAACAGAAGTGTGTCTGTACATTGAAGACATTAACAAAAAAAAAAGTTACGATATGGTTTTTAGGTGTCCCTGATTCCATATCACCAATTTCTGGATTTTTTGTCTGCCTGTTTGTTTGTGTGTTTGTTTATCTGTTTGTTTGAACGAGCATCACGCAAAAACTGCTGAACCGATTTTGATTAAACTTTTGTTTGATAGCTAATGATCTGACTTAAAATCTGGTATATAATTTGCGCGGACAAAGTCGCGGGTTAACGCTAGTCTATACTATTATAAAACTGTAACAGGAAGTTTGTCTGTACATTGAAGATATTAACAAAAAAAAGTTACGATATGGTTTTTAGGTGTCCCTGATTCCATTTCACCAATTTTTGGATTTTTTGTCTGTCTGTTTGTTTGTGTGTTTGTTTGGGTGTTTGTTTGTTTGTTTGAACGAGTATCACGCAAAAACTACTGAACCGATTTTGATAAAACTTTTTTTGTTTGATAGCTTATTATCTGATTTAAAATCTGGTATATAATTTGTGCGGACGAAGTCGCGGGTTAACGCTCGTTATTATTATATTATAAAACTGTAAATTAAAAAAAAGAAGTTTGTTTGATTGAGCATCACGCGAAAACTAATGAACCGATTTTGATGAAACTTTTTTTGTTTGATAGCTTATGATCTGATTTAAAATCTGGTATATGATTTGTGCAACGAAGTTTTTTTTTTTTGCTGGTAAAGATGCTTCGCCAATTTCTTCAACACTATTGTCTTTAATGGGTGTGGTGCTATCTACTGGCATTTTTTATTCTTTAAGAGTTAAAAATTTTAATTAGGGATGCAACTATTACAAAGCGGTGCATCGTTTTTCATCTGTAATCGTAATAATCACGATGCAATGCACCATAGTAAGAATCGTACGATTATAAAAATTAATTAAAAACGTTAATCAGATTGCACTTCTAGACAAATACCAGACCTGAATACTAGATTCCAGAGCCGAAAAACAACATTAAAAAAAATCTGATCTTTTGTTGCCTTTTTTTTTTAAAAGGGACTTTTATACAAAATGTTATGTACATGTCAGTCCCGTCGTACCTTAGGTCTAGATTTTACCTACTTTCTAATTTACTTAACGAGACACTGATGAGTTTGCAAAGGCGAACACTTTTCTAGCAGCATCAGAACTTGGTGATGCCAGGATGTCATGAAATATGCCCACATCAAGCCTATTCACTCCAATCTCCCTCATCAGTGTCATTCGATCCTGCTCGTAGCGAACACACTCCACTAACAGGTGATAAACATCCTCGACCACTCCACGCTCCTCACAATTAGGTGAACTACACTTTTTCATCATGAAGCCGAATTTATTTAGTGGAATGTGTCCACTACGAAGCTTATGTGCCATAACAACAACTTTTCTACTGGCCTTAATTTGGGTAAACCAAGGTATGTGAGGAGGCTGACTTTGTATTGTTTTATACCAAATTCCTTTTTCTTTAGATATTTCATCAAAATATTCTTTCCACATCTTAAAACAAATATTTTTAAATTTAGGTAGTACTTCTGAAAAATTTGGTCGAATATTTTTATGTTCCATATTGTGTTTCTCAAAGCTAATTAGCAAAATCCTGACTAAGTGTACCTTTGACTTCGATCTCAAATTAGTAGAAAGAGTTACAAAATATTTATTTATTTATTTATTCTATGTTTACAATACACAATATCATCATTACAGGTTTTTTCCTAATTCGATGACATTGACAACATTTTTGTTATTTACTTAGGTGCACATAAATGTTTAATCGTCAATTCTGTGAACTTGGCCAGTGTACAATGAAATAAGTCGACGTCTTTGGAAACATCATTTAATATATGTAGTGCTGTTGTAGTCGGGGCGTGCGACAAAACGTTAGTCCTACAGGAGGGCAATGCAAACAATTGGGGCCTGGGCCCCCTCCGCAACCGTGTGTTCGGGACCTGCAAGCTAATTGCTTTTAATATTTTCGGATTATTAAGTTTGCCTCTTAATATTTTAAAAAAGTATAACGCAAGGCCTCTCCATTGCCCGTTGACATCTGGCCAGTTTCTCTCTATGATCTTCGGTGAGGGACCAGGTCTCACAGCCATATGTCATACAAGGGAGGATGCAGGTGTTAAACACCTTCTTTTTGATATGGATCCTTAGTTCTTTACTCTTCATAATTTCCTGGAGTGACCAGTATTTTATTCCATCCGCTTGCTATTCTTTTGTCGACTTCTTTGGACATCGAGTCATTGGGAGAGATAATTTGACCCAAATAAACATACTCCTGTACATATTCGAACCTGTTTCCGTTTATTACCATACCAAATGCTTGGAGTCAAACTAAGTGATAAAATTAGAAATGTTGATATAAGAAATAAAACCAAAGTCGCAGACATACTTACTCGAATCGACCATCAAAAATGGGGCTGGACAGGACACATGCTACGTTGCACAGAAAATAAATGGAGCAAGCAAGTCACACTATGGTACCCAAGGGATAGCACCAGAAGACAGGGACGCCCAATAAGACGATGGGAAGACGATATTCGTCTGACCCTGGGGCCGTATTGGACAAGGGTTGCAGCTGACAGAGTTCAGTGGAAACAGTTGGAGGAGGCCTATGCCGAAAGGCACGCCGAACTGAGAGACATTCAATAAATTCATGATAAAAATTTTCTTCAAACTTTTACTAGTGTTAGATATTACTTAAAAATTAGATTAATTAAAATTAGATTGTAAGAAAATTATGTAAACAAAACTTTCGGAAATAAATGGCTATTATTATTATAACGCAAGGCCTAGTTTTCTCCGGACTTCTAAACTATTATAACCTACCATACCTAAAACAAAAAGAGTCGGGTACATGAGAGGGTAAAAGGGATAGACGCCATACAATTTCCAGTAAATATATCGAGTGAATTTATTTTGAATTTTTTCGATCATTGTTATATATTTAGCCTCATGAGGATTCCAGATAATTGCGCTGCTTTCAAGTCGGCTCCTAACTAGTGCATTGTACAAAGCTTTTACGTTGGCGATGTTGTGGAAATCCCGTGTTTACAAATACTGGTAATATGATCACGGAATGTGAGATCTTGTGAAAAAAATATAGGAATTAAAAAAAAATTAATGATTTAACTTTAATTGAAATGCAAAGAAACACTATGAGAACTGAAAATTCTGAGGATAATCTCAACTAAATTTGTTTAAATAATCATAACGCATTGGTTAATGGTAATCGTAATGGCCGAATCGTTGCATCCCTAATTTGATCAAGCATCACACAATAAAATTCAATTAAAAAATTCATTTTTTTTTTTTTTTTTTTTTTTACTTTTATAACATGCTATCGGTCAGAGGACCATGAGCAGTTTTTTTGTATGTATCGGTGGTTGCAGGCATGCCTTTCCACTGTCAGGCTGCCTTCATTTGGTCATTACAGGTGATAAGTTGTCCCAAATGTGTCGTCGTTTTAAGCGTCTTAGGCTGAGTGGTTTACTTAGAGGCAAAGCCAGCTTATTTATGTGGTGAGTGATCCTCTCTCTGTAGGCCTTGGTAGAGCTGTTCACTTCGTCTTTCACAGTGGGGATATTTAAATACTCATGAATTTCTTCCATTTTCGTGAACCATGGAGCGCATGCTATTGACTTTAGTATATAAAGTTGTATCCCGTAGGTCCATATTGGTTTTAACACTGCTTTATAAACCAAAACTTTGTTGTTTACAGATAGCTTTGACTGTCTTCCAAGTAGCCAATTTAGTGATCTGGTTCTGCAGTTCAACTCATCGCGTTTCTTTTCAATATGTGTCCTCCATGTTTGCTTGCGGTCAAGATGAAAACCAAGGTATTTGACAGCAGTGTTATGTGGAAGTATGTCATCTCCAAGTCTCACCGGAGGGCAGTATCCTTCATTTCATTCATTCATCACAAGATTTTGTAATTTTTTCCAATAATTTGAGATCGAACTCAAAGGCGCATTTGTTCAGGATTCTGATTTTTAGATGCACAGAGGCCAATTTGCTTTGAAAAACACAATATGGAACATAATTCTGTACAATCTCGTTAAGCAAGCAATAATATTATCTTGTTCGATATTGCGAGAATGAGAATGCATTCCTTACTTCAAACCGAAAATTAAATCACAGGAATCAGTAGAATTAAAAAAATAAAGATCAGAGTCGAATCTGGAAAAAAAACCAGATTTAGTTCCAAATTAGCTAAAATGGCATTTTTTTGGCTCTAGAATCTAGGTCTGTTATTTTTAGTGCAATCTGATTAACGTTTTTAATTTGATTTAATAATCGTATGATTCTTACTACGGTGCATAGCATCGTTATTAACCGTGATTATTACGATTACAGATGCAAAACGATGCACCGCTTCATAATCGTTGCATCCCTACTAAAAACCATATCGTAATCTTTTCATGTAAATATATCTTCAATGTACAGACACACTTCTGATACAGTTTTATAATAGTTAAGATGCAGTACGGGGCTCTGGGCTGATGCCTTTATTAAAGACAGGACATATAGTGGATGGATATATTTTAAGGAAGTGCATTGCCCCACGATGCCCCCTGGCTTCGGCCCTAAGTTAGACTTGGATGTTGAATTGGATTTTCGAAGACTAAAACAATTTGCGCTAGAATTCATTAAGTTTTAGTGTTTTGGACAGTGGACAGTGGCCACGAAAAGTATGACTGACTTTCTCCTTCAACAGTCAAAGATCTTTACAAAAGTGTGACAGGCAAATTTAGTAGCTAACATTCAGAAATCCGAGAAAAATTTCCCCCCAAAAAAATAACCTAAAAACTTACCGCTCTGCGTAATATTCCCATCGGGGACCTTCTCTTCGGGTTCAGGAATATGAGTGGCTGGTCCTACGCCTACCACGGCAGGGATATCTGCTTTAGGGGTATCTTCCTGTGCATAACCAACTCGAAGGGAATGGTGCCCGGGATCAAACACTAGAGCGCCTATCTCGTCTCCGCCATACAGCATCCCGTTAGGGCCACTCATTTTGGTGTAGTTTCAGGTGATTATGATTGTAAATTACGAGATTTTTGTAAAAAATTCGGCTTGTAAACTGGGGACTGTTTTTGTCGTAAATGACAAATTTTTTTTTTTTGACAGTAGAGTGGAACGGAACGTTATTGATTGGCATAGTCACAGAAAATTTCATTTTACTTCGTTACAAAAATGGAATCCAAGTTTTAACAGTTTTTTTTAAAATAAGTATTTTGAAGCCACTTTTTATTATTATTAAATTTACTTTCTAATATTTTCTAATGATTTAAAAACATACGTTCGGAAAAATTCTGCATGAAAAGAAATGTCATTGTTATTACCATAGACACATGAAATTGATTTTTAAATTAAAAAATATTGCCAGCAGTTATAAAACATTTTGTGAAGTTTATGATAAAGTCATAAACTTCACAAAATGTTTTGTGTGTCACGGAATACTTAAGTGCACGACAGTGGTCGAGCCAGGTTATTACTATTATAAATTAATCAGATAAGGACAAATTAAGACAAATAAGTACAGCACAATTATTTATTACAACACAATTTGATTTTATGCGAGTAAGAATATGAAAACTGCTACAGAACACCGACAGACACGAATATTATGTTTATATCATAATACATATTGCTGCTTAGAAATATTGTATACGGCTAAAACATATATATATCACACAATTTTGAATAATAATATTAACTATTTAAAATGCATTTGAACATTTCTAATACATACAGCTACAATAATTATAAGGGGCATAGACATAATTTCATACACAATCCATTTTTAATTTTTAAAGTAAAAAACTGAATTTGAGTCAATGAACGACAGTGAGAAATATTATAGGAACCATAATAAAAGGCTGCATAATATGATAAGTTTCATTTTCACTTATAAATATAGTATAAAACACAGTATGAAATATAATACCTAAAAAGGTATAATTTCCTTTATTCTACGAAGTTTAATCGTCTACCCATTATTATACACTTAAACTACTAGAATAACATACAAATTAAAACGTTTTAGGTACATAATAATATTATAAATATGTTAATGAAAAGTTAGGTACACAAAAGTATTAAACGATTATTTGAAACGTCAAAAATAAGTTATGTGGTCCATAATATTTACTGTTAAAAGAATATACAAAAAATCTGTTAGGTATAACTGTTAATATTTACACAAGAATTCAGGTCCAAAACTTGTATAATTTATTATAAAAGGTACGGTGTGAAATTACAGAATTTAGGAAAACCTTTTATGAACGCCCTCGGGTCCAAAAGTGCTTTAATAGCTGAGGAAAATTATGTGCTATTTTTTTCAATCCGATAGTAGAAAAAGTACAGAAATATAACAACTTTTTTATCTTTACTATCCCATGTACGTACCCTTAGTATATTCAGACATATTTGACACTGACACAACTATCCCATATTTTCATATAATTTAGACTATTCTTTTAACTTTTAATTGAAGATATTGCCTCTATATTGGCCTGTACTTTCCACGAAAGCAGTTCTTAAACCACGATGACTGAGCACCAAACAGCAGCATCGGTCATCTTCCAAAAAACAATCTGTGAAATACCTATACTGGGTATTTGGGAAAAACAGTTGTATTACTTTAAGGTGGTTTCAGTCCATACAAAAGTTTGACGCACAATACGCGAAGATGGTATTAATAATAGTAATATCTTATATATGGAAAAATAGTTTAGAAAATCTAGTTGCCGCGTCACAAATAACATTTGCAATTTATAAAATAATTACGAAGATATAAAGCTTTGAAATTTTTCATACTTGATTTTAAAAGCTTTATATCTTCGTAATTATATTATAAATTACAAATGTTATTTGTGACGCGGCATTTAGATTTTCTAAACTATTTTTTCATATATACAAAGTTACATAAATTAATACCGTCTACGCGTATTGTGCGTCAAAGTTTTGTATAAAATTAACCCCTCTGCAACCACCTTAAGGGGTGAATATAACCATGATATTGAAAAACGTTCCCTAAGCAACTTATAGGAAATAAGCAAAAATATTTCTTATTCAATCAGCTGATCGAACGTTTGTATGAAAAGTTGAGATTATTTCCCTTTCATTCTTTCAGATAGAATCATCCATTAAAATAATGCAACTGTCTACCCTAAAACCCTGTATTAAATTTTGATGAAAGAACTGCATATTTTGGACTACATTTTACAAATTACTTCACATTCAAAATTTTACTAAAGGGTTTTTTAAATACACTGCCTTCACAGGGTTAAAACTACTCTTACAATTTACAGAAAAGTGTCAATTCGTATCAGTCTTACACGGATTCATTTCAGAGGCCATGAATTCACTTCACTTCTTAATAAAAATAGTGATCATTCAAAAACTATATACAGGAAAGTGACAGTGTGATACCATGCCCAGAAAAAGTCTAAATGTTTTTATTTGGCTTATTTTATTATTTATCCTATTTGAAAAACCATGTCATCTATCCGGCTCGAAGGATCAACTATTCTGTAGAAGATTATTTGACAAAGCATGGCATCGATTATATTTTATCTAATTTCTATTTAAGAAATTGACTATCAATAGACATTCAACTATATTTAAACAAAAGCTACATTAAATACTTAATTCGTCATACAATAATGCTTCTGTTTCCTGAAAATGTTTCAGACCACTTCTTTAACACATATTACAATCTCCTAAATAACATTGACCGGAATACAAAAGCTCTTTCATGTATAGGAATGTTTATATACATAGTACACAATGACATCAGAAATTTTTAACGCAGGTAACAGTTTTAAGCGTATTTCAGAGGTGTACGAGTATACTGGATAATTTAAATCATGGATCAATACAACTTGATACCTCTACCCGTTCCTGAGCAAAAAGGGTCTTGACAGACAAACGGAAAACAAAATGATCATCATATAGAAAAAACTGAAACCAGAAGGGTTTCCTTTTGAGGTACGGAATCCGAAAAAAAAGACACTGTATCACATACTGATCATACTGGTGACAGTTAGAGTTTCATGATTATTATTTAAACATTTATAAGGCTCCTTTTGACGTCCAGTGGCGCCCTCATCACAATATTAAATAAAAAAATCCTAAATAAAAAAAAATGCTACTCCAATATACTACAAATGTAGAGATTAGAGATTTTTTATAGAATACTTTCATAAGTTCTAAAGATTCCACTTTTAAGAATATAGCAATAAATATAAAAGTGGCCGTTTCTTTTTTCAGGTTTACACCTGTAAAAAACCAATAAAAGTAGGTAATGTACAAAAATAGCTGCAAGACGTATGTAGTTTATTGGAGTAGCACTTTTTTAAGGTATGCTTCCTTTATTGAGATATTTTTTACATTGTGACGAGGGCGCCACTGAACTGTAAAAGGAGTCTTAAGCCTAAACTCTGCCTAAACAGGATTTGGTGTAAGTCATCCAAAAGTCACCACTATTTTCTAGCTTCTCGTGACGAGGACTTTTAAAACACAGTAAGCAATGGCATAGTCTCAATATCTCAATGAGTATTTTCACTGCATACTTGAATAAAAGCAATCACCCTGGGGTGGCATGGAGCCGGTGGCAAAAGTTTGCTCAGGATTGCTCCGTTGTTTACCACTATCAGTGACGACATCGGTCTGTTCAGTACAGTGATATCATTAAATATCAAAGTCACTTATTCCCGAGACAGTACCAGAATAAAATATATCGCTGGAGACATACAAATTCCACTGAAATGAAATGTACCAAGTTCTCTCTATGAATTTGCAGGAAACAATTTTGGGGAAACCAATGTCTGGTAGATAAGGACTTCCTGGGTTATGACCCTATGTAAATGGTTCTATAATGTTATAATAAATAAAAAGGCGACACAAATAGCGTTAAATGTCCAAAACTAAAATCGTTCAACAAAAATGAAGACTTTTAGGGACTTTACTAAAAAGCAGACTTCCAGTGTCAAATTACTGCACCGCGCCAAGCCAAGTCGAATTTGTACCCTAAATATCCCCTCTATCCCAATCCTCACCATAGAAAAAAATTAAGCCCGGGCACAATCCCGAGAGAAGACATAAGCCACCAATTTGATACAAATAAATTTTCGACTCCACCGTCTTCCAGAAAAAAGCTTCGCCCTGGTACAATCTCCAAAGAAAACCACAAATGCACAGTTGCCATTAAGTTATTCTACTGAACTGAACAGCCGATGCTGAAGCTGATAGTGTTGAAAAACGGCGCAGCCCCAAGACCGCCATCTCCGTCCCCTATCCCAGCTAGATACTTAGCCCTTTTACAATCAACGCAGGAGCAGCTGTCCGTTAGAGTGCAGAGGCCGCGTGCTGTCGCGATGGCTTCCCATTTGATTTGCTCGTCTAATGTACCGCTTCTGCTTAGGAGGTTCTGCAAGAGAAGATAATTTTAATGATTTAAAGTTTTTAATTGACTAGTTGAAACATTTTGACGGCCCTATCATCACTGGTAACGCCTGTACAACGAGAATCATCTGCACAATAAAAACTGACTTAATGATAAAACAAAATACATTATTAATTTGAGTATTGGCACAGGAATAGTGTAAAAGTGTTATTCGATGGTATTGGTTAATCATCATCAGCCATCATCCCACTGTAGGGCACAGACCTACCCTCAGGGAGGGTGTATGGGCATTAGTCCACCACGCGTGCCCAAAGCGGATTGGTAGACTTCACATACACATCAGAATTTCTTCTTCAGTGTATGCAGGTTTCCTCACGATGTTTTCCTTCACCGTTGTATTACGTACATAAGTTAGAAAAACTGATTGGTACATGGCATGTTGTCCGTGCGGATTCGAACCCGGACCCCCATAATTGGGTGTCCATACCTCTTCGCAACGCGCCACCGACGCTCCTGGTATTGGTTAATAAAGAATGAAAATGAAAACCCACGTTGTAGGTTTTGCCGTGAGTCGTTCGCGTTTGAGCCTGCCACGAGGTTCCGCAGTCCTTCTCAAATGTTTTTTTTTGCTCAAAAACAATCCTTGAGATTTGATAGATACCTACTCCCACAAACCACTTGACGTTGGCAGAAATGCAGTGATAACGCACAAGCAATTCCATTTAATTTATAAAAAAAAAGATCATGTAAATCTTAATAGTTAGGTATTTGCAGTTTATTTGAAATGCGAAAAACACCATAATTAGCTACGATTAATCGTTCCGAATGAAGCTTTACTATAACTACGCAAAACGCATTTTCCAATAGCGCAATTTAATAAAGAGAAAGCTTTTAAAGCGAACTCATCAAACAAAATGAAATAAAGCCAACATTGCGACTTTTCCCGTGTTTTTCAAGCACACTCGAAATAACGGGCCAATTCGATTTCCACAGCAAAATTGTTTTCGTAAACTTCAGATTTATTATCCTTGGAAATTCTCGATTGTTTGTCGATAAAAGTAAGTCGATATAAGCCTAATCAGAATTTAGGGATTTCGTGAGGAAACCTGCTTACAGGGTCCTTCTTAATATGCTCACAGTTTTTTAAGGGGATAGCCAGACCATCAAACTCAACAACTTTCTCTATAGGACCAACATCGAAATCGCCAAAAAAACACCTGTCGAGCCAAATATATGGGACATTTGGCTCGAGTAGATTTGCAGTTTTCTATGGGACAGCAGATTTTTTTTCGCGATTTCGATGTTGGTGCCATAGAGAAAGTTGTTTAGTTTGACGGTCTTATCATCGCCTTAAAAAAATATCAGCATAATATTAAGAAGGACCCTGTATACCTATATTGATGAAGAAATTCTGATGCGTATGTGAAGTCTACCAATCCGCATCAGAATATCTTCTTCATTATAGGTATATAGGGTCCTTCTTAATATTATGCGGACGCTTTTTTAAGGGGAGGATCAGACCGTTAAACTGAACAACTGTACACTAGAGGTGAACTAACGTACAAACACGGTCTCGAGGATATAGGCCTGTGCCCAGGGCCTCTACCCGCACGTTCGAACTTCGCAATTGCGTGAACGTTTTCGTTCCAATCTCAACTCTATTACAATGAAGTGCGGACCGAAACAGTGGCCATATATCGAACATCGAAAGTCCGGGTACAAGGCCTGCAGTAGGACGTATATAGGATGATGATGATGATGCTGAGTGTTAAAGACGGATCATGTTGATTTTGTACTCTATCGGCTATTTTTATCAATCTTTTCTCTGATACGAGTGATTATCGTGCCTAAATAATTATAGGTACCTACACTTCTATGGTATGCTTCTGTATTCGAAAAGTCACTGTTGTCGAAATTGACCGTAAGCATCATCTTATTTTTATACATCTGTGAAGAGAATAAAGAGCAATTCAAAAGTCGTAATTTTGGTGGAGAAAATACTCTGAAAGCACTCACACTTTTACCTTGATTATGCAATGAAAAAAATGAATTATGAACTTCGTCTGCATTCATCATCATCATCTCCGCCGGTAGACGTCCACTGCTGGACATAGGCTTCCCCCAGGGATCGCCACCTCCGTTCATTCCGAGCAGCCGTTTATACGTGATCGAGTCACATACATAGGTACACACAATGGCATTGTCACAAACTCACATTTAAATAGATTAGGGTGATGAACCTACCTGCATAACTTCAACGTTGCTTGACCGCCACATATCAAAATCCCTTAACTGTTGCTCCTCCTTGGATCTACTCTTTTTAGGTTTCTTCATTGTACCACAATACACTGACAAATCCTCACTGGGTGCTATTGAAGTTCCATCAAATTGTAATGAATTGGCGTCGCAAGATGTCGACGCGCCATCTTGGTCTATTTCTAATGTGGTATCGTCTTCGAAATCAAAGTTGTTAGTTTGATCGAAGTCTTCGTCTTGCAGCGTCAACATTGACGTAGCGTCTGATGACGTCTGGTTTTTTAGGGGGGTGTAGTTCATCTGTGGATAACACAAATTTGTTATATTGTGTTGAATGCACTAGCTAAATTTTCAGCGGTAGTTCAAATGGTAATCTGTAATTATCTGAGCTCTATTGAACATTTGAACTTATGTGATGACAATGAGGATGTCCTCCATGACGTATCGTTCGACGGCAACCTATATTAGTTCCTAGCGTGAGCTTGGATGTGGGGCAGGTATGATCGGGTTCCCAACTTTAATCTACTCCGACGCACTACTGGTTTCTCGATGAAGGAAAATATCGTAAGGAAATATCTATTTAATTCTTAGTTCACACACTGCCGTGCCTCTTATACATCAAATAATAATAAATGATTGTTATTGAAGATTTCATGTGCGTACAGAAGTTTATTATTTTAAATACCTGTGAGGTTTCTTCCAATCTACTGCATTCACTCACTCGTCGAACAGGCGTTCTATTCTCCGGGATATTCTGAAAAGATCGCTTAAGTCAATACAGGGTAAATAGGTCGTACAGGCCATCACGAAAATACATAATATAATAGTTTGTGAATCAGCCGACATCTTTTTGACACCTTAATCAATATAATCTCAATTTTTTAAATTGACTGTGAGATATCGAGAAAATGTTGAAAAAAGTTTAAGTACTTTATTATTTTTGTGGCAATAAAACGATTTGGTGTTTCGAACTTGGCAGTAGTGCACTACTGAGCATCCAAACCAGAAATCCAATGACAACAAATATTTGTTACAAAATATCCGTAGTAAAATCATTTAAGAAAAATAATAAAGACACTCTCATATTGTAGAAAATCCATTATTTTCGAAGGAAAAAGACATGAAAAAATTGAAGAAAAATCTCTGGGAAATATCCAATGTTGCCACAATCGAACTACAATTTTTACCTATATACCACTGAGTAGCAGCGCGCTTCAAACAAAAGAAATTTGATTATATTTTCAATACTAACCAATTAAGGTCTATGAAAATACTAAATCTCTGTGCCACTGTTACTTTAAAACTAATTAAAATTAAAATTGGTTAACATTTAAAATAGAATTGAACTTTGTTTGTATGGATCTTCCTAACGGGTATGTCCTCTTAAGAATGTAACATTTATATAGGTACAGTTAACTTACATTTTCGTCATCACTGTCGAAGTTTAAAGAGAGGTTGGTGGTTTCCATATACTCTGCGTACCCTTTACTCGTCGACGGGATGGGGGAGCCTGGTATTTGTGCTGACAACAATAATTATAATTATATTAATAGATACTTCAATTTCTCGATGCGCTTTCCGAAGCGCAGCGTGGGTAGGCTTCTTAAAAGGTGGGCAAACGACCTGGTGAAGGCGGCGGGAACCCGTTGGATGAGGGCAGCGAAGGACCGGTCGTTGTAGCCATCCTTGGGGGAAGCCTATGTCCAGCAGTGGACGTCCATCGGCTGAGATATTGATGCCAATATTTGGGTGAAAGTGCACTTAGGACGCAACGTTAAGCCACATCATAGACACTTCATACAAACAGCCTCACAGGGACAAGAAAAGGCTAGCACATGTATACTGAGCGAGTGAGAGTGAAAGATGTGTACACCAGTGCTTATATTGTCGTCCCCGCGCCCCGCCCGTGCCACGGGTGCACTGCCTTAATGGAAATAAAGTTCGCTTCCGGATACCAGCACCAATATTGTATAATTGTATGTTGTTAGGTATGTTCTCTAGACCCCAAAACTACCGGGAGACTGTCTCTAAGGTGTCAGGGTCCCCAGTTATGAAGTCATAAAATTTTTGTAAAGGATTAAAAAAAAATTTGTTCTGAAACCTATCGTATGGGGTATCAAATGAAAGGGTTCTAAAAATATACTAAACTATTGCTAAATAAAGCCAAATGTTTGAAAAAAAATCCAAAATTTATTTTTAAAACATACCAAGTTTGAGCTACTCCAGGTAGGAAACAGCTGAATAAATTTTTGTAAAACATACGCCAAACGACTTATAATATCCTCATATCAAACGTCAATAAAGCATTTTCAAAAATGTTTATGTTTACTATTTTTTATAAATTTTTTCATTAAATATAAAGTTGAAAATTAATAAAAAATATTATAAAAAATAGTAAACATAAACATTTTTTAAATTGCTTTATTGACGTTTGATATGAAGATAGAAGTCATTTGGCGTATGTCAAAGAGAATATAAATTAATCACTATGGCGTATGTTTGACAAACATTTACTCAGCCGTTTCCTACCTGGAGGAACCCAAACTTGATATGTTTTGAAAATACTGTATTTTGTATTTTTTTTTAAAGTGGCTGACAGGTAATGGTGTAGTATATTTTTAGCATAGAGATAGTAAGTACTACGTAGAACCGGCTCATGAAGCCCTTTCATTTGAAATCCCATACTCAAAATTAATGACGTCATAACTGAAGACCCTGACACCTCAAAGACTGTCTCCCGGCAGTTTTGGGGTCTAGAGAACATACCTAACAACAAACTAAAATTTGGTGCTGGTATCCAGAAGTGAACTTTTTTAGCCTTTTTTGACCGTAAGGCAGTGCACTCATTTCACAGTAAATGAACGTACCTAGTTCACTACTGCTGCTGCTCTGCAGAAGGTTCTCGGTCGACGGCTGGTCCTGGTGGTCCCGACTCCGAGCTTTGAACAGCCCGAACTTGACTGGAGCCATCTGTAGGTACCAATTGATTGTGGTGCTGTCACCAATGTCCGGAATCTCGGGGCTTTTTCAAACATTGTCAATAATATGGATAGGGCTTGGGAATCCCGGAGCCCGGGATTTCGTTTATCAGCGATCCCATGATCTTTTTAAAAACATCGACATAGAGGCACAGATTAAATAAGGTTGCGAGCTTTAAGATTAATTCCGAGCAAAAACCTATTCCGTATGTGAAGTCTACAAACACGCGCATTGAGCTCGCGTGGTCGAATTACGCCCAAACTCATGGGGAGAGAGATAGGGTGCTTACGCCTGCACCCTGCAGTGGGAGTGGAACAAATAATATAGGCTTCTTCTTCTTATCGTGTGGGCAGAGCCCTGGTGTCAGAGTTTTCTCAGACCGCCTTACGGCCTCTGACGTGGTTTTTATGTAACGACTACTACCACCAGAGATAGTAGCCGGGACCAACGGCTTAACGTGCTTACCGAAGCACGGAATCATTTTTCTTTTCAGACAATCAGGTGATTCAGCCTGCAATGTCCTAACCAACTAGGGAAAAACGCACAAAGTGACATTTCACTAGGTGTCCCCCGTGGGAATCGAACCCATGACCTCCGTGTCGAGAGCCACTGTTCTTAACCATTAGACCACGGAGGGAGCATATATAGGCTGATGATGATTATTGAACCTATTTCGTCACATAAATGCTACATAAGTAAGGGCAGTGGCGTAGCCTGGGTTTCTGTCGCCCGGGGCACAGACCGATTTTGCCGCCCCCTTATTTTTATAAGAAGATCTACACAAAAAATAACGTAGCGAGGCGAAGCGAGCTCGACATTTTTTAGCACAACTATTCGAGTCGTGATCAGACATCTTTGGATTTACAAATGTGAAAATATTAAAACTTAGAGCGAGCGAGCAAATTTTTTTCTAAATATAAGTCAGTTAGAGCCCTTGGAGCCAGAGTCAAATTGCAATGCAAAGTCGAAATTTTCAGCAACACGTTTTAGCCAAAACTCTTTAGGATTAAAACAAAAACTTGAGCTAGCGAAGCGAGCTCGACTTTCCTCTATTCTAGGAATTGGTTATAGACAGTGCTCAATCAATGTATATTTTTCCCGAACTTGCCGCCCCTAGTAAAGTGCCGCCCGGGGCATTTGCCCCCCTCCCCCCCCCCCCCCCGCTTCGCTACTGGGCTTTAGCACTGCGTACATATGCACGAATAAAAGCAATGCAAATACATTAGGTACTATCGTAATTTTAAAAACTCCTAACAAAATAGCTCGCGAAAAATGGTGCGTGCTGCCTCACAGTTGAGATCAACATGGCTCTCTCAAAAGTTGTTGTGACCTCCTGAACCGATTTCGGATATGGCGACTGCTTCAACTCTGTTGTTGGCGTTGATGAGCCCTGGTCTCATGTGGCTAACATATCCAATCTTCCCAAAGCTTAATCAAAATCGGTCCAGTAGTTTTTGCGTCATACTCTTACAAACAACAAACCAACATATAGACAGAAAATAAAGACAGCTTTAGTAACATCCAAGATTAAAGGAAGAAAAGAAAGAAAGAAAAATTATTTATTTGGAAAATATTAAATCTAATAGTTAAATAGGAATCGGAAATAGATGTGCGCAGTAAATAAAAACATTCTGTGTATGAAGACAGAAAAAAAAAACAACAACACGAAACAAAAACACACATCTATTTTTAATAACACTTACGTTTAATCAAATCCTCTCGCGTACGTTTTAAAAACAAAAAACATACATAAATAGGATTTAGATACAAAAATATGTCAGTGATAAAAATATTACAACGTTTTCTCACTGATATGGAACGAAAACATTTATAAATCAGCTAAAAAGGACACAGTTCAAAACGTTTCACTATAAAATAGACTGGGTGTAGAAATATAAGTAAAAAATACTGGATTTGTGTGAAAATGCTTTGCTAAAATATAGATTTTCTTGTTAAAAACGCTGCGACATCCGCTTCCTGGAAAACACTGGAAAAGGTGTTTTTTCGTAGCCACGATATTGGAACTGATATTTTGTAGCTGTTAAAAAAAAAACAGTGCTTGGTATTTTGGAAAACGTACCAGTCTACTCGTGGGTACGTGCCGTATTTTTGATGTGTTTAAAACCGTCAAGCCCATATATACCAGACAAAACTCTAAAACAAGGAGGAGTTTTCTGACAGCTAGTCAAACGTAGTTCAACATACCGGCGATTGATGGCGTTGACCAGAGAGGGGTCCGAAGACGAAAATTTTAGGCTAAAAAGTAAACAAAAATGCATCTCACTGAGTCTGACGCATCCGTTGACAAAAGATATGTTCATATTTTGCTGTTTACTTAAAAACATAAATTCTTACTATTTTATTTGTATTTTACTATCTGCAAGGTCGCTCACCCCTGTCTCGTCAACGCCATGTATCGAGCCATTAGGAACTACTTTGTCTTTTTTAATGGCTTTCCCTCATCCCATGGAAATCCCTCATTGTTATCGGCCACAGACGTCAATCTTCTTTATATTTGTGTCGTTTGGGATCAATCAACGTTTTTGCCTGGTTTTTGCTAACACACTATTTATGAGTAAGCTAGAGACTTGCATTATTAGTGTTCCGTACCAATATTGGCAAAACGGAACACTCATGGAATCAGCTTGGTGTCTGTCCGTCCGTTCGTCCGTCTGTCACAGGCATTTTTCTCAGAGACCGTAAGACATAGGAAGCTGAAACTTGGCACAATTGTTGAAATTGCTGGTCCAATATCATAAATGAAGAAGAAAAAAAGCTAAATTTTTATATTGCCATAAACATACAGACTATATTCCCCGAGGGGGTAGACAGAGATATTCTGAAAGCTCAGAACATCCTCGTTTCTATATTGGGGGGGCAATTTTTTTAAATTACTTCATATCATTTCATTTCATTTCAATTCATTTCATTTCATTTCATTTATTCAATAACAATAAATACATTGTGACTGAACTTCACATACCTACATTAAAACAAAATAGAACGAGATAAAAAAGGTAAAGAAGGTCTATGAAGAAGGTATTATTTATTTTATTTTAACACTTTATTGTACACACGGAAATATACATGAAAACAACATAATAGACAATTACAAAGGGCGAGCTTATCAATATCTATAATAAAAAAAGGTACATCATTAATACACTAAATATCGGAAGTAACCAAGTATCAAAAGTAACAGTAATAGGTATACCTAGTACTTACTTATCAGGAAGTAAGAATCTGTCTACGATAAAACACCTCCCCCTTCGCTTCGTAGTTGCGCGCGCATTTTGTTTATACCATTTAGTTTCGATTTCATTGCACTTTACTAACCCTAACTAATATGAACTCTATTAGTTTCAGTTACAGTTTTTAATACCATGGATGTTTATTAGATGTTCTTGTTAGGGGAATTTGCATTTTATTTGATTTGGTTTTCGGTTTAAAGTTTTCAGGAATGCTGACTATCAAAATTAGTAAATATGTAATTTTTTAGGGATCCGCAACGAAATTAGCAAAACAGAACACTTATGGAATCAGCTCGGTGTCTGTCCGTCCGTCTGTCTGTCACAGCCTCACAGGCATTTTTCTCAGAGACCGTAAGACATAGGAAGTTGAAACTCGGTACAGATGTAGCAATTGCTGGTCCAATATCATAAATGAAGTAAAAAAAAACTTAATTTTTATATTTGGGGACAATTTGGGGAAGTAGAAAGGGCTTATAAAAAAATTTTTTTTTCTACCCTTTGGTGTAAAGTATCAATTGAAAGCTTATGAAAATACGAGACTAAAAATGTATGTTTCAAATTTCTTTTTAAAACTTTGGTAAACAAAATTTTCTATTAAATCCGAGCAATTGTTGTCCCCACACCTCAATTTCAAAAAATATAGCCGTATAAGATCTAAAAAAGGCCTCCCCTTTTACTCTCCAATCCTCTCTATTGTGTGCAACTTCTGGCCAACTCTCCAAGAAGGCATCCATGTTGTCTCCCCACCTTTTTCTGCCTTTGCCCAGCAGTGGGAGATTGAAGAGGATAGGTAAAAAAAAAATCTAAAAAAAATCATGAACGTCAGAAATAACATGTAGATGGCGGGAAAATCAGGGTGGCACTAACTTGGATAGTTTTTTTTCCATACCCAAAAAACAAGCACAAGTGTAAAATGATCTTCAGTTACTATGAGACCACACACTAAGTAAGTGTCAATTTATAGTGGTTGTCATCAATGACCTATGTAAAGAACTGGTGGTACTGAACACTAATTGCCCAAGTCCCGACTCGTACTTGATTTTAAGCCTGTAAATTGGAGTAGGTAACTTTATTCAATAAGGATGTCGTTATTTCCGCTGAAATTTATCTTTAATCCGGAAGAAATCTCTTCAGAGATAAGCTCGCCCTTTTTAGTGTCATTCATAATCATAGTCTCTTTCATGGTTCTCTATTTTGTAATGATTGTAGTAACCTAGCCCACTGCATCACATTCAGTAGAGTATAGAGGACCCAGGTTGAAGGTGAAATGGGATGATCTTCCTCCAGGCTAGGTGGGCTACCTATTGACCGGCCGGGTAAAAAAATCTGTCAACATTTTACTTCAGGAAAAGGTTCTTAGTTTTCTAGACAAGGGCAGTATTATGAAATACGTGAAACTCTTTACCTTAGTCACTATTTTGAGTGCCACAGCTACAAATGTTCTATGCAGTATCTGTGTTAAAACGGTCAATATCTCGAAAACTAACATACTTTTACTAAAGTCAAATGTTGATATTCTGCTTAGTCATGACCTAACCTATCACCATCCGCCGGGTTGACGTCGGATTACGGGACACCCTGTATATTATATTGAATCCGTGCGAAAACTTCGATAGTGCGAAGTTAGTTTTGCGATCAATATTGCTTTTAGGTGTTGTAAGCGCGTTCAGTAAAGTGTTGCCAGATCCACACTTAAGAATTATCCCAGATTGACTGCAAAATTATCGTGTTTTCATCGCAGCAAAAATTCAAAAAATTCTCGTATCTTAGAATCTAAAAGAGTACCAAATAATGCGTGAAATTCAAGCATTCTTAACTAAATTGCATGCCACTATTTAATGTTACCTATTTATACGTAGGCAAGTACGATATTTAGGGAATTTTAGTAAAAACTCTTGATTGAAACGTCACAGTGAGGAAATATTTTCTATCTCAATTCTTCTCATTAGAACATAAATTTTAGTAATATTTGAAAACTGTTTTACGCGATACTTAATGCCAAAATGATGTAAGTATATTATTGGAATTTGACGTATAATATGGTTGAAAATAGTGATTTGATACACATATTTCTTTACATTACAAAATTATCGTGGATTATCCTGTAAATTTTGTGAATTATTGTGCGATACCCGACTTTTATTTTCTATCGCATGCCCCTCAAAAATATCGTGGATCTAGGATAATTATCGCACGTCTGGCAACACTTCAGTTTGCAGAATTTGCTTTCCGTCTGTGGGTTTGACATGCGGCGCCATTTGTTGAATGCGTTCTTATTATTAAATTAATATAAAATCGTGTGTAGGACCTACTTGACTGCTTTTGATATTAAGTAGTCGTTTGCTGGACTGGTTAATGTGGATGGTGCTTTAGGTTTCTCCATTTTTTTTCTTAAATATAGGAACTCATTTAATGCGCCATTTTCTGTGTATATTTAGACAATCTCTTCTATTGCAACATCATTAATACCCTTGCCAGCTTCTATCCCTGTGGTTCCTACAGGAATGGATGAGAACACAGTAATCAGAATTCATCCGTTTTCTTACCAAAAACTTTAACTAAAAACTCATATCCCTCGCCCACTTCACTTTTTAAAATTATCACGACCTTCTTTTGTCCAATACCGCCATTTTGAATAAAGCATTTTCCATTTCCCGCCATAAGTTCAACAGAAATGGCGGATATTATATCATTGTCTATGGTCTCTATGAAAAGTGTGTCTTCTCTTTGGGTGAATCTTTTTGGTGTTCTCAAATGTATATTTTCGTATATTAGTTCACTATTTTCATCGGAACCTAATTGCACTTTTGCTGGATTTGTTCCGATTGTAGATTTGTTGTCTTTATCATCACAGAAAAATAGGAAAATTATCGCCAAAACTAATATAAAAAGGACCGCTGCAGCCATTAGCCATAGCCTGCCTTTCGGTTACGGTAGGAACATATAAAATCATTGCCTTTCGGCCGATGTAGTTTAGATACAATCTTTTCCATTATTGAGCATAGTACCTAGGTATAGTGCCTTTGATAAAACTAAAAGGGAGAAGATGCATAATACTCATTTATTGCTTTTTTAAATCAAGCTTAACAAATACGTGATTTGTGTCGTATGTTAAACAATAATAATTATGTTAGATTTTACCTAAAGGTTTCCACAGACACACCACTAATATTATAAGAGATAAGTGTACTTTTTGCAACCATCAGCAGCAAGGCTGATTCAGTGTTTATGGGGTGTAAAGCATCTCTGTGATGGAGATGGACCAGGTCTGTCAGTCGGTTTAGGAGTTACAGACGTTTAAAGGCAAGTAAAAAATTAACGATCAGCTGCAAGGCTGATCGTATGATATTATTGTAGTGTGCACTGTAGCTATGTGAAGAGTACAGAAACCGACATGAACTGCCAGTCCATTTAGGAGATACAGCCGTTCAAAGGCTAAAACCTTTGAATGGCTGTAACTTATAATCCGACTTATGAACCATATCAGTTTTTGTACTGTTCACATAGCTACAGTGCATACTACAATAATATCATACGATCAGCCTTGCAGCTGATCGTTAATTTTTTACTGACCTTTAAACATCAGTAACTTCTAAACTGACTGGAGTTATGCAGGCAGACCTGGTCCATCCCCATCACAGAGATGCTCTACACCCCATAAACACTGAATCAGCCTTACAGCTGATGGTTGCAAAAAGTACACTTATCTCTTAGTCTATAAGTCACCGAACCACCGACATTGTTGCCCAAATGTCACCGGGTAGCCCGTGTGAGTGCATGTCGCCGACAAAGTCGTACACACTAAACACGCCGACAATATCAGAAACGCACATGTGCTCTCATGTGGCTAGTGTAACCAATTTTCGCCTTGAATGTACAGAGTACACACAGCACTGCATCTGCACAGAGCACACGTCAGCACTCCATCTACATAATTATAATGATAGGCCACAGGTGGGCGGGCCTTTAGCTCGTCACGCTTTCTGTCTATCTCGTTACGTCTGCGCTCCTCTAAGTCAAAGTCGCTATTCTGCACCAGTTGCCTCCACTCATCTCTGTTTCCAGCACTTCGTTCCCAATCAGGGCTGCAATCGCGGTAAATATTTGGTGATTGAACCGTTATGGGACTACGTACGAACCATAACTTTTGACACATTTGGAATTGCGCTAATCGCGGTACAGCCGTTACGAGCCGTTTTGACAGATCGCTCAGACGTTATTGGCTGCCAGTTACATAGAGTTTAGCGCGATGCGGAATTCAGCACAGTTGAATAGTAATTGGATTGCAATGTGATTAGAACTGAAATTGGTTAAGAATAGAATTTCGATGTTTTAACTTAGCGCAATCGGGCACCTGAGCCCTCAATGCTACAGTACCATCGATATACTAATTACCTAAACTCAGCTTTGCAAGCAAATCACGTCGCGGCGTCTTCTTGTTTTTGGTTACATAAAATAGTCAGTTAAAATTTATTTAATTTTCAATTACGATAAGCTTTCATTTGATTGGATTTAGAAATAAAATGTCAAAACCATGAAACACTTCTGCGTTTTTAATAATTTCAATTACATGTTATCATTCAAAAACTATTCTAAATCTAATTTTACAATTTCAGTTTGTAGGTAGTTAATTTTTTATTAATGAGCGTTTTTCTTTTGGTTTTCTAGGGGATCGATAGATGGCGCTACAGTCTGTGCGAATAAAGGTCAAAATTTCAAAAAGAGTTTCTTTAAAATAATAAAGAGGGAAAAGATGATCAAAAAGATGCCAACGCATTTTGGTGGAAAATTTCATTATTTGCGAATCATTTTGACCGAAAATTTGAAACTGTTTACTTCTGACGTGGAAAAAAATAGCAGGCACAGTCAGAGATGATTTTGACAGGCTGTCACGAACGTCTCTATGGAGCAAGAAACATGCCATCTGTTGAGTTTTTTAGGAACTAAAAATTAAAAAAGAAAAACGCTCATTATAGCAAAAAGAAAATAATACCTAAAAGTAAATTTTCACCCAGCCTGAAAAAATATTTTTAGGGATTTTTTCCCCTCCGATGTGTGCTTAACATTTTTTCATAGGTTTTCAAAGAACCCCTTTAATTACCATATCGGAAGGATTTTATTTATTATTTATTTATTTTAACGTAATTGACTAGAATTTAAGACGGAATCTTTTTGAATTGACTTAGGTACGAGATATATTAATTCTTGACACATAGAGTAGAGACCACTTAAAAATACTATGAAAATGAAATTAAAAAAAATGGCTAGAAGTATTGTACAATAAAAACCCATAATAAAAAAAAAACACAATTTTCGCTTTTGTCTTCAGTCAGTACCGTGAATTTGTTTTCTTAATTTCATTTCCAATTTAGTTTTTTTTTATTTATAACCAAAGTTTTTGAAAAGTCCCTCTTCGTTGATATTGTTGTCAAAGAACGGCGTCTCCCGGAAGATGACTGAAGCATCAGCTACGTGCATTTGTCGTTTTCCATATCTGAAATTAAAAATACATCTCAATACAAAGTTAGTTCTTAAATAATACACGTAGCGCCATCTAGTAGTTTCTGAAGGAACGAAAAATATTGGCACCCAACTTGGGCCTACAGTGAGAAGTAAAATCTAGAGGTATTTACGTAGGTAAACTAATCTCGTCTATAAGGATTCACAAATTGTCATACTAAATATAAGTAACACATTATCTAAACTAACCAATAATTCTAAAAGAAAGACTGAAGAAAAATTGGCCCCCGACTTGGGACCTTTTTAGTTTAGCAAAACACTGCCACCTTGAGTATTTTACGGGAATTAAAGTAAACGAATATCGTGACATAGACACTGAACTTAAAAGACCGTGTGTTTTGCATAAGTTATACAGATGGCACCAGAGTGTGGTTTCAAATTTCTTTAGAAACATAATAGGTAGGTAAGTATTTCAAATTTTAAAGTAAAGTACTAAGTACTTCGTATTTTAATAAGATCTTCCTTCAAAGTAGCGATATAAAACAATAAGTATTAAAATAAATAAATCCAGTTTTTTTTATAAAAACGCCCTTTGACGTTATGCATTGGAACTTATGTAGCCTGAAGATGATGAATTTTTCAGTTCTCTTTCAATTTTGCTTCTGAAATAACTCAACAGATGGCATGTTCATCGCTTAAAAGTGTGCCAAATAAAGTCAGGACTAGATGTATTTGTTTTTTTACGAAAAGGCCAAAGGATCAAGCCCATACAACCATGTATTACGTGTAAATAGTTGAAAATTTTCAACTTAATGTTACGACCATGGACAATACCTATGCCACCTACCTAGTTACGACTTACGACACATTGATCGACGGCGATTGACGGTTTGCCCGCAAAAATATCAACCACATTGGAAATGAATCTACGGAATTCGAAAAAATATTGTTTCAAAAAGGTTAGACTACAGGGCAAACCCTTAACCCGATCGTCTTTGTTTTAGGCTCAAATTGAAGCCGACTAAATTGTCCAAAAAAGTTTGCTCAAATTTTTGATATCATTCCTCGTTTCCAAAATATCGAGCGCCAAAATAAAAAAAATCTGAAAATTTTTTTTTTTTTTTTCACTATTTCGGCCATAACATTTTTCGTTTTTGATTTTCTCGAATAAATCTTTTTGCAACTTAAAGCTCTTGTAAATACGCTTCTTTTGAGCCTTTTTTGAATATCATATCTTTACAACTGAGCCTTACTGGAGCGAACGAAAATACATTTCCAATGTCAAAAGGATGATTAGTATGGGACGCCCCGGCCGGTTCGCAAAATCATGCGTACGGCATGCGACAGAATGTCGATCTGAGTCGGTATGTTAGCATCTTTTTGATTATCACTTCTCACTTTTTATTTCTTGCACCCTTTGTTCCTTTGGGAAAGTTGTTCGGTATCATGAGTACACACAGCAACACATCCACCTATACAAAGCCAAAGTAAGCTGGCCGCGCGACGTTATACGTTACGCAACCTACGCGCGGCCAACTTATTTTGGTTACTGTATAGCTTGATGTATCGCTGTGTGTATAAGGTCTAACAAAGAACAAGGGGCAGAATGGGCCCAGAACTGTAGCACTTTTTTATCTACTTTAAATTAAAGGCCTGAATAAGACCAACATTTTATTATACGGCAGCATTACTGTAACGCGATGAATAAAAAAGTTACAGCTGTTTAAAAATTCAATTAATTACCCATATGAATGCTTATATTTTTGACCTAATAATGCCCATATTGCCCATACAGTAGAAGGGTACTCTAGGAGCTAGCTAGCTAGTGGGTGTTGCCTGGTGGATGGTGGGCGTTGGGTGGTGTGTGTTGGGTGGTAGGTGTTGGGTGGTGGGTGTTGGTGGTGGGATGTGGGTGGTGGGTGGTGGGTGTTGGGTGGTGGGATGTGGGTGTTGGGTGGTGGGTGTTGGGTGGTGGGTGTTGGGTGGTGGGTGTTGCCTGGTGGTTGGCGGGTGATGCTAGGTGTGATGGTTTTGGGCGTTGGATGTTTGGTTGTGGGTTTTGGGCGTTCGATGTTTGGTTGTGGGTCTTGGGCGGTTTATGCTTGGTTTTGGCAAGCTCCCACAGCTAAAGCTACTCTTTCTTCTACTGTATGGGATTTATAAGGTAAAAAAATATTAGCATTCATATAGGTAATTGATTGAATTTTTAAACGGCTGTAACTTTTTTATTTAACGCGTTACAGTACTGGGCCCAGGGTCCATACAAAACTGCCCATTGTTCTTAGCTGAAACTATTTTAAGGGGACGATCAGACCATCAAATTGAACAACTTTCTCTATGGGACCAATATCGCAACCGCGAAAAAAATATCAGCTGTCCCATACAAAACTGCAAACATTGTTCAGTTTGATGGTCTGATCATCCCCTTAAAATAGTTTTACCTAATTTTGTTAGACCTTATTATAATAACACATTAAAATAATGCAACTGTCTTCCTAAAGACCCTGTAGGTTGTCATAGCTCTGTGGCGCAATCTAGCGATATCCAGGAAAATGTCAGAAAAAACACTCATTCAAATTTTTGCCTGCGTGATTGTGTGTATGCAGTAGGTATTCATAACCATAATTTATCTTACCTCCCTCTGCCGTGCACTGAATAATATTCCTGTAGTTCTTTCAAGTAGTTGGAGATTTGTTCGGCCGTGTCGAATCGTTCCGGGCGACGCGGGCGTGGATATTGGGCCTGTGTCGAACACGACAAGATGGCGGACAGCAACAAAATGGCGGCGAGGATGAGACGCATGTTGGCTGTTGGAGAAAAAAATTAAGAAAAGTTATTATTAATTGTTGATTAGTGGTAGACTAAGAGATAAGTGTACTTTTTGCAACCATCAGCAGCAAGGCTGATTCTTGTTTATGAGGTGTAGAGAATCTCTGTGATGGGTATGGACCAGGTCTGCCTGCATAACTACAGTCGGTTTAGAAGTTACTGATGTTTAAAGGTCAGTAAAAAATTAACGATCAGCTGCAAGGCTGATCGTATGATATTATTGTAGTATACACTGTAGTTATGTAAACAGTACAAAAACTGACATGGTTCATCAGTTGGTTTCGGAGATACAGCCGTTCAAAGGTCCGACGTTTGAACGGCGCGGCTGTATCTCCTAAACCGACTGGCAGTTCATGTCAGTTTTTGTACTGTTCACATAGCTACAGTGCACACTACAATAATATCATACGATCAGCCTTGCAGCTGATCGTTAATTTTGTACTGAACTTTAAACGTCTGTAATTCCTAAACCGACTGAAGTTATGCAAGCAGACCTAGTCTAGTTCATTCCCATCACAGAGATGCTCTACACCCCATAAACACTGAATCAGCCTTGCAGCTGATGGTTGCAAAAAGTACACTTATCTCGTAGTCTATGATGGGAAGTGTAGATGAAGCCGAGGATGTAGCGCGCTCACCCAGAAAAAGCCTATTAACTCTTCTTTTAAAAATATCCTGATTGTATTTGCTTGGAAACACAGACGCAGGGAGTGAGTTCCAAACCTTACCGGTTCTCATTATAAAAGAGGATGCGAACCGTTTTGTGCGGATTGTTGGAATATCGACTACGTATGGATGCAGTCTCGCACTAATTCTTGTCGTAAGTTGGTGGAAGGGGGCTGGTGGAATCAGGTCATGTAGCTCCTGGGCACACTCGCCGATGTGTATCCGATAAAACACCGACAGATAAGCGACCATAGAGATCTAGAGAGATGACAACCAACGCGCCGAGTACGAGACCTAGTGTCGCATTACCACCAGTACTACGCGGTTGCAAAAAGTACACTTATCTCTTAGTCTATCAGGTGAGATGAAGCCAAGCGCAAACCCATTATGAATAAAAAAAAATATAAAAAAAAACCTACAGAAAGTTTACGTCGAGAGTCCCACACTACGCCTGCCAGTTTGTGATCTCCATTCGAGAATTCTGACTCCCAATCGATCGAATAGAACAAGATATTCTTAAACACGAGTTTATTTATTTATTGAGGACTGCCAACAAAGTATGTATACACTATTACATTTTGAAAATACATTTAACTTAATAATTTAGTTTTTCTTCCCTTACAGCAACATATATTGTAGCTTAAGTATATAACACGAAATTATACATGTTAAGTCTTACCGCGACAGAAAATGTGGGTACCTACACAAATTAGTTGATTACAACCTGCACAAAAACAAAATCACAATTAATTTGTAACTTAACCTTGTACCCATAGATTAATATGTATATTGGATATAGATAGGTAAGTCGCCTTGAATTTTAGGACATCCTAATTGTGTTGCCGCTCATAAGCAGTAGGGGGCGCCACATTATGAAATAAATTGAAAAAGACGATCGGCCGACACGAGGATCGAACCTTAGCTACCCGGATCGTAAGCCGGTGTCTAGACCGCTAGACCAACAAGACTGTGATTGATATGGGCGAAATCTCCCACTAGTACAGCGTAGCGCGTGAGGTGTAGTGCGTTGTTACTCCGATATGAACCTTAGTGCAACACATAGTGCTTTGAAACATAACCGATAGATGGCGGAAGCTGTCTATGGAAAATCAGCGTTCCACTTAGTTTGTACTAAGATAACATAGCATGCTTGTACCTAAGGGTACATAAATATTAATATCAAATACAAATATCGTGTATGTTAGAACTAAAATAACAATCCACAATCTACAATCTACACATTATCAAAGGTGGCCAGGACAGTTTTTTTGAAGCTATAATGAGACTGAGAAAATATATCCAAATCAGGCAAAGCCTTGTACATAGCGTTGTACTGTTTCTGGAATCTATTTAGTGTTGAGTATTGCCACAAGAAAGCTTGGAGTGCATTTTGGTCTCTTAAGCACATTTTCAAGTCTCCGATGAACATAACACTGAAAAAGAAAGCAATAGATTCTGTCATCACACCAACTCTACTCTACGGATGTCAGACTTGGCCTATAACAAAAGAAATAATAAACAAGATTAAAACTTTCCAACGAGCCGTAGAAAGGAGCATTTTAGGTATTAAATTAAGAGACAGAATTAGAAATGACGATATTCGGAGTAAGACAAAAATAATAGATGCTGCAACACTGGCTTGTCGTTTGAAATGGCGATGGGCTGGACATGTGGCTAGAGCGACTGATGGCAGATGGAGCCAAAAGATACTGCATTGGTACCCGCGGGGCGAGAGCCGTCCGAGAGGGCGCCCGCGGCGCCGCTGGCGAGATGACATCGCCCGCCTGGCGGGGGCCACCTGGACGAGACTGGCTGCCGGGAGGGAAGAGTGGCGCGCGATGGAGGAGGCCTTTGCTCAAACTTGGGCAATCCAATAAAAAGAAAAATATAATTAAATTCGCACCTAATTTATTGCATGCATGAATACAAATATAATATAAATAATTGAGTACTGAAATGAAATGAAATGAAACAAAACATTAATTTATTGGAATAAATGGCTATTATATTATATTATATATTGCCACAAGTTGGTTTCAGCAGAAGCCTTTGTGAAACGAGGGAACTTAAATGGCGTTAATCTTGATGCAGGATAATATATGGGGACTATCGACTCGAGAATTTATTATTTTGTACAAGAACATTTGGTCCAATAATTCTCTTCTGAGTTCAAGCCTGTCGAGTTTATAGTATTTCAGGCGGTTCTCATAGTGTGGCAAAAGTTCAGCAACGCCACAGCTATAACATAGATGCCATAGAAAACGCTTTTGAATCTGCTCCAGAAGCTTTACCAATAACTAAATAGATATCGATAACATTTTCCCATGCATTCTATTTTCAGTAACATCGACACCAAACCATAGATAAGATTAAGTTAAGCCCTAAACGAGTTTTTAATTATTTTAATTAATGTTAGCTCTTTGCCGTGGGTGTTTCATACGAATATTGACACAGATTTTTATTTTATGAATGATTACCTAATTTTATCTATTGATACTTATTAACGTAACCCGGTTTACTTAACAATAAAATTGGGGCGTATCTAAAAACATGGCGAAAGTGGCCACTCTATCTTATTATAAAAAAAAATATATCACTTATGACAGCCTAGCAAATATTGAAACGGTGAACTCAGACCATCAAACTGAACAACTTTCACTATGAAGCCTATCTCAGGAGACGCGAAAAAAATCAGCTGTCCCATACAAAACTGCAGTACCTACCCGACTCAAATGTATATACGGTCGAATTGAGAAACCTCCTCCTTTTTTGAAGTCGGTTAAAAATGGAGAGGTAAGTATTTCAAACAACAAGAAGACGGGCCCAAACTGAGACATTCCCTGTTTTTTTAACTATCTTATGTACCTATCTATATCTTATCTTAATCTTAACTATTATAAAACTGTAACAGGAAGTTTGTCTGTACATTGAAGATATTAACAAAAAAAGTTACGATATGGTTTTTAGGTATCCCTGATTTCATATCACCAATTTTTGGATTTTTTGTCTGTCTGTTTGTTTGTGTGTTTGTTTGTTTGAACGAGCATCACGCAAAAACTACTGAACCGATTTTGATTAACTTTTTTGTTTGACAGCTTATGATCTGACTTAAAATCTGGTATATAATTTGTGCGGTCAAAGTCGCGGGTTAACGCTCGTACTATTATAAAACTGTAACAGAAGTGTGTCTGTACATTGAAGATATTAACAAAAAAAGTTACGATATGGTTTTTAAGTGCCCCTGATACCATATCACCAATTTTTGGATATTTTGTCTATCTGTTTGTTTGAACGAGCAAAAACTACTGAACCGATTTTGATGAAACTTTTTTAATTTCTTAAAATCTGGTATATAATTTGTGCGGACGAAGTTGCGGGTTGACTCTAGTTAAATAATAAAATTCTAATTTGCGCTTAACAACCATAAGCGCCTTAAAGACACCCAAATTAACACGCGTTAAGTACCAACAATTAAAAAGCAGTTAAAGCTAAGAATACACAGTCAAATTAAGTACATTAAATCAAATTAAGTGAACATCAAATTTAGTAGAATAATTAACAAAGCATTTACACAAAAGAGACTGATACAGAAGGGTGGCTTCATACAAAAGAGTGAAATAGGCGCACGCATACATAGAATACGCGTAGTAGTTTTGTTCTACGTCGTTGTACTAAAGTGTATACAACGTGTTAATGAATGAGGAGTTTTCTGACAGGTAGTCAAACATAGTTCAACAAAACGGCGATAGATGGCGTTAACCAGAGAGGGGTCCGAAGACGAAAAAGTGAACAAAAATGCATGTCACTGTGTAAGACGCATCCGTTGACGAAATATATTTTCATATTTTGCTGTTTACTCAAAAACACAAATTCTTACTATTTTATTTGTATTTTATTATCTGCAAGGTCGCTGACCCCTGTCTCGTCAGCGCCATCTACCGAGCCATTAGGAACTACTTTTTATTTTTTAATGGATTTCGGAAAATCCCTCATTAACGCAAAACTAGAAAGTAGTTTGTTTAGAAGCGAGAGCAGAATCGAATTATCATGGTTTCAACATGGGTATTTTTTTTTCAAAACATTAAATAATTTGTTTGTAAAATTTAAAATTTACTGAACCCGATTTCAACCCACCGCACGGGCATGACTCACCCTACTTACTACCAAAACAAGATTATTAAAATGTATCCATGAGTATGTTAGCGCTTTCATTGCCGAAATGATAACAAATCATTTTTTCCCCATTACTTAAAATGCGAATAACTTTAAATTTTAACTATCAAAATAATGAAATTATTGTTTCAATCCAATTATATTGCTATAAATCAGTTGGGGTGCATGAGGTTTTGCGCTTATTTATTAACACGTTGTATAAGGTCTAACAAAATTAGCTGAAACTATTGGGATTTAAGGGGATGATCAGACCATCAAACTGAACAACTTTCTCTATGGGACCAATATAGAAATAGCAAAAAAAAAATCAGCTGTTCTATACAAACCAACTCGACCCGAATGTATCGGACAGCTGATTTTTTTTTCGCGATTTCGATACTGGTCCCATAGAGAAAGTTGTTCAGTTTGATGGTCTGATCATCCCCTTAAAATAGTTTCAGCTAATTTTGTTAGACCTTATATAACTTATTGCTGCTGACTGTACCTGTTTTTTTTTTTGACATTTTTGCGCCTTGAACATTCATTTTTCAAAGTGTGAGAAACTCCCTCCCAACCCAAGGAAGCACGACAACATGCAACATGAATGGACCTAGATATAATATACATAGCAAAATGTATATCTCATATAGGTAATGGGTAGATTCAACAACAACAATCAAACTGAACAACTTTTACCTGTGACAGACGGATGGACAGACTCGAGTTGATTCCGTAGTGTAAGGGTTACTATACACATAAGCGGGCCGGCATTAATCGGCACAGCCCTTTGACTATTTATTATAAGGACTAGCCTTGCGGTAGCATTTCCCCTCTGCCACGGTATAAGATCAATTAATCATGTGCACATTCCAATTTATACCTTATCACTAAACGAGACAGCCTATAATTGTGAAACAATAACTTCGAACTTAGAACGTTTGGGGTTCACACGAGACTTCATGTTACCTCGCCCCCCGCAAAAAGTGGCAGAAATGTTTGTTAGTAGAATTACACGCGTAATTTAATCTCTATTATAAGGCACAGCCGGGCGGTAAATACGAATGTGTGTACACGAATGTTCTGGAAAGAAGCCGCTCGTCTTTGCCGCACGAATACAGTGGCCGGGCAAAGTTGGATGGAACAATCGGCAAAACCGGGCGGTGGAATCTAATGTATGCAGATGAATGTTCGAATGATGCGTCTACCCGAACGAACTACTCGATCGGCACAAGCCAAATAAATAAATAAATATCTTGGACATTGTCAAACAAATTATCTAGTCACATTTAACAAGACTAGACAACGATATAGAATACATATATAAGGTATAACAAAATTAGGTGAAACTATTTTAAGGGGATGATCAGACCATCAAACTGAACAACTTTCTCTTTTGGACCAATATTGAAATTGCGAAAAAAATCAGCTGTTCCATACAAATCTAATCGACCTAAATGTATGGGACAGCAGATTTTTTTTTCGCGATTTCAATATTGGTCCCATAGAGAAAGTTGTTCAGTTTGATGGTCAGATCATCCCCTTAAAATAGTTTCACCTAATTTTGTTAGACCTTATATAGATACAAACATCCATGACTCGGGTACAAATATTCATATTCATCATATAAATATTTGTCCCTTACGGGATTCGAACCCGCGACTCTCGGCACAGCAGGCAGGTTCACTAGAGACCGTGCTACCGGGCCTTCATTGAATGACATTGTACTATACCTACCTAATTTATAAATCGAATTGACAATAATTAATTATTATACTTACAATGAGCATGTACTTCATAACTTTGCACGTCTATCTAAACCTTTTTTACTTCCCATAATTTTATCACCGATTATTTGTATGCCTACTGGTAGATCACAGAGAACTTTTATAATTTGTACTTACAACAACTGTAATACATGTGTGTCACAAATAAAGATTTTGATTGATTGATTGATTGAAGAATGAAGTCGAACAAGTGCAGTGATTGCTTCGGATCGGCTTTGTTGATCGACAAATACTGCCGAAGCGACAGTGCCGACCCGCTTATGTGTATAGTAACCCTAAGTGTTCCATTCTGACAATTTTGGTACGCAACACTAAGAACAACAACAATAAATAACCGAAACAAACTTTATTTAGTAGACAAAGGTTCAATCTACACTTTACAAAAATTGTAGGTACTTTTATATAATTTTTCGTGACGCGTTGGGTGTGAAATCTTTGTTTGCACATGGGAGGCGTGACAAAGAAAAGTTTAGGAACTCCTGGCCAAGGACTCTTTAAGACTTTTGAGTTCCCCCATGTACTTTTGGTTACGACAAGTGAAATATATTATGAATTTATGCTAAAATTAGAATACTCCCTGGCTATCCCGTTGGGAAATATTGTAGCCGTGAGTTACTATGCCGATGATGTAAGATTATATTTTAACTGGGATTATCAATGACATTCTATACAAGGAGGACTTCGCATCAGTGCGCTATTAAGGTGGTTTCAGTCCATACAAAAGTTTATTTTATTTATTTTATTTTATTCATTTTAGGAAAACTTACGGACTAATTACAGGACAGTAGGGTATCAACATTTTTATAAAACAATATTGCCAGCTAACAGATAAATTTCATTCGTGTGTAACGTTTGTGTCTAAAAAAAAATACAAATTTGAATCAATAAAGTATGAATGAATGAATGAATGAAATATACTTTATTTACACCAAAAGAAAATACAATGCACAATAGGAAAAATAAACTGAATATGGTACAAATAAGGCGGTCTTATCGCTAAAAAGTTACATTACAAAAAGCTCCAAGTTTGCTGGTACTTCAAACCATCCACAAAAGAAAAGGAATTATACAATGTGTTAATGAATTAACGCAAAACTAGAAAGTAGTTTGTTTAGGATCGAGAGCAGAATCGAATTATCATGGTTTCAGCATGGGTAATTTTTCATGGGTAAGTTTGAAGCACAATACGCGTAGACGGAATTAATAAATGTAATATTTTATATAAGGTCTAACAAAATTAGCTGAAACTATTTTAAGGGGATGATCAGACCATCTTATTGAACAACTTTTTCTATGGGACCAATATCGAAATCGCGAACAAAAAATCCGCTGTCCCATACAAAACTGCAAACATAACTCGACTCAAATGTATGAGACAGCGGATTGTTTTTTCGTGATTTCGATATTGATACCATATTGAAAGTTGTTCAGTTTGATGGTCTGATCATCCCCTTAAAATAGTTTCAGCTAATTTTGTTAGACCTTATATATGGAATAATAGTTTAGAAAATCTAGTTGCCGCGTCACAAATAACATTTGCAATTTACAATATATATAATTACGAAGATATAAAGCTTTTAAAATTTTGTACGAAAAATTTCAAAGCTTTATACTTATCTTCGTAATTATTTTATAAATTAATGGTTTGATCATCCCCTTAAAACAGTTTCAGAAAATTTTGTTAGACCTTATATAGGTACGTATCTAGATTTCATTTATTTATTTAAAACACTGCAGTAACTTTTCAACGATTGGACTACAATTCTTAAAATCCAATTATTCATAAGACATTTAAAGTACCTTCTCTTTTTGACATTGATCAAGCCGTTGCCTTTTTTTAATTTAACTCCACTAATTGGATGTGCGGGCCCTATAAAATACCTTATTTGTTTTTCTAACCTATCAAATATTTTGTTTATATTTTATGGGTAAATTACCTATACAAAACCTCTTTACCCAGTAAACAGTATGTTTTGTAAAGTAAAACGGTTTATTTTCCCCGCGTTTAGCTTGCTGAGGGTGAAAATTACAGCGTTCAACAGGTCGTTAGGGATGTAGCTTGGATTTATCGATGTTTATCCGATGTCGATTGATGACGATTACGAATTACTTATTTAGTTTCTTCGATTTATGATGTTATAAACTTTGATTGGTAAAGGGGTGTTAAGAATATTGTAGGTAAAATATTATTACCACTAAAAAGATTATATGCTCCGACAACCCTTTGCTTGTGGCAATGAACTCACTCCCTGTCATACTGGACAGAGTTTTGATAGTACTAGTAAAACGTGAATGTTTTATTTATAGTTTCAGTATAATAGGTTTAGCTTCCTCTTGTGTTTTTGTAATGGTATTTAATAGGTGCTTTTGCGGTAGGGTCTTCAACTCTGCCATAATAGGTCTCTAAGAGTTGGCTTTGACTATTTAATATAAGGACTAGCCTTGCAGTAGCATTTCCCCTCTGCCACGGTATAAGATTAATTAATCATGTGCATTAAAATTCAATTTTATACCATATCAAAATCACTAAACGAGACAGCCTATAATTGCGAAACAATAATTTCGAACTTAGAACGTTTGGGGTTCACACGAGACTTCTTTTCATGATTTTTAACATTCAAAATAAGAATATAAAATTATGTGGAATAAAATCCTAAGTTGCATATTTCATGTTACCTCGCCCCCCGCAAAAAGTGTCAGAAATGTTTGTTAATAGAACTACACGTGTTGCTAGTCCCTATATAAGTAGTTAAAGAGAGTTGGCTTACTAATAGCCTTTCCAGACATGTGCTAGACCCCGACCCCCTCACCAAGCATCAAATTTGTACAATAGCAAGAACACTCACAGGCCACTGCAAACTAAACAAGCACATTCATCATATCAGCCATTAAACGTCCACTGCTGGACATAAGCCTCCCCCAAAATGGGGGGGATTTGCCATAATCGCCAAGCTTGGCAGGCGGGTTGGCGATCGCAGTTGGATCAAATCAATGTGTGTACTCAGAGGATGCTGCTGCCCATCCTTCAGTAGATCCCTTAGTCGCCTTTTACGACACCCACGGGAAGTAATAGGATAGTGCTATTCATACCCGACACCACACGGACATTTCATAGCCGAAATAACTTATCAATAACATGATTCATTCTTGCCTTTAAGACATAGTTGTTTATTATCGATAAATGATTTATCGACACTTTGCACGTCACTATTTCCATCCGGGGCCGTAAACAATAGAGTCCGCTTCTATCACCCACGTAACCAATCATGATTGTTTCTTTTTTTTTTTTTACTTTTGCACCCCACAATTTTTTCACGATGTACAACAATATCAAATATAATATACCGGAGATATTTTTACCGTTCTGAAACATTCAGGAGTGGTTCAGACCATTAAACTGAACAACTTTTACTAAAGGAGCAAACGAGAAATCGCAAAAAAAAAAACAGCTGTTCCATACTAAACTGCATACTCGACTCAAAATTAAATGTATGAGACAGATGTTTTCTTTTTATTTGAAGTGTAAGAGAAAATTATACAAGGTGTAAAATTAAAGGGAGTGCAAGTTGTTCAGTTTGATCAAACTGAACAACTTTTACTGTGGAGCGTACATCGAATTCTTGAAAAAGAAAACTATTGGCCATATAAATATGGCGTCCAAACACCGTGAAGGTTCACTCTAATATTCAAAATAGAACCAAACTTCGTTTGTATGGAGCGCGCTCGAAGGTATATCCTCTTAACTTTATAATTTACGAGCTTTAACCCGCGACTTCGTCCGCACAAATTATATACAGGGTCCTATGCTGACACTTTTTTAAGGGGATGATCAGACCATCAAACTGAATAACTTTCTATATGGGGCCAACATCGAAATCGCAAGATAATGAAACTAAAAATGAGTTAAATAATATAAAAATATAGCTTTCATAAAAAAAGTGCGAATCAGCAGATCTAATTTCTATGGGAGGTTAAAAAAAATTATAGTTATATTATAATTATTATCAATGTACAGACACACTTCTGTTCGTTTTTTAGGGTTCCGTACCCAAAGGGTGAAAACGGGACTCTACTAATAAGCCTATCGTTATCCGTTAGTCCTACCTATTTAGGGCTGTAACTTTTGAACCGTAATACATTGGCGTAGCTAGAGATTTTCCCTGAGGCAACCGACCACCTAGCTCATAGTTACCGCCTCAGCAGCAAGACTCACATTTCGTGTGGCAAGGTCGGAATAACAGTTGTGGTATGGGTGTTTCAGCCCTTGCATGCCTATGCGTCTGGAGCAAGCGAAGCGAGCTTAGTGTCGCCAGACGTGCGATAATTATCCTAGATTCACGATAATTTTGAGGGGCATGCGATAGAAAATAAAAGTCAGGTATCGCACGATAATTCACAAAAAATCTTCGATAATCGGAACCCTCAGTGCGCGAGTAGCCTATATCACACTTGACCAGTTTGTATATAATCTATCTATACTATTATAAAACTGTAACAGAAGTGTGTCTGTACATTGAAGATATTAACAAAAGAAAGTTACGATATGGTTTTTAGGTGTCCCTGATTCCATATCAGCAATATTTGGATTTTTTGTCTGTCTGTTTGTTTGTTTGAACGAGCATCACGCAAAAACTACTGAACCGATTTTGATGAAACTTTTTTTGTTTGATAGCTTATGATCTGACTTAAAATCTGGTATATAATTTGTGCGGACGAAGTCGCGGGTTAAAGCTCGTAAATTATAAAGTTAAGAGGATATACCCTCGAGCGCGCTCCATACAAACGAAGTTTGGTTCTATTTTGAATATTAGAGTGAACCTTCACGGTGTTTGGATAATTTGTGCGGACGAAGTCGCGAGTTAACGCTAGTACTGTATAAGAATAACATTTTTTAGGTCAAGATTTCTCTTTTCGAGGTAAATTAGGTCATATAGTTAGGTCTTAGGTTCGATGGATGCACTGGTTTATTAGTTTTAGCTGTTAAACTCTCGGATTTCATTACCTCATCATAAACCTGAGTTAACGAAGATTGTTTTTATAATATTTAAATAGAAAAAGGGTAGGTATCGTATAAAACCAATGTAGATTGCGAGTAAATTAAAACTATTTACTTAGTCTGCCTTAAGGTGGTTGCAGAAGGGGCAAATTTTATACAAAATTTTGACGCACAATACGCGTAGATATATGGAAAAATAGTATAGAAAATCTAGATGCCGCGTCACAAATAACATTTGCAAGATTTAAATCTTTGCAATTTTTCATACGAAATTTATTGTAAATGTTATTTGTGACGCGGTAACTAGATTTTCTAAACTATTTTTCCATATATAAAATATTACTTTTATTAATTCCGTCTACGCGTATTGTGTGTCAAAGTTTTGTATGGACTGAAACCACCTTAAGTGGGGTGTTTTGCAGGGTTTTTATTTACTATTTTCCTTGTTTTTTTTTTAATTTAATGAGTGAATAAAACTAATATTTGCATTCTTTCGCTCAGTTGCAGAAACGCTCATTAAAGTTAATCCTCCATTAAAATATCTTGCTGTAACTTTTTGTCTTGTTGACGTAGTATAAGCTAGCAAGAGATTTAAAGGAGGATTAACTCTAATGAGCGTTTCTGCAACTGAGTTTTTTAAACTAAGAGTCTACTCATCGAACTGAACAACTTTACTATGAACTTTTACTGTGATATCATAAGAGAAAGGGAATAAATAATGTTTTATTTTTTTTAAATTTTATTACTTTGGGAGCAAACCGATTGAAGCAAAAAAAAAAAACGGATGTTGCCAAAGACAATACAAGGAGGACTCCGCATCAGTGCGCTATTAACGGGACCACTAAGTTATGCCCAGTTGTTTTACATTACTGCTTTGTAACCGAATACATTTGAAAGGACTGGAATGTCACAGGCAATGTATGACAGCTGGACATAACTGATGCATACAAAGGTGACATTAGAGACATTTTTTTTTTTTTTTTTTCTGGCATAGGCCCACCACACATTCCCACCGCTGTAACTCCTGTAAGCCAGGACCAACAGCGGCGACCATTCACAACACTGGACAATGAAGTCCAGCGAGCCCGGGATGACTCTAATCTGTCTTGGAACCCGCAATGAATTAATCAAAGAAGATAGGAGGAGTAGGAAAACGAAATATCCGACTTCCCTCCATTGCAAACGGGAGACAGCAATAAAAAGGAAAAAACATGGCTATTAGAGAGCCAATTCAAGAGATCATTTATGGCAGTTTTGAAGACACGACCGCAAAAGCACCAAAAATACAAAATAAAACAATAGGAACCTAACATTGTACTGAAACTATGACCTATTTTGCTTCCAGTAATAAGTATGGCAAAAACATTTGAACGCACGGAAGTTATCCCTAGTCGCAACAAGATCCATGTAGTAAGGGACACCAGAAAACGATTTTATTGAGTCAAGCATGGTCTGGCGCTCGGCGTACCAGAGCTCACACTCCCAAAGAATATGACGAGCGGTCTGTTCGAACTCGTTACTGTCAACAGAACATTCACATAAAGGTGACGCAACCAATTTAAAATAAAATAGCTTTCCCTTAAAGTTACCATGTCCAGTAAACTGTCAACAGAACATTCACATAAAGGTGACGCAACCAATTTAAAATAAAATAGCTTTCCCTTAAAGTTACCATGTCCAGTAAACTGTCAACAGAACATTCACATAAAGGTGACGCAACCAATTTAAAATAAAATAGCTTTCCCTTAAAGTTACCATGTCCAGTAAGAAATTGGGCTACGCAGTGATCCACATGGCACATGTCTCTGATGTAAGTTATCTCACATTAGAGACATGTGCCATGTATAGGCTTTGTTATTGTATGACATGATGACTCTATGGTTATAAAAACTAATTGGCTGTTGCATATATTTGAGTCGCGAACTCGCGCGTCGAGATTGCAGTTCAGTATGGAACAGCAGATTTTTAATTTGCTTGCTTTGCTCCCATAGTAAAAGTTGTTCAGTTTGATGGGTAGACTCTTAGTTTAAAAGGATGCTAATGATATCAATTTCCAGCCTGTGCAGGATGTAAAATTAAACGGGACACTTGAAGAGGTGCTTCAGAACATCAAACTGAACAACTTTCTCTATGGGACCAATATCAAAATCACGAAAAAAAACAACTGTCCGATAATATTCCATACATTTCAGTCGAGTTATGTCTGCAGTTTTGTATGGGACGGTGGAATTTTTTCTCGCGATTTCAGTGTTCGTCCCATAGTAAAAGTTGTTCAGTTTGATGGTACGAAGCACCCCTTTAAGTAAGTGTCCCATTTAATTTTATACCCTGTATAAATAAATAATAAATAACTCTCACAGGCACATACATTGTAATGATCCCAAGCAAGCACTAATAGGCTGTTTATTATGGAAACCATACAACAATGGCACAAACATATAAACATTCATGACCGAACCGGGATTCGAACCCAGGACCCTGGTTTGGCAGACCGGCGTGGTAACCATTACACCAACCGGGTCGTCAAACTGAACAACTTTCTCTATGGGACCAATATCGAAATCGCGAAAAAAATCTGTTGTCCCATACATTTAGGTCGAGTAGGTTTGTATGGAACAGCAGATTTTTTTTTTCGCGATTTCAATATTGGTCCCATAGAGAAAGTTTATCAGTTTGATGGTCTGAACATCCCCTTAAAATAGTTTCAGCTAATTTTGTTAGACCTTATATAGATTTATTTATTATCAATTATGTATATTATATGTGTGTGTGTGTATTGTGTTGTGTGTGTGTGTTATGGAATTCAGATTAAGCGTTCATTTACCGTTTCGTATATTTATTTAATAAAATTTTTTTGTCTACTATGTTATTATTTTATGTAAGTAGTTATTTATTTATTATTATTATTTATTTATTTATACATGACAATACACTGTTTAATTAAATTGACAAATATCATCAGTTTAAAATGATGATGATGATTACTAATTGAACGCTACTACGCTATTCGGCTACGAAAAAAATTTTGTTCCGAACGACTACGCCGTAGCAGTTTTGCTACGAATAAGTGTAGGCAGGTCAAATAATAAAAAATTTTGGCGGATTAACAAACTGATCCTATAAGACTTTTTGACTGCCTCCGTGGTCTAATGGTTAAGAGCATTGGCTCTCAACACTGAGGTCGTGGGTTCGATTCTCACGGGGAACACCTAGTGATATGTCACTTTGTGCGTTTTTCCGCAGCTGGTTAGGACATTGCAGGCTGAATCACCTGATTGTCTGAAAAGAAAAATGATTCCGTGCTTCGGATGGCACGTTAAGCCGTTGTTCCCGGCTACTATCTCTGGTGGTAGTAGTCGTTACATAAAAACCACGTCAGAGGCCGTAAGTCGGTCTGAAAAAACTCTGACACCAGGGCTCTGCCCACCCGATAAGAAGAAGAACAAGACTGTGTTTTCCTTTTGAGTTACGGAACCCTACAAATGGTAAGTAGATCAGTTTAATGGTCTCTACTCTCCCCCTTTAAATATATAACCATCATCAGCCTATACAGGGTGTAGTGTAGTAACAGCCTAGCAAATACTGAAACGGTGAACTCAGACCATCAAACTGAACAACTTTCACTATGGAGCCTACCCCAGGAGATGCGAAAAAAACAGCTGTCCCATACATTTGAGTCGAGTAGGATGGGACAGCTGATTTTTTTTTGCGTTTCCTGAGGTAAGCTCCATATTGAAAGTTGTTCAGCTTGATGGTCTGATCATCCCTGGATTATTTGTGGTTGGGCTATTGCAAGCAAGGGTCGTTGTAACACTGAGACCAGCGCTGGTCCTTTGTGTTCGCCCCAAGCTCACTCATATTTACGCATACCTCCGAACTTATGGTATTTTCTTTTCATTCTCGGGAATGCAGGTTTCCTCACGATGTTTTCCTTCACCGCCGAGCTAGTAATACATAAATTCCTATAATACAAAAATAACTTAGTGGTACAGGCCAGGAATCGAACCGCGGCCTCAGGATTGAGGCGCTAGCTCTCTTCCACTCTGATCATCCCTTAAAAAGTGTCAGGATATTAAGTTTAAGTAAAAAGATTTAAGTTTTATCATATTTAAATAGAAAAAGGGTAGGTATCGTAGAAAACCTATGTAGATTGCGAGTATAATAAATAAATAAATAAATATCTTGGACATTGTCACACAAATTATCTAGTCACATTTAAAGTACCTGGACTTGTATTATGATGACTAGACAACGATATAGAATACATATATAGATACAAACATCCATGACTCGGGTACAAATATTCATATTCATCATATAAATACTTTTTCCTTACAGGATTCGAACCCGCGACTCTCGGCACAGCAGGCAGGTTCACTACAGACAGTGCTACCGGGTCGTCAAAGTCGTGTCGAGTAAATTAAAAGTATTTACTTAGTCTGCCTTAAATGAGGTGTTTTGCAGGGTTCTTATTTACTTTTTTTCTTGTTTTTTTTTTTACCTTTACACTTTATTATATATACGAGAAAGTTTTTCAGTTTGATGGTCTGATCAGTGATCATCCCCTTAAAAAAAGCTTCAGCATTATTAAGGCGGTTGCAGAGGGGTCAATTTTATACAAAACTTTGACGCGCAATACGCGTAGACGGTATTAATATAAGTAACTTTGTATATATGGAAAAATAGTTTAGAAAATCTAGATGCCGCATAACAAATAACATTTGCAATTTATAGAATAAATACGAAGATATAAAGCTTTGAAATTTTTCATACAAAATTTTAAAAGATTTATATCTTCGTAATTATATTATAAATTGCAAATGTTATTTGTGACGCGGCAACTAGATTTTCTAAACGATTTTTTCATACATAAAATATTACTTTTATTAATGCCGTCTACGCGTATTGTGCGTCGAACTTTTATATGGACTGAAACTTAAGTTGCACCCTGTATGTATGTAAACTACAAATTACCAAAACTAATTACGTTTACAAATATGACGTACGTAGTCTTAAATTTCTGCACGAACTCCAATTTCGCGCAATTTGAATTTAAGTCAAGACAGTGTTACCAACTCAAAGGCGAGCATTCAGCTCGCGTCGGATATTATTTTCACGCCTGGCAACACTTTAACTAGAAACGGATCGTGGGGCTGCTTCCACCAAGTTTCGTTAAGTTTTTCGTATGATTATGTAGCTGGTTAGTAATTTAGGTCTTTAGTAATTTTACTACTTGCTCTAGTAATCTTGAAGTGGGGGTTTTGAGTTATTAAGTTATTATTGTAGATAGCTTTTAGGGTAGGTTAGAGCATAGAAACTAGAGCTTAAAATCTGAGAATCTATGGAGGTGCTACCAGGAATGTTCCTCAATTGAAAAGGGAAGATCTTCCACCAGGCTATGTGTGAAGCCTGGGGACCGGCCGTGGTCAAACAGTTCTTATTTGGACCTTGTATATGTATCGAATCTCTGTGATTATTTCTCTTGCGCGATGTATGTCTTGCATTCGATTGTGAACCTTATTTATAGTAGTTTACGAGTTACGTATTCACGGTGAACGTTGTCTATGTATGGACCATATTTCCGAGGTCGACGGATTCGCCATCTGTTGGGCATCTTCGCTTTAACTTGTGGGCAAGTCTCCACAAATCATTATAAAACAATATCCTTAAGTTTAGAATAACTTTACAAACAAACGAAACGAAGTCAAGAAGAACGAACAATCAAATCAAAACAAACAATGGAGACGACGACGTGCATGGAGAAACACGTGAGGAGTAGGTATTGTTTAGTTCTCCATAAAACATTTTTCTGCCATTTTTTGCGGGGGGGGGGGGGGGGGGGGCTTGCTATGACAATAACCACAGAACATTATAAGAGGGGTTAGAAGTGCAAAATAGGCGTGGAACGTGTTGCCACAGGTTATGCAATGATTTGCATAACACCTTAAGGCGCGCGGCGTGGTGCGAGCGAGAGGGCATGAATAATTGTAGCAGCGTGAGCGGGAAGACAAGTGGCGACAGCCGTCTCCGATGCAAAAGCGCTACTTTGCATTTCTAACCTCTCTTATAATGTTCTGTGACAATAACAGTAAAACGCATTGAATTAAGTGGGTCATTATTTTATTCAGGGTATCATAACATTATGAATTTCAAATAGTACTTTTTAAACTAACAATTAATATGAGTTGAGTATAATTATAGTACCTAATTGAACCCGATTGTTAACGAATTTATTAGGGAGAAAGAAATTTTATTAAGGCTTTCTTATTTTTATTTTTATTTTTATTTTTATTTTTATTTTTATTTTTATTTTTATTTTTATTTTTATTTTTATTTTTATTTTTATATTATTATCATAACTCGGTCCCCTTCAAAGGTAATGGAACAAAGGCGATTTTGTTAGTAAAATAGGTGAATTTCAAAATAAAACTGTTATCGGTAGCTACCGGATAAGAAACCAGTCTTAGAAAAACGTAGGAATTAAAGTAAAATACTATTCTTTTTTGCAAATTACGGTAACTCAGATGTTTGTGTGAGCAACGCAATATAATTTTGAGGGTAAGTAACGCAGTGGTTATTTTGTCCATCAATAAATGTAAGAAATAGCAAGAAAACATCGCTGCAAATTCAAATTCAAATTCAAATTCAAATAATTTATTTCAGACAAGATGTCCATATAGTGTTAGTATACATTTATCTTAAAGCTAGTGTAAGTAACAAAAAAAAAACAAAAAAAACATTTTATTTTAAAAACCCGGTGTGGAGCTTCAGCCAGTGATGCAACAGCGGGGAGTCCCACCGGTCTTTGAACACATTCAGGAGACCGTTAGTGCTGGCTCGGAGCCTGCCCAACATGGAGGCGCACCGTTTTCTCAATATAGCATAGAAGTCGTCCGTGTGCGCCTCCGCAAACATTCCCGACGCACTACAATGCCGTGGCAGCCCCATCAGTATCCTGAATGCGTTATTATACTGTACGCGTAGATCGCTGTATGCCCGTTGCGTATACCGGGTCCGAAGGCTGCACGTGTAGAAAGACTGACAAAATGCTTTAAACAGTGTGATTTTTTCTGGTTTCGTACATCGTGCAAACCTTCGTGCCAGCGTACAACAACAGCGTATTACAACGTACAGTCAGCGACCTACGTACCCTTTCAATATCGCAATTATCCCTGAGATCATCAGTGACCCAATGGCCCAAGTACATAAACTTTGTCACCCATCCTAGGGGAGTGCCACTGAGTGAGACTCCAGGTACATTGGAGTAGTTGATAGAATTTGTCTTAAACATCATCAGCTCACTCTTCTTGACATTGTACTTGAGCCCGTGGGCAATGTCTTTAATGATTACTATAAACAATGACGAACAAAAATTGGCATAAAACGGTAAAAAAAGACTTGCAGAATTTATAAATACAATAAAAGAAAATAAAATGTTATCCAAATTGTACCCTGAATAAAATAATGGCCCAAGTAGCCGATCGGGGCTAGGTCGGGGCCGTCGCGGTGGTGAAACTTTGACAGAGCGGAAAGCAAAATTTTTTTGGGTACCTCCCCTACACATGAATTGGGGATGAATTTTTTTTCTCGCTTATCCCATGGTGTAGGATATCGTTGGATAGGTCTTTAAAAAATATTATGGGTATGGGAAAACCATTTTTCGATTTAAGGATCCGTTAGCGAAATATTAAGCTTTAAAGCGAAAATGTTTGTTAGTGTCAAGTGTCTCTCCCAGCTAAATGGTTGTGGTTCGAGATGTGAACAAATTCACGGCAATAGTATATAATAACAAATTTAAAAGGAAAACTTTCACGGCTAAGTAGGCTTTACAAGTTAACGAGTTTTAATCGACCAAGTTAAAAAATGTATGTATTCGGAGACGGTTAAAACGGAGTATAAAACAAAAAGTCCCTTCTAAGTCCATATAATACAACGTTTTAATGAATAATCACAAAACCTCATACAACCCAACTGATTTATAACAAAATAATTAGATTGAAAATAATTTCATTATTTTGATAGTTCAAATTTAAAGTTATTCGCATTTTAAGTTTTGAGGCAAAAATGATTTGTCATTTTAGCAATGAATGAAAGCGATAACATACTCATGGATACATTTTTTTTAATAATCTTGTTTTGACAGTAAGTAGGGTGAGTGTGCCCGTGCGGTGGATTGATATCGGGTTCAGTAAATTTTAAGTTTGATGAAAAAATTACATATATTGAAACCATGATAATCCGATCTGCTCTCGATTCTAAACAAACTACTTTCTAGTTTTTCGTTAATGAGGAGTTTTCTGACAGCTAGTCAAACGTAGTTCAACGAACCGGCGATAGATGGCGTTGACCAGAGAGGGGTCCAAAGACGAAAATTTTAGGCTAAAAAGTGAACAAAAATGCATGCCACTGAGTCAGACCCATCCGTTGACGAAATATATGTTCATATTTAGCAGTTTACTTAAAAACACAAATTCTTACTATTTTATTTGTATTTTATTATCTGCAAAGTCGCTGACCCCTGTCTCGTCAACGCCATCTATCGAGCCATTAGGAACTACATTTTATTTTTTAATGGCTTTCGGAAAATCCCACATTCATTAACACGTTGTATATTGACGGGCAACTACGGAACCCTATACTGCGCATGGCCCGACACGCACTTGGCCGGTTTTTTTAATTGAAGCAGAGGCATGTCTTTGCCTAAAATAACGATAACAAGAAAAAAGCTGCAAACATTGGCATGATTGTAAAATCTAATTTAGGAGTAATTTCAACGAGGTTTTAGGTCGATAGTCGAGTGTTCAGCACACGTATTCTGTGTTTACTTTCGCTTTCAAGTCCTAAAGTTACATATAGGTATACTACAGGGCGACATTGATATTATTAGCATCCTTTTAAACTAAGAGTCTACCCATCAAACTGAACAACTTTCACTATTATTATTATTATTATGTATCTCTGTAAAAAACTTACTCACGGGCCGTAGCCCGGAGAGGCCCCTTTGAGACACTTTTATCTAAATGCGATGGGATGCACTAAGAGTGGTCTATCTCTGAATGCATTATGGAAATGCACCAGAAGACATACACCATTCGGTGCAGAGACTATTGTAGAAAGGACAGAAAACTACTCGGGTTATGGGGGGTGAACTGGGTGGGCCGGGAAATCTGGGTTATTGCGCAGAGACTCGGGACGCCTGCCGTAACAAATGTCTCTGGTTTGTCAAAAATGGCAGACGGTGACTTGCCAACTCATTTGATGGGCCCCCAACAAGGCCGCTCGCAAGGAGCGACAAGGCGGCAACATCTAGTGAGCGGCTAAGGTTGTAGAGAGGTGAGTCTGCGGGAACCGGTTCCCGGTGCTAAGCGCACCAGTCAGCAGGTCCCGGCGTTACGACATTTTACACTTCCAACCTGGAGCATAGGTTCCGCTCTTGCGACTCCACTCCTGGCCGGCCGGTTAAGGCAAGACAGGAGGTGAGGGCCAAATCAATCCGGGCCCTCTGGAGAATCAGGTCCGTGGTGTCGCCAATCACCAACAGCTCGCCACAAATTTGTATACATTTGAGTCGAGTTGGAAGCGAGTTGGCATTGCATTTTAGTATGGAACAGCTGATATTTTTTTTGCTCCGATCGGTTTGCTCCCACAGTTTGATAGGTAGACTCTTAGTTTAAAAGGATGCTAATGATATCAATTTCACACGCAGTATTCATTGAGTCTATGTATTATTAATTTATTTACAGTAGGTACGGTGAAGGAAAACGTCGTGAAGAAACCTGCATATGCTGAAGAAGAAATTCTGATGTGTATATGAAGTCTACCCAATACGCATTGTGCACGCGTTTTCGACTAACCATGGAGTAAGGGACTAACGACCATACACCTCATAACAGACTTGATTTCCCGCAAGGGTACTTAATCACTACATAGTATAAAACAAAGTCGCTTCCCGCTGTCTGTCCCTATGTATGCTTAGATCTTTAAAACTACGCAACAGATTTTGAAGCAGTTTTTTTTAATAGATAGAGTGATTTAAGAGGAAGGTTTATATATCAGCATTGCACCCTCGCGAAGCTGGGGCAGTTCGCTAGTGATAGATAAATTCTTCATAATAGTACGTTATGCTATCGACTGCTCTCGAACGGTGAAGGAAAACATTGTGAGGAAACCTGCATACGCCGAAGAAGATATTGTGATGCGTATGTGAAGTGTACTGCACTGCATTATGCACGCGTGGTACTTCACTAACGTACATACACCCTCCCTGAGGGTAGTGTCTGTGCCCTGCAGTGGGACGTGTATAGGGTGTAAGTGACAGCCTAGCAGATACTGAAACGGTGAGATCAGACCATCAAAATGAACAACTTTCACTATGGAGCCTAAATCAGGAGACGCGAAAGCAAATCAGCTGTCCGCCCGCGACTTCGTCCGCACAAATTATATACCAGATTTTAAGTCAGATCATAAGCTATCGAACAAAAAAGTTTCATCAAAATCGGTTCAGTAGTTTTTGCGTGATGCTCGTTCAAAGAAACAAACACACAAACAAACAGATAGACAAAAAATCCAAAAATTGGTGATCAGGGATACCTAAAAACCATATCGTAACTTTTTTTTGTTAATATCTTTAATGTACAGACAAACTTCCTGTTACAGTTTTATAATAGTTAAGATTAAGATAAGATATAGATAAGATAGTTAAAAAAACAGGGAATGTCTCAGTTTGGGCCCGTCTTCTTGTTGTTTGAAATACTTACCTCTCCATTTTTACCGACTTTAAAAAAGGAGGTTTCTCAATTCGACCGTATATACATTTTAGTCGGGTAGGTACTGCAGTTTTGTATGGGATAGCTGATTTTATTTCGCGTTTCTTAAGGTAGGCTCTATAGTGAAAGTTCAGTTTGATGGTCTGAGTTTACCGTTTCAGTATTTGCTAAGCTGTCACTTACACCCTGTATAGGCCAATGATGATGATGATCATGATAACAGTAGTTTAAAAGTACTTTTATTATGATTAAAAAAAGGTTAAAAGTAGCCGAAGAAATCTGATTGAAGAATTTGACTATTTAACTGAACAACTCAACCAAAATCGTTTATTTTTTTTAATTCCAAATGACAACGCCGTAGCAGTTTTGCTACGAAAAAAGTGTAGTCATATACAGGTGCTACAAAAATACAAATAAACATTTAAGGGGGTGGTTAAGACCATCAAACTGAACAACTTTCACTATGGGACCAATATTGAAATCGCGAAAAAAGAAACGGATGTTCCATCATCATCATCATCATATCAGCCGATAGAGGTCCACTGCTGGACATAGGCCTCCCCCAAAATGAGGAGATTTGCCATAATCGCCATGATGCGATGCGTTTGCGATGTTCCATACTAAACTACAGATCTACTGGAGCTAATTGTATGGGACAAAAGTTTTTTGCGATTTAAGTTAAGTTAAGTTAAATAACGCATGTATTAATTAAATCCAAAATTTTCGTACGCTCCTTGCAGCAAAACATAGAGCTCTATATTTATACTTAACCATAAGATCTACATTGTATCCACCTATGTTTACGAATAAATAGAATTTCATTTCATTTCATTTCAGTTTGTTTGTCTAGACCACCCCTTAAAAGTTTTAAATTTTTATTGTTACTTCTGTAACACTCTGTATATTTCTTTAAAAAAAAAAGACTTTTCCATAGGTACAGTCACCATCAGATATTATCGTGGGAGACAAAGTGGTATAAAATATTTCTGAGCAATGTAAATTTTTAATAAAGAATACGAGTGGGTACTTTTTTAACGTAAGCGCAAATATCTCGAAATACGGAACCCTTAAAAAGAACAAACAGGGTAATAATTATGGGTGAAGAGCCCGAAAGATGAGAAAGAATACTTTATTAGAACGTTTGCGTAAATATTTAACTGGAAATGAAATGTTAAAGAAATTTAAGTTATTAAAATGTTGGTTTTGATCACACCCTACGTATACTAAACATAATTATAGGCTATGGTTCGATCCCCGTTCAGGAGTGCGATTTTTGAAACTAATTCGCTGAACTCAGCAGTTGAAAATGTCAAAATTACTATGGAGATATGCATTTTTCTATTGCTGATTTGACCTTTAAAAATTATACTTCAGGAGTGCGATTTTTGAAAGTCAAATCAGCAGTAGAAAAATGCATATATATCTATAGTAATATTGAAATTTTCAACTGCTGAGTTCAAAGAATGAGTTTCAAAAATCGCAACCCAGGCTCCTACCAATAACTTCTTACTTAATTTCCGAAAGACTCCTACCAATAACTTTTTCGGAAATTAAGTACGATTTGTAACACAACTGGCTTTTCAGTGAAGGAAAACATTGTGAGGAAACCGTTCCTTTCACACTGGACAGAGTATCGGTACTAAAATGAAATGTGGATGTTCTGAGTTTTCAGAATATTTCTGACTACTCCCTCGGGGAATATAGTTGTGAGCATACTGGTACTTCGTTTTGGCAGAGCCCTGGTGTCAGAGTTTTTTCAGACCGCCTTACGTTACGGCCTCTGACGTGGTTTTTATATAACGACTACTACCACCAGAGATAGTAGCCGGGACCAACGGTTTAACGTGCCATCCGAAGCACGGAATCTTTCTTTTCAGACAATCAGCCTGCAATTTCCTAACCAACTGGGAAAAAACCGAAGGGAAAAACGCACAAAGTGACATATCACTAGGTGTCCTTCGTAGGAATCGAAACTACGACCTCCGCGTCAAGAACCCATTGCTCTTAACTATTAGACCACGGAGGCAAAGAGAGTGTCCGTGCTGTATGAAGATACATGAGTAAATACATCACACGGACAAAAGCTACTAATAATGGCGCTAGTGGACAATCTATGAGAGACGTTGGACAACCGTGATCATTTTGTGCGCTCCTGGCCCCACAGATACAAAATGTGCGATTACATATTAGGTACTCAATTAATCAGGCCTGAATTGGCATAAATTGCTTGCCTTGATCTCTCTATTTGTATAGCGCAGTGTTGCAAAAGTCACTTTGATAAAAAACATCGGTAAAATCATAAATAAAAATCGGTAGATTGTTATATATTTAAGAATGTTTTGTAAAGTTCTGGTTTTAGGTCGTATTCTTTCGTACAGTACTCAATCGCCATCTTATTATAATTTATTAAGACATCTGTCCTCTATGTAAGATATATGTAGCGCGATTGTTCGAAGCTTTCTCTTCTACTTCTTCGGGTTCCTCTCCATTACTGGAGGTTGCCCGTCAGCTCTGCATATCCCTATTTATCTCTCGCTTTCTCTGTGGGGTATATTTACACATGTTATGTAGTTTTGTACCTACTGTTTCTTATAATTGTATCATTATTTTAATTGTTATATAAAAATGTTGTAAATGTCTTCGTTTATTGCTTTTATTTTGCACTTTACTAGAGTTTGTAAGAGACAGATGATTTTTTTTTGAGTTTTCTATGTTGGTATAGGACCGGGAGTGCGATTTTTGAATCTCATTTGCTGAGCTCAGCAGTTGAAAATGTCAAAATAACTATGGTGATATGCATCTGTCTACTGCTGATTTGACTCTCAAAAATCATACTTCAGAAGTGCGATTTTTGAAAGTCAAATCAGTAGTAGAAAGATGCATATCTCCATTTTTTTACATTTTCAACTGCTGAGCTCAGCGAATGAGTTTCAAAAATCGCACTCCAGGACAGGTTATTAAGTTTGGTCTGATCGTCCCCTTAAACCACATTAGGATTTCATATCAAATTCATTGAAAAATTTTATTAATTATTGATAAACTCTATGAATCACAAAAAAAATTATTGTCATTCAAATGATAGGTACTTATATCTTCTATCCGTAAAAAATCTACACTAATATTAATAAAGAGGAAAGATATGATTTTTTGTTTGCATTGAATAGGATCCAAAACAACTGGACTATATGAATATAGCCGAGTCATTTTACGGTTTCAGCCGGGACTAATTAATAATTGATATTTTTTTCGGTATAGTATTTAATAACCAATTTGAGCAATTTGTACCAAAATTTAAAAAAAAATCCCGTCAGCAACAGTTCCAAATTTAAAATTTTGCTATTATATCGTTAAAAAACCTGATGGTAATTTATTTTTTGCACATCTTTAAGGTATGACCATTATTCATACTTCAAACATGGTGTAAATATTTTTGTCAACTTAGGGGGTTTTGAAATTAGTATTTTCTAATAAAAATCTCATTTTTAAGTTTTAATGCCTATTTTATTGCTCAAAAGTAATTTATATTATTAAATCTAATTCAAATGAGTGCATTGGTATATTATTAATTTAAAAGCCTTCTGGGACTCAACATTTTGATTTCTATGTTGTGTAGCGATTTTTTAAAATATGTTTTCAGATAGTCTTTTTGTCACTAAATGGTGCCGGTTACAGTTTAAAAGTCCAATTAATAATTACTTCCCACCTCTCCTAACAAAACTCCGTAAAATGATTGGGCTAATAATTCTTTCACCATTACAATGCTACATCATCCGTGATGAGATGAACATACAGGGTATAATATAAAATGGGACATTCACTTAAAGGGGTGCTTCAGACCATCAAACTGAACAAATTTTACTATGGGACCAATAGTGAAATCGCGAATTAAAAACAGCTGTCCCATACATTTAGGTCGAATAGATTTGTATGGAACAGCTGATTTTTTTTCGCGATTTCAATATTGGTCCCATAGAGAAAGGTGTTCAGTTTGATGGCCTAAAGCACTCTTTTAAGTAACTGTCGAGAGCGATGATAGCCCATACGGAAGAGAGCTAGCGCCTCAATCCTGAGGACGCGGTTCGATTCCTGGCCTGTACCACTAAGTTCTTCGGAATTTATGTATTTATTTATTTATCATTTACTAGCTCGGCGGTGAAGGAAAACATCGTGAGGAAACCTGCATTCCCGAGGATGAAAAGAAAATACCATAAGTTCGGAGGTATGTGTAAAATATGGGTGAGCTTGGGGCGAACACAAAGGACCAGCGCTGGTCTCCGTGTTACATAACGACCCTTGCTTGCAATAGCCCAACCACAAATAATAAGTAACTGTCCCATTTTATGTTACAACTTGTATAAGCTATGAAAAAAACGGCCAAGTGTGTGTCGGGAAAAAAAGCGGTGTTGCAACGCATGCCACGCAACAGCTAGGTATAAAAAAAAGAAAAAAAAAACTGGACATAGATACCGAATTCGGTGAAATGGTAGACTTCTGTGTTTCCATCACGTGTGTGAACTTTTTGAATGGAATGTGACCGGAGGGAAGCCAAGCTTAATTTTATTTGCATAAAAATAATATTTTCTTTTCTTTTTTTTTCCATAAGTAGGTAGGTTCAGACCATCAAACTGAACAACTTTCATCAACGTGGAAATCACAAAAAAACACACCTGTTTCATACAAAACTGCAATCCTACCTACTCGACCTTTGTAAGTATTGGACCACAGAATTTTTTCGCGATTTCGATGTTGGTCCCATACCGAAAGTTGTTCAGTTTGATGGTCTGGAGTGCGATTTTTGAATCTCATACGTTGAACTCAGCAGTTGAAAATGTATGGTGATATATGCATCTTTATACTGCTGATTTGACTTAAAAAAATCGTACTTCTGGAGTATGATTTTTGACTATTAAATCAGCAGTAGAAAGATGCATATCTCCAAAGTAATTTTGACATTTTCAACTGCTGAGCTCAGCGAATGAGATTCTAAAATCGCACTCCTGATCATCCTCTTAAAAATCCGTCGGCATATTTAGTTGGACTTTGTATTTATTTTTATTTATTATCAGCCACTGATGTCCCACTGTTGGGCAAAGGCCTCTGTCAGTTCTCTCCAAGAATGCGATTTTTGAAACTCATTCATTGAAGTCAGCATGTGAAAATGACAAAATTACTATGGAGATCATCTTTGGAAAGAATCATCATCAGTAGAAAGATGCATATCTATATAGTAGAACATAGAACCTACCCCAATGGATAGATGCTGGAGCTCAGTGATTACAGATGTCTTACATTAGTTTCCTACTGCTATTTTCATGTCTACATATAAGTTTATTTAATCTAAAATGTATGGACTCCAGACGGGGGTGGGAGCCCGGTGACTCGTTACCCAGATTTGCAGGTGTTATCTGTAAATCTATCACGTGCACCGGTCTCTCACATATAGTACTAAGCTTAACATAATTGGTAACAATAATACTGTTTCATTGTCCCTATATGTGAGATGAAAATAAATATCTTTTTTATTTTATTTATTTTTATTTTTTATAGTAATTTTGACATTTTCAACTGCTGAGTTCAACGTATGAGTTTCAATATTCTGCGCTTCGATTGAGTAGGTATAACTAAAAACTTTTTTGTACACATTGAAGAAAATAAAAACTTCGCAACAGATATTTTTTTTTATGATATCTAAAGTTCGCTGTATGTAAACACTGTATCACAAAGTCAAAATCATTTATTGCACTAGTTATAGGTTACAGGAGTGCGATTTTTGAATCTCACCCGCTGAGCTCAGCAGCTATTTATAAATATATTTATTTTAACAATTACTAAGTTTAGGGTAAGTTTTATTTGTGCTTTTACTATTTTATTCCTTTAAATAAAAAATATAACTATTACTAACAACATAGTTTAATAATTTTTTGTAATTCAAATTAACTTAATTATATCTCTTAATTTACTATGTTAATGTAAATTAATGAGTTCATTTTTAATTTTAATAATTACATACTTTGGTTTAATACTATTTTCATTTTTGGATTGGAACGAAATGCTAGTTAGGTAATTGAATGTTGATGCTTATTAAAATTTGGGTGCCTTGCCTATGTATACTTAAATGTACTTGCTTCGTTTCGCTTCGATGTTTTAGGAATTAATTAGGATTTTAATTTATGTAACAAACTCAATCCGCCATGTTTTAAAGATAGTGATGCTGTGTACATGTGTAATTGGATTACAATCTAGTTCTACATATCTTATTGCAATGTAAATGGTTTCCATCTTGACTGTAATCTGTACGTGTACCTATACAATAAAATAAAAAAAAAAATAAAAAAAAAGTTGAAAATGTCAAAATCAAAATAGCTGAATCAGGAGTAGAAAGATGCATATATAGATAGATTTGACTTTCAAAAATCATAGGTACTTCAGGAGTGTGATTTTGAAAGAAAGAAAAGAAAGATGCATATATCCATAACAATTTTGACATTTTGAACTGTTGAGCTCAGCGAATGAGATTCAAAAATCGCACTCCTGGAGATCATTGGGAATCACTATAAATGGAAATACTGCATTTCTTTGCAAATCAAGGTACAGACCTATCTAACTTTTTGTAAGTAATACGACACCTTTAATTGGACAGTCCTACGGTAAAATGATCAAATCGTAGATCAAACGAAAACCATTTCTAACGCCCAATTACAAGATTCGCTCCAAAACTTTATCAAACAGTTTTAAACTTAAAAAAAAAACTTACCCGTTTAGTCTCTGGTTCCGCTACCGCTGATTAACTTTTTAAATTGTTTTAGCACGAGTTGCGTTTAGGTAGGCCGAGTTAAGAGTGAATGCGGGGTCGAATAACCGCCGGTTTTATCTTGCCCGAGTAGCAGGTGGGTGGGGGAACGGAGAAGCTTTAGAGTCGCTTCAATTATGTTTTCTTACGTAGTACAATAAAATTTTACTCATAAACTGTATTGTTCTCTGAAGGGCAAGGGACAAAACAGCCTAGTAATTCTTTTTTTTAATTTATAATTAATGGACTCTTTGCTCGCCTTTGTACGTAACGACTTGTAATTTTTTCATAATTTTTTTTTTGTGTACAATAAAGAATCTATGAATCTATGACTCTTGCTTGTGCATTAGCACTGCATTTCCGCCAGTGTCAAGTAGTTTATGGGAGAATCTATTCCAATCTCAGGGATCGTTTCTGCACGGCTACCATGCCACCCACGACAAAGCGTTTAAACGAGAAAAACGTCATGCGCACTCTCTCTGCCATACGTAAAATAATAAAGACGGAGGCACATCTCGATTTTTGTCGTTTTCTCGGGGGTGGCATGCGAGGCCTACTGGTCAAGAACAAGAATAGATCGAGGAGCCTCGTGGCACGCAAAAATAAATGGGATAGCTGGTTTTTTTTCGCTATTTCTATGGTCTATTAGTCTATTGGTCCCATAGTAAAAGTTGTTCAGTTTGATGGTCTAAACAACCCCCTTAAAAGTTTCGAATTTTTATTTTTACTTCTGTAACACCCTGTATGAAGAAATAATTATAATATAATTAGGTACTATAAAAAATTTAGTTTATAAAAAATTTCTAAATGTCGGTACGCAACATAAGCGAATATTGTCAAAGTGAAAGATAGTAGTTATTCAGCAGTTTTTAAAGATATGGACCTTACTCTTGTTTCAGGTGTTTCCCCTTTTAGATGAAAATTAGATATTTGATTTTCCTACTCCTTTTCCGCTACAAGAATAAGAATAAGAATAACTTTATTGTTAGAACTGGTACATAAAGGTCTTACATAATAATTACATGAACAAGCAGCTCTTACCTATGACCGTAGATTTCGCTAATTACTTTAAATGGGACTAGAGAATCTGTGTGACAATGTCCAACATATTTTTTAATTAATTGAAGAAGAAGAATTCCTCACGTTTATGAAGTACTAGAGAAATAACGTGACTTTATATTTTTTTACCGACGCGACGTCGACTCCACTGTTTTCCCAAACCATTTGCTATCTCAAACGCATCGTACTACACCTCTGTGCTCACTTCAGGTATTTTTGCAATTAAACCATCCCTTTAAGATATCGTGCATATGTGAGAGTTAAATTAGTTTTTATTATTAACTTTACAAGTATTCTCGTAAGGGTAAGATAAGAAACGAACGGAGCGTTTTGAAGACGCGTGGGGAAACGAGTGAAGCATAGACGGTATACAGGATGTTAGGGTAAATAGTCGCATTACTTTAAGGGGTGATTTTACTCACAATATTGAACAACTTTCCCTAAGAAACCTATAGGAAATTCTCAAAAATAATTCGGACTTCCCATACTAAATGCAATCAGCTGATCGAACGTTTCTATGAAAAGTCGAGAAAAAAATCGCGAATTAATAGGTTTCTTACGGTAAGTGTGAAATCTGCTGTTTTTATTAACGGTATAGGTATTTACAATTAAAACATTATGTACAACTTATGGCTAAATATGGCTATAATTAAAAATAAAAATAAAAACAAATAAAGTAGGCGATGAAAAAATTAGCAACTATATCGAACACGACTTCCGTTCGACTTACACTAAACAGAAGACGTGCTCGAGGCCACCGTCCTGCGGGAACCCTCCCGCAGGACGGTGGCCTCGAGCACCCTCGCTGGATGGCAATGGATATTCGTTGCCCGAGGTACACGCCAGCCCTTCGGTCACCGGACACCTCAATCAAGCGCGACGACAACTCTTTGAAGAGCTGTCGGGCGTCCGGCCCCACGGCCACAGGGTCTCAACACCGAATGGCGCAAGAATGTAGCCGTCACCCAGGGTGGCATATGTGCGCCGCTTGAGACCCTCTGCAGCAGCCGCCGCCGCGCCCGCTCTTAGAGAAGTGGCAGGGAGGTGTGAGGGCGCCACAGTGTCGACACACGTAGCGTCCCACATCAGGGGTCTGCCATTCCTCCAAGGAATGACGGTCATACCGTCGGGTCTCCTGCCATCGTCTCGTGCAAGGCCCCTTGGCTCAAGTATGGCCGGCACGTTGGCGCTGACAAGGGCCCGGCGGATGATGTCATTCAAGCTGGCATGGCGTGGGAGACGGCCAGCACTGCGCTGACAGGAGAGGCCATGGTGGCCGAGGTCGTTAACGTTCCCGCCGCAACGGCAGCGATGTGGTAAGTTGTTCAGTATCATGGGTACAAATCACCCATTAAGGCCCTATGGTAGGACGAAATACCTTGGAGGCATCTTTTATTTTTCATTTTTCAACTAGATTTATACAATTTATCGAAACCACCCAACTAACAATTTGGTCGTATAGGTGTCGTATAGTCGAAAATTAGACACATAAATCACCAGTATATGACGAAATTACTGTAATATAATTTTTATAAGACAAAATAGTCATATACATGCTATTTTATCTTAGTACAAACTAAGTGGAACGCAGATTTTCCATAGACAGCTTCCGCCATCTAGCGGTTATGTTTCGAAGCACTATGTGTTGAACTAGGGTTCATATCGGAGTAACAGCGCACTACACCTCACGCGCTGCGCTGTAGTAGTGAGAGATTTCGCCCATATCAATCACTGTCTTGTTGGTCTAGCGGTCTAGACAACCGGCTTACGATCCGGGTAGCTAAGGTTCGATCCTCGTGTCGGCCAATCGTCTTTTTCAATTTATTTCATAATGTGGCGCCCCCTAGTGCTAATAAGCGGCAACGCAATTAGGACGTTCTAAAATTCAAGGCGAGTTACCTATCTATATCCAATATACATATTAATCTATGGTCATATAAATGGGGGTCTAATACAACCAAATAGTTTGCTGGGTCATACCTCAGTATTTTATGATAGTTTATTTAGTGAAATCATCAATTGAATACACGATTGGAATTACTTCACTCGATAGACAATCGTCTCAAAGATGACGTATTTTCTTGTATTTAAAAAAAAAATCTAGTTTTAGAAGTACCTACTCACTTAGATAAAAATAAATTAATGGATATGACCAAAGCGCGTTGATTTGAAGCACGCAACTTGTACACTTGGTCGATACAAACTAGCACACTTGGTCTGGCATCACGGTACAAATTTGAAGTAAAACTGTCAGTTGTTTTACCTCATTTTTCTGGTTTGAAATGTTCGCGTAAGGCCTATCCATTAATTTTATTTTGATCTAAGCCTACTCACATATTCACCATTAGTTTATCTAGTGAAATCTTAAAAAAATCAATAAAAAGTACTTTTGTTAATTCTTTTTAATCGAATATACGGTACACGCACGCACTTCGTGGTCTAATGGTTAAAAGCATTGGCTCTCGACACGGAGGTCGTGGGTTCAATTCCCAAGTGAAATGTCACTGTTCGTTTTTCCCCAGTTGGTTAAGAAACGCCTGATAGTCTGAAAAGAGAAATGATTCCGTGCTTCGGATGGCACGTTAAGCCGTTGGTCCCGGCTACTATCTCTGGTGGTAGTAGTCGTTACATAAAAACCACGTCAGAGGCCGTAAGGCGGTCTGAAAAAACTCTGACACCAGGACTCTGCCCACACGATAAGAAAGAAAGAATAGAAAATATTCGTCTGAACCTATGGCCCCTTAAAGTAATACAACTGTTTACCCTAACACCCTGTATAATGCAATATTATGTTCACTCTCATCTACTACAAGGTCATCAGCATCATCAATCAGCCTATATTATACGTCCCACTGCAGGGCACAGGCCTTCCCTCAGGGAGAGTGTATGTACGTTAGTCCACCACGCGTACACAATACGATGCGGTGGACTCCACATACGCATCACAATTTCTTCTTCAGCATATGCAGGTTTCCTCACTATGTTTTCCTTCACCGTTTGAGAGTACCTAGTCGGTATTGCGTACTTAAGTTAGTATAGTAGCTTGTCGTCCGGATTCGAACCCGGACCACAAAATTGGGTTTCCATACCTCTCTGCAACCGACCACAAAACATTATAAGAGGGGTTAGAAGTGCAAAGTAGGCGTGGAACGCGTTGCCACAGGTTATGCAATGATTTGCATAACGCCATAAGGCGCGCGGCGTGGTGCGAGCGAGAGGGCATGAGTAGTTGTATCAGCGTGAGCGGGAAGACAAGTGTCGACAGTCGTCTCCGAAGCAAAAGCGCTACTTTGCATTTCTAACCCCTCTTATAATGTTCTGTGGACGCGACGATGCCCAGTCATAAAGTGCGCAAACTAAAGGGAGTGAAAATGGACCATTTTTTTACCCGACTGCGCCAGAAGGTGGGTTATGTTTTTCGAGCGTATGTATGTTTGTATGTCTATTTCTTTGGCACGCCCTACAGCCTAAACAGCTTGATGGATTTAAACGTATGAGGTGTCGTTAGATACGTAAAAATCGTGAGAGTGACATAGGCTATACACAGTGTTAATGAATTAACGCAAAACTAGTAAGTAGTTTGTTTAGAATCGAGAGCAGAATCGAATTATCATGGTTTCGACATAGGTAATTTTTTTCCAAATATTAAATAAGTGGTTTGTAAAATTTAAAATTTACTGAACCCGATGTCAACCCACCCCAAGGGCATACTCACCCTACTTCACAGACGAACAGAAGATAATTAAAATGTATCCATGAGTATGTTAGCGCTTTCATTCATTGCTGAAATGAGAACAAATCATTTTTGCCTCAAAACTTAAAATGCGAATAACTTTAAATTTTAACTATCAAAATGATGAAATTATTGTTTCAATCTAATTATTTTGTTATAATTCAGTTGGGGTGTATGAGGTTTTGCGCTTATTCATCAACACGTTGTATTATTTTAATATGGCGTCTGCGAATTAAAAAAGAGAGTGAAGAATTAACTTTTTTTGTTAAATATTACAATATTTTTATTTTATTTTGCAGCGTAATAAACACAGTAAATAAAAAACTGGGTCACAGGGCCGTTTTTTCCGTGAAAAATCACTTTAATTGAAAACTTTATACCTACTTCTTGAGACGCGTAAAAATAGATTAGAGTGTATTTTTTCAGCATGTAACCGAAAGTTGCGTGCAAAAGACGTCAGCGAGTTGACGAATCGTGTTAGCGAAATTCGTATTTGAGACTGGTTTTTTAGCCCATTTCATTCCAATGCTGAGCAAAAGACCCCCTAATCCTCCAACCATCTCTGTCTTGGGCATGCTCTGGCCACGCCTCATCGAAAGCATACAGGAGTCCGATTTTTGCAATTCATTCGCTAAGCTCAGCAGTTGAAAATATCAAAATTACTATATGCATCTTTCTACTGCTGATTTCGTACTTCAGGAGTGCGATTTTTGAAAGTCAAATCATCAATTTTAACCTTTTCAACTGCTCAGCTCAGCGAATCAGTTTCAAAAATCGCCATGCATGAATAAACCTGATTCAGAATTCAGTGCTGCCGCTTTATCACTAGATCTAGTGATTTTTTTATGTCTTAGGTGGCATTTTTTAAAGATTTACCGTCATATTCTTTTCACACAAATTAATGTATTGTAAGCTATATATTTTATATCTTATTACACCGCCATAGCAAGTTTTTTTACTTAAGGTGGTTTCAGTCCATACAAAAGTTTGACGCACAATACGCGTAGACGGAATTAATAAAAGTAATATTTTATATATGGAAAAATAGTTTAGAAAATCTAGTTGCCGCGTAAGAAATAATATTTGCAATTTATAATAAAATTACAAAGATATAATACTTTTAAAATTTTGTATGAAAAATTTCAAAGCATTATATCTTCGTAATTATAACATAAATTGCAAATGTTATTTATTACGCGGCATATAGATTTTCTAAACTATTTTTCCATATATACAAAGTTACTTATATTAATACCGTCTACGCGTATTGTGCGTCAAAGTTTTGTATAAAATTGACCCCTCTGCAATCGCCTTAAGAGTTCGTCCATCCCATGGTTGTCTGGAAGAAATCGCTTTTAGTGATAAGACCGCCATTTGTACCCTTACGTTCTTCTTATTCGTTTTTGTTACTGTATATTTTTGGTGTGCAAATAAAGAATATTTATGTTATGTTATGTTAAGTATGTTAACTTAAACCAGGCAGACAGAATCAAAACAGCTAAAAAAAATCTGCTGACTCATGCATTTGAGTCGTGTTATAGGTAGGACTACAGTTTTGTATGAAATAGCAGATTTTTTTTCCATATGTTGGCTCCATAGTGTTTGATGGTCTAAACAGCCTCTTCAAATATCACTAGGGTGGACCATACCCGTTTTATCTAAAATAATTATATAAGAGATATGTACCTATTTATTTTTCAGATTTAATAAAAAAAAACAGCTTTTGCATTTTTCAGTATTTTTCAAACAACTCTAGAAAAAATCTGATAACATCACTTTTCTTCAAAATTCGTGTACCTACTTTAAAATAAGTACCTATAATACAAAAGTATATAAAGCATTTTAGGCTATTAAGTGGGCGTCAGTCAGGGCCGGCTTAATCTTATGGGCAAAAGGGGTATGGCCCCGAATCTCAAGCCCAACATAACTTTTTAACTCTAAATTACCATAATTCTGGCAAGGCTTGGCATTTTGAGCCCGCTTCGCTAGCTTCCGATTTTGTAAGGTGGTTCGATTATGCCACCATCTGTCACCATTTTGTCTCGCCGATCTCCGATACCCGATCCGCCGCGTAGCCATAGCAACGTCCTACGCCGAGGTCTGTATCATTCTGGGCCCCTAGGCACTAGGTCGGTTGCTTAAGTTAATTCACTGGTTTGGTAGATCCTTCGTGGTACCTCCAATATTCCGCAGTCAGAAAGCAGAAGTTTTAATTTCATTGAACTGTGTACACCTTGCCTGCCTCACCTTGTAAACTTTCTCTGTATCACGGGTCTGCTGGAAGAAGTCTCTTTAGAAATAAGCTCGCCCTTGTCCTTGCCCTTATACTTGTATATTATGCTGTATTCATCTGTATTTCCGTAATATAGTGTTAAAATAAAATATAATAGAAGCAGCTCTCCAACCTGCACAGCTAGCATGCCACCCACGACAAAGCGTTTATACGCAAAATAATAAAGATGGAGGCACATCTCGATTTTTATCGTTTTCTCGGGGATGGCATGCGAGGCCTACTGCTGTAGAAAAAACTATCGTTTTGAGTAATGTTGTGGGCGAGGTAGCTTTTACTCGCTAAGTAATTTTTGGATGTATGCAGTACTTCTTTTGAATGTTTTATACCCTGGGGGACACCGTGTGAGTAGTGACATCGGTTTAGAACTGAACACCACTAAAACTAAAATTATGACTAATAGCGTGAAAAGACCTATCAAAGTTAATAATATCGTACTGGATTACGTGCAAGAGTACATATATCTAGGCAAACAGATATCCTTCGCAAAGTCTAGGCACCAAGACGAATTAAACAGACGCATAAACCTTACATGGAACAAATTCTGGAGCAATAAAGAAGTACTGAAATCAAACCTACCTGTAAAGCTAAAGAAAAAAGTTCTGGATTCCTGCATACTACCGTGTCTCTCCTATGCCTGTCAAATCTGGATATATAATAACCACACAAAAAATAAAATTAAAACATGCCAAAGATCAATGGAAAGAAGTATTCTGAACTTGAGAAGAATAGATAGAGTAAGAAGTACAGATATAAGAAAAACAACAAATGTCATAGACGCCTTAGAACACTGTAAGAGACTTAAGTGGAAGTGGGCTGGTCATATAGCACGCATGAGCGAAGACAAATGGACAAGAAAAGTGACTGTATGGGCAGGACTATCCAATAAAAGAAAAAGGGGAAGACCGAAAGAGAGATGGGCAGACGAAGTAAACAAAATAGCTGGGAAGAACTGGTTCTTAAAAGCAAAAGAAAGAAACATTTGGAGAAATATGGAGGAGGCCTTTACTCGATGAGAGGTCCTTTAATAACTAAAATATGTAAAATATTTAATGTAACTTAATAATAATTTAATAATTTATCTAAATTCAATTTTTTTGCATGCCTGAAATGAAATGTAATTGTTATTAATTTATTTATAGTATTGTAATTTGATAAAAGGAAATAAAAGGCTATAATAATACCCTGGGGGAGGTCTATGTCCAGCAGTGGACGTAAAAAGGCCGAATTGATGATGATACCCTGCATAATATTTTTTCGATTTAAATCCACCAGTTGACCAACTAATCCCAAACAGATTTTTAATTCTCTAATAGGGGCCCCAAACTCAGTGCCCAGGGGCAGCATAGCTTAAGACGGCCCTGGCGTAAGTCCAATGGAGTTTGGCTGGGACTTACGCCCAAAAGCGTCTGAGTGGAAGATTATTTATTTAGAACGAAACAAATACTCGAAATTTGAACCGAATAAACTCAAAAAAAGATTATTTCCAATAGGTTATTTAGATCTAGAAACCAAAACGTAGCGATAAAATAAAATAATAAATTCACATAATATACAAAGCGATGGAACCTCATTTATTATACCATGTCAGAGTAAATTGGATGGCGTTATGCTGGATGGAGTGAAGATCCAAGAAGAAAAATTACCTACGAAATAATTATACTCAATTTTTTAACTATTATATTAAAAGTTAGTTAATTATGTATACATAGATTTTAAATACATAATTATTATTCGTTCAAAATGTAAAAAAAAAAAAAAAAAAAATTATAACTTCTATATATAAAAGGATATCTGACATATATTAAGCACATACATTCTCTAGATAAAAAAGAAATTAAAACAAAAACAAAACAAAAAAAGGGCAGAGAAAGGCGTAGACGGGCCAGGTAGGTGATGGGAGTTCAGCCTGCAGATGGAATGCCGATCTTAGATTCGTCGGCAGACCATCTACAGGTATAACACTCCATCAAAGCTGCTGCCGTGCGGAAGTGTGCCAAGAAGGCTGGCGGCGTTGCCTCTTTGGATGGCGATGCTAATGCGCTGCCCGAGGTACGCGCCAGCCCTCAAGTCGCCTGTGGCGTCGATCAGCCTGGAAGATATTTCTTTGAATAGCTTCTTGGCATCTGGACCCCAGGTGCCCATGGTCTCTACTCCAAAAGGCACAAATATGTAGTTTTCGAGTTTTCGGCGAAGGCCGCCGCTGCACCGGCTCCCGTGGATGATCTCTGGAGATGGGACGGTGTCAGTGTCAACGCAGGTAGCGTCAACCAGGGGTATTTTTTAACTGTGTACTTGAAGCTGTCAAATTCGTTAGGTTGGCACTATAAGTGCGTCCAAGACATAGAAATAGGAAGTACTAAGCAAAGAGAATGTAACTCACTACGTTATAAGAGTCGGGACTTCCATACTAAAAACTGGTCGTGACAGCTATCCAGAATTGTATGATACCCGTGCGAGCGTTCAAAGGAATTTAATGGCGTCGGTGCACGTTTCATATAACACATTGGTACTAAGATAGCCTTGCGATTCTTACAGATGAGAGGTCTAAATAATATCGATATTTTTTCAAATCAGGTTCGCGCAACTCTCTAACAAAAAAACGTTGTATGAGACGTGCACCGCCCCGCCATTAAATTTCTTTGAGCGGCGCGCCGCTCGGATTCTTGTTATACAATTATCGACCGTATTTGACATACGTTTACGGTCGCCAAGGCGCGCCCGCGTCTCGACTCCGCCTCGACTCCTTCTGTATGCGATACCCCTTAAACATTAAATTCATTTAGAAGTATAAATGACTGATCACTTACTGCATACTAACATCCTCGGGGCTTGCTAGAATACAATCTCACAAGCTATTTATATCAATAATAAAGAGTCCATTTTAATTGCTTATCAGCATAGCAATATTTAACCGCCGCGTGGTCAGGCTTAGAATCATCATCATCATCATCATACAGGGTGTTAGGGTAAACAGTTGCATTACTTAAAGGGGTGATAGTACCCATGATACTGAACAACATTCCCTAAGAAAGCAAAAGAAATTCACAAAAAAAAAATTTGGAAGATCCATACTACATGCATGCCGTGTGGTGTCGGCTAAGAATAGCATCATCCCATTTCCTCTCGTGGGTGTCGTAAAAGGCGACTAAGGGATCTACTGAAGGATGGGCAGCAGCATCCTCTGAGTACACACATTGATTCGATCCAACTGCGATCGCTAACCCGCCTGCCAAGCGTGGCGATTATGGCAAATCTCCCCATTTTGGGGGAGGCTTATGTCCAGCAGTGGACGTTTAATGGCTGATATGATGATACTAAATGCAATCAGCTGATCGAAAATTCGCAATTTTTTTTTCGACTTTACCATTTTCTGGTTTGTATGAAAAGTGGATAAAAAATTCGACAAAAAAGTCGACAAGAAATTTCGTATTTCCTATAGGTTTCTTTGGGAAAGTTGTTCAGTATCATGGGTACAATCACCCCTTAAAGTAATGCAACTGTTTACCCTAACACCCTGTATACACGGTGTAAATTTAAATGCATTACATATGAAAGGGGGTGCTTCAGCCCATCAAACTGGACAACTAATCAGATTTTCCATACATTTTGGTTGAGTAGCTATTGACATTTTTGATGAAACATTTTTTTTGCCATTTTTATTTTATTTATTTATTTTATTTTAACACTTTATGTTGGCTCCATAGTAAAAGATGTTTAGTTTGATGGTCTGAAGCACCCCGTTCGATATACAACGTGTTAACGAATCAGCACAAAACCTCATACACCCCAACTGATTTATAACAAAACGAGCGTTAACCCGCGATTTCGTCCGCACAAATTATATACCAGATTTTAAGTCAGATCATAAGCTATCAAACAAAAAAGTTTCATCAAAATCGGTTCAGTAGTTTTTGCGTGATACTCGTTCAAGCAAACAAACAAACAGACAGACAAAAAATCCAAAAATTGGTGAAATGGAATCAGGGACACCTAAAAACCATATCGTAACTTTTTTTTTGTTAATATCTTCAATGTACAGACAAACTTCCTGTTACAGTTTTATAATAGTATATAGATAATTAGATTAAAACAATAATTTCATTATTTTGATACTTAAAATTTAATGTTATTCGCTTTTTATGTTTTGAGGCAAAAATGATTTGTTATCATTTCAGCAATGAATGAATCATTGCTGAAATGATCGCTAACGGACTCATGGATACATTTTAATAATTTTGTGTTGGTAGTAAGTAGGGTGAGTGTGCCCATGTAAATTTAAAATTTTACAAACAAATTAATTATTATTTTGAAAAAAATTACATTTGTTAAAACCATGACCACCCTGTATAGTTACGTCCCACAGGCAGCCTGTGACAGGCCTACCCAGATATACCCTGTATGTGCGATAGTGTAGTAGTTCAAATGGGCTCGTACCTAACAAAAGGTAAGCGAGAGATACCTACTGATTGCGAATACATGTCTTCCGAAAGTCAGAAAGAAGGGGTGAAATAAGTAAAACTTGTAAATTATTGTAAAAATTGATGAATGTGCGGACTAAGGGTAAACATGCTCCATACTGAGTAAATGAGAGTGAGAGAGAACTATACCACTACATACTGTCCATCTTACACGGGGAGAGGTAAAAATTGACCCATAATCTAAACTAGAAAATGTCATTAAAAAGAGTTAGTTAATTATGTATACATAGATTTTAAATACATAATTATTATTCGTTCAAAATGTAAAAAAAAAAAAAAAAAAATTATAACTTCTATATATAAAAGGATATCTGACATATATTAAGCACATACATTCTCTAGATAAAAAAGAAATTAAAACAAAAACAAAACAAAAAAAGGGCAGAGAAAGGCGTAGACGGGCCAGGTAGGTGATGGGAGTTCAGCCTGCAGATGGAATGCCGATCTTAGATTCGTCGGCAGACCATCTACAGGTATAACACTCCATCAAAGCTGCTGCCGTGCGGAAGTGTGCCAAGAAGGCTGGCGGCGTTGCCTCTTTGGATGGCGATGCTAATGCGCTGCCCGAGGTACGCGCCAGCCCTCAAGTCGCCTGTGGCGTCGATCAGCCTGGAAGATATTTCTTTGAATAGCTTCTTGGCATCTGGACCCCAGGTGCCCATGGTCTCTACTCCAAAAGGCACAAATATGTAGTTTTCGAGTTTTCGGCGAAGGCCGCCGCTGCACCGGCTCCCGTGGATGATCTCTGGAGATGGGACGGTGTCAGTGTCAACGCAGGTAGCGTCAACCAGGGGTATTTTTTAACTGTGTACTTGAAGCTGTCAAATTCGTTAGGTTGGCACTATAAGTGCGTCCAAGACATAGAAATAGGAAGTACTAAGCAAAGAGAATGTAACTCACTACGTTATAAGAGTCGGGACTTCCATACTAAAAACTGGTCGTGACAGCTATCCAGAATTGTATGATACCCGTGCGAGCGTTCAAAGGAATTTAATGGCGTCGGTGCACGTTTCATATAACACATTGGTACTAAGATAGCCTTGCGATTCTTACAGATGAGAGGTCTAAATAATATCGATATTTTTTCAAATCAGGTTCGCGCAACTCTCTAACAAAAAAACGTTGTATGAGACGTGCACCGCCCCGCCATTAAATTTCTTTGAGCGGCGCGCCGCTCGGATTCTTGTTATACAATTATCGACCGTATTTGACATACGTTTACGGTCGCCAAGGCGCGCCCGCGTCTCGACTCCGCCTCGACTCCTTCTGTATGCGATACCCCTTAAACATTAAATTCATTTAGAAGTATAAATGACTGATCACTTACTGCATACTAACATCCTCGGGGCTTGCTAGAATACAATCTCACAAGCTATTTATATCAATAATAAAGAGTCCATTTTAATTGCTTATCAGCATAGCAATATTTAACCGCCGCGTGGTCAGGCTTAGAATCATCATCATCATCATCATACAGGGTGTTAGGGTAAACAGTTGCATTACTTAAAGGGGTGATAGTACCCATGATACTGAACAACATTCCCTAAGAAAGCAAAAGAAATTCACAAAAAAAAAATTTGGAAGATCCATACTACATGCATGCCGTGTGGTGTCGGCTAAGAATAGCATCATCCCATTTCCTCTCGTGGGTGTCGTAAAAGGCGACTAAGGGATCTACTGAAGGATGGGCAGCAGCATCCTCTGAGTACACACATTGATTCGATCCAACTGCGATCGCTAACCCGCCTGCCAAGCGTGGCGATTATGGCAAATCTCCCCATTTTGGGGGAGGCTTATGTCCAGCAGTGGACGTTTAATGGCTGATATGATGATACTAAATGCAATCAGCTGATCGAAAATTCGCAATTTTTTTTTCGACTTTACCATTTTCTGGTTTGTATGAAAAGTGGATAAAAAATTCGACAAAAAAGTCGACAAGAAATTTCGTATTTCCTATAGGTTTCTTTGGGAAAGTTGTTCAGTATCATGGGTACAATCACCCCTTAAAGTAATGCAACTGTTTACCCTAACACCCTGTATACACGGTGTAAATTTAAATGCATTACATATGAAAGGGGGTGCTTCAGCCCATCAAACTGGACAACTAATCAGATTTTCCATACATTTTGGTTGAGTAGCTATTGACATTTTTGATGAAACATTTTTTTTGCCATTTTTATTTTATTTATTTATTTTATTTTAACACTTTATGTTGGCTCCATAGTAAAAGATGTTTAGTTTGATGGTCTGAAGCACCCCGTTCGATATACAACGTGTTAACGAATCAGCACAAAACCTCATACACCCCAACTGATTTATAACAAAACGAGCGTTAACCCGCGATTTCGTCCGCACAAATTATATACCAGATTTTAAGTCAGATCATAAGCTATCAAACAAAAAAGTTTCATCAAAATCGGTTCAGTAGTTTTTGCGTGATACTCGTTCAAGCAAACAAACAAACAGACAGACAAAAAATCCAAAAATTGGTGAAATGGAATCAGGGACACCTAAAAACCATATCGTAACTTTTTTTTTGTTAATATCTTCAATGTACAGACAAACTTCCTGTTACAGTTTTATAATAGTATATAGATAATTAGATTAAAACAATAATTTCATTATTTTGATACTTAAAATTTAATGTTATTCGCTTTTTATGTTTTGAGGCAAAAATGATTTGTTATCATTTCAGCAATGAATGAATCATTGCTGAAATGATCGCTAACGGACTCATGGATACATTTTAATAATTTTGTGTTGGTAGTAAGTAGGGTGAGTGTGCCCATGTAAATTTAAAATTTTACAAACAAATTAATTATTATTTTGAAAAAAATTACATTTGTTAAAACCATGACCACCCTGTATAGTTACGTCCCACAGGCAGCCTGTGACAGGCCTACCCAGATATACCCTGTATGTGCGATAGTGTAGTAGTTCAAATGGGCTCGTACCTAACAAAAGGTAAGCGAGAGATACCTACTGATTGCGAATACATGTCTTCCGAAAGTCAGAAAGAAGGGGTGAAATAAGTAAAACTTGTAAATTATTGTAAAAATTGATGAATGTGCGGACTAAGGGTAAACATGCTCCATACTGAGTAAATGAGAGTGAGAGAGAACTATACCACTACATACTGTCCATCTTACACGGGGAGAGGTAAAAATTGACCCATAATCTAAACTAGAAAATGTCATTAAAACCTAGGTCACCTAGATTGAACCCTGTTGTTCAAATGAGGTTAGTCACAGTCCTGTTAATTACATAATTGTTATGAAAATATACGACCGCTAGTAACTATAACAAATATTCAATAGAATTCTCGTAAAGTAACATATTTTACTCAAAACAAGATCGTGAATCAGGGCTGCCAGTAGATTTTTTGTAATTATTCAGCAGGAGGCGATGGTTAACCATTGGGATCGAATTCGACCCCCCTCCAGGCCGACTCGTACCAATGAGTTTTTCGGAATTTATGTACGATTTATAACACCACTGGCTTTTCGGTGAAGGAAAACATCGTGAGGAAACTTGCATGCTTCAATTTCGAGGCATGTATTGTACCTACTGTCCATTTACAAGTAGCGATGGGCTCACTCCCACGTCACACTGGGCAGAGTTTCGGTACTATAGTGAAACGTGGATGTTCTGAGGTTTCGGAATATCTCTGACTACCCCCTCGGGGAATATAGATGTAAGCATATGATATGCTATGTCCCTGAAATTATACAAAATTGCCTCGCAGGTGCAAAAAACTCAGAAAAAAATCAAACTGTTTTTTGTGATTATTCAGCACGTAATTTAATCTTTAGTAGATTTTTTTAATTCACAACAGTTATTTTTTCATCCACTTTTCAGAGAGACAACATTTTTCAAAACTTGAATGACATTATAGCGTCCTCGCTCGATTGAATCTTAAAATGACTGAGTACAGCGGCTTTTATGTCTCTTTCTACGATTTTCCGACTTAACCAGAGTTTTTCAGTTCAACCAATTATTAGTTTGGTTTGTATCCAATTATACATGAGAGTCCAGGATACGTAGAGGATACAAACAGACACCTAATTATACAGTTTTTGTTACCAATTATACAATCTGGCAGCCCTGATATGAATAGGTGACGGTGACGCTGTTTTAGATTGATTTTGAAATTAGAACAGTCTAGGCTGACAGCAGTTTGTGATTGGACGCAAGATGCGTTTAGTTTTTAAAAAGTTACTTTTTTCCGCTATCGTTCTTTTGTGTCATGCCAGTTATCATGAACAATATAGAGGTGGGTAGTTAATAAATAAATAATAGATAATAATAAATTTAAGAAAGCCGAAAGCCGAGATTGTAGGCCGAGCAACAAAGATTCATCATCATCATCTCAGCCGATGGACGTCCACTGCTGGACATAGGCCTCCCCCAAGGATCGCCATAACGACCGGTCCTGCGCTGCCCTCATCCAACGGGTTCCCGCCGCCTTCACCAGGTCGTCGGTCCACCGTGTGGGGGGCCTACCCACGCTGCGCTTTCCAGTACGCGGTCGCCACTCGAGAACTTTTCGGCCCCATCGGCCATCGTTTCTGCGAGCAATATGCCCCGCTCACTGCCACTTCAATTTAGCAACTCTTTGGGCTATGTCAGTTACTCTGGTTCTTCTGCGGATCTCTTCATTTCTGATTCGATCTCGCAGGGAAACTCCCAGCATAGCCCTCTCCATTGCTCTGTGGGTGACTCTCAGCCTTTTTATGAGGCCTTGAGTGAACGACCACGTCTCTGTTCCATATGTCATCACTGGCAACACACACTGATCGAAGACTTTGATTTTAAGACACTGCGGTATTTGGGACGTGAAGATACTACGTAGCTTCCCGAACGCTGCCCAGCCGAGTTGGATTCGACGGTTGATCTCTTTCTCGAAGTTGGACCTACCTAACTGAATAGTTTGTCCCACGCAAACATAATCGTCAACAACTTCGAGCGCAGAGTTTCTGATCATTACAAGAGTGGGTACAACATGGGCATTTGACATGATCTTCGTCTTGTCCATGTTCATCTTCAGACCAACTCGTTCGGAGACTCTGCTAAGATCATCGAGCATTCGACTGAGCTCCTCCATAGTCTCCGCCATGATGACTATAATATCATCGGCAAACTGAAGGTGACTGATTTACTCGCCGTTTATGTTGATGCCTAGCCCTTTACAGTCCAGAACATTGAAAACATCTTCCAGTGCGGTGGTGAACACTTTCGGAGATATAACGTCTCTCTGCCTCACACCTCGCTGCAGAAGGATAGGTTTCGAGTTCTGGTTCTGTAGTCGGACTGACATAGAGGCGTTTTTGTACAAGCATTTCAGCACTTCTATGTACCGGTAGTCTACTTGGCATCGCTGAAGAGACTGCAGTACAGCCCAAGTCTCGATCGAATCAAAGGCTTTCTCATAGTCCACGTATGCCAAGCAAAGGGGCAGGTTATACTCTTCAGTCTTCTGTATAACTTGCCGAAGCGTATGTCTGTGGTCCACGGTGCTAAAGCCCTTTCGGAAACCGGCCTGTTCGGGAGGCTGGAACCTGCGCGCGAGACGGTTCGTAATGACTCTCGAAAACAGGCCCATGCCTGCGGCGTTTTACCCTCGAGTATGACGGAATCGAACAGCCTCTGAAGGGCCTTCCGGACCGGTTTTCCACCCGCCTTCAGAAGCTCGGCCGTAATCCCGTCATCACCCGGCGCCTTGTTGTTCTTTAGCTGTTTGAGAGCCATACTAATCTCGTACAGGCTGACATCCGGAATATCTTCTGTATAGTGCCGGGTCAATCTAGCTCTCGGGTCGTTAGCCAGATTTGTAGCGGGTCTTCGTGTTGACGTGTATAACTGTCCATAGAACTTTTCAATCTCTCTCAGAAGCTCAGGCTTGGACGATACGATTCTGCCATCTTCAGTCTTTAGCTTTGATAGCTGGCTTTGCCCAATAGACAGATCACTTGCGAAAACCTTGGAGCCTTTGTTCCGCTCTATAGCCTCCACACTTTGGATGCTAATTACACGGCGCCGTGGAGGTGTGTGTGGCTGAACACACTGCGCCGTGGAGGAGTAGGAGGCCGGCTACACGGCGCCGTGGTTCGCGCTCATACATTTTGCATGTGTTAGTATTCAGTCGGCTCTTGCGAAGCGCATATGTTTCTTAGTTGGCCATACGCTCGATTTATTGAACTTGCGAAAACCGTTTCCCTTTTTTTAATACCTAACCTTTTTTTAATAATGGCCCAATTAATGAATAACTTATCAGAAACGGCATTAAACGAGTTACACCGACGCAGGTCGCAAGTCACGGACTTTGAAATCTGCCTATTGAGCTGCCGGTATTTATTCGCATCATCATCATCGCAATATCGAACTGGCATAGTCTTTGCAGCTAATAACCGAAGTTTAGCATTTCTAATACATTATTTGAAGTCCTGAAATGACAATTTGCCTAATGTTTGTCAAACATAACAATTTCATCATTTTCGTCATTTCATCATTTTCGTCATTTCATCATTTTCATCATTTCATCATTTTCATCTTCATTTTCATTTTTTAATTTTTTTTTGTCACAATGTGTTTTTATATATATTTGATTTTTCCATTTGATTAATCTGTCTATTGTTTCTGTACCTTTTTTTTTATTTTGTTTGGCATTGGCATAATAAAGTGAATTTTTTTTATGTTATTTTTTATTATTTCTCGTCCTAAAAAAGTCCTCGGCCTATGAAGTCAGCTTTCGGCTTTCATCAATTTTATTTTTTAATAGTAGGTACTAACTCTTATAATGTTCTATGACAGTAATAATGAAATTTAGCCTGATGTTTGTAAAACATAACAATTTTAAAAGCTCGGCGTAGGAGCTCGGTTTTCGGCTTTCATAAATTTTAACGGTAAACTTTTGTGAAACGTAGATGTTCTGAGGTTTCAGAATATCTCTGACTACCCCCTCGGGGATTATAGTCGTGAGCATATGCTATGCTTTTGTGTTTCAGTACCAAATTCATGTTCGGACAAGTGGGAGTCGTATATATTTAACGACAAGGAATATCTGATTCAAAATCTCCCTGTCACGTGGGAAAATGCGAAGATACTGTGTCGGTAAGTGACGATTTGTTCTCCATCTCCATTATTCATAACGATAATTATCCTTGGCAATATTTTTTTTTCGGAAACATCTGTTAAAAAATATTCCACAAAGTCCGCCAACGCTCTTCGCATGTACGTAATACCGACTGCTCTCAAACGGTAAAGGAAAACATTGTGAGGAACTGCTTACGCTGAAGAATAAACTTCTTTCACTATTTCCTCTACCCTAAAGTTGTCTGCAAGAAATCGCTTTTTAGCGATAAGACCACCTGTTTTTGTGTCTTTTGTATTTCCTGATTGTTTGCTCTCAGTATACTCTGTTTTTTTTGGTGTCAAATAAAGTATTTGAATAAATTCGGATGCATATTTGAAGTCTACCAATCCGCATTGTGCACGCGTGGTGGACTAATGCTCATACACCCTCCCTGAGGGTAGGCCTGTGCCCTGCAGCAAAGAGAATGGAATCACTACTTTTAAGAGTCAGCACTGCCTAACTAGCTTCGAAATCGTAAAATAGTATGAAGCTAGGGTATTAAATCTTTGGAGTCCATATAATCTAGAGCATTTCATATAATTACGATTTTGTTCTGAGTGTCGCGGCACTGCCCTGCAGTGGGACGTTTATAGAGTGATGATGATGATACGTACAGTATTCTTTTCTTTTTCTTTCTCGACCTTAGGGAAAGTACTCTCGAGAGCAATAAAAACGGGTCACCAACATACCTTAATATTAATTGAATCAGGCGTTACTTTACGGAAATCCATGACTAATATGTAGATGACACGATTGTATCAAGACCTCCGCTTCTAAGTACCTAGTAGACAAAGTTGTATTACGTTATGCAACACAACCTGCCCACCAAATAAATTCTACTCTACACGTGTTTTGCTAAACGTTTCGTGTTTGAGTAGAAATTATTTGGTGGGCAGGTTGTGTTGCATAACGTAATACAACTTTGTCTACTAGGTACTTAGAAGCGGAGGTCTTGATACAATCGTGTCATCTACATATTATACCTTAATATCTCGGGAACTAGGAATGATAGCTTATTCAAATAAAAAGTATTTCATAGACTATTTCATGATCATCATCATCATTAGCCTATAAACGTCCCACTGCAGTCTATAATACTTCTTAAATTAATTGATAACATTTTTAGTTTTCATTTGTTTGACTTAATTAAAATACATAAATACAAATGAATCAATTCTATCGCAGGCCAAAAATTGGAAAATAACCTTTTTTTTATCACAGTTATAACATTTCTCCATATTTTAGTGTATGTGAGTGATAAAATTAACACATTAATAATCATCATATCAGCCGACAGACGTCCACTGCTGGACATAAGCCTCCCCCAAAATAGAGGGATTTGCCATAATCGCCACGCTTGGCAGGCGGGTTGGCGATCGCAGTTGGATTGAATGTGTGTACTCGGAGGATGCTGCTGCCCATCCTCCGTTAGATCCCTTAGTCGCCTTTTACGACACCCACGGGAGGAAATGGGATGGTGCTATTCTTAGCCGACACCACACGGCAAATTAATTACATTAATAATAAATGTTAAATACTAAAAATTAAATTTTCAAAAAATAATATATTTAGGTTTTAGCCTTTTTTATTGGTATTTACTTTATAGCAACCAGAAATTTAAGTAGTAGTATTAAATTGTCTATGAAATACTTTTTATTTGAATAAGATATCATTCTTAGTTTCCGAGATATTAAGGTTTATGTTGTTGGTGACCCGTGGTGAACCGTTTTCATTGCTGTCGAGTGTAGTTTAGTTACGTGACAGGCGTCATTACCCTTTTTGTATAGTGAATAAAAAGGAGTGTAGGAGTTTAGTTAGCGCATGACGTAAAAAAAAACATGCGTACAAAAAAATTGTTTTTTCAGCGGCCACCACAACGGAACGCTCGTTGTTATGGACACGAAGGACAAAGCAGAGTTCTTTGCGGAGGCTTTAGCTGAATCACAGTTCCGTAAGTACCTTCTACACGTTCCGTTCTTTCTTAGGGTTCCATAGGGTTTAAAAATTCATGTAATGAAGCCGCATGATTATAAAAAATGTGTTGTAAATTGGCTAAAAAGCCAAAACTATGAAGAAATTGAGGATTTATTGAAGCATTTAGAATAAAATATAATAATATGGGAATGGAACGTGTAGAAGTCTGAGTGTAACGGAATGCAGATAATGTGAGAGAACTCAGAAGGATGACACATAGAATGCAGTGTTGTGTGATAGCGATGAAAGATGTAGGATGAATGACAGGCCAGGTAAGAGAGGGATGGGAGAAAAGGTGCGTGTGTGCGAGAGAGATGAAAGAGAGTGTGACGTAGTAGGAAGCTGAGAGAAGGAATGCCTCTCAGATTTCAAGATGGACGTACGATGGAAGTGTTTTGTAAAGACAATGCAAAATTAATATCTAAAAAGTGTACCTATTGTTTGAAGATAAATATAAAAGCAGATAATCATTAACAAAGTTTGGTTTTACTTATTGTCCACCATCCCACAAAATTGGGGGCCCCTCCGGATATAATATATGATATAAAGATAACCTCATACACACACTCTCACTCTTACACACCACACACACACACACACACACACACACACACACACACACACACACACACACACACACACACACACACACACACACACACACACACCATCTATCTATTCTACTTACTGTTAGTTGAAGGGCTAGTGGGCTGCAATGAAGTTAAACAAAAACTTAAATTCTGGCATGTTTTTCTAAATAGTATTATTTTTCAATAACTTAAACAAAATTATGTTTGTAAAAATGTAATATTTTTCAATTAACTGTAGCATTTGCTGTATCATTATTACCATATTAGGATTACTAAAACTTAATTTTTGTAGCGGTACCTTCTGGCATAGGTGTTTTTATTTTTTCAGAAGATTCCAATCCAACCACAAGACAAAATAATGTACTTTGAAGACAGCGAAATAAACTATTTTTTTTGGTTCGTTCTGGGCTTTTAAACGCCGCCGGCCATTGATTAAGTTTATCCATCTTGGTTTTTCGGAATTTATTTACGATAACATTTTGTTTTATATAAAATATTCTAACTAATTTTGGAAACTAAATTAGTTAGACTATTTCATTCGAAACTTCACAGGAGTACTCCTATCAACAAATGAGTTGACACGAGTTTCAGATTTTTTCCAGAATTCAACCCATGAAAGGGGGAAATGGAGTGACAAAGTCTGAAAAGCAAGATGAGAATTATAGTGCCACAAAAAGAAACCCATGAACAAGTCATACGTCAACAGCTAGTAGTTAATATTAATTTGCTAATTTGTACGGAACCCTCATGGCGCGAGTCCGACTCGCACTCAGCCGGTTTTCTGTCACGCAACTCATCGTGTATTGTTTTAGTTTAAGACGCACAAAACGAAGTTTTTTCGTAAGTATTCAACTGTTTAGAAAAAGTCTGGGCCCATTGAAAGTTAGCTGAGTATTGTGAATGTGTGGGTATGTTATATGTTTTATTATTTAAGGAAAGCGTCTGTACAATACTTGACATTGTTGACGCTGTATGTAAATGTAAACATTGAATTGAATTGAAAAAATAAAATGCTTTGCTCCCTATTGTGGCACCTTTAGGCCACTGAGGTAGATGTACTTACTTACTTTAGTAAACGGATGTTTTTTTTTTTTAATTCTTTTTTTTTATTTTTGGAGCTATTAACCCTTAGGTTACGTCAGCCCCATCGTGCCTTAACCCTTAAGACTCTACAAAATAAAACAATTTTACAATGAAATAAAAACCTTACACTACCAAACGAATATACAAACAAACACACATATTAAACACTACGTCCCATTAAATTTTTCTTATACAGGGTGTAAACGCAAATACGTTGTAACGTATTTCAGTTTTTGGGTCGAACTATATTCCGTATGTTAGAATCCATACGTTTTCGACCCTCAAAATCAAATCACGCTCGAAATAGGTACCTCTCTGAAGCACTTATGAGCATGGTGGGGCCATGCCGGGCTTGGGCCGGCTTCGAGACTAATATAATGGTATTGAGCCCCATTTCGTGCAAAAAGTACACTTTATGTGCCCCCCACTGTCTATATAAGGTCTAACAAAATTAGGTGAAACTATTTTAAGGGGATGATCAGACCATCAAACTGAACAACTTTCTCCATGGGACCAATATCGAAATCGCGAAAAAAAAATCAGTTGTCCCATACAAAACTGCAAACATAACTCGCCTCAAATGTATGGAAGAGTTGATAAATGTTGAAAATAGTTTCAGCTAGTTTTGTTAGACCTTATATATTTTGATGAGCACTGCTGATCCCAAAACAAAAAGACCAATAACAACTACAAAAACATCAACGACGTATTAAAAAAACTATCAGCAAGCTAAAATAAATAATATCAATTTTTCTTTATTGTTACGCCATCTAGAGGTCGAGTCGGTGTGGGTGGGTGCGCGTCGGTTTTCTGCTGAGGATCCCTCCGGGTACAGGTGGCCTAACGGCCTCGAGTTGAGACGAACTGCCCTGGACGTCCTACCTGCAGAACAGGACGAGACGATGGTGAAACATTTTCCATTGGTGAGTTTTTTCCACTCAAGATCCCTTCAAATACAGATGGCCCAACGGCCTCGAGTTGAGACGTACAGTAGTACCAGGTTTATAAGTCTTACCGATGTACCTGCGCAGTTGACAAATTTTAATAGCGCGCGAAATTATATTGACCAATCAGGATGTGCCACCTTCAATCCGTTTACGCTATTGGCTAATTTGTTTTCGCGCCCTTTTCGCTGCTATCCGACTTTGCTGTGAATGATTCAGATCACCCCGAAAGGGTCGTAACTTAGACGTCGTAAAGATCGGACTTTGACGTCAATTTTTGACTCTACCACGGAAGGTTTTCCATTGCAGAGAATATACGGACAGAAGAAACTTTATAACACAACATATTTTACCCATACATAGTGTAAAAATTGTCACTATGGATCCAAGGCCAACATCGAAATCGTTAAAAAAATAATATGTTGTTCCATACATTATTGGGTCGAGTAGCACTAGCCATTGACATTTTCTATGGAAGAGCTGGTTTTTTTTCATGATTTCGATGTTGGATCCATAGTAAAAGATTCTCAGTTTGTTGCTCTAAATTAAAGCACCCTGCTTAATATGTAAAGCATTTAATTCTACACCCTGTATAGCCACGTAAACGTATTTTGTTTTACAGTGGCTGAATAGGACCCACATTCCTGTACCAGAAAGCGGCGCGGATTGCGTTGCGTTTGAACGATTCTACCACGACAAACCGGTGTTTGTGGACCTGCCATGCAATCTGGAGAGGCCCTTCGCCTGTGAGAGGGGTGAGTCATCAATTATTATAAGGATAATCTCATACGATGAACTCAGCAGTTGAAAATGTATGGAGATACGCATTTTTCTACTGCTGATTTGACTTTCAAAAAACGCACTCCTGGAGTATGATTTTTGAAAGTCAAATCAATAGCAGAAAGATGCATATCTTCATAGTAATTTTGACATTGTCAACTGCTGAGCTCAGCGAATGAGATTCAAAAATCACACTCCAGGCCGACTCGTAGCAATGAGTTTTTCGGATTTTATGTACAATTTGTAACACCACTGGCTTTTCGGGGAAGGAAAACATCGTGAGGAAACCTGCATGCTTCAATTTCGAGGCATGTATTGTACCCACTGTCCATTACAAGTGGCGACGGGCTCACTCCCCGTCACACTGGACAGAGTTTCGGTACTACTAGTGAATCATGGATGTTCTAGGGTTTCAGAATATCTCTGACTACCCCTTCGGGGAATATAGTCGTGAGCATATGCATGCATGCATGCAATTAAAACATGTTAACAATAAAATAAGTACATGTGCAAAAACTACTTTTAATCTAAACTATTATAAAACTGTAACAGGAAGTTTGTCTGTACATTGAAGATATTAACAAAAAAAAGTTACGGTATGGTTTTTAGGTATCCCTGATTCCATATCACAAATTTTTGGATTTTTTGTGTCTTTTTGTTTGTGTGTTTGTTTGGGTGTTTGTTTGTGTGTTTGTTTGTTTGAACGAGCATCACGCAAAAACTACTGAACCGATTTTGATGAAACTTTTTTAATGAAATAAAATGAAATTTAAAATCTGGTATATAATTTGTGCGGACAAAGTCGCGGGTTAACGCTCGTTATAAATAAAGGTAGTCGGGTGCATCCCCACGAGACATGGTCCCAACCCTAGCATGCTGGCAGTGTTCCCTTGAATAGTCAAGCTAATTCGTTAGCCAAGGAAGCTGCCAGCTTTAAGGTCACCCGGTGGTCTCGTGGAGATGCATCGACAGCTCTTTAATTAATTTTACAGCCTCCATGGTCTAATGGTTAGGAGCATTGGCTCTCGACACGGAGGTCGTGGGTTCGATTCCCACGGGGAAACCTAGTGAAATGTCACTTTTTCCCCAGTTGGTTAGGACATTGCAGGCTGAATCACCTGATTGCCTGAAAAGAAAAATGATTCCGTGCTTCGGATGGCACGTTAAGCCGTTGGTCCCGGCTACTATCTCTGGTAGTAGTTAGTAGTCGTTACATAAAAACCACGTCAGAGGCCGTAAGGCGGTCTGAAAAAACTCTGACACCAAGGCTCTGCCCACACGATAAGAAGAAGAATTAATTTTTTGGCTTCTGGGCCCCAAGAACCCCTTTTTTTATATCTTCTTCATTAAAAAAAATATAACAATACGAACGAAAGGACCAAAAGGAAGAACGGTAAAATTTGAAAATTTGATTCTAGATATACCTAATTACCTATATCATAATATGGGGTAAATTTCCCCAAGCGGGTATGTTGAAATTGGCGCATTTTTCAGATTAAAATGAGTTGTCCTCTTGTTACCTAACTAAACTTTAGTTGACGCAAACCCTCAGATAGAAATTATGGTCGTGATTTTATGTATGTAGTCATCCGATCCCGACCATAGACTAGTAGATATTATTGGGTAATCCCGATCACGTAGAAAGATAGGATCCTGAAGTTATATAACTTTTCCTCTGGCATTTATAATTAATGTATAATTTCCTAAACGTTTAGAGGTAGAAAACCTCGTAACACCCGTAGTTACTTCTTCGAAACCTCCGTTTAGTCAAATAAATGTTTATACAGGGTGTAAGTGACAGCCTAGCAAATACTGAAACGGTGAACTCAGACCATCAAACTGAGCAACTTTCACGTATTGCATGGGACAGCAGATTTTTTTTCCGCGTTTCCTGAGGTAGGCTCCATAGTGAAAGTTGTTCAGTTTGATGGTCTGAGTTCATCGTTTCAGTATTTGCTAGGCTGTCACTTTCACCCTGTATACACTAATACATAATCTCACGACCGTAATGCCTTGCGGGGTGATCAGAAACATTGCTACAACTAGGTATCAACTTTCTGTGACATACGTTTCATTTTTGACATTTTCGACTTAAAAAAGCGTCAAAAACTAAGGATGACTCACGCTACACCGTGCCGGGTCTGGGGTGCGATTTTTGAATCTCATTCGCTGAGCTCAGCAGTTGAAAATGTCAAAATTACTATGAAGATAAGCGTCTTTCTACTGCTGATTTGACTTTCAAAAATCATACTCCAGGAGTGCGAGTAAAGTCAAATTAGCAGTAGAAAGATGCGTATCTCCATACATTTTCAACTGCTGAGTTCAATGTATGAGATTCAAAAATCGCACTCCTGATCCGAGCCGGGTCGGTTACCTGCGGCGGACGCTCGCCTCGGACTCGGCTCGGCCCCTGCACGATGTAGCGTGAGTCACCCTCACGGCGTGACCCAGTGCCCTTCAAAGCGAATTGCGATTGAAGCGAAAATGTTTTAAATCAACCAATATCTCGGTAGCCCAACCGCTAAAAAAATCTAAGCTATATTATTGGTTGATTTGAAACATCTCCGCTCCGCTAAATAAAACACGCGAATAACACATACTTTTCCATCAACAGAAGCTCGTATAGTATCTCGAGTGAATGAACTCAAGACCGTCAGATGTAGAAGTGGCCTATACCACGTGTACGACGGACTCATGGACTGGCATCAAGCCGCTGCTTACTGCGTGATCAACAAAATGACGTAAGATCATTGAGCTATTGTGTGCTACGTGCTAGAGGCGACACGATAAACAAAACGTCTTGTCATGAGCCACGTGAGGGTCACGTGGCTTTAGCTTACGTCGTGAGCTATTTACAATAGAATTGACAGGTGTAACAAAATGCCCTTATAATATTTAAAGCATTAACTTAATAAGTAGTAACATTAAGTTTATGATTTAAAGGGGGTTTCTTAACCCTCTCATTGCTCCTTAGAACAGCATTCGGTGGCGAGCAGCACGGTATTCACCTTCACACCAGACGAGACGGGAAGCTGTTTAACATCTCCCTTCTACGGTCGAAGAGGGAACGTGATGATGCGTTTATCGACTCGCTCCTGTTCGCCGACGATGCTGCTTTCGTAGCCGAATCTCCACTTAAGCTCCAATCCCAGCTGGACAAATTTGCTTCCGCATGTGCTCTCGTCTCCATGTCCATAAATGCCAAAAAGACCGTTGTGCTGGCGCAGGGAATTGACTGTACTCCAATGATCCTGTTGGACGGGTCGCCCCTGGAGGTCGTCGATCGGTTCTGTTATCTTGGGTCAACCGTGTCGAACAATCTCTCACTGGACATGGAGATCGGTTCTCGTATCGGCAAGACAGCCACGAGGTTCGGAAAATTCAGTGCAAGAGTATGGCATAATAAACACGTAACTACCAAGACTAAGATGGGCGTGTATCAGACATGCATCTTGATTGTACTCTTGTACTGAGCTGAGACCTGGACAAAAACAAAATGCAAAACAGGAGAGACGGCTGAACACCTTCCACATGCGCTGCCTTCGGAGTATCTTGGGCATACGTTGGCAGGACAGGGTGACAAACGAGAGGGTACTTCAGGTTGCACAGCTGCCTAGTATCACGGCTTTTCTCAAGGAGAGACGGCTTAGGTGGTTGGGGCACGTACACCGTATGGAGGATTCTCGTTTGCCAAGGCGCATCCTTCTTGGTGAGGTCGCAGACAAGAAGAGGCCAGTCGGAAGACCCATTCAGCGATTTAAGAATTGCGTCAAGAGAGACCTGACCGCTTTCGGAATCAGCCCCGCAAATTGGGAAAAGCGCGCGGAAAATAGAGGAGGGTATAGAGGGAAAACAAGAGAGGGTCAGACTACTCATGACGAAGCCTGGTTCGCACGCCTGGCAGAGGAACGTGACAAAAGGAATAACTGCTGTCACAATCCCGTCGTCATCCACCGGCGTACAGCTCTGTTGTAGAAAATCAGCTGTCCCATATAAACCTGCTATACCAACCCGACTAAAATGTATGGGTCATCTGATTTTTTTTCGCGTTTCCTGAGGTAGGCTCCATAGTGAATGTTGTTCAGTTTGATGGTCTGAGTTCACAGTTTCAGTATTTGCTAGGCTGTCACTTACACCCTGTATTATTTATTGAATAAATAACCCCAATTTCAGATTAGCAAACATTGCTACGATGAGGTGCCTAAGGAAGCTAGGGATGACCATGCTGAAGTCTAGACCGAGTAAGTGTAACGGTGCGTTTCTTCTAGAGCGGAGCGAAGCGTAGATGTGTTAGCAAAAAGATTTCTGAATGTTTCTCGCTTGACTCCTCTTAAGAGGCTATGTGAAAAAAATAGGATTCTTCAAAGCGTCATATATCATGAAGTATACTAACAGTAGGAGTATGATAAGCGGATATGTGTAAATTGAACATATAATTGAAGTTTCGATTAGAGCCAAAACACGATTAAGACACATTTTCTCGATAGAAAATCAAGCCAAACTAGCCTCCGTCTTTATCGATAAACGCTTGGAACTGCTAAACGATGAATAATAGAAACACGAGACTTGATTTAAAAAAAAGAGATTGATATTTTACAAATTTTGATTAGAGCAGAATTGAATTTACATAATTAGTACAATCACAATTAAATAAAGTTTGTTTTACGCTTGCGTCGTTTCAGTCGCGCGCGCCGCCCCATCTCTTTCTCTCGCATCAGGTAGTAATATAAGCTATCACACGCCCATTTCGCTTTAATTATTTTTCGACATAGGCCCTTAACATAGTCAGGGCTGCAATCGCGGTAAATATTCGGTGATTGAACTGTTATTGGACTACGTACGAACCATAACTTTAGAAACAATTGGATATTGCGCTAATTGCGGTACTAAGAGCTATGATAGCCCATACGGAAGAGAGCTAGCGCCTCAATCATGAGGCCGCGGTTCGATTCCTGGCCTGTACCACTAAGTTCTTCGGAATTTATGTACGGTTGTATTTATCATTTATTAGCTCAGCAGTGAAGGAAACCTCATTCCCGAGAATGAAAAGAAAATACCATAAGTAGGTATGCGTAAAACATGGGTGAGCTTTGGGGCAAACATAAAGGACCAGCGCTGGTCTCAGCGTTACAACAACCCTTGCTTGCAATAGCCCAACCACAAACTAGACTTGGAAATACAACGCCGCGCGGCCAATTACTTTCGTTCAAGAAAAGTTAGTCATAACTTCTTAAAACTTCGCGACCGAAATAGAATTAGTAAATTATTTAACTTTGATTGCAACATCTTTGATGAACTTTTATTAGACTGAGAACTACGGTGGCAAGGGTCTACAAAGGGTCGACATCTATACCAATTTTTTCCATCTGTTCGCGATCGTCTAGACAAAGCGTGGCTAGAGGTAGATCACTGCGTAGCCCAATTTCTTACTGGACATGGTAACTTTAAGGGAAAGCTATTTTATTTTAAATTGGTTGCGTCACCTTTATGTAAATGTTCTGTAGACAGTAACGAGTTCGAACAGACCGCTCATCATATTCTTTGGGAGTGTGAGCTCTGGTACGCTGAGCGCCAGACCATGCTTGACTCAATAAAATCGTTTTCTGGTGTCCCTTACTACATGGATCTTGTTGCGACTAGGGATAACTTCCGTGCGTTCAAATGTTTTTGCCATACTTATTACTGGAAGCAAAATTGGTCATAGTTTCAGTACAATGTTAGGTTACTATTGTTTTATTTTGTATTTTTGGTGCTTTTGCGGTCGTGTCTTCAACACTGCCATAAATGATCTCTTGCATTGGCTCTCTAATAGCCATGTTTTTTTTTCCTTTTTATTGCTGTCTCCAGTTTGCAATGGAGGGAAGTCGGATATTTCGTTTTCCTACTCCTCCTATCTTCTTTGATTAATTCATTGCGGGTTCCAAGACAGATTAGAGTCATCCCCCGGGCTCGCTGGACTTCATTGTCCAGTGTTGTGAATGGTCGCCGCTGTTGATCCTGGCTTACAGGAGTTACAGCGGTGGGAATATGTGGTGGACCTATGCCCGATATCTAAAAGCCCAACCACAAATAATCAATCGCGTTACTGCTCTTGACAGCCGTTAGAGCCGTTTGGACAAATCGCTCAGACGTTATTGGCTGTCAGTTACATAGAGTTTAGCGCGATGCGGAATTCAGCACAGTTGAATAGTAATTGGACTGCAATATGATTAGAACTGAAACTAGATAAGAATAGAACTTCGATGTTTCAACTTAGCGCAATTGGGCTCCGGGGCCCCTAGAGAAAGTACTTTCGATTAGCGTTCATGACAGTAGAAAAAATAAAAAATGTATGGATTTGACGTATGGTGACGAAAGCAAACGTCAAAATGTTTCGATCGCCAATGTCAAATCCATCGATTCTGTCATTTCTAATAGCGTCTACGCCAATCGAAATGTTACTTTGTTTAGGAGTGCGATTTTTGAATCTCATACGTTGAACTCAGGAGTTGCAAATGTATGGAGACACGCATCTTTCTACTGCTGATTTGACTTTCAAAAATTGCACTCCTGGAGTATGATTTTTGAATGTCAAATCAGCAGTAGAAAGATGCATATCTCCACAGTAATTTTGACATTTTCAACTGCTGAGCTCAGCGAATGAGATTCAAAAATCGCACTCCTGGCCCGACAAGGTCGGGGGGAGATTTTGGATGATAGAGTCCGGCCGCCAAGCTATTTTATTTGGTTGATTTTACATTTATCTCCGCTCTTTCACAGCCCGGACAATGCATACAGAAAATTGACAAGATGACGTCAGTACATGCAAAACCAAAGAAATTCAACCTTAAGTGTTCTTCTTAGGTAACTGCCTGGTAACCAGAGGGTGATCTCACCGATCCCCGCTACCCAATCCGCCGCGTAGCCCCAGCAACGTCCTATGCCGAGATCCGAACCCCTCTGGGTGCCCCTAGGGCGGTTGCTTAAGTTCAATCATTTAGCTCGGTAGACCCTTCGTGGTCCCTCCAATAGTCCGCAGTAAAAAGCAGTAGTTGCTCCCTGAGAAGAGCTGTAATAGGCATCTCCAAAAAAAAAACAGAGGGCGATAGAGGGAATGTGGTAAAAAGTTGGTGGGAGGCAGGGAGTGTCCGTACTGTATGTAGTAATAAATACTCTTTCTTATACTGGTGGCTCCGCTCTGCTTTAGTAGAAATTCAGCTTAAGCGACTTGTTAATTGTATTATATGGATTTAGCTACTATGTACAGTCAACAGCAAAAGTCAATGGACTATAGCACAATATAAATGTAAAGTGATCAATATTATAATGTCTGTGAACTTACTCAATAGAGAAACCTACAGAGCGACATGGCCTCAGGCCAAGCTCTTAAAAGGCTAGGCGACAGACGGTTTTGCGGGAAAGCGGGCCGGAGGCGGACCTGCGGGATGCGAATATCTCCGCACCCGCTCGGTTTTCCGTTTGTTTTGTTGTGTATGGCGTGGTGTGGTAGTAATGTTCGAGTTTGTATGTACCCTACCACATAGAAATACGCGCGGGTCCGGAGATATTCGCTTCCCGCAAGTCCGCCTCCGGCCCGCTTTCCCTTAAAAGATAAAAAGAAGAGCGTGAAACGAACGTCACCTTAAGCTAACAATAAAATTACTAGCACGGATATAATATAGGTACTATCAGAAAATATGACACACCATGGGCACGCTTTCTATATTTCAGCCCGCGACGTAGGTACCTATCATAATCGTCACAAGACATTGTAGGCATAGAGACAGCGTGGGTGGGTGTGTGTTCTAATCGTCACAAGACATTGTAGGCATAGAGACAGCGTGGGTGGGTGTGTGTTCTAATCGTCACAAGACATTGTAGGCATAGAGACAGCGTGGGTGGGTGTGTGTTCTAATCGTCACAAGACATTGTAGGCATAGATACAGCGTGGGTGGGTGTGTGTTCTAATCGTCACAAGACATTGTAGGCATAGATACAGCGTGGGTGAGGCGTATTCTAATAGTCACAAAACATTGCAGGCATAGAGACGGCGTGGGTGGGTGCGAGAGGCGTGCTGGGAAGGTGGACTTGGCTGGACACGGGGGTTTCTATCTTCCAGCCCGCGATCTTCAATGAGGAGCCGGCGCTATGGCCTCCGATGAGGTCAGTATATATAGAGTTGTGCAATATAAAGTAGGTACAGTAGTACCAGAACCAGGTTTATAAGTCTTACCGATGTATCTGCGCAGTTAAAAAAATTTAATAGCGCGCGAAATTATATTGAACAATCAGGATGTGCCACCTTCAATCCGTTAACGCTATTGGCTAATTTGTTTTCGCGCCCTTTTCGCTGCTATCCGACTTGCTGCTTGCACCCTTTGATTACTAAACTTCGGGTTTTGTCGGGGACTCGGTCCTGCTCTGCGCAAACGAAGATTATGACGAGCGGAATTATTTTCCTGGTCGTACTGTACCTAGGTATACAGGGTACAAGTTAATATGCTGATGGTTATTGTACTGTCTCGCCCTTTGTATTTTAATTGTATAATACCTTTGTATTTTAACTCTATCTTCCTGCGTCCCAAGATCAGAAAAAAAAGTTTTTTGGTATAACCGGATGTTCTAAAAGAAGATCAAATCTTTCATCTTCACTGAGTCCTGAACTTTGATAAGTATTTTAAACTATTTTCTTATGCTTATTATATTTTTGTCAGAACAAAAGTTCTTTAATATGATTATTTAATAGACTCAATTGTACTTTTTTGTTCTTTTTGTAGAACACTCGGTCTCAATGGTAAAACTAGTCTTTAGGTTGGGGTTGTACAAATTACAAAAATAGCATGTTTGTAATGTCATGTTAGTCATCTTTGTATTTCTACTTGGAACAAAACTATTTATCCCTGTTTTGTAGCATGTTGTAAAATTATGTGTTTTTTTTCTTTTTTGTGTAAGATTCAATTTGTATGCTTAGCGGCAGAATACAGCGTACTGTTCAATCTCCCACTGTAAAAGCATCTAATAATGTAAACCTGTATTCACAAATTAATCTATACTATTATAAAGCTGTAACAGAAGTGTGTCTGTACATTGAAGATATTAACAAAAAAAAAAGTTACGATATGGTTTTTAGGTGTCCCTGATTCCATTTCACCAATTTTTGGATTTTTTGTCTGTCTGTTTGTTTGTGTGTTTGTTTGGGTGTTTGTTTGTTTGAACGAGTATCACGCAAAAACTACTGAACCGATTTTGATGAAACTTTTTTTGTTTGATAGCTTATGATCTGACTTAAAATCTGGTATATAATTTGTGCGGACGAAGTCGCGGGTTAACGCTCGTAAATGAATAAATGAAATGAAACTATAAAAGTCAACATTCGATTACAAAACTAGCCTTCGTTAAAAATCAATACAATACAATTCTTACATTCAAACATTATTAGCAAATTATATCACAAAATCTTAGTTTATGAGATCAATCTTAAAAGGAACACATAAACTAGAAGTCTGCTTTACAGCTAAATTAACGAATAAATCTCTTGATACAATTAAGTAACTCCTAAAATAAGTTGAATATAAGGCAATATCAAATCAGTCTTATCACCATCCCAAAATCTAGCAAAAAATATAGAAAATATTTAAAGAAAAGCAATAAAATTAAAATAATGAATTTTCTAAGTAAAAAACGAGTCTGATTTATGAAGAACAAAATATGGTGATGAATGTATATACTAATAACCGAACGTTCTTTAGACAGAACTAAATTTAAAATAGTAATTTTAGTGCAATAACAGTAAGTATTTTAAGTAACTAATCCAACTAAACAATATTTACATATTTTCTTAGCAAAAGTCAACAAAAGTTTCAAAATTCTGTTGAAATAATCACAGGTTATTTAAAGATTTACTTACCAACTTTCCGACGAACCGCCGCGCCATTGTCATTTACACGTGGTCCGCTGCCGATTTCAAGTTTAGGCGAAATGTGTGATAAGGATCTGTCCTTATCACACATTTCTGTCTTTATACACCAACTGATTTGTAACAAAATAATTACAATGAAACAATGATTTCATTATTTTGATAGTCAAAATTTAAAGTTATTCACATTTTAAGTTTTGAGGCAAAAATGATTTGTTATCATTTCAGCAATGAATGAAAGCGCTAACTTATTCATGGATACATTTTAATAATCTTGTTTTGATAGTAAGTACGTAAAGTAGGGTGAGTATCCCCGTGGGTTGAGTTGACATCGGGTTCAGTAAATTTTAAATTTTACAAACCAGTTATTTAATTTTGAAAAAAATTACCTACCCTGTTGAAACCATGATAATTCGATTCTGCTCTCGATTCTCAACAAACTACTTTCTAGTTTTGCGTTAATTCGTTAACACGTTGTATAGGAAACCTAAATAATAACACTCTTTTCTGATTGATCAACAACATTAAGTATATTAAAAAAAAAAAGACTTTGTTCTTCACGTAGAATGTCCGGTAAATGTAACATATTTTGTGTCGCGGAAGTCAGGACGCAACTATGGACGGCATTTTATAGCCACACGCCACAGGAGGCTATGATACCTTTGTATTTTAACTATATAATACGTTTGTATTTCAATAAATCCAACTGTATAATGCCTTTGTATTTCAACTGTATAATACCTTTGTACTGTCCCGCCCTTTGTATTTCAACAGAGATCGCACAGCAGTCAAGCAGAGCGGCTGTTTACAACTGGACAGACACTCTGACCACCCCCCGGTGTTCCTAGAGGCGAGGTGCGAGCGGAAGATGCAGTTCATCTGCTACCAGAGTTAGTATTTTAATACTTATTTCGGTTAGTTCAGACATGTTTAGATTTCCCGACAAGCAAATTAGTCATACAAGATTGAGCTAATTCAGCTTTTACGTCATATGAAAGCCATATAAACGCGAATAAAAAAAATAAATAAAACGTATTTATTTTGCAGACAACAATTTGTAGTACAGCATAACAAACAATGAGAAATACAATATAGAAGAGTTATCTTTGTAGTAAAGGGTAAGGATATCGATTCTGACCTCCAGGAATAGGTAGTCCTGCAACCTGGATGTCAGTGGTCCGTCACTCTAATAATAATGTATTCTATACTTTTACTTACAGAATTAACTCCAAAGTAAACAAAGGCAAAAAGTAAATAAATTAAACAATAATTCAAGGAAGTGAGCACTTGTGTGTATATATGCGTGTGTTGTATGAGAGTGTGCATAAGTGTGTTTGTGAGTGCGTGTGTGTATCTGCGTAAATATGTTCGTATTTCACATGTCAAGTCTGTTTAGCAGCATTTCGGTTTCATCATAGTCCAATTCTTATAACCTAGTTTTTTTTTTACCTCCAATTTATTTAGAATTGATTTGAATTATACAGCACATGTCATATAAAACCATACAGTCATACAATAAACGTTTACTCAGCATTTCAGTCATATAAGAAGCGTAGTATGCCATTGTGTCCACTTCTACAGCACTAGCCTTAAGCCTAACCTCGTGCATCGGCAGGGCACGCATCCCAGCATGGCACGCATCCCAGCATGGCACGCATTGGGCGGACTTTACAAAATCATCATCATCAGCCTACACAGGGTGAAATTGATATCATTAGCATACTTTTAAACTAAGAGTCTACCCATCAAACTGAACAACTTTTTTTACTAAGGGAGCAAAACAATCGAAGCAAAAAAAGCAGTTGTTGCATACATTTGAGTCGAATAGGCATTGCAGTTTAGTATGGAACAGCTGATTTTTTATTTGCTCCGATCAGTTTGCTCCTTTGACTACTTATATAGGGACTAGTTACGCGTGTAATTCTTCTAACAAACATTTCTGTCACTTCATGCGGGGGGCGAGGTTACATGAAATCCGCAACTTTGGATTTTATTCCCGTAACTTTAGATTCTAATTTTGAACGTTAAAAATCATGAAAATTAGTCTCGCGTGAACCCCAAACGCTCTAAGTTCGAAATTATTGTTTCGCAATTATAGGCTGTCTCGTTTAGTGATAAGGTATAAAATTGAATGTAAATGCACATGATTAATTGATCTTATACCGTGGCAGAGGGAAATGCTACCGCAAGGCTAGTCCTTATAATAAATAAAAAAATAGTCAAAGGTTTGCTCCCATAGTAAAAGTTGTTCAGTTTGATGGGTAGACTCTTAGTTTAAAAGGATGCTAATGATATCAATTTCACTCTGTGGATAATACGTCCCACTGCAGGACATAGGCCTACCCACCCTCAAGTAGGTATGGGCGTAATAGTTATAGTCCACCACGCGTGCCCAAAGCGGATTGGTATTGGTACACATACGCATCAGAATTTTCATTCACCTCACGATGTTTTCATTCACCGTTCGACATTTTCCATGATTCACTCAGATTCTGTTTATAGTTTATTTTATTTAATAGCAAGAAAACTAAATATTAAACTTAAAAACAAGTACCACGTAACTCAGATACATGATTATTTTGCAAATTTTTATTCTGAATCCACAGGTTCACCGGCCCTGAGAACGTCAACAGGGCCACCTAGCGACGATAATTACTACTACGTGTTGGTTCGCCAACAGCTTTATTGGCAGCACGCTTATGATAACTGCCAAAAAATGAATGGAACCCTCGCAGTTATAGATAATAACGAGATTTTGGTGCAATTGCTGTTGCTTATGGGTGAAAATAAGGAAGAACGTAAGAAATTCGGCTACAATTTTGTTATTTTTAGCGCCATCTAGTGTTTTGTGGCAGGAGTAAACTGTACAGCGCTATCTTCTGTTAATTTGCAGCAGTACAATAGACAATGCCATCTAGTATCGAATAATAGTACGAATTGAAGAAACGACATCTACTGTTCAGTAGCTGTACTTTTGAGTCAGAAAAATATGGGAACGCATTCTTGAAATTTAATGCAGTTTTATCAAGGAATATCTGGTTTTATTCTATTAATATGTTGTTCCATTGTTTCCAATAAAAAGCAAAAGATTGCGGGTGGCATCAAGTGTCATGAAAGTGTCTCTTATGAAAAAAAAAACTGTTTTTAAAATGTGACCAAATTTATATTCCAGCGGTCGCCCACATTTGGATATCCGGCCGTTTGAATATGACCAAGGACGTAGCAACCGATACACTATCTTATTTCTGGTACAATCCCACAAATGGAAAGAGAATTGTTGAACCTAAACTTCCTGTCGATGCCACTTTTGGTTTATATGTAAGTATATAATTAACAAATTTTGAAAGCTTCTTTCGTTAAAATTATACAAGTATCTCGTAGAGATCATATTATTTTCTTTATTACCTTAATCCATGATACTAGTTTTTGGTACCGCTACTCCCCGCTAGAGGGCAGTATTGGTATAATAAAAAAGTTACATGCGCAGCACAGCTAACATGCCACCCACGACAAACAGACAAAACGAGAAATACATCATGCCTACAACTCATGCGCGCTCTTGTAGGTATTAGGTACGTAAAATAACACATCTCGGTTTTTGTCGTTTTCTCGGGGTTGACATGCTCGGCCTCCTAGCAATAAAAGTACTAACTTGTGGTACCGCTACTCGCTTCTAGATGGCGCCATGGGTAGATGAAGAGTACACGATGGACAGTCCATGCTTGAATCTCGACAGGCCGGATCATCTCAAGGGTTTAGTCTACGGCCTGCCGTGCGATACGCCACAGAATTCCATCTGTATGATTGGTAGGTTACATTTTATTTGCTTTGTCTATCTCACTTTCTTATACTGTGGTAAGATCACGATTATCGTCTAGGGTAGGCAGAGAATACGAACCTCAGATTAATTAATACACTACGAACCGCAACATACTTCGACTCTGACACACCTCTTTATTCACATTCATACACTTGTCCATTTCGGAAAACATTATTAATTTGATCATGGTATGTTTTCCTCGGACGGCCTCTCCAACACTTCCGCTCACCTTCGCTTGATGTTATTCATTCGTAAGTCTCGTTTCATTAATTCTCTCTACGTGTCCGAACCATCCTAATTCCAGCATCTAAGCATACCCTGAAAAGATTATCTTATCCGTTACCGTTACCACATCATCCTTCAAGAGTCGCGTTGTAGGTCTGCTATTGGGTAGTCACGTGTCGCTCGTCGATTGTTGGTTGCCCCCTCCCGGGCCTACAACGAAGCTCCAGTGGTGGCTCAAGATAGTGTTCTTTACGAGAAACAATCCTTGAAGTCACCAAAATACATAAACTACCGTACAACGTCAAGCACTCTTGCTAAATAAATTAGACATTGGCAAAATCATCACAACCAAGATGGCGGCCATTTGATTAAAAATAGAATATAATAGAATCATCCTTCAATTAGGACGATTTAAACTTACACCAATCCCTTTATCACTGTCGAATATCGATACAACTTTTGATTGATTGATTGATTCGAGCAAACTAAATTACTTACCTACTAAATTAGGTAATTCCTACATACATACTTCGTAAGGAGCGCATTATTATTTTGAGGTCTGGAGTGTGATTTTAGAATCTCATACGTTGAACTCAGCAGTTCAAAATGTATGGAAATACGCAGCTTTCTACTGCTGATTAGACTTTCAAAAATCGCACTCCTGGGGTATGATTTTTGAAAGTCAAATCAGCAGTAGAAAGATGCATGTCTCTATACAGGGTGAAATTGATATCATTAGCATCCTTTTAAACTGAGAGTCTACGAACTGAACAATATTTACTATGGGAGCAAACCGGTCGGAGCAAACAAAAATTTTCTGCTGGTATGCTGGCTGCATACATTTGAGTCGCGAACTCGCGCGTCGACATTGCAGTTTAGTATGGAAGAGCTGATTTTTTATTTGCTCCGATCGGTTTGCTCCCATAGTAAAAGTTATTCAATTTGATGGGTAGACTCTTAGTTTAAAAGGATGCTAATGATATAAAATTCTCCCTGTATACACTAATACATAAACTCATGACCGTAATACCTTGCGTGGTGATCAGAAACATTGCTACAACTAGGTACCAACTTTCTGTGATATGTCACGTTTCTTTTTTGACATTTTCGACTTAAAAAAGCGCAAAGAGTAATATAAGTATATTAAAAAGCGTCAAAAACTAAGGATGACTCACGCTACACCGTGCCGGGCCCGAGCCGATCCGGGTCAGTTCGGTTATCTACGGCCGACGCTCGCCACGGACTCGGCTCGGACCCGGCACGATGTAGTGTGAGTCATCCTCTCCTCACGGCGTGACCCAGTGCTTTTCAAAGAGGATTGCGATTGGAGCGAAAATGTTTTAAATCAAATTCACCCTGTAGTAATTATGACATTTGCCGAGCTCAGCGAATGAGTTTTAAAAATCGCACTCCTGATCCTCCTCGGTAGCGCCATGCTACCGAACCGACTCAAGACACTGTATCCGACAATCTCACCTTTTTTGTTTGTTTTTATTATACCTACCTACATTATGCACACTAACACCTTTTTCTCGGAGGGGTTGGCAGCGCAGTACCTCAATTCATCATCATATCAGCCGATAGATGTCCACTGCTGGACATAGGCCTCCCCCATAATTGGGGGATTTACCATAATCGCCACGCTTGGCAGGCGGGTTCGCGATCGCAGTTGGATCGAATATGTGTACTCAGAGCATGCTGCTGCCCATCCTTCGGTCTACCGAAGGATGGGCAAAGTCGTAAAAGGCGACTAAGGGATCTATCCCTTAGTCGCCTTTTACGACACCCACGGGAGGAAATGGGATGAAACTACGTAGTAATTAGAAGTATTAGGACCTGTTTCACCACTTCCGAGTAAGTTCTTGTTAGTTTATCCGACAGATGTTTTGACATATATTTCATACAAATATTATATGTCAAACTATCTGTCGGATAAGCTAACAAGAATTTACTAAGAAGTGGTGAAACAGGCCCTTAGACTCTTTCTTATACTGTGGTATTACTAGGTAGTAGTGTAGTAGGTACTCTCTGCTACTGCCATTTTAAACTCATTTTTATTTTCAGAAAAGACAAGAATACTGCCAGTAACAACTACAGATAATGTAACGGAAGGCTATATTACAGAATAGTTTAACTAATTATTATTTATAAGCAGTTTTTATTGCGTAGGTACTCCTACTTACCTAAAGTTTTAATTATTTAGGTACATTAAGTGCGATTTTTTAATCTCATTCGCTGAGCTCAGCAGTTGAAAATGTCAAAATTACTATGGAGATATGCATCTTTCCATTGCTGATTTGACTTTCAAAAATCGCACTCCTGAAGTATGATTTTTGAAAGTCAAATCAGCAGTAGAAAGATGCGTATCTCCATACATTTGCAACTGCTGAGTTCAACGTATGAGATTCAAAAATCGCACTCCTGAAGTATGATTTTTGAAAGTCAAATCAGCAGTAGAAAGATGCATATCTTCATAGTAATTTTGACATTTTCAACTGCTGAGCTCAGCGAATGAGATTCGAAAATCGCACTCCAGGTCAAGACTTTGATTGTAATAATTTACTTAGTAATTTTCTACTTTAATTATAAGAAATTGTATGTAAGGAAGTACATTTTTCCAAAAATAATTGTGCATGCAAATGAATTCTTTGTTTTATTTATAACTTACCTGTAGCCTTTTATCTTAATACTAGCGTTAACCCGCGTGGACCAAATCCGTAAGCTCTGGTCGGATACACCAGGACTGAGGCATGCAAAAGAACTTGTGACCGGCTTTTCAAACAGACATACCTCAGATGCCATCAATTCAAACCAGGAGCTCATTCACAGCAGGAGTCGCCATCTAGGTGGATACATAATAACACCTACTGACATTAGGGACCTCCCCCTGTACCTGTATACTGGGTGAAATTGATATCATTAGCATCCTTTTAAACTAAAAGTCTACCCATCAAACTGAACAAGTTTTACTATGGGAGCAAACCGATTGGAGCAAAAAAAAATCAGATATCAGATGTTCCATACTAAATTAAACTACATACTAAACTACAGTGCCGTGCCGTGCCGACTAGACTCAAATGTATGCAACAGCAGTTTTTTTTTGTACTCCGATTGGTTTGCTCCTATAGTCCCATAGTAAAAGTTGTTCAGTTCGATGGGTAGACTCTTAGTTTAAAAGGATGCTAATGATATCAATTTCATCCTGTCATAGGAGTAGAGTTTTACTTAGGTAGTTATGTTACTTCATTATTCTATATTAAAACAACAAATCCGTTGACAATCAAATGTATTTTAAAACTTAAAAACAAATTAAAACAATATACAGGGTGTCATTTCATCATATTCAATGTGTCTACCCACTGAGTGTTTACTTTACTCAGCTGTTTAAAATTATCATTCATAGCCACTAGATTCTTTTTGAATAACCTCAAATGTTCTAAATAGTTTCGGAGGCTGCTGTTCATGGTCCGAATTGAATCTACCTCTAGCATCAATTCTGAGGTTTGATTCTGTAAAAATAAAAATAATCTAGTTAGTGCGTATTTATATGAGGACATTTATTTGGAGAACGCGAAGTAAAGACATTGATTTTACCCGCGACTTCATTCGCACAAATTATACATATGTCCCGGACCTGAAAAAAAGACGGACGGAATCTCGTCTAATCAAAAGTGAAGCACCCATTTATATAAGTGTGTGAGTGCTGTAGCCCTGTCGCGCGGTACATAATTGCGGCGGGTTGTCGGACCTGCGCTGCGCCTAGAACCAGTGCGTCTGTGTGAGTGTAGGCCCCTTGTAGAACAAACGAAATTGTAAGACCTTGAATGCTTCACCTCTTTTTAGTGTGACATTTCCATCTTTTTTTCAGGGTCCGTGACATATGTATAGGTATTCGACTTTAAGCTTTCAAACAAAAGTTTCATTAAAGTTTAGTAGTTTTTGCGTGATGCTCGCGGGACCTTTTCTTTTTAGCGCAAGACCGACACACACTTGGCCGGTTTTTATTATTTATTGTTTCACGCCAAGTTTGACGCTTGTATGTGTTACTGTTTTTACGATGGAGTGATAAGAAAAAAATTATAATAATAGATAAAAACTAGTTCCTTGTGTAGGACCCCCCTTAATTTTTTTACTTTTTTAAATTTTTAGTATTTGTTAGCAAAATCGCCATAGTAAAGCTGATTTTGTGAAAATTTGGACTATATAGCTATTACGGCTCAAAAGATGTTCAGGAAATGCTCATCGCACTTTATAACTCAAATTTTTACTTTTCCGGAAGGTGTAGCTCGAAAACTATTGGTAAATAGGAAAAAGTATATAGAATAAAAGGTGTAGAGAATTTTATAAAGTTTCATTTAATAGACGACCACTTTTCTATACGACGCACCGTTTTGGATATATCATGCTATGTTATCTTAGTACAAACTAAGTGGAACGCTGATTTTCTATAGACAGCTTCCGCCATCTATCGGTTATGTTTCGAAGCACTATGTGTTGAACTAGGGTTCATATCGGAGTAACAGCGCACTACACTTTACGTGCTGCGCTGAAGTGAGAGATTTTGCCCTTATCAATTACTGTCTGGTTGGTCTAGCGGTCTAGGCAACCGGCTTACGATCCGGGTAGCTAAGGTTCGATCCTCGTGTCGGCCGATCGTCTTTTTCAATTTATTTCATAATGTGGTTATGCTGGAATGTGCCCGGAATGCAGATCTAAGAGTTAGGTTTATAGGTACAAACAACTGTCACAATGGGCAGCTCAACTGCTGGTTGGCTGACCCTCTGTCTAGCAGAGCAGTAGGCTTATACCAGTTTGTCGGGCTGTCCCTTGCCCTAGATCGCTAAAAAATATATATATATGTATAAACCTATGAGGCTGACATTGTCACCAAGCGTGACAAAAGCCTTGAAAAAAAAAAGAAAAAAAAAATTTCATAATGTGGCGCCCCCTAGTGCTAATAAGCCGCTACGCAATTAGGACGTCCTAAAATTCAAGGCGAGTTACCTATCTACATCCAATATACATATTAACCTATGGGATATATTCGTGAAAAACCCAATAGTGAGAACTTTAACCCCCTCCCTCCATTCCGGCGCGACTCTTCGTATGTTTACTCCCTAAGAACCCTAAACAACTTTCAGAACAAATCACTTAGGTCCCAGCTCACACACTCTACAACTCCTTTGTTGAGTAGACTAACACTTCTGTTACAGTTTTATGATAGAAGGTGAGGGGATTAGGGTTTTTGTGTCATCATACTAAATTTTTTTCTAGCACAAGGCAACGGTTCATAATAGCAAATGGACAAAATTCTAAAACTTTTAGAGAATTTAATAGAGATTACCTCCCGTTTCGATGATGTTAATGATACGCTGGACATCGTAGACTGTGAAATGTATCTTGAATTGATTAATTTAGTTTCTCACTTTTTAAAGAGAACAGGGAAAATTAAATTTATAATCACAAAAATACACAACCAACCGTTTGTTTTGGAATTAGAAGGTCATTCGTTTCAAACTGTAGTTTGTGTTTCAAGCTTTGTGTCAGTCACGTGATGCAGTATATAGTCATAGCGTGGTGAAGAACGGGTAAGGAAATCTAATTTATACCAACCAAGGTACAAAATATATTGATACTAATAATTAATTTATACTTCTTATTTTATGGTACTTATAGAAATAATTAATTAACATAAAAGTTTTCTCTACAGATGAAATGAACAACCCATTTTATGTGTCAAATTAAGTGCGTTTTGTTACATGCTAATTTACTTTTTCTTTCCTTTATTCTATTACAAAAACTTGATTAATGATAAACTCATTTCGATTATTCTTTGAATTCACGTGTAGGTATTAAATTTTTTATGAATTTTTCTTATAATTTTTAATACCTATGCCAGCTTCCTGTAATTTTTAAACAACTCTGTTCATAAAGTATCACAAAAACGAATTTGATTTATCGACCATTAGTATGTTCACAAAACGCATGCGCGAGAACCACAAGCGCCATCTGAGGAAAAAATTGTGGAACTAAAAAAGAAACGCCGCCATTTTGACATTTGTTTGGCTTTTGTGTTCCACTGTAAAAATTATCATGTAATTACATGATAAACAGCTCACTTTGTTTATATTTCCGCGATTGAACTATCCGTTTGTGTCTCGGATGAATAATATTCAACGCATCAGTGATAATCGCTTTCGTTTAGCAGCGCAGAAATCGATAATGTAGTGGTGCCGCTTTTTTATTTTCGCGACGCTTATTTTCTAGTTATTTTGGTGTTTTACCGTTGAAATGTACTCTTATTCGTGAAAATAATACTTTAAGTGCGTTTTTGATATAATCTCATTACGATATACCATTGAAATGTAATAAAAAGTGTTGTGTCAAAAAGGCGCGAAGAGTTTTTGCCGCGCCGAATTTTTTGGGACAAAAATAAAACAGAATGTATTGAAACAAGGCGGCATTGAACGCTCTTTATGTTTATCAGATACAACTTCTGCTAATTCTCATCTTTATGTTAATTCTCACCCCTATATCACCTTTCATACATGGAATAAAAAATAACTTTCTATTTTTCATATTGAATTCATGTAAGTATTGAATATCGAAGTTTGCCTTGACTCGCTTATTTCCTGCATTTCCTTCTGTTGTTTATTATTCTCTAGTACATAAAAACCGAATTACAATGTGTTTGATACCTATACCCGGTTCCGAATAACAATAAAAAACAGGCTATTTTTTATAAAAAAAGAAATCAATTTTATTTTCATCTATTACATTAAAATGTGATATTTTTTAGCCCCTCTTGTTTTTCTATTCGGGTTGTGAGTAGTTAAACCAGTTGTACGGTGATTCCAGTTGGATCTGTGACAAACCCATACCAGAGGTTATAAAAAAATTCTTATTAGGAGTCCATAATGTGAATTTTCTCTCTCAGGGTGCCAATATGAAGGAAAAATAACATATGAAGATACAGTAGTACTAGGTTTATAAGTGTTACCGATGTACCGTTGCACAGTTGAAAAATTTTAATAATGCGCTAAATTATATTGACCAATCAGGATGTGCCACCTTCAATCCGTTTACGCTATTTGCTAATTACTTTTCGTGCCCTTTTCGCTGCTATCCAACTTTGCTCCCTTTGATTACTAAATGATTTCGCGTTTTGACGAGGAGTCAGTCCTGCTCTGCGCAAACGAAGATTGACGAGCGGAACTATTTTCCTGGTCGTACTGTACCTATGCATGCTAGCTAGAGTAAGATAGATAGACTACCTGATTGATTTTAATTCAGGGTCCTTCTTAAATGCAGCCTTCTTTTTATAAGGATGATGAGACCGTCAAGCTGAACAACTTTCTCTATGGGATCAACATCGAAATCACAAAAAAACAACTGCTGTCTTTTTTTGCTGTTTCGATGTTGGTGCCATAGAGAAATTTGATCAGTTTGACGGTCTGATAATCCCCTTAAAAAAGTGTCAGCATATTAAGAAGGACCCTATATGTTTTGTAACATAAATAAAAAAGCCTTTATTCTACTACTTACACATTCTTAAAAAGTTCATGCACATGCACGAATTACATTTTAATACATACCACTTTATTAACAAAAAAATAGAAATAATAATAACATTACATTTATCAATTTAATAAACATTACTTATATTATTGTATTCACATAATTATCGTATATTTCATTCAGTTCAGTTTTGTAACATACAATAGGTATAATATTATAGAACAGAGTGAAAGAGCGAAAACTACATTCCAAAAAAAAAACTGATTTAAAAAAATTATTTTTCAGATGACAAAGTCCATAAGAAAAACTACATATATTTTTTTACTTATTTTATTTAGGGACTTTTGTAGTATTTTGCACCTACATCTAAGACCCATCATACCCTTTTACTAAAAGATACTTTTATCAGCGAAAAGAGTGGCTTATTGTTTTTAAAACAGATTGCTATGAAGAGAAAAGAGAAAAAAAATACCTTAGTTTAACATAAAATCAACGTTTGTTTCAGGTTAAGTCCCCCCATAGTCTTGCGATGCGTTTAAGGAGCAGAAAAAGAGAGCGGCCGCTCTCGGGGAAGAGAAAAACGCAAAAAGTTACAAAACTAAAGACTCCACTCAACAAATCTCTCACCAAACCCTCCAACACCTGGAAGAAGATCCTCAAAAGGGATTCCCCTAAAAATGGTTTGCAAGAGTCACCCCTATTCTGCACGACACGATCACAAATAAAATTAAAAACTCGCCCCGTCAGAACTGTAGTCAAAAGCATGGAGAAACCAAACGAACCATCGCACAAAACTAAAACTAAGCACAAAGACGATTGCCGCAAAAAGCCCATATTCCAAACCGTTGTACGTAGCACTAACAAAGACCCGGTAACGTCTACTACCAGCGTCAAAAAGCCACAGAACGACAAAGTCAGTACGACATCAAAACCGAAAGTCAAAGAAGTACGTACGACAAAAAGTGTTCAACTCCGTCACAGTTCTCTCAATAGAGAACTCAAAAAGGACACTATAAATACAGCTATAAGCTCACCTAGAAAGACCAGACGTATGGACAAGGGAGACAAATCCGCTTCCTTAAACAGTTCTCCGATCCGTAAAGTCCGTCAACTCGGTATACCGTCACCAAAAATCACTAAAACAACTGTCAGCTCCACCGATGAAAGTCTGAAGAAAAAATCCAAATCCAAAGCTCTCATCGTACCAGAAAATTCTTGGAACACTGATGATAATGATGTAACGATGTACGAAGCACACACAACAACTTTACTTGACTTTCCAACACCGAAAAGCGAAGAATCTGACTCAGATGCTCAAGTCGAATCATCAGAACTATGTCTTCCAAATGATTGCTTGAACGATTTCATGGCCATCGCAGAATGTGCTCGATTGATCACCGAGGAAATCTCAACTGAAGATGCTGACATAAATTTCTTGGCTGATAAAGCCGCTAGAGTCATGACTACAGATAAAGAAGAGCAGAAGCGAGTTTCACGAACAAGTTCAGTGGAGAAGAGGTTGATAAAACGGAGGAAGTCAAGTAATGATTTGGAAATGTACCAGCCTACGTCGACGACTGACGATTTGGATGCTTGCACCGATTTCTTGACGACGGGAGAGAAATATGTACAGGTAAGAGTGACACTATTTTTATACTTTCTTAATATTCCTGTCTAGTCACAGTGGTGACAGGTAGCTAGCCTTCCTGGAAGGCAGTGGTAGTACGGCGTGATCCCGTCCCGCTGCAGCGCAGAGACGCTGCGGGAGTGTTGGCCCGGCATTAGTGCCGAGCGCGAGAAGCGCACATTGCTTCCCCGTGGCCCTTCGACATGCGCAGAGGTGACCACCGGGGGGGTTTTAGTGGATAAAAATCCCACATAACCCGACTCTTCCCCTAAGGAGCCGGGTATCTTTTGAAGATTTCCCCCCCGACACCAAAAAAAAAAAAAAAGCCTTTCGCCTATAAAAGACAGCATAATGAACCCTTACTCTTAATCACATCGCCATCATCATCTCAGCTGATGGATGTCCACTGTTGGACATTGACAAAACATGTAAACTATTATAAAACTGTAACAGAAGTGTGTCTGTACATTGAAGATTACAAGAAAAAAATTATTATATGGACTTTAGGTATCTTCGACTCTAAACGCCAGGCCATGTGTTTGTTGCTTATTGTGTGGTGTGGTGGTAATGTTCGAGTTTGTATGTACCCTACCACATAGAAATACGCGCGGGTCCGGAGATATTCGCTTCCCGCAGGTCCGCCTCCGGCCCGCTTTCCCGCAAAACCGCCTGTGTGGCCTGACCTTAAATCGACCTTTTTTAGAATTTTTTTCCGTCTGTTTGTTTGTTTGAGGATCACGTAAAAACTACTGAATCGATTTTGATGAAACATTTTTGTTTGATAGCTTATAATTTGACTTAAAATCTGGTATATAATTTGAGTGGACGAAGTAGTAATGTAGATAACATTTACATCTATTTACCTTCTGCCCACAGCCGGACTTCGTGACCTTACTAGAACAAGACGGCTATGTACGAGACTCTGAGTGCGAAATATCATCAACATGTGACACGCACGGCACTGCCATAGAGAGTCTGGAAGCTCTGTCAGCCCGTAGTCCTACCAGTGGCTTCCTCGCAGAGATCAGTCAGAGTTTAGCTGGGAACGCACACTGGGTGAGTAAAAGCATTATTACAATATTGTGACACGCACTATAGAGAACCCGCAGCCCTACCAGTGGCTTCCTCGCAGAGATCAGTCAGAGTTTAGCATTATTACAATATAGTGACACATACTATAGAGACTAGAACTGTCAGCCCGCAGCCCCACCAGTGGCTTCCACACAGCGAGTATGAGATCAGTAGTACACCGCCGAGATTCTGATTCAAAACAATTATAAAATAACTTAACTAAATGTTTTGTCAACAGAACGGAGCGGACCTGGCAGTGGACGAATCTTCACTGGTTTGCCACGATGAGCAGACTCCTGATCTGGAGGTAACTTCACATTTTTAAAAATAGCTTGTTTGACATATCAAAGCCATAGCTCTAATAGGTCTATGATTAAACGATGTTATCTCCGCAGGAGGAGGCTGCCGACGTAATATCATCGTGCAGTAACAGAGTGGACTGTGAGCAGATATCGTCGTGGGTGGACGCTTTCGATCCATACTTGTTTATCAAACAGGTACAGTACGACCAGGAAAATAATTAACCTCGGCAATCTTTGTTTGCGCAGAGTCCCGACAAAATCCGAAGTCGTTTAGTAATCAAAGGGTGCAACGTCGGATAGCAGCGAAAAGGGCGCGAGAATAAATTAGTCAATCGTTGCAAGGCTTTGACTACTTATATAGGGACTAGTTACGAGTGTAATTCTGCTAACAAACATTTCTGCCACTTTTTGCGGGGGGCGAGGTAACATGAAATCCGCAACTTTGGATTTTATTCCCGTAACTTTAGATTCTAATTTTAAACGTTAAAAATCAACCCCAAACGTTCTAAGTTCGAAATTTTTGTTTCGCAATTATAGGCTGTCTCGTTTAGTGATAAGGTATAAAATTGAATGTAAATGCACATGATTAATTGATCTTATACCGTGGCAGAGGGGAAATGTTAACGCAAGGCTAGTCCTTATAATAAATTGTCAAAGTTGCAAGGCATTGAAGTTGAAGGTGGCAGATCTTGATTGGTCAATGTAATTTCGTGCGCTATTAAAATTTGTCAACTGCGCAGGTACATCGGGGGAAATTATAAATCTGGTACTACTGGGCTGCGTTCACGACCTTTGGGTGCGGTTGTTTGGTTGTATTTCAATCTAAGGTACGGAACGAACACTTGTTTTTCAACTCGCTCTAAGGTACAGAACGATCACGGTGGTTTTATAACCTCAAATTTTGACATTGACGAGTAATATGGGCTTCCAGGGCTTCCATCATTTCCAAATACAATAAAAAATTCATCTTCCATGTAAGCGAAAAAAAAAGTGAATAAAAATAATTTGAAAAACGAACTTTTATTCAAAACGAGTGAAATGTCAAGTAACCACAGATAATCAAAACGTCAGAGTGTTTTTTAACCATCGAATTTGATGGTTAAAAGTTGCAACCCGTCAGGTTTGGAACGGTTGAGTTGTGACAGCCGAGTTGCAATAGAACGTTTTTCACCGAGGCTCGGAACGGCGTTAGAGCGAAAAGTTGCACTCGGGGTGCACCTGGGGCGTAGGTTCGGAACGCAGCCCAGTTAGCATTATGACAACACTATTTTTTATTCTTAAAAAAATTTTGAAGGTGTATTCAGACAATGAAACTAAACAATTTTCCCATAAGGAACTGGGGTCGAATTACGAGGAAAATGGTTGCCCCTTCCATACAAAAGTGCGCTTTTGCTTGGGAGAAGAGGAGTAGTGGCTTGTAGGGTATCATGGTAGTAATAATGTGACTGTTAACAGTTGCCGCCCCTGGAGACGGTAGCGACCGGCGCCCTCAGAGCTCGCTATCCCGCTCTCCCGCTGAAAACTCGTACCAGCCCCGACTTCAGTCTGGTAAGTATTGTTCTCCGTATCTTAAGTAATGAACCGAGGCAAGTGTGACGCTTGCTAATAACACCGCTCAACGTTATTATACCTTAAACCCGATCTATCAAAACGATAGTGTAATCGTTCATGCAACGTTTGAGCGGTTTAACCACCATCAGGTTTCTTTTTTTTTTTTTTTTATGTCAATTGGGTTTGCTCTTGACCTCAATCCAGTCCTCAGGACAAAGATGGGGTCGAAGATGTAGCGAGCTTACTCAGAAGGTGCCTATTCACTCGTACTTTAAAGTAATTCGGGTTGTAAGCGCTCGGAAATACTGACGCAGGCAGGGCATTCCACTCCTTGGCTGTGCGCATTATAAAAGAATAAGAAAGGCGCTTAGTGCGGATATGTGGGATATCCACCAAGAAGGGGTGGTATCCCGCGGTGCGTCTGGAAGTCCGATGGTAGAAAGGGGAAGGCGGGATGAGCTCATGCAGCTCTATTTAGGTTTATTATAACGAGATAATAGCAAAATTTTAAATTTTGAACTGTTGCTGATGAGATTTTTTTTAAATATTTGGTACATTTCTAAGCTCAAATTTGCTCTTAAATAGATAGATAAACAATTTAATTGCATAAGTAACACACACATAATATTACAGTTCACAACAAGTTTACAAAACAAGAATACAACGACACATCAATAGAACAACATGTAATTTATTGTATGCTACAGCAGCAAATAGGTCCCAGCTCAACAGTCAACATAGATCTTGCCCGAAAGCAGGGCGTTGATTTTCAGATGAAACCTTTTTGGTAGTAGTCAGACGCAGCAATCAATGAAATGAGTTATTATGTACATACTGGTTTGTGGTGAGAAATAAACGTTTTTTTTATTTATTATTATTATTGATAATAAATAATTGTAAGTTCAAATAAAATATAGTTATGGAAGAAAGTGTAAAAAGAATAAATGAGTCGTTTGGTATCAAAAACGAACATAAAATCCAGACACAACGGAAAATCCATTGTGTTAGGATTTTATGTCCATTTTTGATACCAAACGACTCAAATAATTACTATACCGAAAAAAATCAATTCAGCTCTCCAGTGGCCGCTTGTACAATGTTGTAATGTATTGAATGATGTACAGGTACTGGACTTGGACGAGACGCTGGTGCACTGCTCGCTTCAGGAGCTGCCCGACGCGAGCTTCCACTTCCCCGTGCTCTTCCAGGACTGTCGCTACACTGTGAGTAATATACGGTGTAGCCTTGCAAATACTGAAACGGTGAAACTCAGACCATCAAACTGAACAACTTTCACTATGGAGCCTACATCAGAAAACGCGAAAAATCGTTTCCTGAGGTAGGCTCCATAGTGAAAGTAGTTTTGTATGGGACAGCTGATTTTTTTTCGCGTTTCCTGAGGTAGGCTCCATAGTGAAAGATGTTCAGTTTGATGGTTTGAGTTCACCGTTTCAGTATTTGCTAGGCTGTCACTTACACCCTGTATGTGTTCTGTATCGTTGTCTAGGCATAATACAAGGACTGGCAATTAAAATGAATTGTTCGTCACGTAGATCTACGTTTTTAGCATTTTGAAGGTTAAGCCAGGTCGAATATGGTCCACTTCCTCGTGTTTGCGGTGAAACGCCTGTTGTAGAACGTATTGTAAAATAGATGCATATTATTTAAGTAATTTAAAACCATTTTTTTTTGTGCAGGTATTCGTACGAACGCGTCCGCATTTCGCCGAGTTCCTCGCCCGTGTGTCGAGGTTATACGAAGTTATACTATTCACTGCGAGCAAGCGAGTCTACGCTGATAGACTCCTGAACCTACTCGACCCTACGAGGCAATGGATTAAATACAGGTACGTGCTGATATACCTAAGCTGTGTCACAGGGGCGACAGCAGCCTGTCGGTGTAACTCGGACGCCGGTGACCGACGCATAGGGTTGGCGCCTGGCGCGGTAGCTACCGCGGCACAAGGAAATAATAATCACTATATAAAAGATGTTTATTTACGTAAGGTTTAATATATATGGTAATATAGCTGGTATTTTTTTCGCGATTTCGATATTGGTCCCATAGAGAAAGTCGTTCAGTTTGATGGTCTGATTATCCCCTTAAAATAGTTTCACCAAATTTTTTAGACCTTATATAGCGTTCACAAGTAGGTGTAACATGTATAAGTATGTACTAAAATTCAAGTCTATCCGACCGGTGAAAGTGGGTTAAATTCGACATGCAAGATTTGACCTAAACAATCAAATTAACCTACAAGTTAAATGAAAGCTTGCAACAAAAAAATAGACAACCTAATTTATCATTTAATTACAGTACCTACAGCTACCTACCAATTAGTGCTTACCAGAAGTGTGTCTGTACATTAAAGATATAAAAAAAATAGTTAAGTCAATTGATTCGAATTTCGAGCTGAGACGGCGCGGCGCGTGACCCTTCGACTAGGCAAACCGCGGTCGCCTTTCCACACACTCGCTATATTTTATAAATTTTGATTAGAGCAGAATTGAACTTACATAAACAGTACAATCACAATTAAATAAAGTTTGTTTTACGCTTGCGTCGTTTCAGGCGCGCGCGCCACCCCATTTCTTTCTCTCGCATCAAGCAGTAATATAAGCTACCCATTTCGCTTCAATTATTTTTCTACATAGGCCCTTAAGCTGTCTTGATTTTGATGCAGCTTTTAGGGGGGAGGAATAAGTGCATGTTTCTGCCACAGTGTGAGCTACGATCAAAATTTAAAATTTTTTATTCATATCATCACATAAGGTGGAGTCTTGTAATTGCAACTATGGAGCAATTGCACTTATAAAAATCTCTAATAGACTAATGTCTAGTCATCTAGAAGGCAGGTGTTGGTATAAAGAGAAGGACTGAATTGTGATTCTTATAAGTGCAATTGCTCCATAGTTGCAAGTACAAGACTCGACCTTAGATTACTTTCTGACGTCATTTTTTTGAGTAGTTTTTTTCAGTCTCAACATCTGCAGCTCTGCCCCACAGCAACATTCCATTAGACATCGACTTGACAGTTCCCATAACACACTTACCACATAGCCAATAATGTAACGCTGTGTGTTGTCAGGTTATTCCGGGAGCACTGCCTGCTTGTGAACGGTAACTACGTGAAGGACCTCTCGATACTCGGCAGGGACCTACGACGCACCGTCATTGTCGACAATAGTCCACAGGTACCTTTATCTAAACTATTATAGTAGACAATAGTCCACAGGTACCTTTATCTAAACTATTACAGTAGACAATAGTCCACCGGTACCTTTATCTAAACTATTATAGTAGACAATAGTCCACCGGTACCTTTGTCAATACTATTATAGTAGACAATAGTCCACCGGTACCTTTATCTAAACTATTATAGTAGACAATAGTCCACAGGTACCTTTGTCAAAACTATTATAGTAGACAATAGTCCACCGGTACCTTTATCTAAACTATTATAGTAGACAATAGTCCACAGGTACTTTTATCTAAACTATTATAGTAGACAATAGTCCACCGGTACCTTTATCTAAACTATTATAGTAGACAATAGTCCACAGGTACTTTTATCTAAACAATTATAGTAGACAATAGTCCACCGGTACCTTTATCTAAACTATTATAGTAGACCATATTCCACAGGTACCTTTATCTAAACTATTATAGTAGACAATAGTCCACAGGTAACTTTATCTAAACTATTATAGTAGACAATAGTCCACAGGTACCTTTATCTAAACTATTATAGTAGACAATAGTCCACCGGTACCTTTGTCAAAACTATTATAGTAGACAATAGTCCACAGGTACCTTTATCAAAACTATTATAGTAGACAATAGTCCACAGGTACTTTTATCTAAACAATTATAGTAGAGAATAGTCCACCGGTACTTTTATCTAAACTATTATAGTAGACAATAGTCCACAGGTACCAAAACTATTATAGTAGACAATAGTCCACAGGTACTTTTATCTAAACAATTATAGTAGACAATAGTCCACCGGTACCTTTATCTAAACTATTATAGTAGACAATAGTCCACCGGTACCTTTGTCAATACTATTATAGTAGACAATAGTCCACCGGTACCTTTATCTAAACTATTATAGTAGACAATAGTCCACAGGTACCTTTGTCAAAACTATTATAGTAGACAATAGTCCACCGGTACCTTTATCTAAACTATTATAGTAGACAATAGTCCACAGGTACTTTTATCTAAACTATTATAGTAGACAATAGTCCACAGGTACCAAAACTATTATAGTAGACAATAGTCCACAGGTACTTTTATCTAAACAATTATAGTAGACAATAGTCCACCGGTACCTTTATCTAAACTATTATAGTAGACAATAGTCCACAGGTACCTTTGTCAAAACTATTATAGTAGACAATAGTCCACCGGTACCTTTATCTAAACTATTATAGTAGACAATAGTCCACAGGTACTTTTATCTAAACTATTATAGTAGACAATAGTCCACCGGTACCTTTGTCAAAACTATTATAGTAGACAATAGTCCACAGGTACCTTTATCAAAACTATTATAGTAGACAATAGTCCACAGGTACTTTTATCTAAACTATTATAGTAGACAATAGTCCACCGGTACTTTTATCTAAACTATTATAGTAGACAATAGTCCACAGGTACCAAAACTATTATAGTAGACAATAGTCCCCAGGTACTTTTATCTAAACAATTATAGTAGACAATAGTCCACCGGTACCTTTATCTAAACTATTATAGTAGACCATATTCCACAGGTACCTTTATCTAAACTATTATAGTAGACAATAGTCCACAGGTAACTTTATCTAAACTATTATAGTAGACAATAGTCCACAGGTACCAAAACTATTATAGTAGACAATAGTCCACAGGTACTTTTATCTAAACTATTATAGTACACAATAGTCCACCGGTACCTTTATCTAAACAATTATAGTAGACAATAGTCCACCGGTACCTTTATCTAAACTATTATAGTAGACCATATTCCACAGGTACCTTTATCTAAACTATTATAGTAGACAATAGTCCACAGGTAACTTTATCTAAACTATTATAGTAGACAATAGTCCACAGGTACCTTTATCTAAACTATTATAGTAGACAATATTCCACAGGTACTTTTATCTAAACTATTATAGTAGACAATAGTCCACAGGTAACTTTATCTAAACTATTATAGTAGACAATAGTCCACAGGTACCTTAATCTAAACTATTATAGTAGACAATAGTCCACAGGTACCTTTATCTAAACTATTATAGTAGACAATATTCCACAGGTACCTTTATCTAAACTATTATAGTAGACAATATTCCACAGGTACTTTTATCTAAACTATTATAGTAGACAATATTCCACAGGTACTTTTATCTAAACTATTATAGTAGACAATATTCCACAGGTAGCTTTATTCTAAACTATTATAAAACTGTAACAGAAGTATCTGTACAAAAAAAAGATGACAAAATACAAAAAATACAAATAATTTATTAGCTTCATAATAACATACGATATGGTTAAAAACCCCATACGATATGGTTAAGGTCAAAACTCACTGACTCAAAATCAACCTTTTTCAGAACTGTCGTCTGTTTATTTGTTTGTTCGAGTATCACGCAAAAACTACTGAACCAATTTTGATGAAACTTTTTTCGTAATATTTGATATTTCGCTTATGATTTGATTGAATATCTGGTATATAATTTGTGCGGATGAAGTCGCAGGTTCGGAGTCGCTCGGAGTTTCTCTGCGAGATCGAATCAGAAATGAAGAGATCCGCAGAATAACCAGAGTAACTGACATAGCCCAATGAATTGCTAAAGTGGCAGTGGGCGGGGCACATTGAGAACCGATGGCCGATGGGGCCGAAAAGTTCTCGAGTGGAGACCGCGTACCGGAAAGCGCAGCGTGTGTAGGCCCCGCACACTGTGGACCGACGACCTGGTGAACCGGCGGGAACCCGTTGGATGCGGACAGCGCAGGACCGGTCGTTATGGCGATCCTTGGTGGAGGTCTATGTCCAGCAGTGGACGTCCATCGGCTGAGATGATGATGATGAAGTCGCAGGTTAACTCTAGTATGTAAAATATTTGTGTTTTTGTTTCCAGGCATTCGGGTACCAGCTTGAAAACGGCATACCAATAGACAGCTGGTTCGTGGACCGCGGTGATACGGAGCTACTGAAGCTGCTGCCCTTCCTCGAGCAGCTCGCTACTGTAAGTATCATCAGCATCATTAAAATTTAAAAAGCTTTACGTCTGACAAGGCTGTAGGGGCTCGATCCCTTTGCCCTTGGTATTGCTCGACATTGGCTGAAGAAGTTTTCGCTCCAGAAACATTTTTCTATGGGGTGATAAACAATTTTTTTATTTTTTTTATCTGTTGTTAAAGATAATTTTATTCCTTTAAATAAATATATTCCAATGTTATCTCAGTTAATAAATAAAAAGTCTTTCTCACCGAGGGTACCACTGGACAGAATTTCGGTACTAGTGAAACGTGGAAGTTCTGAGGTTTCAGAATATCTCTGCCTACCCTCTCGGGAAATATACAGGGTGAAATTGATATCATTATCATTCTTTTAAACTAAAAGTCTACCCATCGAACTGAACAACTTTTACTATGGGAGCAAACCGATTAGAGCAAAAAAAAAATCTGATGTTCCATACTAAACGGCAACGCCTACTCGACTCAAATGTATGCAACAGCAGATTTTTTTTTTTACTCCGATCGCTTTGCTCCCATAGTAAAAGTTGTTCAGTTTGATGGTTAGACTCTTAGTTTAAAAGGATGGTAATGATATCAATTTCACCCTGTAGTCTTGAGCATATGCTATGCTATGGTTCCCTACCAGCAAATTTACAAAATAAAATCTCCCGTATTCTTGTTTACTGAGCCCGACACACACTTGGCCCTTAATCACTTTATGTATGTTCTACAGGGAGTAAACAGTTAAGAATCTGTAATATTGTAATTCCGTGCTACTTAATATTCTACTAATCTTTTTTTTTTCTTTTCTACAGAAAGACGATGTAAGACCATACATCAGAGACAAATACAAACTCTTCAGTTACCTGCCTCCGGACTAAGTGATTATCAACCTTATCATTATAACAATACGGAATGCAATCTATTTAGACATTCATAACTAACTGAACGATTTATTTTATCGTGTTTTTTAAAAATGGCGGCGTTTCTAATTTAACATTTTTGTATTGTGGCATTTTTCAAAAGGGACTTTTGACTTTGTTGTTTTAGCTATTATAGATTATAGTAGTCTAACGCTCAGTTGCAGAAACGCTCATTAAAGTTAATCCTCCATTAAATCTAGCTGTTACTTTTTGTCTTGTTGACGTAGTTAAAGCTAGCAAGAGATTTAATGGAGGATTAACTGTAATGAGCGTTTCTGCAACTGAGTGTTAGTGACATTTTGTCAGCTGGACATTTTGACCGCCAGGCATTTTGATCACCCGATCTTTTGACCGCCGCGGTCACATTGTCCGCGGGCCATATTGTCCGTGTAAATCAATCACATTCTATACACATGGACTCACCACGTCTTAGAATAACAAAACCCAAAAATGTCACGTCTCTAATGTCACCTTAGTATAGTTTATTAGTTTTGCTCTGCTGCTATACATTGCCGCTGACATTCCAGTCCTTTCTAATGATTTCGGTCACTAAGCAGTATTGTAAAACAATCAAGCACACTTTTGAATGAATGAAATATACATTTCACCCCTCCGGGCGGAAAGCGTCAACTTTCGTCCCTCTGCGCTAAACGAAATTGCCGCTTTCCGCCTCCGTCGAGAAAAATAGTATACTAACCTCGGGCAGTAAATAAGAAAGCCTCAGATCACATGTATATTACATTAGATCTGAGACTTTTCTTACTTTCCTGCCCTCGTGTAATCTACTATTTATTCACACCAAATACACAGAAGCAGCATTAAACAGAAACAGAAAATATAATGGTACAAATAATGCGGTCTTATCGCTAAAAAGCGATTTCTTCCAGACAACCTTAAGGTAGACGACCGATTTGTCGTTAACGGCGCGCTGATGCGAAATCCTTGTTTATAGAATGTCATTGGTATAAATAGAAACTATGGAACTTTAGAACACGACGGACAAAGAGTCCGTCTTATATTCCTTACTGAGGCCTATCGGACATTTATGTCCGCGCGACAAAGTCCGCTTTGCGTCTTAAAAGGTACCAACAGTCACGCGTATAGGTCCCTTTTGATAGAGTCCACAATTGTATGTCTAAATAGGTAAGGTTTTTTTTTAATTTCTAATCGTAATAATGGAAAGAAAGGTTTTTATCAAAAATCGTGGAAATTTAATAAATTGGCGTGTCTGCGCAATGATATTCTAAAGATTTACGTGATTTAAAAAAAAAAGAATTATGTAGAGTAATTTTTTATTTGAATTGGCAGCGGATGGAATCGTGTGAAATGTTTTAAAATGTGTAAACTTTTGTTAGTTTGATCGGTTATTCTCGTCCCTGCCTACCCCAGTGGGACATAGGCGTGAGCTTATGCATTGGCGTAGCAAGGGGGGCGGCAGAGGTGGGCGGTCTGGAAAAACGTTCTCGACGTTGCTTCCATAATTAAAGATGTTCGCTGGCGACTGAATTTAGGCTTATGGGGAAATAGTACATATGTTATTTATGATAAAGTGTATAATTATCACTTCGAATCCTGTTTAATATCTTATGACACATTTAAATCGAGTGCCTTTTAAAAGGTGGTTGGGCGTCTACTGGGCCAGCATCACAATACCTTCTAAAAAGCATCTGGGCATTACGAGGGTAGAGCAAACGTGTTAAAAATACATTTTCACCCCTCCGGGCGGAAGGCGTCGACTTTCGCGACCCGGTTGGTGTAATGGTTACCACGCCGGACTGCCAAACCAGGGTCCTGGGTTCGAATCCCGGCTCGGTTTGATGAATGTTTATATGTTTGTGCCGTTGTTGTATGGTTTCCATAATAAACAGCCTATAGTGCTTGCTTGGGATCATTACAATATATGTGCCTGTGAGCGCTATTTTTTTTTGTCCCGCTGCGCTAAACGAAGTTGCCGCTTTCCGCCTCCGTCGAGGAGAAAAATAGTATACTGACCTCGAGCAGTAAATAAGAAAGCCTCAGATCACATGTTTGTTGACCTCGTCTTCGCCTCAGCCAGCAATTACATGAGATTTGAGACATATCTTACTTTCCTACCCTCGGAGTGTTATTATCAAACTAACAAAAGTAGTTACCGTTTAACAATGTTTTGTACGATTCCGATTAAAGTCTTAATTAAGAATGAAGTATTAAATAAAAATTGCATTTTTTTTTAAATAAAGAAATTGGAATGATTGGTTGTAAGGTATAATTTTTTTTTAATCTGTGATCAATTGACTATCGAAGATGATTTTATGTTCTCAAATTTATTTAGTAATTAGTCATACATGCAAGCAGAATGATGGTTTTGAAAATTGATTATAATTATCCCTTTTTACGGTCAGTTGCAGAAATGCTCGTTAGAGTTAATCCTCCATTAAATCTCTTGCTATTTCACTTTTTGTTTTGTTGACGTAGTAAAGGTTAGCAAGAGATTTAATGGAGGATTAACTCTAATGTTAGTCGAGTAGGTATTGGAGTTTAGTATGCGACAGCAGATTTTTTTTTTTGCTCTGATCCGTTTGCTTCCATAGTAAAAGTTGTTCAGTTTGATGGGTAGAGTATGTGGTTTAAAGGTTAATAGTACTTTTTTTATAGGTCGTTTTTTTTTTTAAAACAGCAAAAATGCTTGGATGTATGACTAAGAAAATTACGAAAGAAAAGTGATTGTTTTTGAATATTTTTTATATTTTATCATTATTTTTGTATTTCAATGTACTTGATGGTTTAGCAGGTGCTATATTTTTGTCTTAATTTAGTTTTAAGGTTTTTTGTGACTATTGTTAGGATAATTTTGGATTTTGGGACCCCATTTTTACACATCAGATAGCACTGGACAAAACTGTTAAGAGGTTATATTTAGGAAAAATCAAAAAGTTTAAAAGTCTTCCCTAATAGCATTAATGGATCTTGCAATATCTAAGATCTGAAATTAATTGCTACAACTTTCTACAAATGCCTCAAAGTTATTGCTATAAGGTCTAACAAAATTAGGTGAAACTATTTTAAGGGGATGATCAGACCATCATACTGAACAACTTTCTCTATGGGACCGATATCGAAATCGCGAAAAAAAAATCTACTGTCCCATACATTTAGGTCGAGTAGGTTTGTATGGAACATATGATTTTTTTTTCGCGATTTCAATATCGGTCCCATAGAGAAAGTTGTTCAGTTTGATGGTCTGATCATCCCCTTAAAATAGTTTCAGCTAATTTTGTTAGACCTTGTATAAAATACTTTTATAGGTTAAACCATAGAGAAATTAAAGGTTAAGACCATTGACCAATTACTGGACGATGATAGCCCATACGGAAGAGAGCTTGCGCCTCAATAATGAGGTCAAGTAGACCAGTCATTTTACGGAGTTTTGTTACGAGAGGTGGAGAGTAATTATTAATTGGACTGTTAAACTGTGAGTTACCATTTTGTGACAAAAAAACTATCTGAAAACGTATTAAAAAAATATTCGCTACGGAAAATAGAAATCAAAATTGTGAGTCCCAGGAGTGCAATTTTTGAAACTCATTCGTTGAACTCAACAGTTGTAAATCTCAAAATTACTATGGAGATATGCATCTTTCTACTGCTGATTTGACTTTCAAAACTCGCACTCCTAATGTATGATTTTTGAAAGTCAAATCAGCAGTAGAAAGATGCATATCTCCTTATTTATTTTGACATTTTCAACTGCTGAGTTCAACTAATGAGTTACAAAAATTGCACTCCTTTTTTTTTAAAAAGGAGTCTTTTAAATTATTAATATTAATAGCAATGCACTCATTTGAATTAGATTTAACAATTTAAATTATTTTTGAGCAATAATATAGGCATTGAAATTAAAAAAAAAAATGATGTTTTTATTAAAAAATACGAATGTATTTTTCAAAACCTTCTAAGTAGACAAAAATATTTACACCATGTTTGAAGTATGTATAATGGTAATGCCTTAATAATATGCATAAAAAAAATTACCATCAGTTTTTTTTTTATAACGAGATAATAGCTAAATTTTATAAGCTCAAATTGGCCCTTAAATACTATACAGAAAAAAAATATCAATTACTAATTAGTCCCGGCTTAAACCGTAAAATGACTGGGCTTTGACCATTGACGTACAAAAAGGATCGAAAAAAAACGGTCACTTCTCTATTTATTTCGATATTCCTGAAAGTGAAATGTTTAGAACCCATTAAAGTCTTATATAAAAATTGCTTTTAGGTTTTTGTAATAAGTTGGAGTAGTTTAATAATTTCAGGTCAGACGGACCAAATATTTATATGATAAATATGAATATTTGTACCCGAGTCATGGATGTTTGTATCTATATAAGGTCTAACAAAATTAGGTGAAACTATTTTAAGGGGATGATCAGACCATCAAACTGAACAACTTTCTCTATGGAACCAATATCGAAATTGCGAAAAAAAATCAGCTGTTCCATACTAACCTTCTCGATCTAAATGTATAGGACTCCATTTTTTTCGCGATTTCGATATTGGTCTCATAGAGAAAGTTGTTCAGTTTAATGGTCTGATCATCCCCTTAAAATAGTTTCAGCTAGTTTTGTTAGACCTTATATATGTATTCTATATCGTTGTCTAGTCATCATAATACAAGTCCAGGTACTTTAAATGTGACTAGATAATTTGTGTGGCAATGTCCAAGATATTTAAAGTATTTTAAATCTAATTATCAGGGCGAAGGGTCTCAAATCCAAGATATAGTTCGTATAATGATTGTTTGTCGTCGAAAGTTTTTGTTACGTCCAATTCGTAAGTATAAAAGTATACAGTTGTGTTTATTTGATGTAGTTTGGGGGTTTTAAGGTGGTTTCAGTCCATACAAAAGTTTGACGCACAATACGCTTAGACAGAATTAATAAAAGTAATATTTTATATATGGAAAAATAGTTTAGAAAATCTAGATGCCGCGTAATAAATAACATTCGCAATTTATAAAATAATTACGAAGATATAAAGCTTTTAAAACTTTGTATGAAAAATTTCAAAGCTTTATATATTCGTAATTATTTTATAAATTGCAAATGTTATTTATTACGCGGCAACTAGATTTTCTAAACTAGTTTTCCATGTATACAAAGTTACTTATATTAATACCGTCTACGCGTATTGTGCGTCAAAGTTTTGTATAAAATTGTCCCCTCTGCAACGGCCTTAACGTCGGAACGAAAGCTATTTCTTATAAAAAAAATAGGATTATTTCGAAAATTTTTGAGGTTTTCTCATCTTCTAACTTAGCGATCTCCAATTCAAATTGGATATTGAGAAACCGTAGTAGTCTAGTGGCGAGTATCCATGCCTGCCGTGCAGGAGGCGATGGTTCGATCCCCGTCCCGGCCGACTCGTACCTATGCGTTTTTTTCTGCCCTCATCCAACGGGTCCCCGCCGCACCAGGTGAAGACCTGGTCGTCGGTCCACCGTGTGAGAGGCCTAGCCACGCTGCCCTGGTACGCGATCGCAACTCGATTTTTTCGAGCCCTTTTCGGCCCCATCGGCCATCGGTTCTGCGAGCAATGTGCCCCGCCACTTTAGTTTACCAATTCTTTGGGCTATGTCAGTTACTCTGGTTCTTCTGTGGATCTCTTCATTTTTGATTCGATCTCGCAGGGAAACTCCGAGCATAGCCCTCCATTTCCTTTTGTGTGACTTTCTTTTTATGAAGCCTTGACTGAGCGAACACGTCTCTGTTCCATATGTCATCACTGGCAACACACACTGATCGAAGACTTTCGTTTTAAGACACTGCGGTATTTGGGACGTGCGGTATTTCAGTATGTTACCAATAACCATGCAATGAAATCAATGAATGAATCCATAAATGAATGGATTGCCGTTAGGAAGTGGGACACGTACTCGGCCCTGGTGGTCGATTATCTTTTTGTGCCTGTCGCCGTTGAGACCACGGGGGTTTGGGGTGCCGAGGCTTAAGACCTTCGTTGCGTAGGTTGGCCAACGACTGAGGGAGAGAAATTGTGACCCCCATTCCGGGTCGTTTCTGGTGCAGGGCTAGCCATAGCAATTCAACGTGGCAACGCTGCTAGCATTATGGGCTCCTTTGCGCCGGGATCGACAAGGGGCGGGTTATTTGACTGAGTTTGTATTTCATTGTTTTGACGAAGCATGTTGCTGATTTATGTCTGTTTTTTTTTTATCTTTATATTTGACGACGCTTGTGCTGACCGCTTTTTTTATAAATTAATTAATTAACTTGCTTTATGTGTCGTTTCTAAAATAAACAAACTACTTCAAATAAACATTACATTACATGTCAATCATTCGATTTATTTAATGTCTAATATTAATATTGTACATATAGTTCATTAATTAGTCTTAAAACTAAATATTAATAAGGCGTGCTTTTAAAAATTTATAAAAATTAAATTGAATTTAATGGTAAGTAAATACGACCTTTAAAATAAAACTTGCTAAATTCGCTAAGGAAAGCTGTAGAAATGCCTTGGACATGTTTTTAAGGATACATTGCAGACGTATTCACGGATTGTAATACTTTATACACCTAAGTGATTCTCCCCTGGGTTATTTTCCCCGGGTGATATACTCCGGGTGAATTACCCTTGGCCTAAGCACGTTCATCGCTGACAAAATCACCCAGATGAGTAAACAACGTTGGCTAGAAAAACTTATGATAAAATTACGAATTATAACTGCCGATTTTTTGGTATGAAGGTGAATTATTGTATGGAAATTCGATAAATTATTCGTAAGTAAATGTTGCCGAATTGTTCACTAAGTGGCGGCACTGCAGTCTATAAATACTTGATTTATATAAGATGAAATCAAGAATATTATTTTTATCTAAAACATCATAGAGAAATTACGCATGAAAAAGATAAACCAGTGGCGCCATCTAGTAGGTTTATAGGTAAAGTTGTTTGTATTCATCAGTGTGGTATCCACAAAAAATTTTCTACAATTTCGACCTTAAAAATAGATAAACAATATTTATAAAATCTCCCGGGAATGTTGCAACTATAGAAAGTAAAATTGCCCTCAAGATGATGGATATCTATTCGGTGCTTGTGGTAAAGACATAAAATCGTATCGAAGGCATCCGCTGGCGCATCGCGTCGTGTGGCTTGGTCCTTAGTTGCAACGGCCCCAGGTGATTTTTATACTTTCATTATGCACGCATAATTTACAAATCACATCCCCTAAATTCAAATACATATATTAGCTAGTCTAATTTGTGATTTGATTCAAAATTTACGCTTATTTCCGCAGCTATAATATCAAAGTTGATTTCAAATTCCTGCGGTACTTCTAGGGGAAAATGTTTCTCTTTAATTCAAGGCTATTTTTCAGTACCTCTAAGTGTTTTCAGCGACCCCCTAAGACCAAGGGTAGGTTAACCTTGGAAGCCCTTAAGCTAGAGGCTTTCACCTGGTTTGGTTAACGACTAGGCGAACATAGTTGTGAAAATACGAGAGTAATTTTGAATCAAATCAATTTTATTAAATTAGAATAAAACAATCAATAAAAGTTATGTGTAAATTAATAGAAATAAAATTGGAAACAATCGTGTACGTATCATAAATGATATTGGAAATATCCATGTACGCACGGCGCGGCGATAGAACTTAAGCATAGATGAAGTAGGGGAGCGTGTGATTTCTCTATGGTTGAACTCTATGTTGATCTATCGCCGTGTGTACATCTTTGATGATTAAAAAACAATTTATGTGACTTCCGAAAAATATTTGTGTAATTTAAGGATTCCGTGATTGTCAAAAATAATTGGTTGCATGTAAAATTGGTCTCACGCGCCATTTTTGTTTCACGGTGGTATTTAAATTGCCTAGATTGCCATTATCACTCGTCCTTTCGTATACGAACATGTCTGAAAACGATTCGCATAGTCATATACGCAAAATTCCATAAACATATCAGTAACACGAAAAACGCCAGGTACGCATAATGCTGGCACATGAAACTGCTTAAAAAAGCGCGAATTGTCTTCAGGGCATTTCAGAAACGCAAAAACCAGGTACGCATAATACTGAACATGAAACGGTTTAAAAAAGCGCGAATTGTAATCTCTGTAGTGTATATGTCTGAAAGAGCACAGCGGTCGCCATAACCGAAATCGGTTGGACTACTATATATACTAGGGGACATTTCCTTGCGGGTTTGCGTTCGCATAATTTTCCGTGTCTGACATGCTTACGCTAATATGTTTCTTAAGATTTGTACGCATAATGACAGTCATACACGCAAAATTCCATATACGCACAATGTCAAAAACTCAGAAAACCAGGTACACAACATAATGCTGGAACATGAATAGTCTACTCCATCTATCTACTCCTATGGGGCATTTACGTACGTGCTTGCGTTAGTATCATTTTGCGTATCCGACATGCGAACGCATTATACGTGCAATTTTATTTCACATTAGTGCTTTAAAGTTTGTATGGCGCTTGGTTCGAAACTGTTAAGAACTTATTTTTACCTGACTGTCCCAGAAGGAGGGTTATGTTTTTTTGCGACTAAACCTAAGAAAACTAAAATGGTATCTCAATTGGATAGCCGCCTATTATGTTTTTAAATCTAACCTTTAAAACGTAGGTCACTTTTTAAAGCAGTCTTTAATATTCTGGCCTATTTATTGTTAAAATTTTAAGCGTATTTCATTAATTACTTATCTGTAGATACTGAACATGTTTTTTGGCACGTATTCTTCTAAGGTCCGCCACATAAATACGGAATAAACGTTATTCCGGTCCGAACTTCATTGTAATAGAGTTGAGATTGGAACGAAAATGGTCACGCAATTGCGAAGTTCGAATGTCCGGGTAGAGGCCCTGATTCGGAATTGGTTCCGTATGGAGTGTTGCCGCTTTCAGAGACTTTTTCACTAGATCTAGTGATTTTTGTATGTCTTAGATGGCATTTTTTAAAGATTTACAGTCATATCACACAAGTTATTTTTGAGCGTAGGCGTTGATGGAACGATACCGTATCGTGACGGTGCATTTGCGACGTCGTTGCGGCATAGTTGCAAAATCGCCTACGCTCAAAAACCGCTTGTGTGATAATGGTTCATGCCATTTTGTATGCAGATTATGTCTATTGTTAAAACTATCGATGGTCTTTTGATATAGTTGCATAATATTGAAATACAATTTACAAATAATCATCGTAACGTCATGATATCATCACATGATAGTAATTATCATGTATAGAAATTATTTGTTTCCTTTTAATAAATACCTAAAAATGTAATTGTCATTAATTTGGCATTTCATACATTTTTATTTTAGACATTTTTTTAAATAGCACTAGTATTTTGTGTAACCATAGGTGACAACACTGAATCCTGAATCAGGAGTGCGATTTTTCAATCTCATTCGCTGAGCCCAGCAGTTGTAAATGTCAAAATAACTATGGAGATATTGCATCTTTCTTCTGCTTATTTGACTTTTAAAAATCATACTCCAGGATTTATGAAAGTCAAATCAGCAGTAGAAAGATGCGTATCTCCATACATTTTCAACTGCTGAGTTCAACGTATGAGATTCAAAAATCGTACTCCAGGATTCCGGATCGCAATTCCGTATGTGTGGCGGACCTTTGTGTTCGCTAAGAAAGGGAAGAATGTACCTATACTCCATTCCAAAGGACATCAAAATTTTAAAGCTCTTTTGCACTACAAAATCAGAGATTTGAAACACTTCCTCTCACTTATTCTTAGAACAGCTTTAGTAATGTCCAAGATATGTCGGATACTATATCTTTCTGATAAATCAATTATATTTGGTAATCAGAATTGGCCAGAAAGCTATAATATAGCGGAATGAAGTATAGAAAAATAAAATTTATTTTTTGCGCAGTCACTTACAGGGTGTAAGTGACAGCCTAGCAAATACTGAAACGGTGAACTCAGACCATCAAACTGAACAATTTCACTATGGAGCCTACCTCAGGAAACGCGAAAAAAATCAGCTGTCCCATACAAAATTGATGTACACACGGCGACACATCAAGCTATACAAAACCAGCATAAGCTGGCCGCGCGACGTTATACGTTACTCTACGCGCGGCCAGCTTATTTTGGTTTTGTATAGCTTGATGTGTCGCCGTGCGTACCTACCCGACTAAAATGTATGGGACAGCTGATTATTTTTCGCGTTTCCTGAGGTAGGCTCCATAGTGAAAGTTGTTCAGTTTGATGGTCTGGGTTCACCGTTTCAGTATTTGCTAGGCTATCACTTACACCCTGTATTAAAATCAACGCAATAAACTGTGTATACATGTAATACGTTTACTATTTTTGTTTAATCAATTTTAGATTTTACTGACTGCTTTACAAAGTTTATTTTTACTTGAGCATTTTCACACCAAAATTAAGTTGGTGACTTTATAAAAAAAAAGGTTAATTTGTGAACAACATTTTGCAATTTTCGTGTAAAAATGTTCTAAATTGTGGCGTGCACTAAAAAGTATGTAGGTATTTAGTGAACCTTCTGTCTCTCTCGCTTCACAGCATCATTTTAAAACACGTTTAAACCTAAATTCTTTTTGGTGCAAACCACCCCCTAATGTAGTTTTCATCTTTCCTAGATAAGTGAAATCTTAAATTTTTTATTTTAATATCTTGCAAGTTGTTAGAGAGAATTTATCAATATCTTAAAGAATATTGTATGCTAAATTAAATACTTCCATTCAATTCTATAATTATTCATACGCCAGCAAAGTGAATAAGTGTATGTTAAACACAGATGCACTTTCTTCCAAGGCCGAAGGGCGAAGCGGAAATGTGTGTTGGCTTGTTGATAAGCGACAAGCGGACCTCGCGTATTGATATCGCTCAATTCGCTCACATCACCGCTCCTATCCGTGTGAATCTATGTCTTTACTATTACGATCTCTTGAAGAGATACTAACTTAGACTAAAGTTACACGTTCAGTCTGGTCACGTATATTTGATTTGAAGGGAAACTGATGCGAGACTGACCCGACTAACATGGTGCTTCAGTATATCAGTTTCCCTTCAAATCAAAATATACGTGACCAGACTGACGCGAGACTTACAGGTCCTACGCTTAACCGAGTACTCCTTAGGTAGCGGAGCGGGTCGGGAGGGTGTGTAATATGACGTAACAGCATTTTCGCGCTATAGAGCGACTGACTTACAGGTCCTACGCTTTAGGTAGCGGGGTGGTTCGGGAGAGTGTGAAATATGCGTTACGCACCATAGAGCGACTGACTTTTACAGGACCTACTCCTACGTTTAATTGAGTGCTCCTTAGGTAGCGGAGCGGGTTGGGAGGGGTGACATATGATGTAATAGCAATTTCGCGGTTTAGAGCGACTATCGACGTCATATTTTACCCCCTCCCGCACCGCTTCCCTACCTAAGGAACGCGTTAGACCTGTAGTATTTTTAAATCGAAAAAAACGTGTTTAATTTCGGCACTGTAGTTTTTTTAAGGTATTGGTAAATTCTCTCAAGCCTGTATGTAAAAGTAGGTAGACTAGGTTTATTATCAGTGATTAGATAAGAAAATTCTTGTAGCGATCAAATAGTTCTGCAATTAATTTAAGAAGTAATCAAATGTTTAATCTATTAAAAGTATTTAAAAAAATTATTCTTGTTTGTTTTTTTTTACACAGCCCTAGAAGTGAAAAAAAAATATTACTAGTGTTTTAAAAATTGATTATTAACATTTTAACATGTTATAGCCATGTTGTGCTATATCAAATTAAATTAAAGATTGTAAAAAATTAAGTCTCTGGCGGGACTTGAACCCGTAATCTGTCAAACTAAGGCTTTTCTTTCGTCCAAGCTACCGAGCCTTATAAGAGCCGAGAAACATTGTTTAACAAATACACCACACAGCTTTCGGCACATTCGGCTTTGCTCATTTGCGACTTGTGTGCAAGCCAATTCAGTATGGCTAGTATAGCCCAGTCGTTTTACGGTTTGAGCCGGGACTAATTAATAATTGATTTTTTTCGGTATAGTATTAAAGAGATAATTTGAGCCTAGAAATGTACAAAAATTAAAAAAAAATCACGCCAGCAACAGTTCCAATTTTAAAATTTTGCTATTATCTCGTTCTAAAAAACCTGACGGTAAATTTTTTTTGTACATATTTAAGGTGGTTGCAGAGAGGTCAATTTTATACAAAACTGACGCACAATACGCGTATTAATATAAGTAACTTTGTATATGTGGAAAAATAGTTTAGAAAATTTAAATGCCGCTTAACAAATAACATTTGCAATTTATAAAATAATTACGAAGATATAAAGCTTTGAAATTTTTGACACAAAATTTTAAAAGCTTTATATCTTCGTAATTATATTATAATTCGTAAATGTTATTTGTGACGCGGCATCTAGATTTTCTATACTATTTTTCCATATATAAAATATTACTTTTAGTAATTCCGTCTACGCCGTATTGTGCGTCAAACTTTTGTATGGACTGAAACCACCTTAAGGCTTTACCATTGTACATAGTTGAAACCAAAGAGTAATATAAGTAGGTATATGTTGAAACATGGTGTAAATATTTTTGTCTACTTAAAAGGTTTTGAAAAATACATTCGTATTTTCTAATAAATACCTCATTTTTTAAATTTCAATGCCTATTTGCTAAAAAATAATGTTTATTGTTAAATCTAAGTCAAATGAGTTAATTTAAAAGCCTTCTGGTACAGGCAATTTTGATTTCTATGTTGCGTAGCGAATTTTTTTTTAATATGTTTTAAGTTAGTCTTTTCGTCACTAAATGGTGCCGGTTACAGTCCAATTAATAATTACTTCCTACCACGCCTAACAAAACTCCGTAAAATGACTGGGCTAATATGCCAGCGTGATACAGCGCTATCACGTTTCCGCTCTCTTTCTATTTGCGCGCGATTCGCTCCAACGAACGAGATCAAAGACGTGATATAGCCCTATCACGTGCAACGTGCTACCCCAGGGCTGCGTTCAGAACCTACGCCCCAGGTGCACCCCGAGTGCAACTTTTCGCACTAACGCCGTTCCGAGGCTCGGTGAAAAACGCTCTTTGCAACTCGGTTGTCACAACTCAACCGTTCCGAACCTCTGACGGGTTGCAACTTTTAACCATCAAATTCGATGGTTAAAAAACACTCTGACGTTTTAATTATCTGTGGTTACTTGACTTTTCGCGCGTTTTGAATATAAGTTTGTTTTTCAAACTATTTTTATTCACTTTTTGATTTGCTAACATGGAAAATGATTTTTTTGATTGTATTTGGAAATGATGGAAGCCCTGGAAGCCTGGACGGAAAAGATATTACTTTAAATGTCAAAATTTGAGGTTATAAAACAACCGGGATCGTTCCGTACCTCATAGCGAGTTAAAAATTGGCGCGGTCGTTCCGTACCTTAGAGCGAGTTGAAAAACAACCGCACCTAAAGGTCGTGAACGCACCCCTGCTGATCTTTTTACTACAAGAATTAAATAACAAATACTCGCGTTTTTTTGTGTGCAACATGGGCGCAGGATGGTTTTTGCACCCCGTCGCCCAATGTGGTTAAGAGTAGTACTAGTATTTATTCTGTGGTTAAGGCAGCCCTGGAGTGCGATTTTTGAATCAATGAGATTCAAAAATTTAGATATTAATGGAATAAAACCAGATATTCCTTGATAAAACTGCATTAAATTTTAATCAAATTCTAATCTGGAGTACGATTTTTGAAACCCGTTCGCTGAGCTCACTGAGCAAGTACAATAATCACTACGTGGTTGAGCTCAGCAGTTGAAAATGTCAAAATTACTATGGGGATTATGCATCGTTCTACTCATAGACGAAGAATTTTTCGCTCTTCGTTTCTACTGCTGATTCGACTTTCAAAAATCATACTTAAGGAGTGCGATTTTTTCAGAGACTTAATACAAAGTCTCTGGATTTTTTAAAGTCAAATCAGCAGTAGAAAGATGCATATCCGTTATAGGATACTAGAATGTTTTTGGCATATCCATAGTAATTTTGACATTTTCAACTGCTAAGCTCAGCGAACGAGTTTCAAAAATCGCACTCAATAGTTGATAAGTAGGTACGTGAGCATTTTCCCTATAATCATCACAGCTATTAACTATTTAGAATTACGTATATGTTAGGTATTTAGAATTAGATTTAGGATTAAGCAAGGGATTTATGATAATTGATAAATCTGTTTTTATCATGGATTAGATTAACAGGAACGCTAATACGTAGGATGAGTTGGTTTCCGGTAGCAATCATACTGTTTATTCAAGTTTCAGCACGTTTTAGCTTACTTAATACTTCATTCCAAATAAGGGCGACAAGATTTTCAGGAGTGCGATTTTTGAAAGTCAAATCATCAGTTCATCATCATTAAATTTGATAAAAACGAGAAACCTTAATTTAATTCCAGCATCTCCCGTCCAGCAATCGAGTAAGTACGATGGCGAACCTACAACAAGTTTAGATAGCAATTTTCAAAGGAGGTAAGACTAATGAGGTGTAATTTCTAGTCAACTTTTATACAGGGTGAAATTGATATCATCAGCATCCTTTTAAACTAAGAGTCTACCCATCAAACTGAACAACTTTTACTATGAGAGCAAACCGATCGGAACAACAAAAAAATCTGCAGTTCCATACTAAGCTGCAGCGCCGGTATCTCTCTCCATAGTAATTTTGACATTTTCAACTGCTATGTTCAACGTATGAGTTTCAAAAATCGCACTCTTGATTCCTATTTAGGTTTCTGGCCAATTCACATTACCAAATAAAATGTATTTATCAGAACGATATGTTACCTATCCGACATTATCTTGGCCGTTACTAAAGCTGTTCTAAGAATTAGTGACTGGGAGGAAGTGTTTCAAATCTCTGTTATTGCAATGCAAAATAGCCTTAAAATTTCGTTGCTATTTGGAATAGAGTATAGTATCCTACACAACGTAACACTTTAGGTACTCTCATCTCAACTGGACTTTGACAGAAAACAATTTATTTTATTTACCTATTAATAAAAACCCTTGGCTAGTCACGATTTTAGCTAGGTATTATAATCTCAGTCGATGGACGTCCACTGTTGGACATAGGCCTCCCCAAAGAGGACCAAGGCCCAAACAGCATAAATGTCTACAAAATATCTAATAGATATCTAGTAGATATTATGTGCTGTGTGGGGGATCACCTCAACGACCTGTCATAAACTTCCCTCCGGAGGTTATACAAAAACAAATACACTGGCGGCTCATCATTATCAGAATAGAACTCAAAACATGGAGTGCGATTTTTGAAACTCTTTCGCTGAATTCAACAGTTGAAAATGTCAATATTAACTATGGAGATATGCATCTTTCTACTGCTGATTTGACATTCAAAAACACACTCAGGAGTGCGATTTGTGAAAGTCAAATCAGCAGTAAAAAGATGCGTATCTCCATACATTTTCAACTGCTGAGTATTCAACGTATGAGATTCAAAAATCGCACTCCTGATCTGAAAGAGGTTATCTCAGAAACTGTTCACCGCTGCACTGGAAGATGTTTTCAAGGTTCTGGCTGGAAAGGGCTAGGCATCAACATAAACGGCGAGTACATCAGTCTCCTTTGATTTGCCGAAGCCGAGCCGAGCGTCGGAGGCGCGTTGTGGAGAGCTATGGAAACTCAATCTTGAGGTCTAGGTTCGAATCCACACGGATATGCCACCAATGAGTTTTTATAATTTAAGTACGAAATACCGACTGCTCTCAAACGGTGAAGGAAAACGTCGTGAGAAAACAAGCATACCTACTCTGAAAAAGAAATTCCGATGCGTATAATAAGTCTACCAATCCGCATTGTGCACGCGTGGTGGATTGACGCCCATGCACCCTTCCTGAGGGTACGCCTGTGCTCTGCAGTGGGACGTAAAAAGGCTGTGATGATAGTCGTCATAGCAGAGACAATAGAGGGCAATGTTCGGAATTTCCCTGCGAGATCCAATCAGAATAAAGAGATTTGCAGAACAAGAGTAGCCTACATACCTAGCCCAAAGAGTTGCTAAAGTGACAATGGGCGGGGCACATTGCTCGCAGAATCGATGGCCGAAGAGTTCTCAAGTGGCAATAACCGGAAAGCGCAGCATGGGTAGGCGGGCGACCCACAAGATGGACCGACAGTGGCGCAGCGTGGGTTTCTGCTGCCCGGGGCACAGACCGATTTTGCCGCACCTTATCTTTATAAGAAAACCTACATAAAAAAACAGACCGAGCAAAGCGAGCTCGAAATTTTTTTTGCACATCTATTCGGGTTGTGGTCAGACATCTTTGGTTTACTTATGCGAAAATAGAAACTAAGGCTCAATTTACACCGCCGCGGAATGGAATGGAAGCGATCGGAATGTATATGTCATAATGGACTTTATGTCAACTGTGTAACGTACAAAATTGGATACGAGCTAAAAAGTAGGTCGCATCGCATAGGTGCATTCTCGGGAATTCCCGCAGCTACCGTTTGCACCTTACACTGTCGACATTAAATTCATTATGACATGTACACACGGCGACACATCAAGCTATACAAATCCAACATAAACTGGCTGGGCGTCGTTATACGTTACGCGACCTACGCGCGGCCAGCTTATTTTGGTTTTGTATAGCTTGATGTGTTGCCGTGCGTACATTCCGATCGGTTCCATTCCATTCCGCGGCGGCGGTGTAAATTGAGCCTTAGAGCGAGCGAAGCGAGCTCGACTTTTCTCCTCAATACGAATCGGTTAGAGCCAAAGCTTTTTACATACAAAACATGTGCAAAGTAACCTATTTGGGATCATCACAATATTCAAAATGTATGTGCCTGTGAGCGTTATTAATTTTTACTTATTTTAACTTAAGTAAAAGCTATGGATTGAGTGAAACAAGCTCGAAATTTTTATCACCACGTCTTAGCTGTGGTGAGAACTCTTTAGGATTACGTGTAGGCACAGTAATTAAAACAGAAAATTAGAGCGAGCGAATCGAGCTCGACTTTTCTCTGCTCTACGAATTGGTTATAGACAGAGCTCAATCAATCGATATTTTTCCCCTATTTGCCGCCCAGGGTATTTGCGCCCCCTGCCCCTCGTCGCTACGCTACTGTTGACCGACGACCTGGTGAAGGCGGCGGGAACCCGTTGGATGAAGTTAGCGCAGGACCAGCAGTGGACGTATATCGGCCGAGATGATAAGTATGAATGACGGCGGGCCTATTTATTTATTTGATTCACTTACAGTTATTACACTCATACAATCATTGTGATACTTAACTACGTCTTAAGCTAAATGCATAACCACTTAAAAGTGAACACAACATGCGTAATTTACAGTCACAAAAGGAAAAAAAACAGAACGTTTCACCCAATGAAAGAGAAACATTGACCTCAGATGACAAATAACTTAGGTACTGTTTATTATTATATTTTAGAAAATTAAAAAGTAAAATACACGAAATGAGAAAGTGACAAATAACAATTGCAGTGATAACGTGGTGGAGACAATACAATGAGCAAACTCCCTTCCGTTATCCTTCTCCTATTTTCCCCTTTCTTCCTTCAAACTATGTTCCTTCTGAACCTAGCGAGAGAGTCAGAGTAGATGTCTGCCGACTTATCGCAATTATTATTATACAGTCTACTAAGACGTGCCACGACAGAAACAAAGCCTAAGACTGTTCTTCGGAATGGCGTATTATCGTAGTAGATCTCTACCGCTTCATTATTTTAGGTTTTAAGTATGAAATCTTCGATTAGACCAAATTTGATCATGATCATGACCGAGTCGGTAGCCTTAAACTCGGCAAAGATGTCATTATATCAACTACGTATCTATACTAATTTATCGTTATTTATCGATAATTTTAATACCCTTTTAATCAAAATAACAATCTTTTATATTGATCCCGTATCTTTTCTTGAAGTTATAAAAAACATACACTATCATTATTGTAAAGGCTTAAGATTCAAATTGGTGTTAATAATTTTTGTTTAAGTGATTAGTTAATTTTGTATTTTTTCCGAAAAATCTATAAAAGATATGAGAACTTATAAAGGGTAGGCAGTAATATACAGTTTCTGTTACAAGTTCTGTCCGGTAGTTTAAGATTCTGTGCTTTTTTGTGCCTTTTATTCTTTTCTTTCGTGTTTATTGTGTTACTGCATTTTTTAATCTTCTATCATGATCGGTGAGTACAAAATATCGATTTCATATAAACTTCTCTTAAATTAAAAAAAAGTTTAAAAAAGTTAGGCAATTAACTTTCAGGGTCAGTGAGCTAAGTTGGTTATTTTAGTAGATGGGCTGGATTGTAGTACGAGCCGTAGGCGAGGGCGTTAAACGAGCTGAGACTGTAACGACCAACGCTTATGGTTTTAAGAGGTTATGTGAAAAAAATAGGATTCTTCAAAGCGTCACGTATCATGAAGTACTAACAGTAGGAGTATGATTAGCGGATATGTGTAAATTTAACATACAATTAAAGTTTTGATTAGAGCCAAAACACGATTAAGACACATTTTCTCGATAGAAAAACAAGCCAAAGCAGCCTCCGTCTTTATCGATAATCGCTTGGAACTGCTAAACGGTGAATAATAGAAACACGAGACTTGAATTTAAAAAAAGAGATTGGTATTTTATAAATTTTGATTAGAGCAGAATTGAACTTACATAAATAGTACAATAACAATTAAATAAAGTTTGTTTTACGCTTGCGTCGTTTCAGGCGCGCGCGCTGCCCCATCTCTTTCTCTCGCATCAGGCAGTAATATAAGCTATCACACGCCCATTATTTTTCGACATAGGCCCTTAATACGACGTTTTTCAACGCACTAGCGAAGAAAAACTAAATAAAGTTTAACAAAAAGGTTTAGCCAAATATTTGTGAAAAATGGCGCCCAGATTTAATTCTTCCCGCGCAGTGAGCCTGTGTTCGGATCAGTTAAGCGCGCGCAGGTACTACCTCACTTTTATAAAGTAAAACGCACGCGTTTTATAAACTACATTATGAACCTTAAAAGTAACATAATATTCAATCTTATGGTACGCAGCATAGCGTCGTTTTTGTCGTAAAGGAAAGTCGCGCTCGCGCCACCAGGCGACGTCGCGTGGAGGCGCGCGTGGCGCGTGGGCGTAATTCTACAAACGACGCTATTCTGCGTACTATAAGGTTTATATTGCCGCACCCCGCCCGCGCCAAGTCACTTCTGTTTAAACAGCACCCTAGGCCTAGGATCGCTCCGAAGTCCCGGGATTGCTAAAAGATTTATTGACATACAAAATATCGTAGAACTTTGACATTTGAACAACTCGGACAACACGAACAACTCGGTCAACTCTGACAATTTGGTCAACATACAAAATTTTGTTCATGTTCCCAGAGTTGTTTATGTTGTCTGAGTTGTCCAAGTCGACAGAGTTGTTTATGTTGTCCAAGTTGTTCATGTTGTCGGAAGTAATATAATATCATAGTGATGTGAATACCTACGGGCACCTAATGTCCTGGCGGCAAAACGCATGTGCCTCCTCGGAGATGGATACCCAAAACCGGGAGATCTTAGGTATCTTCCCCTCAATGGTATTGCCTCCTTCATTAACCATGTATTTTAAGGGTGAAGAAAACAAAAAGTATTGGGGCTAACACAAAAGATCCCACTGGGTCGAAGTGTTGCTGGCTTGCCAGCCCCCACAACGAGATAAGATAAGATACTGGCACTAGTTAAAGTTAGTTTTTAAATTAACTTTATTCAAAAAGGTATATCCATAACCAAAACCATATTATGTTTTTGTTGCGAAAAAAGTTGAAGTTTAGGTAAATATGCATCCGATTCATCCGATCTCTAATAATAATAGTACAGTTTAGAAACGAAACTTCTGCGTTAAATGTCAAGATACACCTAAAAAATGTTAAGATACGCCTACTAATCTTATATTTGTCAACAGTTTCGCTTCTACAGTGTACTATTAATATCTATTCATATGTTACTGCTAGACTACTAAAATAAAACGCAAGTTCGTTACGCAACAACTTATTAAAAATTACATTAATAAATGGACCTATCAACTTAATATTTTAACATCAATACATTCTCCGCCTTCCAACTCCAGCTCCCTTGCTGTACTTTTACCTGGAAATAAAAATAAATAAAGATAAACCAGAGAGAGATAAAACAGTGAGAAATTATTATTCATGTTGATGAGCTTCTTTTAATCTCGTATAATGATTTTATACATGGCGTGGCATTGCTAGTAGCGCAATCTTTTTGGTTTTCCAATTATCAAAGTATATTTATCATGCTTTTCGAAACTTGGGACAAACTACATGAAATTTGCAGGAATCAATGTTGGACGGTAGACGGAAGCAAAACACCATTAATTTATACAGGAGCGGATCCACCGTTGTGAGCACAGTGGGCATGCCCATAACCCTAATTGAGGTTGATAGGCTTTCACAGAGAAAAGATGGATGGATTGTGTGAAAGATGACATGTGCAAAAAGGGAGTGTGCGAAGAAATGACGGCTAAAAGAGATAATTGGAGGAAGACGACATATTGTGCCGACCCCAAATAATGGGATAAGGGCAGGAAGAAGAAGAAGAGGCTTTCACATGTAAAAGTTTCATCAAAATCGATTTAGTAGTTTAGAGTCTAGATGTGATATTTTGATGTGCAAACAAACACACATATTTACTTATCTTCATTTTCGCGAGCAAACAGACTACAATTTTATGGGTTTACGAGCATTAACCAGCGACTTTGTCCACACAAATTATATACCAGATTTTAAGTCAGATAATAAGCTATCAAACAAAAAAAGTTTCATCAAAATCGGTTCAGTAGTTTTTGCGTGATGCTCGTTCAAACAAAGAAAACAGACAGACAAAAAATCCAAAAATTGGTGATATGAAATCAGGGATACCTAAAATCCATATCGTAACTTTTTTTTTGTTAATATCTTCAATGTACAGACAAACATTATATTACAGTTTTATAATAGGTTAGATTAATTTACTAGTGTTCACCTCGCAGCTTCGCAGCGTGGACCTATACACTGTACAAGGTCTTCGCCGGGTCGTCATACATTTTGTAAACGTCTCCTTTGTAGGAATACTTTGTGTACAGGGTGAAATTGATATCATTAGAATCCTTTTAAACTAAGAGTCTACCCATCAAACTGAACAACTTTTACCATGGGAGCAAACCGATTGGAGCAAATAAAAAATCTGCTGTTCCATACTAAACTGCAATGTCGACTCAAATGTATGCAACAGCTGATTTTTTTTCACTCCGATCGGTTTGCTGCCATACTAAAAGTTGTTTAGTTCAATGGGTAGACTCTTAGTTTAAAAGGATGCTAATGATCGTAAGCGAGTCTGCAGTCCGACTCGCACTTAGCCGATTTTCAGGTGGCCATTACCACAACTTTTTTTGAGGGCCGGATCCGCCACTGAATTTATAATTAAAAAAAGAAACTTACCAGAAATACAATCACCGTCAAACTCAAATTTTAATTTCTCCAGCGGCCTCTCCAAATCTTCCGCGCATTTCATCATGGCCACCGACATCTTATCGTCCAATCTGATCAATATTTCTACCGGCCTCTTCACGTTTTGACATTGAAACTTTATTTTTATCCCGTCTTTTATTTTACCATCCTTCGTTATTAACTGCGATACACTCTGATTAATAATACCACCGTCTATAAATTTAGCGATGTTATAGTCTATGGAATCTGGCGTATCGTCCGGTTTCAGTATAACATCATTATACGTAAAGTATAAGTTATCGCGACTAACGTTATGTTTTTCCATGAAATAGTCGAAAATTTGTGTTAATTTCTGGAACTTTCTTATATTGAATTTTACAAATTCAACGCTCATCCAGTATACTTTAACGGAGAGCTCCTCGTTGTCATCCAACGGATCGTTCTCTTCAACGATAACGACTTCAGGTTTTTTTTGACTGAACAACGCTTGGCTCGTTGACTGGTCTGGATAATCTTCAGTATTTCCAACACTGTATGTGGGAATATTGCTATAGTCGCCGTTATCCATGTCTTGATTCATTAAAGACATTAGGAAATCGACTATAGTGTTTCTATTCCGCCTTCTGCGACCTCTAGGACTTGGTGTACCTCTACCTCGACCTCTGCCTCGGCCTCGACCTCTGTTAGATGCGGCATTTGCATTTTTTCGTCTGTTAGGCGGCAAATTTTGGGCGGCTAAATCGGTGTTCTTACCTGAAGATCGCGTTGTTCGTCTTGAGTTTTGTGCGGGCGTTTCAATGGAATCATCAAGAATATCGCTCGTGGATGAAAGGCCAGTGTCTCCTTGGTAGTCCAGTGCAGTTTTCATCTTCTTTTTCGGTGAACATGTGTCGGATTTGTCCTTTTTTAAACTGTCGTCAAGATCAGTGGAGTCGTTTAATAAATTAGTTGTTTCGATTCTGTCTTCTTGGTAATTGTTTTTCATCTTTTGCAGTTTTAGCGCTGTGTTGCTGTAGCAATCGTCCTCTGAGTCTGATGACATTTTTGTTTGTATTTCAGCGGATATTTTTATCAAAAATTCAAAAAACAACACTCGTACAAAACACAATTTTTTCAAGTGACAGGTGAGCCGCTGAGGCTGAGCTGAGCGCTGAGTTGACAGGTGAAGTACGGAATCAAGGGTCCGTTTCATAACGTGTAAAAATCACTGGGAGTGTTTATCTATCTCAGTCTAGCATAGATATCTTCGTGTCCTTTTTTTTCACTTTCGTAACGGTCCCCCAAGTGATTTACACACGTTATGAATCGTACCCAATTAGATGTCAGATTTAGTGCTGCCAAATCCTAGCCAGTCTAAGTCGCCAAAAACTCTGACCAAATGGCCTAAAGGCGGGTAAATTTTGGTCTCGTTTAATCTTAACTGTAAAGCAACATTTACTCTTTGTTGTAATCTTATGGCGTCCCGCCAAACCGCTCAAACCTGCGCTACCACGACGGCAGGGCTGCGTTCACGACCTTTGGGTGCGGTTGTTTTTTCAACACGCTCTATGGTACGGAACCGTTCACCGAGGCTCGGAACGGCGTTAGTGCGAAAAGTTGCACTCGGGATGCACCTGAGGCGAGTGGGACGCGCGAGTCTAGTGTATAATGTTACGCTCTCATATCAAAATAAAATACATATTTTAAATTTCAATGCATTTTGGTTCTTGTTGGTAGTTTTTGAATCTATTTGATAAATTTGTGCTGTTTTTGGTACTTTTTGGTAGATTTTGGTAGCACAAACAACAAAAACTAAAAAACTACCAAAAACGAACTAAAACAAAACTAGGTAGGTTCTAGAAACTACCAAAAAGTAAACTATCCTAAAGACTCCGATGTTAAGCGGTGACTCCTGCTAATGTTTCTCAGCACACATTACACAAAAACATAGAACAAAATGGCGTAGTCCTATACAAATTAATATAAAAAAACAAGATGGCGGACGACTAAAAGTGAAGCTATGTTGTGTTTTCTTCATAAAAAACATTAGCAGGAGTCACACCTTTAAACCGAAAATGACATAACCACAACAATATTTAAAGAAGTGTTGCTTCAATGACTATTTATCAACAAATGAAATTCGCGTCTCGCATCGCAGTCGTGTTAGTTTGGTGGCCGAGTTTCGTGTCGTAGACGCTCCCGCTTCGCGTCTCTTGTCCCGCGTCGCAGTCGCCCATGTTTGAGCGCTCCTTTACGCATTTTTGGATTTTTTGTCGGTTTGTTTATTTGCTGGTCTGTTTGTTTCGAGCATCACGGAAAACTAATAAACCGATTTCTATGATTTTTTTTGTAACCTTATGATTTGACTTAAAATCCAGTAAGTATACCGGATGATTTTTTTTACCGTTCCGAAACTTTCAGGGGTGGTTCAGTTCAGACTATCAAACTGAACAATGTTTACTATGGAGCAAACCTGAAATTCCAAACAAAAAATCTGCTGCTCCATACTAAGCAGCAATGTCTACTAGACTCATAAGACTCATATGTATCAGACAGTTGACTTTTTTAACAAATTCAAATTTGCTTCCAAGACGAGACAACCAAGGCGGGTCGTCAAGTCGCCAATCGTATTTTTATGTCGCCGATAGACGTCCTGATAAGGCCTAAATAGCGCCAACTTGCCTAATCTGGTCACACTGGCCGCTCTGGCTAGACTCATTCAACCTCATTCAACCTTCATTCAAAATAATATTTTTTTTCTATCAACATAATGCAATGGCGTTTCGTTCGTAGCTATCAAGTTCATTAAACCGGCATGTTCCATATCAATATGTTTGATATCAATCAAAGTTAATCTTGTTTGTTCGAGACATGAAAAAACTACGTTCTAACTAATACTGTACCTACAGCGATTAGGTAGGTCAAAAACACGATATTCCATATAATATTTTTTCTTTTGCACAATGTGTAAAATAAAGAATATGTCATATTCCTATTGACATTGTAGCTCATATCACTATAGCATTAATAAAACGAAATCCAGCGACAAAGGACACTGGGCAAAAATGTATGGACACTGGTCCACATATCATTAAGAATATGTCCAAGGTCGAAGGCACTGGTCCAAGAGCCCCCAGCTATGGCACAGGTAGGAACAGTTAGAGTAAGAGGATACCCTAACGTACACGTTTGTACACGTTTTGTATAGCTTTATGTGTCGCCGTACGTACATGTATGGTGAGCAAAGGACATCAAAATACTTTCGAGAAAAAAAAAGATGTACAGGATGTTTAGTTTTTACATGGTTGTTTGGAGGAACTGAGGTGGAAGGATCCTCCATAGAAAAGGGAAGTACTTCCGCCAGGCTAGGTGTGTGTGATGCGGGGACCGGCCGTGGCCATGTTGATATTTGTCGGAACCTTGTATTATACAGAGTCATTTTTAATATGCTGAAACTTTTAAGGGTATTATCAGATCAGACCATCATCAAACTGAACAACTTTCTCTATGGAACCAACATCGAAATCGCGAAAAAAAATTTACTGTCTTATACATTTGGCTCAAGAAGTTTTGCAGTTTTGTATGGAAGAGCCGATTTTTTTTTTCACGATTTCGATGTTTGTGCCCTAGAGAAAGTTGTTCAGTTTGACGATCAGGAGTGCGATTTTTGAATCTCATACGTTGAACTCAGCATTTGAAAATGTATGGAGATACCTACGCATGTTTCTTCTGCTGATTTGACTTTCAAAAATCGCACTCCTGGAGTATGATTTTTGAAAGGCAAATCAGCAGTAGAAAGATGCATATTTCCATAGTAATTTTGACATTTTCAACTGCTGAGCTCAGCGAATGTGATTAAAAAATCGCACTCCTGGTCGGATGACGTGACTTTGACGTTACCATAGAGAAATTACGCGCTCCCCTAGTGGTGAGACCTTTAAAATTGTCTATGCTTATGGCCGGAACACGGATAATAGAAATAGGTAAGTAATAGAAATAGGTAATAATAGAAATACCAAAGTACCTTGCGTTTAAAAATCTATAAAACTATTTGTAAAGTTACGTGGAACAGCGTTGTTTCATAATTATTTATGGATGAAAAGATTTATTAATTAAATCCACGATAACATAGTTTTAGCATTATCACGCACGTCAAAAGGTATTAGATTCCCATTTCCGCTGATATTGTCAAGATTTATTGCTTCTATTGCTTACGTCAATAAAAGTTGATAGAAATATTTTTATGTGCGTTTTATTAAAACTGATTTTTATAGTATTAATAAACGATCACTTTTGTTGTAAGGAGGTTTATGGATGAAGAATTTCAATACGTAATAATGAACTTACAATAGTAGCTATAAAACAATATTATGCACTCTCTAGTCTAGAACCATTGTCACGGCAAAATATTTCTAAAGCCTACACCCTACACACCTAACTATTAGGTATGTACTACCACAGGGCTGCGTTCAGAACCTACGCCCCAGGTGCACCCCGAGAGCAACTTTTCGCAGTAACACCGTTCCGAGGCTCGGTGAAAAGAGCTCTTTACAACTCGGTTGTCACAACTCAACCGTTCCGAACCTCTGACGGGTTGCAACTTTTAACCATCAAATTCGATGGTTAAAAACACTCTGACCTTTTAATTATCTGTGGTTACTTGACTTTTCGCGCGTTTTGAATAAAAGTTTGTTTTTCAAACTATTTTTATTCACTTTTTGATTTGCTAACATGGAAAATGAGTTTTTTTTTATTGTATTTGGAAATGATGGAAGCCCTGGAAGCCCATATTACTTTAAATGTCAAAATTTGAGGTTATAAAACAACCGTTCCGTACCTCATAGCGAGTTAAAAATTGGCGCGTTCGTTCCGTACCTTAGAGCGAGTTGAAAAACAACCGTACCTAAAGGTCGTGAACGCACCCCTGAGTACTATAATTAGGTTCTACGTCCTAGAAATAGTATATACACACAGGATGTCCCAAAACTCAACGTCAAGCCATAAACAAAAGCCAACGTCAAGCCGAAGTTGGTCCCTGAACTGCTTTGAGTATATCAATTTTATTGGTCCAAGCTGGACAGTCATAAACTCACCTATCTCCTGTTTTCGGCTTGAATGACGTTGAGTTTTCTGACACCCTGTATAGGTATATAATAAATGTTTATTTTCTTCTACAAACATTATTACAACTATAAGAATAATTACCTACCTACATTTTCCAGATCATACCTTTTGCGTAACTATAGTAAATCCTATAGTAGATTATGGGACCTCAAGGTCCACTTGGATCCTAAACACAGCTGTTAAAAGGTGATTCTAACATTTCTATTAGCATGGAAGCTACTACCTATTAATATTTAGGACACCTTTTATACTACCTGCTAACATTGACTAAAAAGTACCAATGGATATTGTGTTATGTTCAAAGAGATTATACCTAAAAATAAAGAGGTCCTTGATCTTAGGTTATGTCTTATAGCCCAGTCATTTTACGGAGTTTTGTTAGGCGGGGTAGGGAGTAATTACTAATTGGACTTCTAAACTGTAACAGGAACCATTAAGTGACAAAAGGACTATCTTAAAGCATATTAAAAAAAAATCGCTACGCAACATAAAAATCAAAATTATGTAAATTATTAATATTAATACCAATGCACTCATTTGACTTAGATTTAACAATATAAATCATTTTTGAGCAATAAAATAGGCAATGAACTTTTAAAAATTAGGTATTTATTAGAAAATACGAATGTATTTTTCAAAACCTTCTAAGTAGACAAAAATATTCACACCATGTTTGTAGTATGTATAATGGTAAAGCTTTAAATATGAGTAAAAAAAATTTTCCATCAGGTTTTTTAGAACGAGATAATGGCTAAATTTTAAAATTGGAACTGTTGCTGACGTGATTTTTTTTTAATTTTGTTACATTTCTAAGCTCGAATTGGCTCTTCAATATTATACCGAAAAAAAATGTCAATTAGTAATTAGTCCCGGCTCAAACCGTAAAATGACTGGGCCATTATGTGGGTGTGTATTATGTGTTGGCGTGTGAATGTAATGATCTGTAGGCCTCGCATGCCACCCCCGAGAAAACGATAAAAATCGAGATTTGCCTCCATCCTTATTAATTTACGTGTGCCAGAAAGAGCGCGCATGACGTTTTTCTCGTTTAAACGCTTTCTCGTGGGTGGCATGATAGCCGTGCTGGGGTTTTTGGTGGGAGTGTTTTAGTGAGGGCGTATGAGAGTGTGGGTGACATGAGAAATATATAAGTTACCTTTTTCAAATAACACTGCACATCAAAACGCTATCCCTCTCTTTGTGACGATATCGTCACATTTTCTTAGTAAATAGTTGTCACTAGGTCTATCACCCGTCTGCGCTCGTCATACTCTCATGTGGCGCACCACGTTTGATTATCGTGCTAGTTCTAGTATGTAGGTACTAGGTAATGATAAAAGGGAAACCTTCCGGATCGATTTAAATACATTTTAATAGACTCACTTACATTTCCTCAATAATTATACAAAAAAATCGGAGCGGCACGGATTTGCGTATAGGAGAGCCGGACGGAAGTGACAGGTGACAGCTGTCAGTATTGACAGATGACAGCCTCCGAGTGCAGCCAAAGGGGCGATCCATAGATCACGCCGAGGGGTCCGCCAAAAATCACATTTCCGCTTACAGACCTCATCATCATCATCATCTCTGCCGATGGACGTCCACTGCTGGACATAGGCCTCCCCCAAGGATCGCCATAGCGACCGGTCCTGCGCTGCCCTCATCCAACGGGATCCCGCCGCCTTCACAAGGTCGTCGGTCCACCGTGTGCGGGGCCTACCCACGCTACGCTTTCCGGTACGCGGTCGCCACTCGAGAACTTTTCGGCCCCATCGGCCATCGGTTCTGCGAGCAATATGCCCCGCCCACTGCCACTTTAATTTAGCAATTCTTTGGGCTATGTCAGTTACTCTGGTTCTTCTGCGGATCTCTTCATTTCTGATTCGATCTCGCAGGGAAACTCCGAGCATAGCCCTCTCCATTGCTCTTTGGGTGACTTTCAGCCTTTTTATGAGGCCTTTTTATACTTCAATGAGCCTGTAGGCTTAGCATGCAAAAACATGCGCGTATGATGACGTTCTTGTTTTGTCGATTTGACGTGCGTGACATGCTAGGTCTGCTGCTTAGAGTTATGTTAGCTAATTACATCATCATCATCATCATATCATAGTCGTCCACTGCTGACATAGGCCTGACTGATATAGGGCTCCCCCAAAATGGGGGGATTTGCCATAATCGCCACTCCTGGCAGGCGGGTTGGCGATCGCAGTTGGATTGAATGTGTGTACTCATAGGATGCTGCTGCCCATACTTCGGTACATCCCATAGCCGCCTTTTACGACACCCAAGCCACGGGAGGAAATGGGGTGGTGCTATTTTTAGCCGACACCACACGGAATATCAAATAAGAAAATTTGAGTTTTGGGCAAGTTCCCACAGTGCTAGCATTATGTCGCACACTGTCATAATGCTGGCACTGTAAGAACTTGCCTACAACTTGCCTATTTGTCAAATAGGCCAAGTCACTTGCCAGCATTATGTCGCACACTGTCATATTGCTGGCACTGTAAGAACTTGCCTACAACTTGCCTATTTGTCAAATAGGCCAAGTCAAGTGCCAGCATTAAAATCAAATGTTGTCCATTCCTCAGCACTTCAGCTTGCTAATTATAGAGCAATTTAGATTAAAGAGTACCACTTTAGATCTCTGATATTAAATACCTAATCGCTGATGATTATCTCAATAGATGACTTATCAACTAAAATGGCAGGTAACATCAATTGAATCTTAATTAATTTATCATCCAATTAAATTTCTTGTCAGATTGTAGTTAATTAAAACAAGATTTTTATCGGCTCATGGGTTATCGCCCTGATAGTCTGGTTAGGACTGAGTCAGACACAGACAGACTCAGATTGAAGAGTTCGAGTGAAGACGGTTCCAGTATGGGTCCTTTTCCACCAGAGACGTGCGAGGTAGCGAGGCGGTGAGAGAGAAAACAATCCGCCAATAGCGCGCTCGCTCGATCACGTCATTGGGAAATTGAAGCACTCTCATTGGACGATTTTTTCCTCGCTCACCGCCTCGCTACCTCGCACATATCTGGTGGAAACGCAGCCTAAGGGTAGCAATTCATGCAAAACAAAACGAGAAAACTGTCATGTGCGCTTACATTATTGGCATGCGTAAAGTAACGAAGACATTATACACCTCGATCTTTATAAAATCGTCGGCGGCATGTGCTAGGCCTGCAAAGGCGTGACGAGCGTGCGAGAACGAATCTCGTAAAAGCGCGGGAAGAGATAATTTACTAAGTACGATGGCGTGCATGCATACTAGGGGGCAGTAGATTCCAGAGCATAACTACATCAATAAGAAATGTGAAAGTGCCTACTGTGACCTATCAAAAGCCTTTGACTGCCTAAGACACGATGTGCTGATACATAAACTAGAATACTATGGATTTACAGATATAGAACTAAGTCTTTTACGGTCGTATCTAGAAAATATAACAAAGTAGTTACTGTGAACAAACAGGACTCTTCACTAGGATCAGTAGACATAGGAGTTCCTCAAGGATCAATCTTAGGACCAGTCTTGTTTCTTGTCTCTGATCGTTTATATAAACGATCTTGCCAGCTGTGTACCCGATTGGGCTGTCATTAATCTATTTGCGGATGATACGCACATAGGGATTAAAGATAAATGTCAAATAAATCTAGATGGTAAAACGGACCAAATTTTAAAAATACTAAGGGACTGGTTTGCTGCAAACGGTATAATTTTAAATGCAGATAAAAGCTTGGTTATGAAATACCGTTCTAGAGAGGGATTACGTAGAGAAATAGGTAGTATAAATGAGATAACATTCTTGGGTTACACTATAGACTCTACTATAAGTCACAAAGCGCATATAGACAAAATGTGCAAGAAATTATCAGGCGCAAACTATGTCCTGTTCAAATTAAAACCTTTATTAGATAGGAAAACTTTAATAACAGTATACTACGCTTACACACACTCTATTTTAAACTATGCTATAACGGTATAGGGCAATGCATTTGAAATAAACAAAGTTTTTAAACATCAATAGAGATCAATTAGGATTATAAATGTATTACACAGGCGCACATCCGTGAAACAATATTTTAAGAAATGTCAAATAATGACAGTTATATCCCTATACATATATAACAGTTTATTAGAGGTACATACGGAGAAAGATGACTATACCAAAAATATGGATATACATAATTACAACTTGAGAAATAAAGAGAATTTACGACATCCGAGGACTAGACTAGACAAAGTCATGAAACAGGGAAATTTTATAGAAATAAAAATGTATAACAATCTACCACTAGAAATAACCGAACTCCCCGTCCCTGAATTCAAAAACAAAATTAAAAAATTTCTGCATAGCATTATGCTCACGACTATAATCCCCGAGGGGGGATTTCTGCATAATCATCCATTTTACGGTTTAAATGAGTACATGGACATAAATCTCACCGTAGACCTATTCTTAAATAATAATTAATGATAAGTGACAAACCTTGGGGCTATTTTTTATGTTTTGTGGTGTGACACTATGATTTGATTTTAGTATAATATTGTATTTTATGTAGTTATATTATTGTTAATAGAAATTGCTCTTTACTTTATAATTTACGAGCGCTAACCCGCGACTTTGTCCGCTCAAATTATATACCAGATTTTAAGTCAGATAATAAGCTATAAAACAAAAAGTTTCATCAAAATCGGTTCAGTAGTTTTTGCGTGATGCTCGTTCAAACAAATAAACAAACACACAAACAAACAGACAGACAAAAAATCCAAAAATTGGTGATATGGAATCAGGGATATCTAAAAACCATATCGTAACTTTTTTTTTGTTAATATCTTCAATGTACAGACAAACTTACTGTTACAGTTTTATAATAGTTTAGATAATCAATTGCTTATTTGTAGTTGAGAAATACCCAGTTTATTATATCGTCCAGATTAGGATATTCTATCGGGGCACAATAAAACACGTTCACTCGATACCACGGTTTATTCGAAGAGAGATAAATTAATCTACCTACATAATTCCTTAGAAAACTAATAACTACCGCATACATCACAGTAATATTTTATTTTTTTACATTTTTCACCCTGTAAACTTAACGTACAAGGCCAATAAAATTTTCATTTCTGATTTCCAATGAGTTTTTAAAAAAGTCATTGCTGATTTCTGAATATGTACCTATGCCACCTTCCCTGGCATAACTACCTAAGTACATTTTTGGAATTCGATAATAAGCTAAAACAATGTCAAAATGAAATTACTTTATCATCACACGTGATTATCACATGAAAAAGCGCGTGCGTTTATTTTGTTGGAAAACAACAAAATTGATTTCCTAGAGCAAATTTTACGATAAAACGTGTTATCAACCAAATTTAATAAATTAGTTTATTGTTTTGACAAGTTTTATCATAGATGTATATTTAGTGATAAATGATAAAAAATCTTTTTATTGAATGACTTTTCCGTGTTCGTAAAAGTACCTACGTATTTTTAAATCATTCATCATCCATCACTCATCATCATCAGCCTATAATCCCATCAAGCTCTTATATACATACCAGACACAATTTACATATAAACATGTTATCGGGTACATACTTTCTCCACTTTACGTGTAGCGGACCTCCACTAAGTAAGACACATGTTACACTACATGTAGGCTAAAAAATTGTTTTTCAATATTTAATTTTACCACTTTATCAGGGCGTGATTAATGTGTATACCCATGCCAAATTCCAGCTTTCTAGTACTAAGAGTCTCTGAGCTATGCCGCGGATAGACGGACAGACAGACAGACAAACGGACGGACATGGCTAACAACAAACAACGACAACAAACCACAGATTAATAATAAGTTACTATTGGTATTGGTTGAGCGGGCTCATTTTCCGCAACTCGACGACTTAGGCGATTATTTTGCGTTAGGTGGGAATGACTACTCCTGCCACCCTAACTCCTCCAGGAAGCCCACCATCTTGTTAATGCGTCCGAAGACTTCTGGACTTCTCTTCTCTTCCGGTGATCCGAGGTGTTTTGCCCGATAGTGAGCTAGCCCGTTGCATTCCAACAGCACGTGCGGAGCCGATTCTTCAACCTCCATACATACCCTGCATAGAGGACTGTTAGTAACACCAATATTCAACAGATGTTTGTTAAAAGGACCGTGACCAGTCAGGGCTCCAGTAACTAGGTGTAATTGAGATCTCCTGAGACGCAAGAGGCTCCTAGTGAGGCTGATAAGTTACTACGTAACGAAACTATACCTAAGTGGGCGTCCACGCAAAAAGGTTCTAGTTGTCGTGTTTTGAGTTAAGGCAGGTTTTGATTTGGCATCTAGATCAGTCACATGATCATATGGAATACTATAAAAAAAGGTGGGTTAAAATACCGACCACTGGACCCTTCTTGCGTGGACGCCCACTAAGGGTTCCTTGTTGACTACGGGACTCTGAAAAGCATACTCGCGCGAAATCATGCTAAGAGGGAAGGGCTACGATAGGAAGGGGTGACCTGCCAGACACAAACAGAATTCCGAATCAGAATTGTGATTTTGTATGTTATGTGGAATTGTGGATTTGAAACCTCCGCAATTCCGAACGGAATTCTGGAGGCGGCAAATCTATACGAAATCGTAATAAAATTCTGATTCCAAATTCCGTATGTGTGTCGCAGGTCTAAATCAACTCGTTCAATTGATAGTAAGCTGTCAATAACCATTGTATTTTCCTGTTTTCAGCTCAAACCCTTGCTATTCTGTTGGTGATCGGCGCGGCAGTGGCCAAGCCGATGGCTGGTGTCGACCCAAACACTCTGCACTGTGACCCCGAAGGCCAAGTAAGTTACATTTACGAAGACAAATACTTAATTAACAACAAACATAGCTTTACTAATAGACACTACCAGTACAATAAGACTAGGAAAATAATTCCTCTCGTCAATATTCGTTTGCGCAGAGTCCCCCGACAACATCCGAAGTCGTTTAGTAATCAAGTCGGATAGCAGATAGATTACATTCTGAAAAATACTAACTACACCACATTATTGTAAGCCACAGAACTTTATAATAAGAGGGGTTAGAAATGCAAAGGACACGGCTATGCAATGATTTGCATAACATCGTAAGGTGCGCAACGTGGTTCGATAGAGGGCATAAGTAGTTGTAGCAGCGTGAGGTGAGTGGGAAGACAAGTGGTGACAGTCGTCTCCGAAGCAAAAGTGCTACTTCACATTTTATAACCCCTCTTTTATAATGTTCTGTGGGAGGAACTTATAAATCTGCACGGCTAGCATGGCATCCACGACAAAGCGTTTAAACGAGAAAAGCATACGTAAAATAATAAAGATTGAGGCACATCTCGATTTTTATCGTTTTCTCGGGGGTGGCATGCGTGGCCTACTGGTACTACTGTACTAATTTCGATCTTCTCTTTTTCCAGGAATTTCTTCTGCTCCCACATTTCACAGACTGCTCTAAATTCTTCATGTGCGCTCACGGGAAGGAGGTAGAATTCTCCTGCAATGGCGGCACGGTCTTCGACTTCGAGCTGCAGGTAAGGAAACCTTTATAAAACTGGTTATAGATGCCATGTAAATATGCATAAAAAGTCATTGCCCTCTCTGTACAATGTTCTCGTTTGATCGGAAACGTGTAACGTATTGACGTAGGCGACATGTCGCCATGTTCGCATTTTACACCCTTTTTTCAGAACCCTACCTATATTTTATTTTAATTCTTAAATAAACATTGGTTAGGCTAATGGGTACCTAAAGTACCTAACCTAAATTCAATACTATTAACACAGAGTACTATAACTACCTATTATATTTGGTACCTATACCTACCTAGTGAATAACTTGCGTTAAACTGGATAACGTCATGATTTCTACGAACTTTTGGTTATTTCCATTACTTTTCTGATAATTATCTAAGTACCTAATTACGTTATTGCCAACAATTTATTATTTAATTAGTTTTTCCATTTAATCGTGCGTGATCACACTATCAACAGTCATGTTATTGTTGATAACAGGCATGTGCTTAGAAACGTGGTGGGTAGATAAATTATGGTGCCTAGACAGGTAGATATCGTTACATTATAATAATTTTTAAGTGTTAACAAAGGAATTAGGATAAACTGGGGACAAATATACTTTGGTCTGTAGGAATATAAAAAACAACTGTCAAAATCAATGGAAAAGGCAGCCAAGCAAATATCCTTCTAATGAATCCTAACTTTGCATTTTCAGTATTTTTGAAATAACTCAAGATAATCTATACTTATAAAAGAGTTCCGTGTCTGACTGACTGACAGACAACGCACAGTAGGTCATTTTACGGTTTGAGCCGGGACTAATTAGTAATTGACATTTTTTTTTCGGTATAATATTGAAGAGCCAATTTGAGCCTAGAAATGTACCAAAATTAAAAAAAAAATTACGTCAGCAACAGTTCCAATTTTAAAATTAAGCTATTATCTCGTTCTGAAAAACCTGATGGTACATTTTTTTTGCTCTTATTTAAGGCTTTACCACTATTCATACTACAAACATGGTGTGAATATTTTTATCTACTTAGAAGGTTTTGAAAAATACAATCGTTTTTTCAAATAAATATCTTTTTTTTTTTTATTTCAATGCCTATTTTATTGCTCAAAAATAATTATATTGTTAAATCTAAGTCAAATGATTGCATTGGTGCTAATATTATTAATTTAAAAGCCTTCTGGGACACACAATTTTGATTTCAATGTTGCGTAGCGAATTTTTTTAAAATATGTTTTAAGATAGTCTTTTTGTCACTAAATGGTGCCGGTTATAGTTTAAAAGTTTAATTAGTAATTACTTCCTACCCCGTCTAAAAAAACTTTCGTGAAATGACTGGGCTACAGCCTAAACCGCTGAAGATAGAAACATGAAATTTTGAATATGTGTTCTACACAGGATGTAGGGGTGCACTAAGAAAGGATTTTTCGAAAATCTACACCTAAAGGGGTAATTCACGCCGAAAAAGTCGTGGGTCAAAAGCTCGTAGTACTTACATAAGTTCCAAAAAACTAATTGGTCCAAGGCGGTCTGGATGGGGATCGAACCATCGTCTCCTGCACGGCAGGCCTTACTGGCCGCTGGCCACTGTACCACCACGTTATTTTTAGCGTTAAAACGGGACCCTATTACTAAGCCTACGTTGTCCGCCCGTCCGTCCGTCCTACCTATTTAGGACTTTAACTTTTGAACCGTAATAGCTGGAAAGTTGAAATTATCACAGAATATGCGTTATTACGGCAATTTGTTAACAAATAAATAAAGGAATTAATTCGGATTTTAATTTATGTAACAAACTCACTGCGCCATGTTTTAAAGATAGTGATGCTGTGTACACACGGCGACACATTGTTGATGTGTCGCCGTGAGTACATGTGTAATTTGATTACAATCTAGTTCTACATATCTTATTGCTTTGTAAATGGTTTCATCTTGACTGTAATCTGTACGTGTACCTATACAATACAAAATATAAAAATGACAGAAAGTTAAAAATTAATGGGCATTCTCATGCAAGAAACTAGTTTATATCAACGTTTTTTCTCCTCACTCTATCATCTTATCAGCCATTAAACGTCCACGGCTGGACATAAGCCTCCCCCAAAATGGGGAGATTTGCCATAATCGCCACGCTTGGCAGGCGGGTTGGCGATCGCAGTTGGATCGAATCAATGTGTGTACTCAGAGGATGCTGCTGCCCATCCTTCAGTAGATCCCTTAGTCGCCTTTTACGACACCCACGGGAGGAAATGGGATGGTGCTATTCTTAGCCGACACCACACGGCCTATTCTTAGCCTATCTCTATTCTCACTCTATCGTTAAAACAGTAATAAATACTATCGTCAAACTTGGTTTGATTATTGAGCAAACTCTACAAAACAATAAAAACCAGCCAAGTGAGAGTCGGTCTCGCGCTAAAGGTCCCGAAGAAAACTAAACTTTTTTCCAAGTTAATAATAATGATGTGTGTGGTGGTGTGGTACGGAACCCTTGGTGAGCGAGTAGCCCGACTCGCACTTTACCGGGTTTCATTCAAATAACTCTAGAAATAATGAATAGAAAATTCTGAAAACTTTATGAAAGCTCCAAATGGTTTTCGAGTTCTGGTACCTTTCATAAAATGACATTTATTTATTTCTGTTGTCCAACGCGAAGACTTTCGTCTTTCAAATCGGTCTTTTGATAACCCTATTTTTATTTTATTTTATTTGTTGTCCAGGGCTGTGACTGGGAGTGGTCGGCGACGTGTACCCTGCGTACGGATGAACCCGAGGAGGACGAGGACATTGAAGGGTCGGGGGAGGAGTCCGGCGACGAGTCAGGGGACTACGAGTGGGAGAGCTTCGCTGAGGCCGCTCCTAAGGCCAGCCCGTTGGGTTCGTACTGATTGTGTTAACTATTTTTTAAGACGCCCCCACTATGTAAACGCTGGGCTAGGGCATATTTTGTTGGTTTTTAGAAGCTATCTTCTGCTTATTTGAAAGATATACAAATTAATAAAAAATATAGCAATGGTCTTCAACATCTCGACTTTATTTGCTATGAAGTATATTTATTATTTTTCTATAACATACATTATGAAATCTGTGTTCAAAGGAAAGCCTAAATAAATATTCTTTATTTGCACACCAAGAATAGACAAATACAATTATGTGGCACATTATACTGTGTGTTACTCATGGGGTGATGTGTACCAGACCCCCCCACCTGCGCCCCAATTTTTAAGCCAATCCAAAAAATGTAACCTTCATTTTCCAGGTGCCCTAGCGAGTCTCACAGGCCAGATCCGTGCCCAAAGGAAGGTCTTAATTCAAGAGGCAGAGGCCCAAGCAGCCGAGTTCAGTGCTGTACTTGACTGTAGCAGATCAGACGTCGCTGCCAAGCAAGTGCCTTACAAGTGAGTAGATAAATAAATAAAAAATTATTTAGGGTGACCATCGCTTCCTGGGTTCTCGGAAATTTCCAGATAATAATTTTTTTAGTAAACTATATTTTCGAGCGTGAAACTCATACTAAATTACTAATCATTTAATTTTATTCAAAATCTCAAAATTATTAATGATAATTTCAATGGTTGTTGAGACCATCAAACTGAACAACTTTTACAACGGGAGCAAAAATCCCACAAAAGAAAATCTGCTATTCCATATTAAACTGCAATGCCTACATGGCTCTTAGTGGGATCACACACGATGACGCATGACGGAGCGGCAGACGTCAGTCCGTCATTTGTGAAGCAAGGAGTTTGTTGAAACCGCACGTAGAAGTACACACGGTGCGTCAATCCGTCACCGTGTGTGCTTCTACGTGCGGTTTCATACAACTCCTTGCTTCACAAATGACGGATTGACGTCTGCCGCTCCGCCAATGCGTCATCGTGTGTGATCCCACTTATGTTAACAGATTTTTTGCGATTTCATGTTTGCTCCTATAATAAAATTTGTTCACCCGGATGGTCTGAACTGAATTACTCCTGAAAAGTCAAAAAAAGCCAGTAGTTATACACACAGTATATTTTGAAAAAATAAAAATAATATTATTGACATATTTATGATATAGTTTAGCTGATTGATTGATTGTTTGTTTTTATTCTAGGGGTGACTGCCAACGGTACTGGCGATGCCTCAACGGCCTACCCGAAACAGTCTTCTGCTCAGACGGCTTATTCTTCAACGAGAAGTCACAGCAATGCGACTTCGAAGCCAACGTGAGGTGCGATGTCAACCACGAGTACGAACTCGAAGGCGAATTCATCGTTTACAAATAGATTTATAATTATACAAGACAATTTAGGAGCAATCTCTAACTAGATACTTTTAGGGAGTTTGTGTGATTTTTTCAACAAGATAACTACAATTTACTTACATAAGGAAATAAATAAATAATAAATAAATAAATAAATAAGTACGTATTACATTAAGTACGTAAGTGCGTGCGAAGTACTTTAGTGTTATCAATGATGAGGTCTGTTGATTACTGGTTAACGATAAATCATCTATCGTTAATCAGTAATCTATCTATCATAGATGTCATTCATTATCAGTTTTAAATCTGTCATTATTTGTATGTCTATAATTTTGATAAATATGATAAAATCTAGACATATTTTATATATTTATTGCATTTAGGTAGGTACTAATCATTGTAGTCTATGTCCGCATTTAAGTTGAGCAATTTTTTTTAATTACGTTATTCGTTGAACATGTTTGCTGTAAAAAAATATATTAATAAAATAATAATTAATTCCATGGCACACCCACATAAAAAAACTATACTAAATAAGTAAATAAATTACTCAACCTTCATTAGTTATACCTAGTAAAATAAAAAATGGAAAAACCAAAACAAAAAAATAATTATCTACTCTAGAATTAAACATTTTAACGGGTTTTTACCGCGTTTTGGTATATTTCAAAAACTGTATCATTATCTACGTTAAAAACTTCACACAATCTCCTGAATAAGGAGTGGTATATCGATAAGTATACAGTTAGTTAATTAATTAGTGTAAATACTTAAAAAAATCATTAAAACAAGTTTGAGATCGCATAGAAATTATTCACATTTAATAGCGTTTTTATATTCAATTTTTATTGATGAAATTCACTCTTTTTTGTTTGAATATTAACATTTGACGGTTTCATTTATTTCATCATTAAATAATAAATGTATTTGTTATGTAAATAAATAATAATAATAATAAAACAAATGTTAAATAGTGTAGTCGTTGTTTTTGCCCCTATATTGTCGATTTGTAATAAACGTCCATCATTAATGTCGGTTTTTAATTTAATTAAGAATCTACTTTCAAAAGTCAACAGCAGCAGTTTAAAAAATATATCAAATTAACACAAAACCGTTTTACAGAACTGATAGATAGACTTTACTGTAATATTTTGAAGAATGGGCTACTGTGAAAAACAAATTCAATGAGGGATTTTCCAGAAGAAAAAAAAAGTTAGTTCCTAATTTCTCAATAGATGGCGTTGACCAGAGAGGGGTCCAATAGGTATGAGCAAATATATTAATTAATATTAATAATAAAAATACACAGTACAAGTTATTAACAATCTGGGTGTTATTGACGACCCGGTTGGTGAACTGTCAAACCAGGGTCCTGGGTTCGAGTGCCGGTTCGGTCATGGATGTTATATGTTTGTGCCGTTGTTGAATAGCAAATAGCGATTAACAAAAAGCCTAAGGCTTACTTGGGTTCATTACAAAGTATGTGCCTGTGAGCGTTATTTGTTATTTATTTATTGTCTGACAAAAACGAATAAAGTATCAGACTTGGCTGTATGGGCTTCGTATCCATTTTGAATAAACGAAAAATATTTAAATTGGATACTTCACTTTTCAATATAAAGAATATTGAAATTGCTTTGCTAATAAAGAGCGAAATTTTTCGTCTATGGCTTTGCTTTTCATTCGAGGAATCTGACGTACGATTTCAATATTTCCGGTTTATTTTTATTGAAATTCTCAGTTTCTATTTCATTTTTGTAGTTTGTTATTGTTTCTCGTTTATTGTTCGTATATTCAAAATGGATACGTAGCCCGTACAGCCACGGCCGATACTCGATTCGTTGTTGACGGACAATAACACCCAGATTGCTAAATAAAAAACCAACAACAATAAGAAAGGGTTTGTACTGTGTATTGTTGGAGTATAACAAAAATAAATCTATCTTACTTCAACACTATGTCTGTCTTTATCTAACTCGTAAATATTGTTTTTATTGAACAGAGCCCTATGCAACCACTTAACTAAAATCCCTGCATCCCTGCAGTCTGCGTATTCACTTAGTCCGGCATGGTACCGCATGCCTCTCATAATATTAGTGAAATACACCTTCCAAGATATATAAGTAAAAGGATAATAAACGATTATTATTGATATCCTTAACTTGGTCTTTCCTTTGATGTCCATGTAACCCCAACAAGTATTTTTAGTATAAATATTAATTAATATATTTGCTCATACCTATTGGACCCCTCTCCGGTCAACGCCATCTATCAAGAAATTAGGTACTAACTTTTTTATTTTTTTTGCTTTTGGAAAATCCCTCATTAGGATAGAATCAAAGACCTTCCGAATTCGGTCGGTTAATATTGGTCGCAAAAATGTTTGGCCGCTAACTTCACATAGGTCCCCGTCAGTGAGAGCCATAGAATATTAATAATGTTCTGTGGTGAGAGCCTGGCAGGCGGTTTCGCCCAGTGTTGCCAGAAGGTTACTTTTGTAACCTTTTAGGCGATTTTTAGCTCCGTCAGGTTACTTTTAGGTTACACAATTCAAAAGGTTACTTTTAGGTGATTTTTCCGAATTTGTATACTCAATTTTAAAATTCTTATTTTTCCATGAAATGGAACGCTTTTTAATATTTTTTGCAATGTTCCATACCGCATAACGTTCATAACATAGTGAATGCAACTCCTAGAAATACGTTTTTCTCTCTCGCACTAATGCGTACCAAATCGGAGACCAAATCACAAATTTCAACTACAAAATCATGTCAAGACTATGCCTGCCTTTTTTTAAGTCCAAGGGATCGAGCCCATACAACCATGTCAGACGTAAAGTTTCATATTTTCGATTAAAATGATTCGTTAAATAATGAAATATTCAATCAAAAGATGCGTTGGCAGTCTTGATCTTTAAAATAATAAAGAGAGATCTTTATTATTTTAATAAAACACTTTTTGAAATTTTGACCTTTATTCGCACAGACCGTAACGCCATCTATCGATCCCCTAGAAAACCAAAAGTAAAAAGCTCTGTGATAATACAAAATGAGCTTGTACCAAAGAGTAATATAAGTATATTAGAAAAGAGAGCCCACTCGTGGCAACATTATGCATCCACCTTATGTCAAATTGAAGGCTAGCTAGCGCCATCTATGTTTCATCTATAATTCAACCTATACTATACATACCTACTTATATCTACTCATACCGATGGATATTATTGTTTTGAATGCTAGATTTCGTTCAATCCCGCACCGATCGAGTGAAATTCCAGTATCCTTACTATTCCTGTACTCTAAACATTGGTAAGAAAACAACAGAAACTCCAGAACATCACTAAATCGGCACGAAATTGAAAGAAAACTACAAACAACCCGCACGTTAGGCAAGATAGGTAGCCATTTTGTGAATTTGTCAATAATGTCAATTAGACATTGACATAGACAATAAAATCTTTTTTCTCATAGTTCTGCGAAATAGTTAATAGATGGCAGCACATTCTATGCAAACTGAATCAGAAAAACCCACCAAAAGGCGAATGTCCTCCGCCTGGCTTGTACGGAGAAGAGGTAAATACCTACTTAAGTGCGATAGCTACTGAGTGGGAGACTGAATGCTAGAGAATGTGAGCATTTATTGTCGTTTTCCACGACACAATAGGGTGAGGTAAACATTTGGTGGAGGGCAGGGACGAAGTGACCGTACTGTAGGTATATAACTTGTGTAGTACAGTCAACATCAAAAGTTAGTGTGGATGCTTGACGAAACGTGTTGTGGATTACCTATCATCATCACAGCCTATATACGTCCCACAGCAGGGTACAGGCCTACCCTCAGGGAGGGTGTATGTAAGTACGTTAGTGTAGTACCACGCGTGCACAATGCGGTGCGGTACACTTCACATACGCAGCGTATGGTTTCCTACGCATCGGAATTTCTTTTTCAGCAGCTTTTATGTTGGTAAGCTCGCCCTTTGTAATTGTCTATTATGTTGTTTTCATGTATATTTCCGTGTGTACAATAAAGTGTTAAAATAAATAATCATAAATAAATAAAATAGGTTTCCTCGCGATGTCTTCCTTCACCGTTTGTAAGTAAGTTAGAAAAACCCATTGGTTCGGTTGACATAGTACAAAATAGATTAGTTTTTTAACATCAAAAAGTAAATTATAGTTTTATTATTGGCTTTAAGTGAAGTTCATTCAACGCTCTTTCACGACACGTCTAAAACTCTGTGTGTATCACAAAAATACTATTATTTTAATTGTACAAACAAAATGAAATACAATACTTTATTTATATTTAATGGACTCTTGCTTGTGGGTTAGCACTGCATTTCCACCAGTGTCAAGTGTTTATGGGAGAATCTATCCCAATCTCAGGGATTGTTTTTGGTCAAGTACACACGGCGACACATCAAGCTATACAAAACCAACATAAGCTGGCCGCGCGATGCTATCACGTTACTCGACCTACGCGCGTTCAGTTTATGTTGGTTTTGTATAGCTTGATGTGTCGCCGTGTGTACAAGAAGAGATTGAGGATTGCGGAGCCTCGGGGCAGGCAAAAACGCAACACGCGAAATCCACGCGAGATGAGTGCACGGGTCAGCTGCAACGTGACTCCAAATACAATACTAAATGCTGATCAGTTTTATAACGTTTTATTTAAAGAATGACAGTAACTTAATATTTTCTTAAGACTTCCTACTAAATAAAATTGTACTCTAGAAACTATCTAAAATTACCTACCTATACTTATAAAAGGAACTCATAAGAGTTGGTTTCAAAACTCGTTGTCCTAAGACTAACTGGTGCTAACTAACTATTACTAGCACTACAAACCTTTTACTGAACTGTGTCTAAAGCTTTCTTGAAGATATCTTGATTTAGAAAGGGTACGGCCAAAGATTTTTGGTCTGTACGACACCAAAAAGATCTTTCGGTATGGCTTTATATGGACCAGGTCGCGTAAATAAAAACCCGGCTGCAATATAGCTATAATATAGTCTTTACAGTATGGCAACGGATATATTTGCGATGAGCAACGGCTGAGGCCTTGCGGGGAAGCGGGCAGCGGGGGTCGCATTACCGGATCTGTATGAAGGTGTTGGGATTGCCTTCCATGCCTTCCATGCCTTCTCTGTGCATCGCCCGCCATCAAGGGCGGTGCCATACTGCGAGGCTTATAGTAATACTGTGGTAATATTATAGATGGTCCGAACCCGGCTCCAACGCAGCCTTCTGTGTCATGCAGCCGCATGTGTTTGTATTAAACAAAGCAAAGGCATTATCATATCTTTGTTAATCATAAACTATCAAAACCTGTACCTACAAAGAGTGAAAATATATTTATACGAGCGTTAACCCGCGACTTTGTCCGCACAAATTATATACCAGATTTTAAGTCAGATAATAAGCTATCAAACAAAAAAAGTTTCATCAAAATCGGCTCAGTAGTTTTTGCGTGATGCTCGTTCAAACAAACAAACACACAAACAAACAAACAGACAGATTAAAAATCCAAAAATTGGTGATATGGAATCAGGGATACCTAAAAACCATATCGTAACTTTTTTTTTGTTAATAACTTCAATGTACAGACAAACTTCCTGTGAGAGTTTTATAATAGTTTTAGATTTATTTTAATTACTTACTTTTTCTGAATTTATGTACGTTTTGTAACACTACTGGCTTTTCAGTAAGGATTTCAAATTCGAGGCATGTGTTGTACCGACTGCTTATTACAAGCGGCAACGGGTTCACTCCCCGTCCCACTGGACAGAATTACGGTACTAGTGAAACGTGGATCTTCTGATGTTTTAGAATATCTCTGATTACCCTCTCGGGAAACTATAGTCGTGAGCATATGCTAGTTATAGATTTAATTATTAAAGTACATTCACCCACTTGCAGACGAAAGTCTCTGGTTGTCTAAATCAAATTAAAGATGGAAAAAATTGTCTCGGTCGGGACTTGAACCCGCACTCTTCCAAACCGGGGAACTGCGTTATCCAATTTCGCTACCGTGGATTAATTAACCTTAATTTCGTGGTTGTCTACTTGTATAAGGTATATCCATGTTCCATTCCATACAGAGGGTAATATGCTGACGGTTTTTAAGAGAATATTTTGTAGCTCAGACCATAAAACTGAACAACTTTCTTTTTGAGACCAACATCGGAATCGCGAAACAAAATCAGTTGTTCCATACGAAACAGCAAACCTACTCGAGCCAAATGTATAAGATCGTTTTTTTTTTCGCGATTTCGATGTTGGTCCCATAGAAAAAGTTGTCAAACGCACCACCGATCTGACGCTCTCCAATTAAAACAGACAAAAATTATTCGTAATTAATTTATATACCTATTATAATTTTTATAAAATTTTAAATAATTATTTACAATCACATTCAATAACACCGAAGAACCACCACCCACCAAAGACCATTGCTGGCTGACTAATCTTTCCACTATACCATGAGTGATGGTCATGCGATGTAACTTATTCTGACACTTCATCATCGTAATCATTCAATATCCAAATTGGCGCCATTCTTCCATTTCAAAAACGACGATGGTATCCCCATTTTGACAGGATACTTATCAAAAGGATAGTTGTCGTAATCCTGCCAGAACACAGGTCGGAGAGTGCGGTAGTTCACATCGAACTTCGATATCTTTTCGACGTCATCTTGGTCGAGAACGAAGTCAAAGATTGATGCATTTTCCAGTACCCGACTCTTAGTGACTGATTTTGGGACGGTTACTATGCCGCGCTGGTACTGAAAAAAACAACAAAATAATGTAGTACATAACTACATACGCACGCATCCGTATTTTTTCAACTAGGAGCTCTAACCAACTCATTAAGTATCATGGGAAATATAGAGCTCTCTTTGCTCGCTCCAGCCTTTGCTTCATGTAATTGAATAGCCTCGGTTTCGAAATCGAGTAAGTAGAGTGCTAAGTTTGGAAATCGAGTACGAAATCGAGAAACGCAGTTAAAATTTCGAGCTCGCTTCGCTCACTCCTGATTTTAGATTATATTGCAACAACTAAGTCGAATCCAACTCGGTTGGGCAGCGTTCGGGAAGCTACTTAGTATCTTCACGTCCCAAATACCGCAGTGTCTTAAAAAACGAAAGTCTTCGATCAGTGTGTGTTGCCAGTGATGACATATGGAACAGAGACGTGGTCTTTCTCTCAAGGCCTCATAAAAAGGCTGAAAGTCACCCAAAGAGCAATGGAGAGGGCTATGCTCGGAGTTTCCCTGCGAGCTCGAATCAGAAATGAAGAGATCCGCAGAAGAACCAGAGTAACTGACATAGCCCAAAGAGTTGCTAAATTGAAGTGGAAGTGGGCGGGGCATATTGATCGCAGAAACGATGGCCGATGGGGCCGAAAAGTTCTCGAGTGGCGACCGCATACCGGAAAGCGCAGCGTGGGTAGGCCACGCACACGGTGGATCGACGACCTTGTGAAGGCGGCGGGAACCCGTTGGATGAGGGCAGCGCAGGACCGGTCGTTATGGCTGAGATGATGATGATGAAGTTTCACTATAGTAAAATCTCGATCTCGCTTCGCTCGTCCCGTTTTTAGATCGTACTGCGGTGAACTCATCATATTGCAGTAAAATGTCGAACTCGCTTCGCTTGCTCCAGTTTTATAACATATTTCGACAACATAATCTTACCATATTAAAGTAAAATCACGAGCTCTTAGAAATGTCTAGGAATTCATAAGCTTGCACCTGGCAACCCTAATTTAGCCGCAGCCGCGGAACATATAACGCAGCAAGGATCTAGCCGATATTTTGGCCTCCTACCAATACCAACAATAAAGGGGATCGTTAAAAATCGTGTACACACGGCGACACATCAAGCTATACAAAACCAAAGTAAGCTGGCTGCGCGTAGATTGAGTAACGTATAACGTCACGCGGCCAGCTTATTTTGGTTTTGTATAGCTTGATGTGTCGCCGTGCGTACGTAGGCTACTCTTATAACACTTATGAATAACTAGCTGTTGCCCGCAACTTCGTCTGCGTTACGCGGATAAAAAGTTCCCTATGATGTGTTAATCCAGGCCATGGTCTTTCTGTATGCCAAATTTCATCGAAATCCGTTCAGTAGTTTTTACGTTTATAATATTAGTAGGATAGGATTCTATCTACGTTTATTTTTCGCATAAGTCTATTTTGTCTTAAAAAAGTGTTAATGCTTACCAAATATCTAAGAGCTACTTGCGTAACACTCTTTCCATATTTGTCTCCGATAGCCTTCAAGATTGGATTGTTGAGCTTCGGTTCAGGACTGTTCGGGGCAGCACGACTCGGCACCATTGTACCGAACGGAGAGTTTCCCACGACTACTATGTTGTGAGAGTGACACAAGTCCACTAGCTCTTTCTCGCCTAGGTTCAGGTTTATCTGGGGAAAAGAAAAATGTTTACCAAGTTGTTTTTTTATAATAAATAAGTCGTGAAAGAGTTTCTGTAGTATTTTAATTCACCTTTCCCGTTGTCACTTCTCCCGTTTTACATAGTTAAAAAAAGGTTGTTGCCTTGCTGACAGTTTAGGATAAATTTTAATTTGATTTAAGTAGGTACCTAAGTATTATTAGTGTGTCATGATTGGGACGAATAAGTTCCCAAAAAGACTTTCGGGGTCGGAACAGTTATATATACTTTTATGAGGGACCTGGGCAAACGTTAACGGGATGCGGGTAACGGTCCTCGTGCCGGGTCATACCTAGCCTAACGCATATCATTAGCGATTCAACGCGGAAATGCGGCCAGCATTATGGGCACCTTCGGGCCAGGGGCGGGCTTTTCGATTAAGTAGGATTAGTTAAATTTGTAGTTTAGAATGGTTTAAGTTTAGGGTAAGTTTTATTTGTGCTTTTACTATTTTATTCCTTTAAATAAATACCTATGCAGAATATACTGTGTATGTAATTTAATTAATAGTAAGTAAATGTATCATTAATCTAAGTAAACTTGTTAATCTCAGTTTGTTTCAGTGCATGCTGTATTTTATTATAATTAGTTGTACATTTAGCTTAAATGTTTGTGAAGATATATAATTGTTGTTTTGTATTAGTGTAACAACTGTTGGGAAATCAATAAAGAAAATAAAAAATTCACCTATGCAAAAACGGGAACAATGAGCGTTTTTCTTATGGTTTTCTAGGGGATCTATAGATGGCGCTACGGTCTGTGCGAATAAAAGTCAAAATTTCAGGAAGGGTTTTTTTAGAACAATAAAGAGGATTGCTGATTTTTGATAATTTTTTCTGGAAACACCGCCTACCTTTCTTCTTTTCACCGTTTCCTCTACCCTAATGTTGTCTGGAATAAATCGCTTCTTAGCGATAAGACCGCCTTATTTTGTGCCTCTTGTATTTTATTTCTGTATTTTACTTTTTATGTTTTTGGTGTAAAATAAAGTATATTTGATTTGATTTGATTTGAAAGAGGGGAAAGATAATAAAAAAAACAGGCCAGCGCATCTTTTGATGGAATATTTCATTATTTGCGAATCATTATGCGACATGGTTGTATGGGCTCGATCCCATGGCCTAAAAAAAAATGGCAGGCACAGTCTTGACATGATTTGGACAGAATCTCACGAATGTCTCTATGGAGCAATAAACACGCCATCTGTTGAGTTTTTAAGGGATTAAAATTTAAAAAAAAGAAGAGAAACACTCATTTTAATATAAGGTCTGACAAAATTAGGTGAAACTATTTTAAGGGCATGATCAGACCATCAAATTGAACAACTTTCTCTATGGAACCAATATCGAAATCGCGAAAAAAAAATCAGCTGTCCCATACAAAACTGCAAGCATAACTAGACTCGAATGTATGAGACATCTGATTTTTTTTCGTGATTTCGATATTGGTCCCATAGAGAAAGTTGTTCAGTTTGATGGTCTGAGCATACCCTTAAAATAGTTTCAGCTAATTTTGTTAGACCTTATATAATAACACCTGTCAAATGCGAGTCGGGCTACTCGTGCACCGAGGGTTCCGTACCACCACCACACAACATATTAACTTATATCACCTACCTCAACCTGGATAGCGGCAGGCACAACTTTACTGTTCTCGATCAATCTCTTCAACTGTTCCACGTTGAAGTTAGAGACGCCTATAGCTTTGACTAAACCCTTCTTCAGCACGGATTCGAACCCGCGCCACGTTTCCAAGTAGTCTATCTTCTCGTCCACTCCTTCTGTCTGGAAGAAAACAAAGACATTTAGAATAAAGTGAGAATAGGGTGAGTAAGTATCGGGTAGTGTCTTTGACTACTTATATGAGGACTAGTTACGTGTGTAATTCTACTAACAAACATTTCTGCCACTTTTTGCGGGGGGCTAGGTAACATGAAATCCGCAACTTTTGATTTTATTCCCCATATTTGGTTATAAGGGCTTGGTCAATGACCAAATAGCTACTGCGACCTGGACATATCTATTGCAGCTTTTATTCTCCATAACTTTAGATTCTAATTTGGAATGATAAAAATCATGAAAAGTACTCTCGTGTGAAACCCAAACGTTCTAAGTTCGAAATGATTGTTTCGCAATTATAGGCTGTCTAGTTTACTGATAAGGTATACAATTGAATGTTAATGCACATGATCAAATTGATCTTATACCGTGGCAGAGGGGAAATGCTACCGCAAGGCTAGTCCTTATAATAAATAGTCAAAGGGTAGTGTAAAGTTTACACTTTAACCAGGGTGAATGTGGGTTATATATTCGAATCTATATATCTATACTATTATATTAAAAAACTGTACATTTAATAATAATAATTTGTGCGGACGAAGTACCACGTAAACTCTAGTCTATATCTATCTATTACTATTATAAAACTGTAAATTAAAAAAACAAGAAGTTTGTTTGTTTGTTCGAGCTTCACGCAAAAACCGCTTTTGATCAGACCATCAAACTGAACTACTTTCTCTATGGCACCAAAATCGAAATCGAAAAAATATATTTTTTTCGAGAATACGATGTTAGTCCCATAGAGAATGTTGATCAGTTTGATGATCTGATTATCCCCTTAGAAAACCGTCAGCATATTAAATTGGACCCTGTATATAAGGTGTAACAAAATATACGCGAAAAAAAAATCAGCTTTCCCATACATTTGAGTCGAGTTATGTTTACAGTTTTGTATGGTTTTTTTTTCGCGATTTCGATATTGGTCCCTAAGAGAAAGTTGTTCAGTTTGATGGTCTGATCATCCCTTTAAAATAGTTTCACCTAATTTTGTTAGACCTTATATGTCTTGGTTGTTTTTATTTTTTATTTTATTTTTATTTATTAATATTTCAGTATACAATTCTTATACTAACATTTGTTATAATGACGCCAAAAAACCCCATTTGGGTTTGTCTTGGCACCTTTTAAATTTTGACAAAATTGTAGTTAAGTCACTAAACGAATGCCGAGACCAGCGCGCGTCCAAGACAGCTCGAGTGGTTGCTCACTACGTCCTCTCGAACGCGCACTGTCCGTCGACAACAGGTAGACTATACAATAGGAAATCTTGTTGTACCCTATACAGCCTGTTTCTGTTTATTATGTTACATTTTTACCGTTTCTTGTTGACGTCGTTGTGCAACCGTAGGTATTTTCAGTTAGTTATGAAGGAAGGGGGGTTCCCCTGTGTTAACTTTGTCATAATTATTTTAATAGTGACGATGACGCTGTAAGCCTTGTACCTAAATAATCCTTACGAAATGAAATAAAAACGACAATACAACATTTCAATATTTTGGTCAGCTTACCCCAAAATAAAAAGGACGTGGTAAGCCTACATCCGGAATAAACCTGATTCGGAATTGGTTCCGTATGGAGTGTTGCCGCTTTCAGATACTTTTACACTAGATCTAGTGATTTTTTTATGTCTTAGTTGGCATATTTTTAAGTGATATTTGAGCGGAGGCGTTGATGGAACGATACATAGTTGCGAAATCGCCTACGATCAAAAACCGATTGTGTGATAATGGTTCATGCCATTTTGTATGCAGATTATGTCTAATGTTAAAACTATCGATAGCCTTTTGATATAGTTGCATAATATTGAAATACAATTTATAAATCATCATCGTTACGTCATCATGACCTCATCACATGATAGAAATTATAATGGAGAGACATTTTTTGTTTCGTTTCAATAAATACTTAAAAATGCAATTGTCATTCTTTTCGCGTTTCATACATTTTTATTTTAGGCATTTTTTAAACAGCACTAGTATTTTTGGTAACAATAGTTGACAACACTGAATTCTGAATCAGGATTCCGGATCGCAATTCCGTCTGTGTGTGGCGGACCTAATTTGGGGTAAGTTCTTAGTTTGGGGTAAGTTAATCAACTCGGATGCCTGCGGCAAAATGGAAGAGACTTACAGTTATGGACATGGGCCAGTGCATATACACTAGATCGATGTAATCCAGGTTCATCCGACGAAGTGACGCCCTGATCGACACCTCCACATCAGCTTCTCGATGGTTGTGATTCCATACCTGGAAATACAAGGTGAAACTACTATTAGGGGCTGAGCAGACAACATCGTCCTTGGTGAATTATTGCATTGTTTTGCTTGGAGAGCGGAGAGGGCCAAAGAAATCCAAAAGACAATACCGTAAAATGGGGTAGCTTTTAACTCTGGGGCGAATTTGATGATTACTTTTTTGCTTACATTTTTCTAAAACAGGACGCAGCAGAAAACTTTTTTTGCTGTGACATTTCAGTTGTCATATCTGCGGGCATAGAGGAAGGCGAGGCTCTTGTCAACGCTGACACGAGTTACGCCTTCCCTAAGAACAAGAACATTAAATTTCTTTGCGCCTTCCTCTATATGTCTGTGGGTTTTGGTGCTTATCACTTCAGTCAGTACATTCGGATATATAAAATACGAACGTTAACCCGCGACTTCGTCCGCACAAATTATATACCAGATTTTAGGTCAGATCATGAGCTATCAAACAAAAAAAGTTTCATCAAAATCGGTTCAGTAGTTTTTGCGTGATACTCGTTCAAACAAACGAACAAACAAACAAACACACAAACAAACAGACAGACGAAAAATCCAAAAATTGGTGAAATGGAATCAGGGACACCTAAAAACCATATCGTAACTTTTTTTTTGTTAATATCTTCAATGTACAGACAAACTTCCTGTTACAGTTTTATAATAGTACGAGCGTTAACCCGCGACTTCGTCCGCACAAAGTATATACCAGATTTTAAGTCAGATTATAAGCTATCAAACAAAAAAAGTATCATCAAAATCGGTTCAGTAGTTTTTGCGTGATACTCGTTCAAACAAACAAACAAACAAACAAACACACAAACAAACAGACAGACTAAAAATCCAAAAATTGGTGAAATGGAATCAGGGACACCTAAAAACCATATCGTAACTTTTTTTTTGTTAATATCTTCAATGTACAGACAAACTTCCTGTTACAGTTTTATAATAGTATAGATAGATAGATTAATCAAAGTCTCCCCAGTTTACCCTACTAAGGCCTGCTTGCGCCAAGCAGGGTTATCGTCATTAACTCAGAACTAGACGCTAATTTGGAATTAAATTATAATTATGTCTTGCACCATCCTGTTTCAGGGGCTGAACTTGTGTTATATTTAAACCGCCGATGTGGTAGGTTTAAGTCACTAAACTACGTGCTAAATGTCAATATTGAGGCAACAGCTGTTTTTACATTGTTGTTGTAGGCTCGCGCAACTCTCTAACAAACAAAATTTGTATGAAACGTGCACCGCGCCATTTAATTCCTTTTTTTTTGTATGAAACGGTTTTGCACACGTTTCATACATTCTGGATAATCGGTCACGACCAGTTTTTAGTATGGAAGTCCCGACTCATAACGTAGTGTGTTACATGCTCTTTGATAACATGAATGAACGATGAAAACGAAATGTCATTGCCAAAATAAAACAAATGAGACAGACAAATACAAAGAGATGCAGTGTGAAAGAGACGTGCATATATTATGTTCATTCATCATTCACTTTTCATATTTTGTCGGATTACATAAACTCTATGGTCATTTAGGATGTTGCCAGCGAAAAACAGAAAACTGTCAGGTTAGTTAACTATGAACTAGTTTTCTTTGGCGCAAGACTATCTTCGATAACACTCGTTCAATCTTTAGGTCGGTGCTACTAAAGACGGGGTTACGCAATTTAACTCAGCATTTGGCGCAAGTGGGCCTAAGCGGACTACTGACATGGCGAAACTATAAAGGCTGGGCCACACAGAGTACAGCTGCAGAACGGGTGCAAACCGGCTGCACGCCGGCAGTAGTCGTAAAGTATATGGAATTGTATGCGAGGTGTCACACTGCGGTTACCGTTCCGCAGCTGTTCCGCGGCAGAGCCTGGAATTATGAATGAAAATGATGCTTAGCATTGAAAGATCTGTAAAGCTGCAAATGTTCAAATTACTATCAAAGTATTTTAACTAAATAATTATTAATTACCTTAGTAGTAACGAACAGCTCTTCCCTCTTCACGACTCCCTCTTTTATCTTCTTATCGATAACCTGTCCCACCTCTGGCTCGACGCGATAGAAGTGCGCCGCATCTATGTGTCGATAGCCGATATCGATAGCGTACGACAAGGCGTCAATCAGTTTTGGTACGTCTGTTGTAATGAATTCCAACTGTGAAAACGATAACATTATCTCAGATAAAGTATATGTCTAGGATAGAGCCTCATGCTTCTACCCATAGCGATCTAGAGAGATGCCAACCAACGTGCCGAGTACAAAACCTAGTGTCGCATTACCACCAATAACACGCGATAGAAAGTATTTTGTTAGCTTGTATGTGCTCATTATCCATTGCGGTATCAGAACTCAACCTTCGAATAATCTTTAGTACTACGCAAGCATTGTAAACTATTAACACATAATATCTCGACTGGCTTTCAGCCTCATAAAATATTGAATCATTACTTTCGCGAGCAATGTGTTCCGTTTTTGCGCATATTGCTGCGACACTGGCCCGGCCCTTTTTCACATCTCCCTTTTGTTTTTGTGATCTGTGCTTCTACCGTATAAAACAAAAGTGGCCAACACATACTTATGTTATAGTATGTGGTGGCCAACGTTCTTAGGTTGGTGTGTGTGAGGCGTCATACAACTCATCACCCATCACCCCAGAGTTTGGTGATATTTTTTTCGACGCGTTCATAGCTTGGACTGTCTATCTTGACATACTTATAACTTATAATTTATCAAAGAACATTATCTATATCTAGGTATACCTATTTATATCTAAAAGTGATACAGATGCGATTTTGGACTGTAATGAAAACAATATAATTATGAGCAAATGGAGCAAAGTCTAAATCTTAGATAAAGCATATTATGTTTACATTGAGCCTCACGCTTCTACCGTACTAAAATAAACGGGCCAACTTTCTTATGTTAGTGTGCGTAACAGCGCAGCGTCATACAACCAACATACAACTTATCTCTGACGCTAAGCGTGGGAAAGGATTTTTCAGCAAATAGATGACTAACACTCAGTTAATCCTCCATTAAATCTCAAGCTGTCACTTTTTGTCTTGTTGACGTAGTAAAAGCTAGCAACAGATTTAATGGAGGAGTTCTGTAATAGTAATGAGCGTTTCTGCAACTGACGGTGAGACATATCGCCCCCTTATAGGGAAAAGTCACTAACTGACAAAACATAATAGTATTGAGATATTGAGGTTTGAAGTTTAAAAGATTACTACTAACCTCCCTTTACGTTTACTTAAAGGGAATAATATATTATTTTCTGCTAGCAACTAATCTTTTAAACATTCCTCATTTAGTGAATAAACGTGTAGATCTCTAATCATCACACAAGAAAAGAGAAAAGGGATAATTATTTTCCATCTTTAAGATTTCCACAAGATAATGTAGTTAGTGACTTTTGTCATGCAGTTGAATTTGAATATTGAAGCTTTCCCACTTTTTGAACTCTGGTACGCCTATACGCATCTTTCTACTGCAGATTTGACTTTCAAAAATCGCACTCCTGGAGTATGATTTTTGAAAGTCAAATCAGCAGTAGAAATATGCATATCTCCATAGTAATTTTGACATTTTCAACTGCTGAGCGCAGCGAATGAGATTCAAAAATCGCACTCCAGTTTCATATTGTAAAGCATTATATAAGGTCTAACAAAATAAGGTGAAACTATTTTAAGTGGATGATCAGACCATCAAACCGAACAACTTTCTCTATGGGACCATCATCGAAATCGCCCAAAAAAAATCAGCAGTTCCATATAAACCTACCCGACCGAAATGTATGGGACAGCAGATTTTTTTTTTCGCGATTTCGATATTGGTCCCATAGAGAAAGTTGTTCAGTTCGATGGTCTGATCATCCCCTTAAAATAGTTTCACCTAATTTTGTTAGACCTTATATAGGTTATTCTGTGTAAAAGCCAGCATTAATCAATTTCGGCTAAGTATCATAACTTTACTTGCTTGATGACCAATGTAGGTAGAATAGAATTTATTATGTAGCGCCAATGAGGGATTTTCCAAAAGCAAAAAAAGTAAAACAGTTAGTTCCTAATTTCTCGATAGATGGCGTTGACCAGAGAGGGGTCCAATAGGTATGAGCAACGATATTAATTAATATTAATAGTAAAAATACACAGTACAAACCCTTTCTTATTGTTGTTGGTTTATTATTTAGCTATCTCGGTGTTATTGTCCGTCAACAACGAATCGAGTATCAGACGACGGCTGTATGGGCTACGTATCCGTTTTGAATATACCAACAATAAACACGAAACAATAACAAACTACAAAAACCTATCAGAAATTGAGAATTTCAATAAAAATTAACCGGAAATATTTAAATCGTACGTCAGATTCCGTGAATGAAAAGCTTCGATCTTTATTAGCAAAGCAATTTCAATATTCTTTATATTGAATGGAGCAAGGCCCATACAGCCAAGTCTGATACTTTATTCGTTTTTTACAGACAATAAATAAATAATAAATAACGCTTACAGGCACATAGTTTGTAATGACCCCACGTAAGCCTTAGGCTTTTTGTTATGGGAACCATTCAACAAAGGCACAAACATATTCCGTCCATATCCATGACCAAACCGATTCTCGAACCCAGGACCCTGGTTTGACAGTCCGGCGTGGCAATTATTACACCAACCGGGTCGTCAATAACACCCAGATTGTTAATAACTTGTACTGTGTATTTCTATTATTAATATTAATTAATATATTTGCTCATACCTATTGGACCCCTCTCTGGTCAGCGCCATCTATTGAGAAATTAGGAACTAACTTTTTTTTCTTCTGGAAAATCCCTCATTACAGCGCCATCTATTGACGCAAAATAATTTACCTTTTCGTTAGTCCCAAGCCATGTACCGTAGCCGAAGGCAGGCATCTCCCTGCCATTGTTGAGTTTTACATTCGGGATGTTTACCTGGAAACATCATGACAATATTTTAAAATACATTCCGTTTGGTTCCACGGATGGATTTCCCTCTTTTTGTGCCGTGTTTTGGTGAGCAAAGAGTTTGGCCACCTATTAATGATCACTTTGAAACCGGACGTTTTCATCATATACGACACGATATCGTCACGATACATTGCTACCACTTTTTTTTAGATTACTCCCCACCCCTCCTAACAAATTTCCGTAAAATAACAAAAAACTAAAACTGCCTTCAAAAAAAATAAAAAATTAAAAAATAATATTGCAACCGATATCTTCTTGTATGTGTGTTCGCGGATAACTTCGTCGTTTATGAACCGATTTTGATGATTCTTTTTTGTTGGAAAGAAGATATTCCAAAGGTGGTACCATAATAAGGAAACCAGGATCCGATGATGGCATCCCAGAGAAATCGACGGGAACCTTTGAAAATCGTAGTGCCGTCAACTTTTTTTGTTAATTTAAAGCACTACTATTAAATTGAACTAATGAATTTACCACTGAAAAGTGTGAAATAAACAAAATTTTAACAAAAAATTAAAACCGCCTTCAAAAAAACTAAAAATTTTAAAAATATTATTTCAGCCGATGACTTTTTCGTTCACATCATAGAACATAAATTTGTTTTATAGAAGTCGCTGTCAAGCCGGTACGATCCGCGACAGGGCTTGCATTCGTGTTTGGCTTGGCTTGACACCGACTTCGATAAAAAAAAAATTATCTTCTTATGATGCGAACGAAGAAGTTATAGGCAGCAATATTATTTTTTAATTTTTTAGTTTTTTCGAAGGCGGTTTTAATTTTTTGTTAAAATTTTGTTTATTTTACAATTTTTAGTGGTGAATTCATTAGTTCGACTGAGATATCAAATATACGCGCAAAGGGTGCATCGATACGAAGCAAAAGTTTCAATCGTTGATGATTTGCTGTCAACTTTTGAGGAGTTCTATTGTGTAGCTCCAAAGCGCTTCATCAGATCTTCACCAAATTAAAATGGGACCACACGGGAATCACCAGTTTTCAAATAAATAAAGAATCATCAAAATCGGTTAGTCTCACTCAGTCGAAGTTCTGAGGTAACAAACATAAAAAAAATACTTAATACGGTTGAATTGAGAACCTCCTCCTTTTTTTGAAGTCGGTTTAAAAATGACTGGGCTATTACTAGATATTCTGTAGACTTTTGTGCTGTGTGGGACCCACAGTAAACATAAAATTACAAACCACAGCACGGTGGTCCGAAAAAAATTAAAAAAACAAAACTAACCTACCTAAACCTTGATTAAAATAAAGTTCAGGGTTGCCAGACGTAGAATTTTTTTCCTCGTATTAAACTAATACTTAAGTATAACATTATTCTCGTAAATTCATCAACAGTATGAAAAATAAAGAATTAGATATTAACACAATTTAATTGTAGACTTTTCATGTACCAATTTTATTGTTTGTTTTTATGTAGGCTTATAGGTAAACATTTGACCCCAATCTCACCAGCACGGCTAGCATGCCACCCACGACAAAGCGTTTAAACGAGAAAAGCGTCATGCGCGCTCTTTTGGGCCTACGTAAAATAATAAAGATGGAGGCACATCTCGATTTTTGTCGTTTTCTCGGGGGTGGCATGCTAGCCGTGCTGATGTTAAGTGATGATGAGGCCGAAGATGTAGCATGTTTACCCAGAAAAATGCCTATTCACTCTCACCTTGTTGTTTTAAAACTTTATAATTTTTAATTTAAACTTGAGTAAAATATTAATGTTGAATGTTAAAGATTTTACCAGTTAAAAATTTAATTTATTTATTATTGGGCCAAAACCACTACCAACTGGTCCCCAGCAAGCAGCAGCAGCAGCAGCAGAAATCGGCGTCGAGGCAGACCAAGAAAAAGGTGGCGAGACGAAATAGATAGCTTCCTAAAGAACTGGCCTAACGAAGCGCAAAACCGGGACGCATGGAGAGATCGGAGGGAGGCCTTTGCCCAACAATGGGACAGCGACGGCTGATATAATAATAATATAATAATTATACTTAGTAATCTACATTTTAACCAAATATCATGTTACAGTGTGACACATTTTTATTATTGTAATATATTATTTTAAATTGAAACTAATTTGAATTCTATTCTATTTAACTCGCTTTTTTTTTAGATGACTATTACAGCTCTGCAACTACTGCTTTTTACTGCGGGCTATTGGAGGGACCACGAAGGTCACCGAGCCAATTGAATGAACTTAAGCAACCGACCCAGGGGCACCCAGAGGGGTACGGACCTCGGCCTAGGACGTTGCTGGGGCTACACGGCGGATTGTGTAGCTGGGATAGGTGAGAAGCGGCCTGCGATTGGCCTTGAATTGAAAGGAGTGTGCAGAGGTCGCGGCTGTCCCCGCCGGCGGGGACGTTGATTACTGTGTCGACGTGTTGTTGTCGTGTGTTGTGAGTTTGCGATTGTTAGTCGTGTCTGTTGGGCCGCCTGTACGGCAACCGTGATCTCATCGTCTGGATCGAATTTAACTCGCTATTGTTTAAAGTTTTGATTGCAAAAACGTCAGATGCGGGACAGGGGCTGCGATCCCCGGTCTGGTTCGTTTCTGGTCCAACATATTGCTTTAGACATCCCACGGGGTAACGCCGCAAGCGTCTCAGGCTCGTTTAGGCCAGAAACGAACCGCGGCGGATTCTCTGAATAGTTTATATTTTTATACATATTTATGTTTTTTAAACTATTACTATTACTGTCTTTTCCTTCATTGCAAAAACTGTCTTGGAATATTGTGCATGTTATTAGTATGTTATGTAATGAAATTAATAATTTTTTTGTTTAATTAATTGAACTCAATATTGTAACTTATATTTCTAAACCTTTCTTAACCTTTTATTTAATTTGCATACTTAAGGTGGTTTTAGTCCATACAAAAGTTTGACGCACAATACGCGTAGACGGAATTAATAAAAGTAATATTTTATATATGGAAAAATAGTTTAGAAAATCGAATTGCCGCGTAACAAATAAGATTTGCAATTTATAATATAATTACGAAGATATAAAGCTTTTAAAATGTTGTATGAAAAAGTTCAAAGCTTTATATCTTCGTAATTATAAATTGCAAATGTTATTTTTTACGCGGCATCTAGATTTTCTAAACTATTTTTCCATATATACAAAGTTACTTATATTAATACCGTCTACGCGTATTGTGCGTCAAAGTTTTGTATAAAATTGACCCCTCTGCAACCGCCTTAACTTCATTTGTCTATGATGAATACCAAAGCTGTGTATACCTTTAAGTGATGTATTCATAAGACCTGTTGCTCGTGTATTTTTTAAACCTTTAAATTAAATTTGTGAATGTGTCGTTGGTGTACCTAACAAAACTATTAAAACAGGAAAAAACCAGCGCAGCAGGTACATCGGTAAGACTTATAAACCTGGTACTACTGTACGAGAGTCCCGAAATCTAGTATTGTAAGGGGTGATCCGGATGGTGATGAAGGAAAGCGTGAGTTACAGATGAAATGAGTTTATTATATAGGAAAGCTTATGAAAGTTAGTACACTCAGTACACTTATTTATGAGGCTGACTGTATTTGATTTTATACAAAGTTACTGCCGGACCTGAAGCCGGAGTTTTGGGGTTATACAAAAAGGGCACACTTCTTGTCCTCACACGTGTTCCAAATAGGACGCACGGAAAAATGCAAGAGCGGCGACTGAGTACTATTCGTAAGTCCAGGTAGGTACTTACAAGTAGGACGATACCACCCAATGCATACGATAGATTGACGAATACAAAATATCTTAACTTAATTATTAAATTTGTGGAAACCAAACGATAGCGGGTTTTAAAAACGTTCAGCGCCATCTAGCGGGGAGTAGCCGAAGGTTGTATTTAGTTAGGGACATTACAGTATTTTATTTGTACGAGGAACATCGTACATCTGGCAACCCTGATAAAGTTTCAAATTATGTAGGTATGAAAAACTTACTTTAGCCATATTTTTCGCGCACGTCCTATCGGTTGGAGATACTAGCGTTTACTGTCACAGAGTACATTAATATATAGGAGGTTAATGTCCAATGTCCGCACATGACTTGCCAAATTAATAAACTAATCAGCAGATATGATTATCTGATTAAAACAACTTCCAATCCTACCTATCAGGGGTCAATGTCTAACTACTCGATTCAATCGGTATCCATTCTACATGGTGTATTTCGGCAGTTCTTAAGATGCTCCCACCACAGTATAAGAAAGAGTGTCTATTACACAGACTTGTCTGTGATCTATTACTACATACAGTACGGACACTTCCTTCCTCTTATCAACTTTTTACCTCACCCTCTCTATGGCCCTCCAGTTACCCGGCAGTTACCTAATAGACTAAGAGATAAGTGTACTTTTTGCAACCATCAGCTGCAAGGCTGATTTAGTGTTTATGGGGTGTAGAGCATCTTTGTAATGGGCATGGACTAGGTCTGCCTGCAGGTCAGTTTAGAAGGTTTTTGCCAGTCGGTTTAGAAGTTACTGATGTTTAAAAGTCAGTAAAAAATGATCAGCTGCAATTATGGTCATCAGCCCATATACATCCTATTTCTATCCGTGTCTTCGTATATATGTATATGTGTGTATACATGTGTGTGTGTGTGTGTGTGTGTGTGTGTGTGTGTGTGTGTGTGTGTGTGTGTGTGTGTGTGAGTGTGCGTGTGCTTGTTATCATATGTTAGATAGGTATGCATCTTTCTACTGCTGACTAGTCTTTCAAAAATCATACTTCAGCAGTGCGATTTTTGAAAGTCAAATCAGCATCAGCAGTAGAAAGATGCATACCTTCATAGTAATTTTGACATTTTCAACTGCTGAGGTCAACGAATGAGTTTCAAAAGTTGCACTCTGGATGGCCAGATAAATTGGCTTATTATTTTAAAACGAGAGTTAACCCACGACTTCGTCCGCACAAATTATCTACCAGATTTTAAGTCAGATCATAGCTTATGCAAACAAAAAAAGTTTCGTCAAAATCGGTTCAGTAGTTTTTGCGTGATACTCGTTCAAACAAACAAACAAACAAACACACAAACAAAAAGACAGACAAAAAATCCAAAAACTGGTGAAATGGAATCAGGGACACCTAAAAACCAAAACTTTTCGTAACTTTTTTTTTGTTAATATCTTCAATGTACAGACAAACTTCCTGTTACAGTTTTATAATAGTATAGATTATGATTTTTAAAATTTAGTTTACTGTGTGTCAAATGTTTATAATAGATTTGTTAGTTTAATGTTTCAATTATTAGCCCAGTCATTTTACGGTTTGAGCCGGGACTAATTAATAATTGAATTTTTTTTCCGGTATAATATTGAACAGCCAATTTGAGCCCAGAAATGTACCAAATTAAAAAAAAAAGACGTCAGCAACAGTTCCAATTTTAAATTTAGCTATTATCTCGTTCTAAAAAAAACTGATAGTTAATTTTTTTACACATTTTTAAGGCATACTTCAAACATGGTGTACCTACATATTTTTGTTTACTTAGAAGGTTTTGAAAAATACATTCGTATTTTCTAATAAATACCTATTTTTTTTAAATTTAAATGCCTATTACATTGCTCAAAAATAATTTATATTGTTAAATCTAAGTCAAATGAGTGCATTGGTATTAATATTATTAATTTAAAAGCTTTCTGGGAAAGACAATTTCGATTTCTATGTTGCGTAGCGATTTTTTTTTTAAATTTGTTTTAAGATAGTCTTTTTGTCACTAAATGGTGCCGGTTACAGTTTAAAAGTCTAATTAATAATTACTCCCTACCCCGCCTAACAAAACTCCATAAAATCACTGGGCTATTTGTTATCATATCATGTCTAAGATTAATTTTGTAAACTGAATTTTTACTATCACACAATCACATACTTAGATACTTTGAAGTTATAAATGATAGTTGTTAACGACAGACTGTATTCAGTATCATTTTTAAATGTGCCATTTGAGCATGACTTTGATTTTGTTAAATGATAAAATCTAGACATGCAATGGACTTTACACTTTGCCCTACCAGTGCCGTAGCACAGTCCAGTAGTAGGAATCCTTGGTCATTAATAACAACCACTATAAATTGACACTTACTTAGTATGTGGTTACATCTTTTTTTTTATCATCTTAAGAGAATATTAGATAGGCGCACCCTGTACTATGCATTGGCCGAGTCATTGGTCAGTTATGGACTGAGTTGCTATGGCTTAACATTTAAGTCGAACTTAGAAGAAATTAAGAAGCTACAAGTAAGGTTTATGAAAATGTTAGTATATAAAAAAACAAAAGAATCGAAAAGAAAAGAAGCCATTGAGACCCGAGCCGTAGGCGAGGGTCTTAAGAGAGCCGAGGACGGTAATCATCAATACACACGACATCATACGACGTTTTTCAACACACTTGTGAAGAAAATAATAATAAAAAATCATTTTATTTAGTAAATAAAAAGTTTATTTAGAGAATTTATTTGTACTATTGAATATGATCTTTTTTGTATCGAAACTTTTATAAGAACAAAGCAACTCAAGAACTCAACCAAGAAGTTTAGATACCTACTATAAAAAACATATAACTCCCTTGTGAATAATAGTAATGAAAAAGTCACAGTTTGATTATAGGTGTCATTATGTGCCTAATTGCGGTGAAATAAGGGCCATTTTATGAGCAAGTGTGTTGAAAATATCATATTTTTTAATAAGTTTTATAATAAGCTTTTTTCGGAGTGCAAACTATTACCTGTAGCTACGAAAATAGAATACTTAATAGCTATTGAAACATATTACACAAAAGATTTTAAGAATAAAGTATGTCATAGATATAATACTAGAGCTAAGAGACAGGGGAAACTTATTCAGACAGGGGCATTTAACTACTATGGAGAGAGAACTAGACAGTATTTAATTCCAAAAATATCCGATATTATTAGAGGGGCACAAAATTAAATGTAAACAAACTTTCAAGAAACAACTAAAAGACTGTATGCTAGGTTAACCTAATTTAATTTAATACAGCTTTGTTAATAACAAAGATATAGCATTTAAGTAAAAATGTGATTAACGAGCGCAGCGCCTACAAACTGCTCAGCAGTTTGGCGATATACAAAATTGTAAACTTAGGTGTAAGATTCAGAAATAATAAATAAATAAAAAAAACATAGGTAGAAGTGGCAGTTTTTTGGGTATAGAAAAAAAACGATTCAAGTCAGTGCCAGCTTGATAATTTTCCCGCACGTCTACACGTTATTTCTGACGTTCATGATTTTTTTTCAGATTTTGTACGGCCATATTTTTTTAAATAGAGACGGGGACACAATTTCTCGGATTCCATTGATAGTTTTAATTTTTTTTAATTTTCATAAGTTTCCAATCCCACACCATACGGTAGAAAAAAAAATTATTTACCCCTTTTAACCTCCCCAAATTGTCCCCCAGTATAAAAATTAATATTCTTTTTACTTCATTTATGATATTGGACCTACAGAAAGTATCTGTACCGAGTTTCAGCTTCCTATGTCTTACGGTCTCTGAGAAAAATACCTGTGACAAACAGACAGACGGACTGACGGACAGCTCGATGTCTGTGGTCTATTGGGTGCAATTTGGGGAGGTAAAAAGGGTAAGTATATAAGGTCTAACAAAATTAGGTGAAACTATTTTAAGGGGATGATCAGACCATCAAACTGAACAACTTTCTCTATGGGACGAATAGTGAAATCGCGAAAAAAAATTCTGCTGTCCCATACATTTACGTCGAGTAGGTTTGTATGGAACAGCTGATTTTTTTTTCGCGATTTCGATATTGGTCCCATAGAGAAAGTTGTTCAGTTTGATGGTCTGATACTCCCCTTAAAATAGTTTCAACTAATTTTGTTAGACCTTATATACAATTTTTTTTTCTACCGTATGGTGTGGGGCACAATGCGGGTATCAATTGAAAGCTTTGAAAAGACGATAAGTACTAAAAATATATATTTTTTTAATTTTTAATGAAAACTTAGTTTAACAAAATTTTTAATTAAATCCGAAAAATTGGTGTCCCCGTCTCTATTTCAAAAAATATAGCCGTATAAAATCTAAAAATAACGTCAGGAATAACGTGTAGACGGCGGAAAAATTATCAAGTTGGCACTAACTTGGCACTAATATTGGTACGGAACACTAAAAAAACTAAAAATTTTAAATATAATATTGCAGCCGATGACTTTTTCGTTTACATCATATTGTTTTATCGAAGTCGCTGTCAGGCCGGTACGATTCGCGACTGGGCTTACATTAGTTTTTTGGCTTGGCTTGACACCGACTTCTATAAAACAAATTAATGTTCTTATGATGTGAACGAAAAAGTCACCGGCTGAAATTTTTAGTTTTTTTGAAGGCAGTTTTAATTTTTTGATAAATTTTGTTTATTTCACAATTTTCAGTGGTGAATTCATTAGTTCAATTTAATAGTAGTGCTTAAAATTAACAAAAACACTAGCCGGCACTACGATTTTCAAAGGTTCCTGTCTATTTCTCTGGGATGCCATCATCAGATCCTGGTTTCCATATTATGGTACCACCTTTGGAATATCTTCTTTCCAACAAAAAAAGAATCATCAAAATCGGTTCATAAACGACGAAGTTATCCGCGAAGACACATAAAAAAAAATATATATATGTACAGTCGAATTGAGAAACCTCCTCCTTTTTTGAAGTCAGTTAAAAACAAGAGAAAATGAAAAAGTTGGTAGGTATTGTACTTGTTTATAAAAAACGTAATTATTATACGTAAGGTATAAAAATGTCCCCGAAAACAATAAGTATATCTTCAAAAACTGAGATTCATTGTCAGCGTCATCTATCTGAAACAACCTTTTTACGTCTTTTACGCCTTAGCCTTTTTGAAAGGGTCTGGGTCGGGAACGTCTTTCCTTTCAAACGGATAATACGGGTGATCCTGCCAGAAACTGGGGAACACTGTGCGGTAGTCCTTGTTGAATTTACCTGTAAAATTATAGAAAAACATATTAACGCAATCTTTTACCGAAATATTGCATCGCTGTGGCGTTATCCAAGATTAGGTAAAAAAATCTGTAGATTGAATAAGGAAAATGAATGAAAGAATGAATAACGCTCACAAGCACATACATTGTAATGATCCCAAGTAAGCCATAGGCTTTTTGTTATGGTAACCATACAACAACGGCACAAAAATTATTATAACATCCATGACCGAACCGGGATTCAAACCCAGGACCCTGGTTGTATAGAAATTGTTTGGTTTGTTTTAATAAATACCTAAAAATGCAATTATTGTCATTTATATGGCGTTTAATATGGCGGACCTAAGGTCCACCACATACATACGGAATTGCGATCCGGAATCCTGATTCAGGATTCAGTTTTGTCAACTATGGTTACAAAAAATAATAGAGTGCTGATTAAAAAATGCTTAAAATAAAAATGTATGAAACGCCAAAAGAATGACAATTTCATTTTTAAGTATTTATTAAAACAAAACAAAAAAATTCTATACATGATAAGTTCTATCATGTAAAGAGGTCATGAAATCATGACGTTACGATGATGATTAATTGTAAATTGTATTTCAATATTAGGCAACTACACTGGCCTGCAAAACTAAGTATCACACTTATAGACTCTAAATTTGGGAATTCTAAATTTCCCTTCCTCCCAGGAAGGGAAAATAATTCTTTTTGACTTTGGCGCTGCTATCATCTATCTATCTATCTATCTATACTATTATAAAGCTGTAACAGGAAGTTTGTCTGTACATTGAAGATATTAACAAAAAAAAAGTTACGATATGGTTTTTAGGTGTCCCTGATTCCATTTCACCAATTTTTGGATTTTTTGTCTGTCTGTTTATTTGTGTGTTTGTTTGTGTGTTTGTTTGTGTGTTTGTTTGGGTGTTTGTTTGTTTGTTTGTTTGAACGAGTATCACGCAAAAACTACTGAACCGATTTTGATGAAACTTTTTTTGTTTGATAGCTTATGATCTGACTTAAAATCTGATATATAATTTGTGCGGACGAAGTCGCGGGTTAACGCATCGTATTCATATAATCATGCTTTTTCTTTCTATTTTCCTTTTTGCTTTTCTTTGTAGTGTTTCATTTTTGTTGTATTTTCTACTAAACTCAAACCTGCTTATGGCTATTGCATGCCGTGGTTGCCTTTAATTGAGGTGGCACACGCCTTTTGTCTGCTGTGTATTTGTTAATAATATTGTGTTCACCTTGTCGGCGATCCTAAAGAAATAATATAAATAAATAAAATTTTAAAATTGAAATAACTTTTTCAGTACACAAATTATATTTTCGAAATAAAAAGGACTCGAAAAAGAGTTTAATTTACAATTAAATCTCTAATTTCGATAGTTCAGAAAAAATTTAAATATTAAAAGTGTAGTACTTAGTTTTGCAGGTCAGTGTATATCAAAAGACATATTCTGCATACAAAATGGCATGAACAATTATCACAAAAGCTATTTTTGAACGTAAGCGATTTCGCAACTATACCGCAATGACGTCGCAACTGCACCGTCACGATACGCTATCGCTATCGTTCCATCAACGCCTACGCTCAAAAATCACTTGTGTGATATGACTGTAAATCTTTAAAAAATGCCACCTAAGACATAAAAAAATCACTAGATCTAGTGGAAAAGTCTCTGAAAGCGGCAACACTCCATCCGGAACTAATTCCGAATCAGGTTTATTCCTTATGTATGTGGCGGACCTTAATCAGGTTTTAACGCTGTTTGTTTTTCGTTTACTGCTTTTGCAACCGAACTTTTGCTTGGTTCTTGAAATCTACTTAAAAATACGAAGAAAATGTAAAATACTTACTCAGTGATTCCATTTCTTCTGGTGTCAGCTCAAAATCAAATATGTCAATATTACTCTCAATCCTGTCCTTCTTCACTGATTTTGGTATCGGAATCAATCCTCGTTGCACCTGGAAGAAAAAAAATCAATCAATCAATCAATTATACTTTATTTGACACCAAAAAAACACAGTATACAGAGAGCAATCAATCAGGAAATACAAAAGGCACAAAAACAGGCGGTCTTATCGCTAAAAAGCGATTTTTTCCAGACAACCTTTGGGTAGAGGAAATAGTGAAAGTAGCTTGGTAAAGAAGAAAAAAATAATTGTCTTCGATTCAACTTCGATTATTAAAAACTGCATCCAAATAGGTCCAGCCGCTCGGTGGGCACAGAGAAAACATTTAATGAGCCAGTTATCATATCTACATAGAAAAAAAAATTATACACATATATATTATACATACATAAACTATAAACTTAAGACCGTAATCCCTTTCGGGGTATAATGGCCAGCCAATAATGCGCAACCAATAATGTCCGACCAAATAATGTACAGCACGTATTCCATGCAATGATGGGTTGGCAAATACACCCCGAGCTAAAAATGAGCACCAATTGCTGGCCCGGACAGTGAGGGTCCAGCACGTATTGTCCGTCGTGTAAATGCGCGGCGTGTAATGTCCGACCCAGTAATTGAAGACCATTAACCAATTACATTGACACCAATTACGGGCCAATTACATACATATACATAAACTTACGACCGTAATCCATTTCGGGGTGGTCAGAAACATTGCTAAAACTAACAACTTTCTGTTTAAAAATTAAGTTGTGGCAATGCTCACTTTATAGCAAATTAGGTTTTGAGGATGGATGGCTAGTCTTTCGCCCAATACACACTGTACAAGAAACCTTTAATGAACCTTTAACCTTTAAATTGTGAATGTATTGTTAGCAAACCTCTAAATAAATTAAATTAAATCACTAAGTCGCCTCGAACGATACCCACGGCAAGAATTGGCGTGGTCAATTCTAAGCCGGAACCACACGGTAAAAAAATTTACTTTTTCAAAAAATTTGAAATTAAAGTTAGGAAATTAAAGAAAAATGTTCAATAAAAATGTTAATGTTATAAATAATATGTAGATGACACGATTGTATCAAGACCTCCGCTTCCAAGTACCTAGTAGACAAAGTTGTATTACGTTATGCAACACAACCTGCCCACCAAATAATTTCTACTCTACACGTGTTTCGCTCCACCAAGGAGCATCCTCAGGAGTTAGACCGACGAACGTTCGAAACAGAGTTGTTACTCCGCCGAGCGTCCGACACCGAGGTCTTGATACAATCGTGTCTTCTACATATTATAGTCCGTTCGCGTTAAGAAAATAGTGAGTCATCGTTGTCCGCCGGCCTGGCCACGCCCCCCAGCCAATTAAAATGCTAGAAATTAGAAAGTCGAGTACACAGTGACCAGTTGAAATCTGACCTTCGAACAAAACGGTTGTGTATTTTGCGTGACTCGTTCAACAATAAATTTTGAAAATGAATACTTCACCAATTCGCCCCACAATATAATAAATATTTAATAGATGAGACTGCCAAAAGTAATGGAATTACAATTCTTCGCCTGCCGCCTTAACATTGCAAACTAAACCCAATTGAATTAGTGTGGGCCCAAATAAAAAACTTATATAGACTATAGTCATGGATTTCCGCAAAGTAACGCCTGATTCAATTAATTAGTTATAAATAATTTTTATTTTATTTATTTAATATTTTAAAATGTTTAACCCATATTACGCTCTCTGACCAAAAGAGGATATACTTAGGAACAATTTATTCTTTAAAAAAAATACTTTGTTTTAGTATTTATTAAGGAAATAAAATAGTAAACTATATTTTATTTATATTTACCAAATATTTCAACGCAATCTGTGGTGCTGTTTTCTTATACTTCTCACTTAACCCTTTCAAAATTGGATCATTGACCCTGGGTGGTGGAGATGCGTCGGTCTTATCAAATAATCCTCCAAACGGCGTGTAAGCCATTACAACAATATTGTGTTTCTTGCAGAAGTCTATTAACTTATTTTGGGCTAGGTTTAGATTAACCTGAAAAGAAAAGAAAACCATATTTTTCAAAGAAAATTCTTTAAAATTTGATTAAAGATGCTTGATTATTATGTCAATTTTGTGTTCATTAGATAAACAAATAATAATTGTACATTGATATCATTAGCATCCTTTTAAACTAAGAGTCTACCCATCAAACTGGGCAACTTTTACTGTGAGAGCAAATCGATGGGAGCAAAATAAAATCTGCTGTTCCATACTAAACTGCAACGCCTACTCGACTCAAATGTATTTAAAATTGTTGTTGCTCCAATTTAATTGCTCCCATAGTAAAAGTTGTTCAGTTTGATGGTAAAAGGATACTAATGATATCAATTTCACCCTGTATAAAAAATAATCATTATAAAACACAAAATATACAGAACACCAGAGAAAAAACCGTAATAACTTAATTATTTCGGTATATATATATATATTTTATCTTAATTATTATAGTTTTTTATTAAAGACAAATAAAGAAAGGTAAGTATGTACCTACATTAAAAATAAATAAAAATATTGAGAAAATAAAACTAACTATTAGGTTAGTTTTACAAAAATGTGCAATTAAAGTTATGTAATTTACTTAAATTACACATTATTTCAAATTATTCCATAATTTATTTTAATTTGATCATGAGGAATAAAAGTGTTATTTTTAAGTTTTATTTATAAAAAAACAAACATCTATGTTTCAATAAAAAATTACAAATTATTAATAGTTTCCAATATTATGAAAGTCCAGAAGTTTTATTGAAACTATCAGTTATTAATAATTATTATAAAATAAAATCTGTATTATTGCCTTTAATAGTGTCCGCAATTTATAACAAAATTATTGTCACCCTTCCTTACTTTTATTTTTCTAATAATTATGTGTCTCGTTAAGTATAATTATTTTATGTTGCTTACGTTATGTTTTTCAACGTAATGTTATTTTACGTTATGTCACTGTACAATTACCTCAACCTGCAAAACGGCTGGTTTAACCTCGCACTTATCCAGAAGCCGCTCCATCTGACTAACGTTAAAGTTAGAAACACCGATAGACTTGGCCAGGCCTAACTTTTTAGTTTCTTCCATCGCCCGCCAGGTGTCCACGTAATCCACTATGTCGAACGATTTTTCGTCTGGCTGTAAATAAAACTATAGGTAAAAAAAATTTCCGGTGTGAAGATGGCAGCCAAAATTTAGTAGCCAAATTACCCGACCTTTAAATGTCATGAAATTAAGTGCGCTTAACTACTACTAAATGAGCTGAACCACTATCCCCTGTATTGTTTAGGCCTTATACTACCCGTTTGTACCATCGACATCATCGAATTCGATTTTATAACTACCTTTTAAATCATTTTATTGGTTAAATACTGTGATGTCAATGTGCAATACCTATTCTTTGTTGTATGAACTCAATATACCGACCTAAGTTAAAGTACTCTCTACAAAGCCCAAGTGCGATCCTGCATGGAGTACTGCAGCCACCTCTGGGACGGTTCTGCGAAATACCCAGACTCAGTCGAGCGCCGAGCCAAGAGACTCATCAACGATGACGCACTCGTCGAGGCTAAGTTACATAGTCTGGAACACCAGCGATTGGTCGCTTGTCTGTCGGTTTTTTATCGGATACACTTCGGCGAGTGTGCCCAGGAGCTACATGACCTGATTCCACCATCTCCCTTCCACCAACGTACGACAAGACGTAGTGCGAGTCTGCATCCATACGTAGTCGATATTCCAACAATCCGCACAAAAAGGTTCGCATCCTCTTTTATAATGAGAACCGGTAAGGTTTGGAACTCACTCCCTGCGTCTGTGTTTCCAAGCAAATACAATCAGGATATTTTCAAAAGAAGAGTTAATAGGCTGTTTCTGGGTGAGCGCGCTACATCCTCGGCTTCGTCTACACTTCCCATCAGGTGAGATGAAGCCAAGCGCAAACACATTATGAATAAAAAAAAAAAAAAAAAAATATGCATATTTGTATTTTTGTACTGTAAGAGCTAGGTCCCATTGCCTTTCCGAAAGGATAAATTATTTAAAAAAAGCTATGCCAGTTTCTCGTTTCCGATATTGTTACTTTACATGTAGTTTGTACTCACCATCAATGTAAATGTAAAGTTACTCACTGTAAAGGCGACCGGGTTGTGAATCAGATATAAGTCTACGTAGGAGAGATTCAAGTCTTTTAGAGATTGTCTTAGCATTCCTACAGCGTCCCTTTGATTATTTATCGCCAACTGAAAACCGAAATAGATACTAAAAAATAAACAAAAAATTCTCTGACGGGACTTGAACCCGCTACCTGCAAAATCGAAACTGTGCTTTCGTCCAATTATGCTACCGATCCATGTCGTCAGAAAGTACAAAATTTTCAATAATTTATTTAAATCAACTTTAAGAGACGTAGCGCCATCTACTGGTGTTTATTCAAACTACTAATTATTCGCAAGTCCAATGCTACAACATTGTAGTTTGAAAAAACACCAGTAGATGCAGCGGCATCTACTGGTGTTTTTTATGTTAATTGTATGGATGTAGCGACATCCAACTGGAATTCATGCGATATATTAGACGACACTATTCCAGTTTCAAATTTTCACAAAAAAAGTTAATCAATAATATATAGACATGTTGCGCTATTTTAAATCAAATAAAGATTCAGAAAATTATCTCTGACGGGATTTGAACCCACAACCTGCCAAACTGGGGCTGCGCTTTCGTCAAATTACTACCGAGCCATACCTACATAATAGCCCAGTCATTTTACGGAGTTTTGATAGGCGGGGTAAGGAGTAATTATTAATTGGACTTTTAAACTTTAACCGGCACCATTTAGTGACAAAAAGACTATCTTGAACATATTAAAAAAAATCGCTACTCAACATAGAAATCATAATTGTGTGTCCCAGAAGGCTTTTAAAATAATAATTTTAATACCAATGCACTCATTTGACTTAGATTTAACCATGGAGAAAAGAAAGGAGCGGAGTTGAGGCCAGGCAGTGAGGTCAGTCGCCATTCGATGAGGTCATGACGTCACAGTGGGCGTTGCCTATGCTGCTCAGTTCGAATCGGACCGCCATTGTTTTCGTACGTCATTATTTTGGTTTCAAACCGTAAAATTACTGGGCTATAAACTGATCTAATACTTTTGTGTCTTACCTTGGTAACGACGAATATGTTTTCCCTGGGGACAGAAGACGCCTGAATAGCTTCACCTATTTGTTTCTCTGTGTGGTAAACTTGCGCAGTATCAATCAACCTGCATACATAAGACAATAACGGTCACAACACAAAGCAAATATAATAAATAATAATAAAGAAAAAAAAATTATGTTTATGTTTTTGTTTTTTACTCTTATATTATAATAACGCACGCACGCAAAATTAGATGAGCACGTCTCGTTCTTGCGTGTAAGTGAGAGGAAGCAATTAGAAACTTGAAAGAATGAATGAATGAAATGAACGAACCTAAAACTTTTAACACGTTTGGTATTGCGCATAGACGAAGAATTTTTTGCTTACGCTGGTAGACGGAATATCAGTGTAACCGGGTATGAGATAGTGATAGTCATAAAATCATATACAATTTATATGAAGTGACATGTCGGAGTCAGGTGGAATCAGTACAAAAACTGGTTACGCCGAAAAAGACAGCAATAAGGTAGCGATCTCCTTTTTTAACTAGAGCGAATGTGCTATGTGCATCTCTTATTAAGTGAATATGACAAGACACGTGCTTCCTTCTAGTACCTTCTCTTTCTACGGAGAGAAAGCAATGAGCAACTTGAAAGAATGAATGAATGAATGAAATGAATGAACCTAAAACTTATAACACGTTCGGTATTGCGCTATTCATTTGTCAGCCGTTACCAGCAGTTTTGACAGATTGTCCGGCGTTAAAGGCTGTCAGTTACAATATCTATCTATACTATAATAAAGCTGTGTACTATTAAAAAGTGTGTCTGTACATTGAAGATATTAACAATTAAGTTTTTAGGTATCCCTGATTCCATATCACCAACTTTTGGATTTTTTGTCTGTCTGTTTGTTTGTGTGTTTGTTTGTTTGTTTGTTTGTTTGTTTGAACGAGTATCACGCAAATACTACTGAACCGATTTTGATGAAACTTTTTTTGTTTGATAGCTTATGATCTGACTTAAAATCTGGTATATAATTTGTGCGGACGAAGTCGCGGGTTAACGCTCGTAGTAAATAAAAATAAGTCATGTTTAGCGCGATACAGAATTCAGCACAGTTGAATTGTGATTGGATAGGAATGTGATTAGAACTGACAATGGATTAGGATTGAACTTGGATGTTATAAATTAGCGCAATCGGCCTCCTCACCAAACCACGTCAGAGGCCGTAAGGCGGTCTGAAAATTGCCCACATCATAAGAGATGGTTAGGACATTGCAGACTGAATCACGATGGCACGTTAAGCCGTTGGTTCCGACTACTATATCTGATGGTAGTAGTCGTTACATAAAAACCACGTCAGAGGCCGTAAGGCGGTCTGAAAAAACTGTGACACCAGGTTTCTGCCCACACGATAATAATGAAAATCTATCTCTCGTCAGCGCCATCTATCGAGCTATTTCTTTTTTATGGATTTCGGGATATCCCTAGGTATATGGCTCATGCTATTCGAAAGAAGAAGAAATACCTATAATACCCGAAAAACATAGCCTACCACATTAAAAAATATCTGCTCCAAACTATAGACTGACTTACCTAACGTAGAATGTGAAGCAATCTGTATATCTGCCATCTGATCACGCGCCGACCGACTGACAAAGAACTGTCTATGCAGTTTTTTTCGATGCAAGTACGCGATAAGAACTTGTGGCTGGCCGGTGGTGCGATGTACGAATGTATGTACCTATCTACCTGTTTGCCTACTTTTGCTATCGATGTTATTATGAGTGATGTTTCTGCATTGGGACAAACCTAATATCAGGTTTATCAATGCTTTTAGTTCATAAGATGTTGGTTTATGTATTTGATAAATAAATTAAAAAAAAAAAAGTTTTAAGGTTCGTTTTTAATCATTTTCTTAATATTATCAGGGCTAGGTAACTGAACAACTTACTAACTAACTAACAGGAATAAAATTAAATGTGCCTAACTACGAACCTGTATCCAGCATCTAATGCCCACGTCACGGGAATTTTGACATCATCGTCTTTCACTTCCTTTTGACCGTTCTGTAAAAATTAAGTTTTTTATTACGCAACACAAGACGAAAAGAGCTGGCTCAAAACAGGGATGCATGGAGGATAAAGGGTAGCTACAAAAGAAATTAGTGATGTGTGTAATCGATGAGTAATAATCGATTATGGTGTGAATCGGTTGCAATCGATTATCATTTATAATCGATTTTTGGGAAACTGTCAGTCTCTAGTTCTGTTTTAAGCTGTGGTAGGTAACTTTACTGGGGAACTTCCGAAATATTATTTAGTTTGGTTTTTTTGTAATCATTATGTTCAAAAATTGGTTAGTTAAGGTGGTTTCAGTCCATACAAAAGTTTGACGCACATTACGCGTAGAAGGAATTAATAAAAGTAATATTTTATATAGGGAAAAATTGGTTAGAAAATCTAGTTGCCGCGTAACAAATAACATTTGCAATTTATACTATAATTACGAAGATATAAAGCTTTTAAAATTTTGTATGAAAAATTTCAAAGCTGTATATCTTCGTAATTATTTTATTTTGTTACGCGGCATCTAGATTTTCTAAACTATTTTTCCATATATCAAATATTACTTTTATTAATTCCGTCTTCGCGTATTGTGCGTCAAACTTTTGTATAAAATTGACCCCTCTGCAATTGACCTCCTTAACTAATTTGAATGTATCATACTGGCACTGCTTGACGATACCATAATCTGAATAGGTGGGTATAAATTTAATGATTAATAATTATTGTACCTATGTGTCTGTCTGTCACAATCATATTTTTTTTAATTGTACCTAACTTAAATTATTACGAAAGCACAAAATTAAATAAAAATATAAGTTTTTTTTTAAATAGCTAAGCAAATCTTAATCAGTAATTTAACGTTGGGTACGTCCATTATTTTACTTATCTTTTTTATTTCATATTTTTATTCAGGATGCCTAGACATGAGATGATGAGATTTTCTATAGATTTTGACTATTTTTTATTCCCATTTCAATAATCGGGTAAAATCGATTAATGATCGATTACGATTATTTTCATAATCGATTCATCGATTAGCAAAATAATCGAATCGGCACATCATTAAAAGAAATATCTAAAGACTGTAGTAGTAATAGTAAGTATAAGAGATAGACGTTCTTTTTATTATCATCAGCTGCAAGGCCTGCAAGGCTGATTTAGTATTCATAGGGTGAAGAAGCATATCTGTGATGAGGATGGACCGGTGGTGCGATTTTTGAAAGTCAAATCAAGAGAAGAAAGATGAATATCTCCATAGTAATATTGACATTTTCAACTGCTGAGTTCAAAGAATGAGTTTCAAAAATCGCCCTACAGGTCTACCTGCATAACTCCAGTCGGTTTAGGAGTTACAGCTGTTCAAAAGTCTGGCATGGTTATAAATGGATATAGGCCCACCACACATTCCCACCGCTGTAACTCCTGTAAGCCAGGATCAACAGCGGCGACCATTCACAACACTGGACAATGAAGTCCAGCGAGCCCGGGGGATGACTCTAATCTGTCTTGGAACCCGCAATGAATTAATCAAAGAAGATAGGAGGAGTAGGAAAACGAAATATCTGACTTCCCTCCATTGCAAACGGGAGACAGCAATAAGAAGGAAAAAACATGGCTATTAGAGAGCCAATTCAAGAGATCATTTATGGCAGTGTTGAAGACACGACCGCAAAAGCACCAAAAATACAAAATAAAACAATAGGAACCTAACATTGTACTGAAACTATGACCTATTTTGCTTCCAGTAATAAGTATGGCAAAAACATCTGAACGCACGGAAGTTATCCCTAGTCGCAACAAGATCCATGTAGTAAGGGACACCAGAAAACGATTTTATTGAGTCAAGCATGGTCTGGCGCTCGGCGTACCAGAGCTCACACTCCCAAAGAATATGATGAGCGGTCTGTTCGAACTCGTTACTGTCAACAGAACATTCACATTTATAAATGGATATGTAAGTGTTATTGTAATATGCACTGTAGCTATGCGAACAGTACAAAAACTGACATGTTCTATGTCAGTAGGATTAGGAGAATACTGCCGCCGTTCATAGGTTTCTTTGCATATTACCAGTGCATATTACAATAATACCTGCATTTTCATGCATATTCATTTTTAGCAACCGTGCCAGACCTTTGAACGGCTGTAACTCCTAAACCGACTGGAGCTATGCAGGCAGACCTGATCCATCCCCATCACAGAGATTCTCTTTACCCTATGAAATTACTGAATCAGCCTTGCTGATGATAACAAAAAGTACGTCTATATATCTCTTATACTATAGGTGCCTACTAACCTCATCAAATCCCAGAAAAGTCCCAAGTCCCAATACCGGGATAGTGTTGCCATCGTTGAGAGGAACACGCGGCGTTTTCCCGCCATCTTGCCCGTCACATAGCTGGGGAAAGACATTGAAATAATCATGCTATGTTATCTTAGTACAAACTAAGTGGAACGCTGATTTTCCATAGACAGCTTCCGCCATCTATCGGTTATGTTTCGAAGCACTATGTGTTGAACTAGGGTTCACATCGGAGTAACAGCGCACTACACCTCACGCGCTGCGCTGTAGTAGTGAGAGATTTCGCCCATATAAATCACTGTCTTGTTGGTCTAGCGGTCTAGACAACCGACTCATGATCCGGGTAGCTAAGGTACGATCCTCGTGTCGGCCGATCGTCTTTTTCAATTTATTTCATAATGTGGCGCCCCCTAGTACTAATAAGGGGCAACGCAATTAGGACGTCCTAAAATTCAACGCGAGTTACCTATCTATATCCAATATACATATTAATCTATGGAAATAATTCGGTATTCCAAGATTGATTTGAAGGTGTTGAAAAATAAAAACTTACTCAAGATTAAAGTAGCAGTCAACTCAAGGGATAAGTATAAGTAGGTATGTAGTTACCTAAGCGAACAAAAAAATCTTGGCCAATGGATAATAAGTAGCAATCGATTTCCTCTCGCCACCTTTTTCTTGGTCTGCCTCGACGCTGATTTCCTTTTGCTGGGGACCAGTTGGTAGTGGTTTTGGCCCACAGGTCGTCTGGCATGCGGCAGACATGTCCAGCCCAATCCCACTTTAGATTGACGAAATTGATAGCTTTATAAAGAACTGGCCTAACGAAGCGCAAAACCGGGACGCATGGAGAGATCGGAGGGAGGCCTTTGCCCAACAATGGGACAACGACGGCTGATGTAATATAATAATAATAATAATGGATAAGTAGCTTATAAGAAGGTACTATTTATTTGACTGTGGGAGTGTGGGAGTCTGTGGATCCCCAAAAGGGGTTCGCCACAGACCGAGGTTTTTAGGGTCCCAACCTACACTAAATCTGCATTTACCTAGGTTAGTGGTTTTACTGTTTATGTTTTGGTGTAAAATAAAGTATATTTGTTTGTTTGTTTGTTAGTAGTGGAAAATCGCCATTTTTTTAAAACAAAGCCATTTTTAAATAAAATTTGCTACTTATATTTACATTTTTTTTTTTAAATATTCGTGTTGTACAGCTAGCATTATTAACGGGGTACATTTTTGAATAGATTTAGGGTTCTTACCTATAATAACCTGACACCCTACCCCAGCCTAGAATTAAAGTGGTCTATTTTACACCAAATGGAATGACAAGACATCAATTAAAATAACTCACCGCTCCAGCAATACAAACAGCTAACAACAAAAAATACATCCTTCTTGCTCAGATGATAGGCTCAGAATAAAGCGGCCATTAAATAATACTGTATTATTCTTAGCCATCGAGAATAAAACAAGAAACATAAAAATAAAATGAGGTACTCGCACCTGTTGTGGTCATGTAGGTAACTAAAATTAAACCAACGTCCGTTTTCGAATCCCGACCGTACGCACGGCGACACGTCAAGCTATACAAAACCAACATAAGCTGGCCGCGCGACGTTATACGTTATTCCACCTACGCGCGGCCAGCTTATGTTGGTTTTGAATAGCTTGATGTGTCGCTGTGTGTACACATGTACACACAGGTATAAGTCTTTGACTATTTATTATGAGGACTGGCCTTGCGATAGCATTTCCCCTCTGCCACGGTATAAGATTAATTGATCATGTGCATTCACATTAAATTTTATACCTTATCACTAAAAGAGACAGCCTATATTTGCGAAACAATAATTTCGAACTTAGAACGTTTGGGGTTCATCGGCGAACATCCACAATGCACTACAGAATCGCGGCAGCCCCACCAGCATCCTGAACGTGTTATTGAACTGGGCGCGCAAGGCACTGTACTGTTTCTTCGTATAGTTTAGCCACAGGCTGCTCGTGTAAAAGGAAGTGCAGTATGCTTTAAAGAGTGTTATCTTGACTGGTGTGGAACAACGAGCAAACCTGCGGGCTATCATATTGGCTCGTACAGACAACGAAAACAAAACGACGACATGAAATTTTTCAAAAACAATCTAGAAACTAATGTCTATGTTTGTATGAAGTCAGATTTTCGTAAAATTTATACAGTTTTCATGCTAGGATTAGTTTAAGATTAGTATGGAAATCTTTGAAGCACTTTAAAACATTTTAATGAAGATCTGTCTTCATACAAACATAGAGATTATTTTCTAGATTGTTTCTCAAAAAAATTCATTGACTTTAATTGGTTAGTATTGAAAATATCACAAGACTTCTTTTGTATGGAGCGCGCTTCGAATTATATTCCCCGAGTTTTTAGGACGGACGGACGGACGGACGAACAGCGTAGGCTTAGAATTAAGGTCCCATATTGGCACCTTTTGGGTATGGTACGGAACGCTAAAAATAATATTGAGGGCAACACTGGAGGGTCTGTGCTCCCTTAAAGTTTGGATTTATTTAAACAGACTTTGGGTCAAATAAAATATTTTTTATGTTTTTTTTTGCCCAAAAACGAAAATAATTTATATCTACTTATCTTTTACACAGAACATAGAACCTCCTTCTTTTCTGAAGTCAGTTAATTAAAGAAGAAACCGCTCGAAAAAACTAATAAGATATAAAATATGTGGTACATAATCATATCGTTTACCCTACGAGCTAATGACTCAATTCAAGGCGAAACAACTATTCCGTATTATTGATCTGTTTATTGCTCTTATACTATATTCCAATAAAATGATCTTAAAAAATAACTAAATAGACTAAGAGATAAGTGTACTTTTTGCAACCATCAGCTGCAAGGCTGATTCAGTGTTTATGTGGTGTAGAGCATCTCTGTGATGGGGATGGACCAGGTCTGCCTGCATAACTCCAGTCGGTTTAGAAGTTACTGATGTTTAAAGGTCAGTAAAAAATTAACGATCAGCTGCAAGGCTGATCGTATGATATTATTGTAGTATACACTGTAGCTATGTGAACAGTACAAAAACTGACATGAACTGCCAGTCGGTTTAGGAGATACAGCCGTTCAAAGGTCTGACCTTTGAATGGCTGTAACTCCTAAACCGACTGATGAATCACGTCAGTTTTTGTACTGTTCACATAGCTACAGTGCACACTACAATAATATTATACGATCAGCCTTGCAGGTGATCATAAATTTTTTACTGACCTTTAAACGTCTGTAACTCCTAAACCGACTGAAGTTATGCAGGCAGACCTAGTCCATCCCCATCAAAGAGATGCTCTACGCCCCATAAACACTGAATCAGCCTTGCTGCTGATGGTTGCAAAAAGTACACTTATCTCTTATAATAAAATGACATAATATTATAAATAAGATAAAAAATGCTAGATTAGGTACATAAGTATAAGAAAGAATATCTATGGTACTTAACTTATATTGTTTATTTTTTGTTTGATGTCAAAAGCATCCCCTAAAATATGTATCTGTTTAAACCACAGAACATTATAAGAGGGGTTAGAAATGCAAAGTAGCGCTTTTGCTTCGGAGACGGCTGTCGCTACGTGGCTTCCCACTCACGCTGCTACAATTGCTCATGCCCTCTCGCTTGCATCACGCCGCGCGCCTTATGGTGTTATGCAAATCATTGCATAACCTGTGGCGAATCGGTGCTAAGTCTGGGCCTCTTCTTTTCTTCGTGGTCTGGGCCGTCGCGATGGGTGAGACTTTGACAGAGGGGAAAGTATGGAAAATTAACCCTCTCGGGGTACGAGTTACGTGTTTCTCTATGGTACAGTACGACCACGAAAATAATGAACCTCGGCAATCTTCGCTTGCGCAGAGTCCTCGACAAAACCGAAGTAGTTTAGTGATAAATTGATAATCAATGGGAGAAAAGTCAGATAACAGCGAAAAGGCCGCGAAAACAATCGTTGCAAGGCATTGAAGGTATCACATCCTGATTGGTCAATATAATTTCGCGCGCTATCAAAATTTGTCGACTGCGCAGGTACACACGGCGACACATCAAGCTATACAAAACCAACATAAGCTGACCGCGCGTAGGTCTAGTAACGTTAACGTCGTACGGCCAGCTTATGTTGGTTATGTATAGCTTGATGTGTCGCCGTGCGTACATCGGGGGAACTTATAAATCTGGTACTACAGACGAACTAAACGAATAAATTTTTATTTACGCCTATAGACAGTCGTATTGGAGTTGATTATAAAATATTGTATACCTTTATCGAGTGTATAAACTGGTTATGAAGATTACGAAACCGCATTGATTTATTCTTGATCACTTCACAACAAAGTATATGTACACACGGCGACACATCAAGCTATACAAACCGAACATAAGCTGGTCGCGCGTAAGTCGAGTAACGTATAACGACGCGCGGCCAGCTTATTTTGGTTTAGCATAGCTTGATGTGTCACCGTGCGTACTCTAGAACATGCTTAATAGTAAGTACATTATGATACAAGTTTAGTGAGCTAAGGTCATCACAGTCGAAGCTGGATTGCAGCACGAGCCGTAGGCGAGGGCTGTAAACGAGCTGAGACTAATGACCAACGCTCACGCGTTTCATACGACACTTTGCAACACATACTTGCGTCAAAGAAATAAATAAGATTTCACAAATAAGAATGTTTGTGGAAAATGGCGGGCGGATTTCTTTTTCGATTTAGTAGGCACTGCGCGAGCAGATAGTACGTAGCGCCATTATTTTTTGTAGTCTTCCAAATGGAAATGTTGATGCTTTTTGTTCATTTGATTATTTAATCACTTTAATCATTTCCTCGATACCTTCATACCTTCCCAGTACCACGCAGGTAGCCGGGTCAGCTGCCGAACACGCGGCGCATCTTAAGCACTCCACATACGTTCGCCGTGGAGACAGCCGGCCCCTGGTGTGCAGAGGCAAAGGGCTTCGTTAAAGAATTGAGCCTACGGCTCCGGGACAGGGGCTGCGACCCCCGCTCCGGCTCGTCTCTGGTCCAACGCATAGCACTGGCAATACAACGCGGTAACGCCGCCAGTATTTTAGGCTCCTTTAGACCGGAAACCAATCGTGGCGGACTCCTGGAATAGCATAGGTTCATCTTTCATCTTTTCTTTCTTTCTTATTTTTTTCCTTTTTAACCTTTGTCGCCTATAAATATTTCATTCATTAGTTATAAGTTATATTTCCAACTCGTCCGGCTCGAATTTAGCACGCTTAAGAGCCGCATCACAAGTAGAATCTGGCGCATGGCTACATGCACTTCCTTCGCCCCATTTAGGGACACATCTGGATAACGACTCCCTCAGAGTGGCAGCGGCCCTAAGACTGGGGTGTAGCGTATGTGTTCCACACACCTGCGTTTGCGGTGCAGCAGTGGAGGCAGACGGCTTTCATGGTCTGAGCTGCGTCAAATGCGCAGGAAGGTCTCCGCGGCACCACGCGCTTAATGATATTATTCGTCGAGCGCTGGTGTCCGCCAATGTTCCCTGTACAACTGAGCCACCTGGTTTGAGCCGTACCGACGGGAAGAGACCAGACGGATTGACCCTTGTGCCGTGGCAAAAGGGCAAATGTCTTCTATGGGATGCAACGTGCGTATGTACGTACGCTGCATCTTACTTGAGAGGTTCCATTCGAGTAGCAGGGTCGGCAGCGGAAAGGGCAGCAGTACGTAAACACCAATGTTACACAACTTTGGAGCAGAGCTACTTATTCGTGCCCTTCGCTGTGGAGACGGCGGGCCCGTGGGGTCATGAAGCAAAAACTTTTATGAGGAACCTGGGCAAACGTTTACGGGATGCGGGTAACGGTCCTCGTGCCGGGTCATACCTAGCCCAACGCATATCATTAGCGATTCAACGCGGAAATGCGGCCAGCATTATGGGCACCTTCGGGCCAGGTATGACCTGGGGCGGGCTTTTCGACTAAATAGGATTAGTTAAATTTGTAGTTTAGAATGTTTAGAATGGTTTAAGTCTAGGGTAAGTTTTATTTGTGCTTTTACTATTTTATTCCTTTAAATAAATAATTATTTCAGTTCTTCTTCTATATTATAATCAGTTTAGATCTAATTTAGATAATTATTTAGTTTATTTACAATTGTGTATTCCCATCTGTTAATTAATTTAATTTAATAAAAGCATCAACCTTTCCTCGATTGAGTTGAATTGTACTTACAACGGATTGGTAGGTAGGTACACAACATATACTCATACGCATCAGAATTCCTTTTTCAGCGTATGCAGGTTTCGTCACGATGTTTACCTTCACCGTTTGAGAGCAGTCGTTATCACGTTTTCCTACATAAGTCAGAAAAAACTCATTGGTACATCGTGCGGATTTGAACCCGGGCCACCATTATTGAGTGTCCATAAAGCTCTCTGCAACGCACCACCGATCGACGCTCTCCACCAAATAAAACGAACAAAAATGATTCAGAATTAATTTATTATACTGGGTGAAATTGATATCATTAGCATCCTTGTTAACTAAGAGTTTACCCAACATACTGAACAACTTTTACTATGGGAGCAAACCGATCGAAGCAAAAAAAAATCAGCTGTTGCATACATTTGAGTCGCGAACTCGCGCGTCCACATTGGAGCTTAGTATGGACAGCAGATTTTATTTTTTTGCTCCGATCGGTTTGCTCCCATAGTAAAAGTTGTTCAGTTTGATGGGTAGACTCTTAGTTTAAAGGATGCTAATAATATCAATTTCACCCTGTAATAATAGTTGTTTTTATTAAATAAAAAAAATTGTTTTTCTTTACAATAACATTCAATAACACAAAAAAAAATCATTCAATATCCAAATTGGCGCCATTCTTCCATTTCATAAGTGCCGACGGAATCGCCATTTTGACAGGCAATTTATCAAAAGGATAGTTCTCGTAATCCTGCCAGAACACAGGACGAACAGTGCGGTAGTTTACATCGAACTTCGATATCTTTTCGACGTCATCTTCGTCGAGGTCAAAGTCGAAGATCGATGCGTTTTCCAGTACCCGACTCTTGGTGACTGATTTTGGGATGCTTACTATGCCGCGTTGATACTGAAAAAAAGACAGAATAATTTAGAAATATGCATCAGAATATTGTAGCTTTCCTCACGATGTTTTCCTTCACCGTTTGAGAGCAGTCGGTATAACGTACATAGCAGCCATCTAGCCAAAGCAGTTATCTATTTACAGCAGCAATCTGCCTCTATGGTCTAATGGTTAAGAGCATTGGGCTCACGACGGGTTGGATTCCCACGGGAGACACCTAGTGATATGTCACTTTGTGTGTTTTCCCCCAGTTGGTTAGGACATTGCAGGTTGAATCACCTGATTGTCTGAAAAGAAAGATGATTCCGTGCTTCGGATGGCACGTTAAGCCGTTGGTCCTGGCTACTATCTCTGGTTGTAGTAGTCGTTACATAAAAACCACGTCAGAGGCCGTAAGGCGGTTTGAAAAAACACCAGGGCTTGCTAGTTGCTGCCAACACGATAAGAAGAAGAAGTAGCAATCTAGCCTCAGCAGCCATCTAGCCGCAGCAGCCATCTAGCCGCAGCAGTAATCTAGCCGCAGCAGCAATCTAGCCGCAGAAGCCATCTAGCTACAGCAACCATATAGCCAAAGCAGCCATCTAGCCAAAGCAGACACGTAGCCGCAACAGCTATTCAGCCAATAGATAGACCACTGCGGCTTTGTTGGGTTTGAAAAGAGATGTTTTGACCTCCCACCAATACCAACAAAACGAAAAGGAGGTCGACAATAGTACATTATGATACAAGTTCGGTGAGTTGATAATTACAGCCGAGGCGTTATTGCTAGCCCGAGCCGTATGCGAGGACTACAAGAATGCAGAGGCTGTAATTTTCAAAGCGCACGTGTGTCATACGACGTTTTATAATATACGAGCGTTAACCCGCGACTTTGTCCGAGAAAATTATATACCAGATTTTAAGTCAGATCATAAGCTATCAAACAAAAAAAGTTTCATCAAAATCGGTTCAGTAGTTTTTGCGTCATACTCGTTCAAACAAACAAACACACAAACAAACAGACAGACAAAAAATCCAAAAATTGGTGAAATGGAATCAGGGACACCTAAAAACCATATCGTAACTTTTTTTTTGTTAATATCTTCAATGTACAGACAATCTTTCTGCTACAGTTTTATAATAGTTTAGATTTGCGAGGAAACAAGGAAAGTTAGCGATGCGCGCGCATCAGCGCTTTCTTTTTTCTTATTTCTTAAGGCAAAGGCACAAAAACAGCCAGGATTACTAATAAAGTAAATTAATATTGTTTGTATTGGTTTCACATAAATGGTTGTAATTTAATGTCAAAATTAATTAAATTAAAGAATTAAATGTTTATTTTATTATATTTTATCTCCCAAAGTTAATTTTATTCATAAAATGTTGACCACTTTTCTGACATAAAAACTCTTGGCTAAGATTTAAAAAAGTACCGTTCATTTTAGACGCAACCGTCCGTTTTACTTTACATTACCGGACTTGGCCGTAATGAGATACATTACGTTAGTGAAATTGGTCAAATAAGAGACCCTTTACGAGCAAATGTGTTATAAAAATAGTTTGCGTACCCATTGACGTATACCCTTATGAATCTAGGTTGGTTTTTCTATTGAGATCTCTCATTTCAGAAAGCAATTAAAAAACTAAAACCACAGAGTCCACATGCGATATCTAAACTATTATAAAACTGTAACAGGAAGTTTGTCTGTACATTGAAGATATTAAGAAAAAAAGAGTTACGATATGGTTTTTAGATATCCCTGATTCCATATCACGAATTTTTGGATTTTTTGTCCGTCTGTTTGTTTGTTTGTGTTTGTTTGGGTGTTTGTTTGTTTGAACGAGCATCACGCAAAAAGTACTGAACCGATTTTGATGAAACTTTTTTTGTTTGATAGCTTATGGTCTGACTTAAAATCTGGTATATAATTTATCTCGCTACATTGACGGGAGCCGGATATATAGACATATAACCGCAAGTGCAACCAATGTACGGTGCCATTTCCATTTCAAGTAAGTAACACTAATTAAAATTAAAAGACTTGTAATAAAGTAAGCTAATTCTGAAGACTAAAAATACAATTTCCTTGTTATAAATAAAATATTTATAAATATATATTTTTTAAATAAGCAGAAAAACAATAAGACTGATGGGTGGGATCAGTGTCGTGCATTTATTTTAATTTGTTTAGTCATAATTACCCTCTTTAGACCCAGGTCACGATACTAATGCCATCTATCGAGGCATGTTAACCTACGTTTAAACTAGCTGTTAGAAACCTCCCCAATGAATGAAGTCTAATTTGTCTTAAAAAAGTCTTAATACTTACCAAATATCTTAGAGCCACTTGCGTGACACTCTTCCCATATTTGTCTCCGATAGCCTTCAAGACAGGATTGTTGAGCTTCGGTTCAGGACTATCGGGAGCTTCACGACTCGGCACCATGGTACCGAACGGAGAGTACGCCACAACAACTATGTTGTGAGATTGACAGAAGTCCACTAGCTCTTTCTGGCCTAGGTTCAGGTTTATCTGGGGATAGAAAAATTTAACAGAGTTATTTTTTTTAATTATAAACCAAAAGTGTAAGGCCCATCACACACATCCGGAATAAATCTGATTCGGAATTCAGTGTTGTCAACTATGGTTACAAAAAATACTAGAGTGCTGTTTAAAAATTGACTAAAATAAAAACGGATGAAATGCCCAATAAAATGACAATTGCATTTTTAGGTATTTATTAAAACGAAACAAACAATTTCTATACATGATAATTATTATTACGTGATGAAGTCATTATGCAACTATATCAAAAGATATAGTTAAATAAGAAGATAAAGATATAGCTAATCATAGTTTTAACATAAATAAGACATAATCTCCATACAAAATGGCATGAATCATTATCACACAAGTTTAAATTTGTGTACTTTAAAGTGTTTATGATGACAAAAAACGAGTGTTTGAACGTCCAAAAGTGTTAGAAAGTGTGCGTGAGCGCATAAAAGTGCTTACCTATTTTTTTACAAAATGTAATAATAACTTACCTCAACCTGGTTAGCAGCGGGCACAACTTTACTGTTCTCGATCAATCTCTTCAACTGTTCCACATTGAAGTTAGAGACGCCTATAGCTTTGACTAAACCCTTCTTCAGCACGGATTCGAACCCGCGCCACGTTTCCAAGTAGTCTATCTTCTCGTCTACTCCTTCTGTCTGGAAGAAAACAAAGATGTTTAGAATACTTACCCCTTTCGGGTAATTTACTCCATACAGGCTAACCTTTACACCCGGGGTAAGGTCTGCCACACACATCCGGAATAAACCTGATTCGAAATTCAGTGTTACCGCTTTCAGAGACTTTTTCACTAGATCTAGTGATTTATTGATGTCTTAGGTGGCATTTTTTAAAGATTTACAGTCATATCACACAAGCTATTTTTGAGCGTAGGCGTGTTTATTTTGTCATAATTATTTTCAATAGTGATGCTGTCAATCTTGTTTACAATACTTAAGCTTACAATTACATTATAAATAATAAATATATATCTTGGACATTGTCACACAAATTATCTAGTCACATATTAAAGTACCTGGACTTGTATTATGATGGCTAGACAACGATATAGAATACATATATAGATACAAACATCCATGACTCGGGTACAAATATTCATATTCATCATATAAATATTTGTCCCTTACGGGATTCGAACCCGCGACCCTCGGCACAGCAGGTAGGTTCACTACAGACTGTGCTACCTGGCCGTCAAAAATACTTAAGGTTACCCCAAACTAAGAACAAATTAAGTTTTTATATTGGGGTAAGCTGACCAACTTGCGGCAAAATGAATGTGACTTACAGATATGGACATAGGCCAGTGCATAAGCACTAGGTCTAGGTAATCCAGGTTCATCCGACGAAGTGACGCCCGAACCGATACCTCCACATCAGCTTCGCGATGGTAGTGGTGCCACACCTGAAAATTCAATGTGAAATAACTGTTAGGATCTGAGCAGACTACATTCATACGACACCTCTACATCAGCATCCTGATGGTAGTGTTGCCAGACCTGAAAATTTAAGGTGAAATAACTGTTAAGGGGCTGAGTAGACTTCATTCATAATCATCAGTCTATCATCGTCCACAGATGCAGCTTAACATACATTTATAGCCACAGAATGCGGTAGGGTTCTTCTTAATATGCTGACTGTTTTTAAAGGGGATGATCAGACCATCTAACTGAATAACTTTTTCTATGGGGTCAATATCGAAGGTGCAAAAAAAATCTACTGTTTCATACGAAACTGCAAACCTACACGCCAAATGTATGGGACAGCAGATGTGTGTCCCATTGAAAAAGTTGTTTTATTTGATGTTCTGATCATAATTAAGTTAATTAGTAGGTACTACATAATATAATAAACGACGAAACCTACTATCGAATCATGATCCGTTGGGCTCGTTTCGTACATGTACGACGATGAAAAATAAATTTTATTTAAAGATCAGACAGATCATATTATTAATGATTATGACATATATTATGTAATCATTACGTTTTTGGGGACTTACTACAGATGTCAGCACCCACAAGTTATAGCAAAGATGCCAACAGATGGCGATACCGTCGCTCTCGGAAATATGCTCCATACATAGACAACGTTCACCGTGAATACGTAACTCGTAACCTACTACAAATAAGGTTCACAATGGAATGCAAGACATATATCGCGCAAGAGAAATAATCACAGAGATTCGATACATATACAAGGTCCAACTTAGAACTGTTGGACCACGGCTGGTCCCCAGGCTTCACACATAGCCTGGTGGAAGATCTTCCCTTTTCAATGGAGAAACATTCCCAGTAGCAACTCCATACGTTAATTGATAATAAACAATCTATCTATATACTAAAGAGGATGTTCATTTGTTACGTAAGACAATGTTAAGCACTTTCTACCCTCCTTACGTAAGTAATTATGTATAAAAATTCCAAAGAAAAAGAAGCAAAATTAATAAGACTTACTCGGACCCCCTCCCCGCCCCCCAAATCGTCTTACGTAATAAATAAACAGCCCCAAAGTACAATGCATACTCGACCCAAATGTATGAAACAGCTAAATTGTTTAATTTTGCGGTATCAGGTGTTTTTCCCTTAAGTTCAGTTCAGTTTGATGGTCTGGTCTGACCACAGATCACAAAAACTAAAGAGAGATGTGAAATGGGGGCGGGGCCAGTGTCGCAGCAATATGCGCAAAAACGGAACACATTGCTCGCGACAGAAAGGATTCAATATATTATGAGGCTGAAAGCTAGTCGAGATCTTATGTGTAAATAGTTAACAATCCTTGCGTAGTACTAAAGATTATTCGAACGTTGAGTTCTGATACCGCAATGGATAATGAGCACATTCAAGCTAACAAAATACTTTCTATCGCGTGGTACTGGTGGTAATGCGACACTAGGTTTCGTACTCAGCGCGTTGGTTGGCATCTCTCTAGATCTCTATGGGTCTGATCCACACTTGGAAGCGTTAAAAAAATCGCCCATTAAAATCTCATATGTCTTGTTAACTTTCATTAAGTTCATTTTTCAAGTTTCATTCAAGTATTTAGGTAGTCTGGAGAAGAAAACGAAACGTCAAAAATGACGTTTAGCATCAAAAGATCGGTAAGTGTTCAACTTACCATTCAAAGTATTTTTAACTAAATAATTACCTTAGTAGTAACGAACAGCTCTTCCCTCTTCACGACTCCCTCTTTTATCTTCTTATCGATAACCTGTCCCACCTCTGGCTCGACTCTGTAGAGGTGCGCGGTATCTATGTGTCGATATCCGATATCGATAGCGTACGACATGGCGTCAATTAGTTTAGGGACGTCCGTTGTATCAAATTCCATCTGTGGAAACGATAAAATATTTGATTATGATTCTATCAGTCTATTTTGCTACGAAATTCCTACACGACGGCAATATTAACAAAAAAATGATTGCTTAGGTATGCTGTCAGCTCTAAGACCCGAATTAATTAATTAATCAGTTTCGTTCCAGGAGTAAGATCATACTCCAGGAGTGCGACAAGTACGTATCCAGACTTTAGTTTCGGGGGGGGGGGGGGGGGGGATAAAACCCACCTATCCCCCCCCCCCCCCCTGGATACGTGGCTGGAGTGCGATTTTTGACAGTCAAATCAGCAGTAGAAAGATGCGTATCTCCATCCATCTGTTTTTGTTTCCTATTGTGCATTGTATTTTGTTTTTATTTCATTCATTCATTCATTCATTGTCAACTGCTGAGTTCAACGTATGAGATTCAAAAATCGCACTCCAGTACCAAATTGGTAACGTGCTTATAAAGGGCCAGTGCGATTTTTGAAAGTCAAATTAGCACGGCTAGCATGCTACCCACGACAAAGCGTTTAAACGAGGAAAACGTCATGCGCGCTCTTTCGGGCCTACGTAAAATAATAAAGATGGCGGACATCTCGATTTTTAACGTTTTCTCGGGGGTGGCATGCGAGGCATACAGTAGTAGAAAAATGCATTTATCTCCATAGTAATTTTGACATTTTCAACTGCTAAGCTCAGCGAATGAGATTCAAATATCGCACTTCGGGTCAGATCTACCCGAAACCTACGAGCATGCATGAAAGGACTAAGAGAGGTTTGTCAGGATGTCAAATCAGCAGTAGAAAGGTGCATATTTCCATAGTAATATTGACATTTTCAACTGCTGAGTTCAAAGTATGCGTTTCAAAAATCACACTCCAGGTCGCAGTAGCTATTTGGTCATTGACCAAGCCCTTATATATAATAATAATAAAGTACGTAATAATGTAGGTACGTAGTAAGATATAGATAAGTAAGTATTTAAAGTAGAACCACGTAGAACCATCTATTATAACAAAATTGCATTGTTTTTCTGTCTTTTTACCTTATCGTTGAGTCCAAGCCATGTACCGTAGCCGAAGGCAGGCATTTTCCTGCCATTGTTGAGTTTTACATTCGGGATGTTTACCTGGGAACATGAATCAATATTTTAAAATGACTTTCCGTTTGGTTCCAGGCTGGTTCTAGGGATAGAGTTCCCGAGGTTTTTTTTTGGTGGGCGAAGGTTTGGCTGCCACCTATCCTATCAACACTTACGCCTGCCACACACACACACCAAGAATTCCGGAAATCCGAATCAGGAGAATTCCATTCGGAATTACGTAGGCATGAAAATCCTAAAAAAAATAACAATTCTGATTCTGAAATGTAATGTGGAGGACCATAAAATACCTATGATATATAGTATTGTTAAAAATACTAAAAGTGAACCAGTAAGTACCCAACTAATAATTTGGTCGTATAGGTGTCGTATAGTCGAACAATAGACGCATAAAGCACCACTATATGACGAAATTACCATAATATAACTTGTGTAAGTCAAAATAGTCGGGGCCTAATCGTTTGCTGGGTAGTAAGTATATTAGCGTCCAAATTTTCAGGTGTGGTCAAGACCACCAAACTGAATAACTTTTACTATTGAAGCAAACCTGAAATCGACAAAAATTTTGGCACGTTAAAAAATCTTCCAGTAGGTATACCTAGGTATACTGGATGATTTTTTACCTGTACCTACCACTACCTACTAACCTACTACCAGAAAAATTAAAAAAACAAATTCAATATCTGTGATAATCTTTTTACTTAGGAGGGGTAAGTGCACCAACGCAACGGGATAAGTTCAAATGTTGGGAATTTGACTAATTTAATTAAAATGTGAGTAGGTAATGTTCACTAAAAATAGTGCTACCAACGGTTAAATTAAAAAAAAAACATTCCAAGCCACAGCATCTTGGTCCTGAAATTGACCAAAAAAAAAAAGAAAAAAAAGTAGCTTTAATTAAAATAAAGTTTGATGATCAAAAACTTACTTTAGCCATAATTATTATCTTTCGGCACGTGCTATATCGGTTGGAGATACACCGGTTACTGTCCAATAACCGCGCATGCGCTCTGCGTGCGAGCCGGCCGGCCCGGCGGCCATGACGATCCAAATAATAAAATAATCAGCAGATATGACTATCTGATTGAATTGACGTTCCAGTCCTACCTATCACAAATCTTATTGTGTGACTACTAGATTCAATCGGTATCAAATCGGCAAGGTGTTTTTTGGAATTAATGATGAGTTTTCTGATAGCTAGTCAAACGTAGTTCAACATACCGGCGATAGATGGCGTTTTTTAGCCTGAAATTTTCGTCTTCGGACCCCCAGAGAGGGGAGCAAAATATGAACATATATTGACAAAATATAAGGTCTAACAAAATTAGCTGAAACTATTTTAAGGGTATGCTCAGACCATCAAACTGAACAACTTTCTCTATGGGACCAATATCGAATTCTCGAAAAAAAAATCTGCTGCCCCATACATTTGAGTCAAGTTGTGTTTGCAGTTTTGTATGGGAAATCAAATTTTTTTTTCGCTTTTTCGATATTGGTCCCATAGAGAAAGTTGTTCAGTTTGATGGTCTGAGCATACCCTTAAAATAGTTTCAGCTAATTTTGTTAGACCTTACCTATATATGTTCATATTTTGCTGTTTACTTACACAAATCCTTACTATTTTATTTGTATTTTATTATCTGCAAGGTCATTAGTAATATTTTGTGTCTGTGATCCACTTGAAAATTGTCTATTACCGTCATAATACAATAATGATCTTGTAAACGATAAAGGTAATCGAAAACTTGCACAACAGCCCTAAAGATTTGAGCATAGAATTACATAACTGAGAGAGAGTTTTATTTAAAAAGTATGTTTTTTTTCTTTATATTATTTATGCCAATAAACAGTTTTTATTAACTGCAATCTTTTATTGCCTGTTTCTGCCTGTCTTTTTAGTATGAGTAAGTATTCATTCAGTAATCTTAATTTTGGCGCAGACATCTGTGCCGCACCGCTTGAGTATAATTTACGACGCGTCGCTTTCATACATTTCGTATGAAAAACTTTTGAAGCGCTGCAGCGTGGACATCGAATAGCCCAGACATTTTACGGTTTGAGCTGGGACTAATAAGTAATTGATATTTTAATTCGGTATAGTATTTAAGAGCCAATTTGAGCTTAGAAACGTACAAAAATTAAAAAAAAATCCTGTCAGCAACAGTTCCAAATTTAAAATTTAGGTATTATCTCGTTATAAAAAACCTGATGGTAATTTTTTTTTCCACATATTATTCCACATATTATATAACCATTATACATATTTCAAACATGGTGTAAATATCTCTGTCTACTTAGAAGGTTTTGAAAAAATATTCGTATTTTCTAATAAAAACCTTATTTTTTTTCAATGCATATTTAATTGCTCAAGAATAATTTATATTAATAAATCTGATTCATATGAGTGCATTGGTATTAATATTATTAATTTAAAAGCCTTCCGGGACACACAATTTTGATGTCTATGTCGCGTAACGATTTTTTTAAATTTGTTTTAAGATAGTTTTTTTGTCACTAAATGGTGCCGGTTACAGTTTAAAAGTCCAATTAATAATTACTCCCCACCCCTCCTAACAAAACTCCGTAAAATGACTGGGCTAGAACGCCTCGAAGCGGCATGCCTGTGCCTGTTCGATTCACGACGCATTACTTCCATACATTTTGCACGATGTCTGCGCCGCATCTATCCCGTACCTTCGCCTAATGACTTTTGTGTATGTTTCACGCCTTATCCCTTTTTCGCGTCATACGACACCCACGGGAAGAATCACAATCGCACGGTAAGAAGGAGTTACGTTGCACGTTTTACCGCAAGCAGTTGTTTCTGGCGTGGTATTCACGTAGTTCACGTTTGAGCTTGCCACGAAGCTCCGCAATCTCTTCTCAGCTGTGTTTTTGCTTAAAAACAATTCATGTATTTGTGATAGATTAGGCACTATTTGCTATTATATTGCCCCGACTGACAAATATTAGACAAATATTTGTCAGTCGGGGCAAGTGCCTCCAGCTTCAAAATTTCGAAAACTACACATATACTTGACACTGGCAGAAATGTAGTGCTAACGCATAACGGTCATCACAGACAACCGCTATAATATGTTGCTGTACTTACGCACGCAAAATTACATAAGCACTTCTCTTTCCTGCGTGTGAGTGAAAGAAAGAGATTAGCAACTTGCGTACGTTAGAAGAATACAGCAACATATTGTAGCGGCCATTTGTGATGAGCTTGAGTAAGAGTCAAATGACTAAGAAAGAAGGGTAAGGTGGGGTAAGATAAGATGCGCACTGGGGTAAGATATATCGTTGCAATGAAAATGAAATTCCCAGCAAATAAGGTGAGACCTGCTGAGAACAGCAAACGGCGAGCACAACCGCCAATGCGCTACATTCATCATCATCATCATATCAGCCGACAGACGTCCACTGCTGGACATAAGCCTCCCCCAAAATGGGGGGATTTGCCATAATCGCCACGCTTGACAGGCGGGTTGGCGATCGCAGTTGTGATTGAATGTGTGTACTCAGAGGATGCTGCTGCCCATCCTCCGTTAGATCCCTTAGTCGTCTTTTACGACACCCACGGGAGGAAATGGGATGGTGCTATTCTTAGCCGACACCACACGGCATGCGCTACATTGCCAGCATTAAAAGATTTGGCCTATTACCACAGATTATAATTACTTCGTCTATTACCACCATTTATTTACCTTACTCCAGCGCCGTCATAGCTTGTAGGTAAAAATACAGAAAGTTCCTATCTGCGATTGTATTCTGTTTCTGTGGTATATGCGTGTTGATAAATATGGCACCTAGCTATTTTAAACGCGATTTATTCAACATTCAACAGCAGTCGTTTGATTGAGATAACTTGAGAAACAGTAACTGTTGATTAATTATAATCTACAATAACAATGACAATCGTAAATTGTTATGGCAGTTATTACACGGCAAATTAAAATAGGTCTCCGTATGTACCTAGGTGATGTAAGGAGGTTGTATAGCCTTAGCTTGCTGGCTGGTTGTTATTTGAAACAAAATTTGAACCGTCGAGGAACCCCGGCGCGGGCTTCAATTTCAAGCGCCTTTCTGATTCTTTTATAATGCGCACTGCCAAGGAGTGGAATGCCCTGCCTGCGTCAGTATTTCCGAGCGCTTACAACCCGAATTACTTTAAAGTACGAGTGAATAGGCACCTTCTGGGTAAGCTCGCTACATCTTCGACCCCATCTTTGTCATGAGGACTGGATTCATGGAGACAGGTCAAGAGAAAACCCACTTGAAATAAAAAAATAAAAAAATTATTATGGAAGTCAGAAGAAGATCGTTCTCAGAGCTAGAAAGAAAATGTCTCGATATATGAAAATAAAACATAAAACAATGAATAAAGCTCTATTTTAATTACCATTCGAGCTACGCCTCCACAAGTACCTACTCCTAGTGGGTTAATTATTTTTGAAGACGTAACAATACAAAAATAAATAACATACTGTACCAAATCGGTACTTAAATAGGTACCAATACAATTCAAAAGATGTTTTAATAATAACTTAATAAAATAATTAGGTAGGTACTACATTGATTAAATCTTATTGTACTAAACGAAAACAAAAGGCAAGCTAATCTAAGTCAAGATTAAAATCAATTGTCAAGTTTTGTATATCTAATCTAGTTATTATAATAATAGTAAATAAAAAGAAAATTATATTAATAATGGAAAGTAATTAAATGGTTTGCCGTTATTAAAGGAGGATCAGGGTTGGATTTTGTACTATAATTATAGTATTTATACTATAATACTAAGGATAGTACGCTAAAATACTATAATTTCAAGTTTACTCCCGAATGCTTAGGTATACGTCATATGAATAATAATTTGTACTATATACTATCCACATCTAAGGATAGTACGCTAAAATACTATAATTTCAAGTTTACTCCCGAATGCTTAGTTATACGTCATATGAATAATAATTTGTACTATATACTATCCACATCTAAGGATAGTACGCTAAAATACTATAATTTCAAGTTTACTCCCGAATGCTTAGTTTTACGTCATATGAATATTTCGACCGTGCGTGTATCCGAATTCCGATTCAGAAAAGTGGTAATTGTACTGATTCTATTCCTACTGAGGATATGTTGATGAGAGGACGAGGTTCAAGGACTATTTTTACGAAATCCATACATTTTTGACCCTACTTAGTTGTAAATCATTGTCTTGCCCATTTCCCATTATTTGGGGTCGGCGCAATATGTCATCCTCTTCCATTCATCTCTCTTAGCTGTCGTTTCAACACTCACTCCTTTTTTACACATATCATCCTTCACACAATCCATCCATCTTTTCTTCGGCCTCCCTCTCCTACTACAGCCATCCACATTCATACTTAACACTCGTCTCGTAACATGACACTCTTCTCTCCGCATTACATGCCCATACAATGATAATCTATTACCCTGAAATTTTTCCGTTATAGGTGCTACTTTCAAACTTCCTCTAATATAGTCATTCCTAATCTTGTCCATTCTAGTTACACCACACATCCATCTCAACATTCTCATCTTAGCTGCATGCAATCGTTTCTCATCCGTCCCTTTTGTGGCCCAAAACTCTGATCCGTACATACTTAGTTGTAAATATGATTTAAAAATCGTCTCTGACTCTTAGGCTAAATGTCAAAGATGAAGATAGAACTAATAGTAATATGCAAGAACTGATTTACTAAGGTAAAAGAGGAGTAAATTTCGCCTTGACTGGTGTTGATTTTAATGATTATTAGGTTAAATTAAAAATAATTATAAAGTGTACTATAATTTTATTTATAACGAGCGTTAACCCGCGACTTCGTCCGCACAAATTATATACCAGATTTTAAGTCACATCATAAGCTATCCAACAAAAAAGGTTTCATCAAAATCGGTTCCGTAGTTTTTGCGTGATGCTCGATCAAACAAACAAACAAACACACAGACAGACAAAAAATCCAAAAATTGGTGATATCGAATCAGGGATATCTAAAAACCATATCGTAACTTTTTTTTTGTTAATATCTTCAATGTACAGACAAACTTCCTGTTACAGTTTTATAATAGTATAGATAGATATAGACTAGGTCTGCCTGCATAACTTCAGTCGGTTTTGGAGTTACAGACATTTAAAGGTCAGTAAAAAATTAAAGATCAGCTGCAAGACTGATCATATCATATTATTGTAGTGTGCACTGTAGCTATGTGAACACTACTAAAACTGACATGGTTCATCAGTCGGATTAGGAGTTACAGCCGTTCAAAGGTCCGACCTTTGAACGGCTGTATCTCCTAAACCGACTGGCAGTCCATGTCAGTTTTTGTACTGTTCACATAGCTACAGTGCACACTACAATAATATCATACGATCAGTATAGCAGCTGATCGTCAATTTTTTACTGACCTTTAAACATCTGTAACTCCTAAACCGACTGAAGTTATGCAGGCAGACCTGGTCCATCCCCATCACAGAGATGCTCTACACCCCATAAACACTGAATCAGCCTTGCTACTGATGGTTGCAAAAAGTACACTTATATCTTAGTCTAGAACGAGCGTGCGAGGCTGTAGCGGAGCGGGCGAAGCTCGCGGAGTGGATTTCTCGCATGCGAGTGCAACGAAGGCCGATAAAGTGAGAGTTCTGGCGAGAGCCCACTTAGGTCCGCCACATACATACGGAATAAACCTGATTCAGAATTGGTTCCGGATGGAGTGTTGCCGCTTTCAGAGACTTTTTCACCAGATCTAGTAATTTTTTTATGTCTTAGGTGGCATTTTTTAAAGATTTACAGTAATATCACGCAAGTGATTTTTGAGGGTAGGCGTTGATGGAACGACACCGTATCGTGGTGGTGCAGTTGCGACGTCGTTGCGGTATAGTTTCGAAATCGCCTTCGCTCAGAAATAGCTTCATCATATGATAGAAATTATCATAGAAATTGTTTGTTTCGTTTTAATAAATACTTAAAATGCAATTGTCATTATTTTGGCGTTTCATACATTTTCATTTTAGGCATTTTTTAAACAGCACTCTAGTATTTTTTGCAATCGTAGTTGACAACACTGAATCCTGAATCAGGATTCCGGATCGCAATTCCATCTGTGTGTGGCGGACCTTACATCCTATGTCTCCCCGGAACGGACTCAGAGCACCCGACTTCAATGGATTAGGCAGGTGGAGGACAGTCGCCTTTTGGTGGCTTTTTCCGATTCAGTTTGCATAGAATGTGCTGCCATCTATTACATATTTCGCAGAACTATGAGAAAAAAGATTGTATTGTCTATGTCAATGTCAAATTGACAAATTCACAAAATGGCTACCTATCTTGTGTAATGTGCGGGTTGTTTGTAGTTTTCGTTCAATTTCGTGACGATTTAGGCGGATTTAGTGATGTTCTTGAGTTTCTGTTGTTCTCTTACCAATGTTTAGATTACAGGAATAGTAAGGATACTGGAATTTCACTCGATCGGTGCGGGATTGAACGAAAACTAGCATTCAAAACAATAATATCCATCGGTATGAGTAGATATAAGTAGGTATGTATAGTATAGGTTGAATTATTGTCGGTGAAACATAGATGGCGCTAGCTAGCCTTCAATTTGACATAAGGTGGATGCATGTAATGTTGCCACGAGTGGGTTCTCTTTTCTTATATACTTATTGTATACTCTTTGGGGTTAGGTTAGGTTAAAGTCTGTCCCGGAACTGACTTTTTTGCTGAACAAAACTAAATATCATACCGCAATATATATCTTTCAGCAATATCATACCGAAGCAGTTGTAGACCCTATTTTGCAAAGTACCAGATACTAACTCTGCCATCGATTTATATATTGGAAATGGCTACGTTTGTACGGAAACATTTTGAATTTTTCACCCAAATAAAAACACACACAAATTACAATTTAAGATCGAAAAATAATCTTGCCTTACCTTCTACTACGATGGAAATGTACCACAGAAGCCCTTACTTCCAGGCCATAAACATTTATAATAAAATCCCAGAAAAACTTAAAAGTGAACCAAAACAAATTTATTTATCAAAAAATTAAAAAAGGTATTAATAGAAAAAACGTATTATAATATTAACGATTTTCTAATTGAAAGAGTCAACGCTCCATGATTAAATTCTTTTACTCTTGATTGAAGATTATTAATTCTAATGTTTTACTCTCACGAGCCATGGTTTATATATTTAATTTCAAATTATTATTGTATCATTTGTGTAAAATAAAAATGTATCACAATAATGTATTATTTAGTTATCATTAATTGCTAATTAATTTTTATAAATTTTATTATTATTTAAATGTATAAATGAATGAATTAACTTTTTGATATTAAAATTTTGATACAAATGTTATTATTAATTATTTACTAGGGTGTTTTTGCTGTGCCCATAAATGGGTATCATATGAGATGCAACAAATTATGTATACCACCTTTATGTACTTTACCATTATGATGCAATAAATGAATTATGAAATATTCTGCTTACCCTCTGAGTGCTTACTACTATTTGAAAATTAAACGTGGGTCAGTCAATGCAGCTTAATATGTATTTAATTCGATATACAACAAATTTTAGAGCTGTCCAGGATGAGGTCAATTTTTTTGGTGCTCGGATCGGTTTGTTCCCGCAGTAAAAGTTGTTCAGTTTGATGGGTACAGTATGTGGTTTAAAAGTTAATGATAGTTTTCCTTACAGCCTGTATAAGTATTTTTATTAAATAAAAATAGATTTTCTTTACAATAACATTCAATAACAGCAAAAAAAATCATTCAATATCCAAATTGGCGCCATTCTTCCATTTCAAAAACGCCGAAGGTGTCTCCATTTTGATAGGCAATTTGTCAAAAGGATAATTTTTGTAATCCTGCCAAAACATGGGTCGGACAGTGCGGTAGTTTACATCGAATTTCGATATCTTTTCGATGTCATCTTCGTCGAGATCGAAGTCGAAGATCGATGCGTTTTCCAGTACCCGACTCTTGGTGACTGTTTTCGGGATGCTTACTATGCCGCGTTGATACTGAAAAAAAGACAGAATAATTCAGCAATATCTACGCATCAGAATTTTTCTTTCCTTCGCCGTTTGAGAGCAGTCGTTATAACGTTTTCCTACATAAGTCAGAAAAAACTCATTGGTACATCGTGCGGATTCGAACCCGGACCACCATAATTGAGTGTCCATACAGCTCTCTGCAACGCACCACCGACCGACGCTCTCCACCAATTAAAACGAACAAAAATGATTCGTAATTAATTTTATAATAAAGGTTATTTTTATTATAACGTACATCGCAGCAGCTATCACAATAGCCATCTAGCCGAGGACGCCATATAGCCACAGCAGCTATCTAGCCACAGCAGCTATCTACTTACAGCAGCAATCTAGCCACTGCAGCCATCTAGCCATAGCAGCCATAAAGCAACGGCAGCCATATAGCCACAGCAGCCATCTATCCATTGCAGCCATATAGCCACAGCAGCCATATAGCAACAGCAGTCATCTAGCCACAGCAGACACCCAGCGGTAACAGCTATTCAGCCAATAGATAGACCAAGGGTTTGAAAAAATATATTTTGACCTCCCAAAAATACCAACAAAATGAGAAGGGGGTCGACAAATATAGTTTACGTACCCTTATGAATCTAAGTTGGTTTTTTCTAATGAGATCTTTCATTTCAGAGAGCAAATTAAAAAACCAATAAATATTTTCACATGGCTTGCGCTATTAATAAAATCCAAATAAAATAGTACAAATATATATTTTTTAAATAAGCAGGAAAACAATAAGACACAGATGCGTCTGAATCAGTGACGTTCATTAATTTTAATTTGTTTAATTTGACCCAGGTCACGATACTAATGCCATCTATCGAGGCATGTTAACCTACGTTTAAACTAGCTGTCAGAAACCTCCCCATTGAATAAAGGCAATTTTTTTTATTCTTTTGTTTTTTTTTGAGCTTTTAACCCTGAGGTTACGTCAGCCCCATCGTGCCTTAACCCTTAAGACTCGAATGAAACAATTTTACAATGAAATAAAAACCTAACACTACCTAACGAATATACAGACACCAAATTTTTTTTAAAAAGAATGTCTTAATACTTACCAAATATCTCAGAGCCACTTGCGTGACACTCTTCCCATATTTGTTTCCGATAGCCTTCAAGACAGGATTGTTGAGCTTCGGTTCAGGACTGTCGGGAGCTTCACGACTCGGCACCATGGTACCGAACGGAGTGTACGCCACAACAACTATGTTGTGAGATTTACAGAAGTCCACTAGCTCTTTCTGGCCTAGGTTCAGGTTTATCTGGAGAAAAGAAAAATTAAATTTTACTATGCTGTTTTTCTTTTGTTATAAGTGAAAGTGTGAGATGGGGTGTGTGTGTGTGTGTGTGTGTGTGTGTGTGTGAAAAAGTTTGTAAGTGAAATGTTTGATAACGTAATAGAGTGTGCATGTGTGATGTGTGGGGATGTGTTTGTGTATTATTTGAAATCATCTATGCTCACTTTTAAAGCGGGCACAATATTTCCAAGGTTTTTATTTTCCATCGCCGCTAAATTTTCTACATTGAAATACCCGAATACATTGAAACGAAACGAATATATTGAAAGCCCCGGAAAGGTCGGGTTTTATGTCATCCTTTTTAATCTTTTTAATTTGTTAGGTTTCTTTTTTATATTAATTTTTTTTAATAACAATTTTACTCGCGTTTGGTCGAATCGGGCCTAAGAATAACAAGTACACACGGCGACACATCAAGCTATACAAAACCAATATAAGCTGGTCGCGAGACGTTAAACGTTACTCGTCATACGCGCGGCCATGTTATTTTGTATAGCTTGATGTCTCGACGTGCGTACGTTTTTAAAAGTAAAAAAAAAGAAAGAGTTATATTTTAAAGCGTATACTTTTTTATTTACGTGTTTATGACTAATAAAACTATAAAACGTAAGTGTGACTGTCAAAAAGTGTGAGAAAGTGTGTGTGAGTGTATACTTAACAAAATGTTTTAGACCTACTGTGTATGTTACAAAATGTTTTAGACCTACCTCAACCTGGTTAACAGCGGGCACAACTTTACTGTTCTCGATCAATCTCTTCAACTGTTCCACATTGAAGTTAGATACGCCTATAGCTTTGACTAAACCCTTCTTTAACACGGATTCGAACCCGCGCCACGTTTCCAAGTAGTCTATCTTCTCGTCTACATCTTCTGTCTGGAAGAAAACAAATACGTTTAGAAAATCTACCCCTTTCGAGTAATTAATTTAGACTTGATACAGGCTACATTTTACTCGGTATAAATGTGGGTTTATTAGTAATCTAATAATTTTAATATTCTGACTTATTACCTAAAAAGTTTTTATATGTAGATGCGTTGCCTGCACTCCAAAATGGCAACAAAAAAGCAAGGTAATTGCCCGACAGTCGCGCCAGTCACGCGCCGTCTAGTGTACGGGTTACACGTCACTCAATCGCGCCATTTTCAAGTGCAGTGATGTTAGCGTATGACGCGTCTATTTATAAAACGTCATTGCCTTTTACCCATCTTACCGAATCACTAGGGTAACATAACCAAGTGAAAGAAATGAATCTTATCTCATTTGGTCAGCTTAGTCCAACTCTATGATATGAGTTATGTCCTAGGACGATTTATGCACTTGTTCTAGGTTATGTAATATAAATCAATAGTAGGTATATAAAGGCCGGCAAACATCTTGAACAACATCTGCTGCTAAAATAAAAAAAAAATGATTATTATTTATTATTATAACTGCGCATACGCTTCAACCCATCATCCCCCCCCCCCCTCCATTTTTCAAGTTGTTTGCCGGGTACTGTAACTTTGTAATCCACATAACTTGGTTGTTTTTAATTAATTATTGTCAGTCGGGGCAAGTGCCTCTACGGGGTAAGTGCCTCCAGCTTCCAAATTTCGAAAACTGTATATTTTACTAGAAATATAGTCGTAAGCACATGCTATTAGTTCTGGCTTTGACGTTTGAAGGCGGTATGTCTAAATATATGTCTAGTTTTCGAAATTTTGAAGCTGGAGGCACTGATCCCGTAGAGGCACTTGTCCCGACTGACATAGTGATGTTATCATTGGTCAGCTTACCCTAAACTAAGAACTATTTAAGTTTTTATTTTGGGGTAAGCTGACCAACCTGGGTGTCTGCAGCAAATTAAAAGAGACTTACAGATATGGACATCGGCCAGTGTATAAGCACTAGGTCTAGGTAATCCAGGTTCATCCGACGAAGTGACCCCCGAACCGATACCTCCACATCAGCTTCCCGATGGTCGTGTTGCCACACCTGAAGATTCAAGGTAAAACAACTATTAGGGGCTGAGCAGACTACATGGCCCTTGGTAAATTATTGGATAGCAGATAGGAAGCCGTGGAAATTCAAATTTCCAGGGGTGGTTTAGACTCTCGACCATCAAACTAAACATTTTATACTATGAGAGCAGAGATCGCAAAAAAATTGCTGTTCCATTATACTGAACTGTAATGCCTATAGTGCCTACTCGACTCAAATTTGTGAAACAGCAGATTTTTCTTTGCAGTTTCAGTTTTACCCCCATAGTAAAAGTTGTTCAGTTTCTGGTCTGGCGCGCCCACGCCTGATTTGGAAAGGGTTTAAAAAATCTCTCTGTAAAATGTCTTATTAACTATGTCTTGTAAACTTTCATTCAAGAATTTGAGGTAAGGTCTTCAAATGAAAACGAAACGTCAAAAATTGCACTTAGCATCAAAAGATCTGTCTCGTGTATCCAACTTACTATCAAAGTATTTTAACTAAATAATTATTAATTACCTTAGTAGTAACGAACAGCTCTTCCCTCTTCACGACTCCCTCTTTTATCTTCTTATCGATAACCTGTCCCACCTCTGGCTCGACTCTGTAGACGTGCGCGGTATCTATGTGTCGATAGCCGATATCGATAGCGTACGACATGGCGTCAATTAGTTTAGGTAAGTCCGTTGTATCAAATTCCATCTGTGGAAACGATAAAGATATAAGATAAAGACGCATTTATTTGCTTGACATGAGTGGTTTTACAAGCAGTTGTTACAATAATTATTAGTTCCTACATATCTTACCTTATGGCTTACAAATTATTATTACGATAATGTTAGGGATGCTAATTCAAGTATTTAAAAAGAGTATTAAATCTTACACTTATTACAAATTCATGGTAATTTCATGATAAGTGATCATAATAATTAAATATTTGAGTAATGTCAAACAAAAAAAAAACAATAATAAAAAATTAAATGTCAAAGTAATTAAATTATACAAATAATGTCTAAATCCATCCAAATACAAACTTTAGAATCTCAGTGTCATGTAATTGTAAATGATGTCAAATAAAAAATAGTACAAAAGAAAATGAATTTATTATATATTAAAATATTTAATTATGATTTTATCAGTCTATGTTGTTACGAAACGTCTAAAAGACGGCAATATAAAAAAAATAATTAGGTACGCTGTCTCTCTAGCTCTAAGACCCGAATTATAAACGTCAGGGCGAACATTGTGTTCATCTGCTTACAGGCCACCACATCTAATATAAAACTCAAGGACAAGATACAACAAAATTTATACAAAAGCGAAACAAAACAAACATACAAGTACCTGTATAAAAAAATACAATCAGTAAGTAATTTTAAAAGATATACTTAGTTCTTGAATAACTTAAGGAATAAAGTAATAATGTAGGTACCTACGTAGTAAGGTATAGGTAAAGTCCATCTATTGCTGCAAAATTGCATTGTTTTTCTGTCGTTTTACCTTATCGTTGAGTCCAAGCCATGTTCCGTAGCCGAAGGCAGGCATTTTCCTGCCATTGTTGAGTTTTACATTCGGGATGTTTACCTGAAAACATGAATCAATATTTTAAAATGATTTTCCGTTTGGTTCCAGGCTGGTTCTAGGGATAGACTTCCCGATCCCGACGTTAGGTGTTTATGTATATTATGTATAATTTAGTACAGAGGCATTATTTATTTGACGTAGGTACTAGTTAGGCACTATTTATTGGCACTAATCCTAGCCTGATCCGTTTCATGTGTACGCTAGCTATACTATACGGACACAAAAAATCATCCAGTAGGTTACTATACCTAGGTAAGTAGTTACTATTATCTATTTTGTACAGTAAAACCTTGGAGCAGAAAAATCACAAAAACATATTTAATATTTGTGATAATCTTTTTGCTTAGGAGGGGTAAGTGAACCAACGTAACAGGGTGAGTTCAAAATTCTGCAAAACTACAGTGGTGGTCATATAATTAAGAACGCTTATTTAAAGATTTTTTTTTAAAACAAACTAGTATATCTAAATGAATGTATTATTTTGTATTTCCTGTGGTATAGCAAAACTTTTCAATACTGTTAGTGTATTCATTTAAACACATTATTAATTAATCTCTAAACAGATAAATTTATTAAATTAGATCGGAACCTAGTACTACTAACTTACTGGCTGGTCATAAAATTAAGAACGCTGGACAGTTAAATTTTTTATTCAAATTTAAATAGAGAACACTCTGTGGCTAGGTCTCTTTTCGTATATTTTTGGCGCCATTTAGTGCTGTAAATGTCTAAAACGTGATTACTTCATAAAAACAATGGGTAAAAATAAAACTTGTGATAAATCTACAAGGGAAGTCATAATAAAACTTTGTAAGAAGAATTGGTCGTATAAAAAGATAGCTGATCATTTGCAATGTTCGAAAACAATGGTTTTCAATGCTGTGAAGCATTTTAACACGTATCAAACGACTTCAAATATTCCGCGCGCACCTAAACCGAGAAAGACGTCTCGTCGAGATGATCGAAATATCGTTCGTTTGGCAAAACTAAATCCTTTTAAAGGGTCTAACGAGCTAAGAAAAGAATATTTTGGTGAAAACAACCCTTCAGCGATCTCGGCACGCACTATTCGAAGGCGTTTAGTAGAACAGAAGTTGCACGGACGGATAGCAAGGAAGGTACCCATGTTGAAACGGTGTCATAGGCAAGCTCGTCTCGCATTCGCAAAAAGGTATGAAAACTGGACGGTAAGACAGTGGAAAAATGTTCTTTTTTCTGATGAGACAAAAATCAACAGAGTGTGTTCTGATGGAAAACGATACGTACGACGACCTCCGAATAAAGCATTCGACTTCAAGTACACCAAAGTGACATTAAAGCATGGCGGAGGAAACGTGAAAATTTGGGGGTGTTTTTCTGGTCATGGAGTTGGACCCGTTAAACTTATAGAAGGAAACATGGATCAATTCCAATATAAAAATATACTGGAAGAAACAATGTTACCGTATGCTGAAGACGTGCTTCCAGTTATTTGGACATTCCAGCACGAAAATGATCCGAAGCACACTGCACGCACCGTTAAGGAATTTCTCATAGGACAATCAGTTTCCGTCTTAGACTGGCCAGCCAACAGTCCCGATTTAAATCCCATCGAACATCTTTGGTGTGAAGTCAAGAGAAGTGTATCCAATCGACAATGTCGCAATTTAACAGAGCTATATGATGTTTTCGTAGAAGAATGGAACTCAATTTCTCTTACAAAATGTAAAAAATTGATAGAGTCAATGCCTCGCCGGTGTAAGGCAGTTATTAAAAGCCGTGGGCATGCCACTAACTATTAATTTTAGTGTAAAATGTGTTTATTTGTCTTTTTATATAAATTTTTTCACATTTAATGTCTTTAATTTAATTTAAGTTTCACCTATAATAATTCTCGATGCAGTTTAATAATCGTTCTTAATTATTTGTCCAGATATAATTTGTGTTTGAATTTGTTAGTATTGGAAATTAATTGAAATTTCTAAAAAATGGTTAGCCATTTTATATCTCTATTCCAAATCCAGTTTGCTTATCTATGTCGCTATTTCAAAACATAAGTAATTACTTCTAACAAGGAACACAAAGCTACATGACAGTCATGATATTGATAAAAATTGTTGGAACTACAAATCGTTCTTAATTATATGACCACCACTGTAAGTATCACACTTTAGTTAGACGGCAATTTGAAAAGGAGTGTTTTTGTTTATTTAAATAAAGTTTTTTTTAGGCATTCCTTAAAAGAAGATAATCGACTAAGGCCCGATTCGACCAAACGCGAGTAAATTTTATTCTAAGATTAAGTCGCCGGCCGGTTACTCTAGAGTAAACTGCTTTTGCGTTTCACCAACCCTAATCTATGAATAAGTTAAGAGTATATTTCACACGTCCAATTTTGACGGTGTAATCCTTATACAGAGACTAATGAAATGTCAATGTCACATAATTTAAAAAAATTAAATAAAAAGAAACCTAACAAAGTAAAACTGTATAACTCACATTGCAATAAGTACGGACACAACGACCTCTTTCTTTAGGTGCATTATATAGTATGGGTTTAGTGTGGTAGAGCACAAATGAAATTATTTCGGAGTAAATAACAAGAGTAAAATTGTTCCCTGTATAGTTACTCTTCTATATATCAAAGTTTGGTCAAATAGTTTTTTATATAATATAAAAAAATCGTGTTGTTTTGTTTCGAAAATACATCTTGTGCATTTTAAAGGCCAGGGCCACACAGAGGCTGTTTTGCGGGGAAGCGAATATCTCCAAACTCGCGCGTATTTCTGTGTGGTAGGATAAGGGTAGATACAAACTCGAACATTACCACCACACCACACCATACACAACAAAACATACAGAAAACCGAGCGGGTCCGGAGATATTGACATTGAAAATTTTATTTTTCTTTTCTGTTTAATTTTTCTGATTTTTGTTTTATAATTTACTTATTATTATTACTTAACTACTTATTAGCTTAAGACTGCTTTTTGTTGTATAATTTCCATCACAATGTATATTGTTTGCGAATAAATGAATAAAAAAAAAAAATATTCGCTTCCCGCAGGTCCGCCTGTGTGTGGCCTGGCCTTCAAGGTTATTGCAATTTTAAAAGTGTTGTACAAGTTTTGAAGGCCAGTGCAGTTTAATTAAAATGTTAATAGGTAGGTAAAGTTAACTAAAAAGAGCACTAACTACGGTTAAATAAAAAAAATTCCAAACCATATCACCTTGGTCCATAGACTGACCAAAACAAAGAAAAAAAAGTAACTTTAATCAAAAAAAAGTTTTGACTGAATAAAAAACTTACTTTTGCCATATCTTTTAGCACGTGCTCTATCGGTTGAAGATACACCGGTTACTGTCCAATAGCCGCTCTGCGTACGAGCCGGTTTAACCCGGCGGCCATGACGAACCAAATAATAAAATAATCAGCAGATAGGACTACCTGATTGAAACACCATCCAATCCTACCTACAGGATCATCATCATATCGTATGGCATCTTTTTTTTTTTTTTATCTTCCTGCTTGGATCCGGGGAGGTCTACATTTCAATTTATTATATAGTTAATCTATGGAGTTCCTTAATTCCACATGGGTGAGGGTTTGGTCAGGTGCCCCGCAGTCGCACATCGGTGACTCCCTCAGGCCCCACTTGTAGAGATGGTGGTTGGTCTTTCCATAGTTAGTTCGGAACCGGTTTAGCTTAGCCCAGGTCTTCCGGTCCTTATCAAAACCAGCCGGTATGACATTCGGGTCTCGCACGAGGCTTGCATGCAGATGCTCAAAAAGTCCCCAATCTGACCGTGGGGTGGGAATGGTCTTGAACTACCTCCTCGCGGTCCACCCTGGGCAACGGATTTATTTCCGGCTAAACGTTCCTGACCATCTCTGGTTCACCGGACTGTTCTTCGCGAATCTCCCGGTGTTTTTCCTGCGATATTATACCTACAGGATGTAACAAAACACCCTATTTATATTTTTTTCGGTGTTGGCTCCATAGTGAAAATTGTTCAGTTTGATGGTCTGAAGCATCCCCTTTACTAGAGAGTTTTGATACACCCTGTACAATGTTTTGTTCGGCGAATTTGCCGTACCTAGTCTGTATATCTAATCGCCTAAACTTTTAATTTCAATCTAAAATGTTCTTGAAATTTACTTATAAATCCTTATGTATTTCTCTATAATCCAATGTTCAAGATGGCAAAATTTTCACTGTAACTTTAAACTCCTTAATCCAAATTCATATAAAGCCAGAAAAACTTATTTATCTTTCTCTATTAGTAATGCAATATTTAACTGCCAAGTTATTTACTTAACTATAAGCTGAAATTGTTTCCGTCTAACTATACCTGTAATATCTTATGTCTAATCTAAATTTATATAAAGTCATAAAACTGATGTTATTTTTTATCTATTATGCTACATTTAGGTTGGCAACACTTTCACTTTCCAAAATTGTTTAACTATATCTAACTGTAAATCCTTTAACTTAAATCAAACTTATGTTAAGCCAAACACCTACGTATTTTTATAAAAACTGTAAAAATAATTTTTCTGGTATCTTATCTGTTCACTAGTTTTAGATTTATTGTTATTATTAAGACTGTTTGTGTCCAAAATTGAAAAATAAAAAATAGAATAAGGGGTCTTAAGTCCGCCACAAACAGACGGAATTGCGATCCGGAATCCTGTTTCAGGATTCAGTGTTGTCAACTATGGTTACAAAAAATACTAGTGCCGTTTAAAAAATGCCTAAAATAAAAATGTACGAAACGCCAAAAAAAAAAACAATTTCTATACATGATAATTTCTATCATGTAATGAGGTCATGACGTTACGATGATGATTTGTAAATTGTATTTCGATATTATGCAACTACAGGGTGAAATTGATATCATTAGCATCCTTTTAAACTAAGAGTCTACCCATCAAACTGAACAACTTTTACTATGGGAGCAAACAGATCGGAGCAAATAAAAAAATCTACTGTTTCATACTAAACTGCAATGTCGACGCGCGAGTTCGCAACTCAAATGTATGCAACAGCAGATTTTTTTTTGCTCCTATCGGTTTGCTGCCATGGTAAAAGTTGTTCAGTTTGATGCGTAGACTCTTAGTTTAAAAGGATGCTAATGATATCAATTTCACCCTGTATATCAAAAGACTATCGATAGTTTTAACATTAGACATAATCTGCATACAAAATGGCATGAACCATTATCACACAAGCTATTTTTGAGCGTAGGCGAATTCGCAACTATACCCCAACGACGTCGCAACTGCACCATCACGATACGGTATGGTTCCATCAACGCCTACGCTCAAAAATAACTTTTGTGATATTACTGTAAATCTTTAAAAAATGCCACCTAAGACAAAAAAATCACTAGATCTAGTGAAAAAGTCTCTGAAAGCGGCAACACTCCATCCGGAACCAATTCCGAATCAGGTTTATTCCGTATGTATGTGGCGGACCTTATTGTGTGATGTGGAGATCGTATACAACCTTTGACTACTTATATAGGGACTGGTTACGCGTGTAATTCTACTAACAAACATTTCTGCCACTTTTTGCGGGGGGCGAGGTAACACGAAATCCGCAACTTTGGATTTTATTGCCCCTAACATAAGATTCTAATTTTGATTGTTAAAAATTATGAAAAGTAGTCTCGTGTGAACCCTAAACGTTCTAAGTTCGAAATTATTGTTTCGCAATTATAGGCTGTCTCGTTTAGTGATAAGGTATAAAATTGAATATAAATGCACATGATCAATTGATCTTATACCGTGGCAGAGGGGAAATGCTACCGCAAGGCTAGTCCTTATAATAAATAGTCAAAGTATACAGCGGGCATGAGCGCTGTTCGCTTTCCCTTTTGGGGTGTTCAGAGACGTTGCTACTACTAACAACCACACTATGGACATTGTCTGAAATACATTTATTTTTTTATTAAAGATTTCGGGATGAAAAATAAATGAAGTGCCAAGTGGTTATAGGTGGCCACTGGCCAGTCTTTCGCTAACAAAAACACTGAATAATAAATCGTATCCTTTAGTCGCGTCATACGACGCCCACGGGAAGAATCACAATCCTACGGTAAGAAGGGAGCCACGATGCACGTTTTGACACTGGCGGAAATGTAGTGTTAGTGGTAATATAAAGTATATTAGCCAGTGCTATAACGAATAAGCAAGAAGAAGGTAAGGTGGGGTAAGATAGATCATTGCAATCAAACAAGCACGCCCCCAGAAACCGGTTAATCGCATATTAATCTATGGTTAATCGTATGGAACCGTGATTACAGAGCTATACCTAATTTTTTCATCCTTTTTCAATGAAAATCCCCCCTTAAAAATTGCATTACCCCAACGCCGAAACCTAAAAATACTGAAAGTTCGTATCTACGATTTTATTCTGTGGTATAATTATGCGTGTTGATAAAATATGGCACCTAGCTATTTTAAATGCGATTTATTCAACATTCAACAGCAGTCGTTTGATTGAGATATCTCGAGAAACAGTAACTGTTGATTAAAATCTACAATAACAATGACAATCGTAAGTTGTTATGGCAGTTATTGCACAGCAAATTAAGAGGATATGTGAAAAAATAGGATTCTTCACAGCGTCATATATCATGAAGTACTAACAGTAGGAGTATGAATTGCGGATATGTGTAAATTGAACATATAATTGAAGTTTTGATTAGAGTCAAAACACGATTAAGACACATTTTCTCGATAGAAAAAGAAGCCAAAGGAGCCTCCGTTTTTATTTATAAACGCTTGGAACTGTTAAACGGTGAATAATTGAAACACGAGACTTGGTTAAAAAAAAGAGATTGATATTTTACAAATTTTGATTAGAGCAGAATTGAACTTACATAAATAGTACAATCACAATTAAATAAAGTGTGTTTTACGCTTGTGTCGTTTCAGTCGCGCGCGCCGCCCCATCTCTTTCTCTCGCATCAGGCAGTAATATAAGCTATCACACGCCCATTTCGCTTCAATTATTTTTCGACATAGGCCCTTAAATTAGGTTTATGAAATGAGTTTTGTACAAATCTCCGTTCTCCTAACGGGTAAATTATTTTTGAAGATGTAACAATAAAAATAGCATACTGTACCAAATCGGTACATAAATATGGGTACCAAATCAATTAAAAAGAAATTATTTAATATTTTAATCTCGATGTATGAAAGTTTTTAAGAAATATTTTTACTAGCGCTATCTATGACTTGTTTCTTGTACGCATGTGAAAAGCCAAACCAGTCATCTTAATAGCGCCATCTGTGATATGTTTTTTGTACTCAAAAACCAAATCAGCCATGTCTCGTTTAGTTACAGAAATCTCTCACAGAGGGCAGTGTAAATATTAGTTTATGCTACTCAACACTAGATGACGCGATGTTGATCAAATTAAAAGTGTAGTACTGCTATTGCGCAAAAGATGACGCTAACCGTCCCAAATGGACTCGTTAAGATATTTATCAGAGAAATTGTTGCAAAAGATTCATATCAAATTACTAAGCAAAACGTTTCCACAGCAAATTACACGTAATACTATCGTCGAGAAATATCATTATGTTTGATACACGATCTTTATTAGAATCTCAGTTTTTTTTATCTCTTTTTGTAAAAAGTAAACTAACCGTAAGTAGTAATTATTGAATTATAAAGAGTTCGTGATGATCTATCATTAAAGAACAAGACGAATTACTTATTATTCCGATTATGTCGATAAAAATTATTTACTACCGCGGAAATGAAGCGCGCAAAGATGGAATTTTGAATCAATTATTGAAGTTTCTACCTTTGTTTGTATAATTAGGAATACTTTTTTTTGCCTTAGTGTGAGGTATAGGTGGTAATTGTGTATTAATCATTTGGAAGAGAGAATTCTAACGGTTTTGTTGTATCTAGAAATGGTTTCCGTAAAATTAAGAATAATTGTGAGAAATAGAAAATGGCTAACGAAGTGTTGAGGCATGATTTTATTACCTATTGTATAACTTTCCTTATTTACAGTACCTAGTATCAATGTATAAAACCGGTCAAGTGCGAGTCGGGCTATTCACGCACTGAGGTCTCCGTGCAACACAACATTATGTATTACCTTACAAAAAAGTTTTGTTTTCTCCGAGACCTGGAGTGCGATTTTTGAATCTTATACGTTGAACTCAGCAGTTGAATATGTTTGGAGATACGCATCTTTCTACTGCTGATTCGACTTTTAAAAATTGCACTCCTGAAGTATGATTTTTGAAAGTCAAATCAGCAGTAGAAAGATGCATATCTCTATAGTAATTTTGACATTTTCAATTGCTGAGCTCACCGAATGAGTTTCAAAAATCGCACCCCTGCGCGAACCGACTCACACTTCGTCGGTTTTTATTATTTGGTGTTATACCGTAGAGTTTGCTTTATTATCACGCCAAGTTTGACGCTTGTATGTATTACTGTTTTTATGAATAGAGCGAGAAGAAAAAACGTTGATAAAAACTATTTTCTTGTATGAGGACACCCCTTAATTTCTTACTTTTAGATATTTTTATTATTTGTTAGCAAATGCGCCATAATAACACACATTCTGTGAAAATTTCAACTGTCTAGCTATTACGATTCAAAAGTTACAGCCTTAAATAGGTAGGACAAACAGAGACAGACGGAGTGAGACGGACGGACGGACGGACAGACGGACAACGTAGGCTTTGTAATAGGGTCGCGTTTTCACCCTTTGGGTACGGAGCCCAAAAAAGTACCTAGTAGTAAGACACCTTGCAAAGATTACCCCCAATAGATACCGCATGATGAAAATTTTGTACAGGCTTGAAGTCACCATTTTTGGCAGTAGATGCGGGTAGCGGGCACGAAACCATGCAACATGATTGGCCTTTTCAAGGTCGCACTACTTCGAGCTCGCTCACTCGCGTTGCTTATATCAGTGCAAAATCATAGATGTGTGGCGCGCGTCGGCGGCCTTTGTATACGGTATCTATTGGGGGTAATCTGTGTAATGTACCTTGTAATTCTAGCATCCGTAAGTACCTAGTAGGTACTCTCGCATTCTCCTTAAAAAAATCCTGGAGTCGTACTCTAAATCTGTATTTTCAGAGTAATGCTAGAGTCACAGAATAATAAGGTAGAGCCGAAGAATTAGCAGGTAATGGTGGAATTTTTTTTGGGTTCCGTACCCTAATGGTGCCAAGCCAACCGTACCGTTAGGGTCCTAAGGGACCCTATTCATAAGGCAACGCTGTCCTTCCGTCCGTCTGTCTGTCTGTCCTACCTATAAAGGGCTTCATCTTTTGAACCATAGTAAATTAAATTAAATTAAAAATATTTTATATGTCTTTTACATACTACATTTTACTTTGCTTTATGGTGAATTTGCTAACAAATAATAATAAATAAAAAAACAAGTAAAAAAAAATTTTCTTCTCGATCTAGCGTAATAACGGACATGCAAGCGTAAAACTTGATGTGCAAACTCTACAGTATTGTACTAACAAATAATAAAAACGAAGCCAAGTGTGAGTCGGACTCGCGGTACCCGGAAAAACAAAATTGTTGGTAAGTTATTATTATTTGTGTGGTTATACAGAATCCTCGGTGCGCAAGTAGTCCGACTCGCACTTGGCTGGTTTTTCTTTTCATGGTGGCGTTTATAATAACAAAAAAACATGAATAAAAAACTCAAAAATATCGAATCATGAGAGCGTCGGTTGCGAAGAGACATGAAAACCAAATCTTGAGGTCCGGGTTCGAATCCGCACGGACGACATGCCATGTACCAATGAGTTTTTCTAACTTATGTACACACGGCGACACATCAAGCTATACAAAACCAACATAAGGTGGCCGCGCGATGCTATACGTTCCTCGACCAACGCGCGTTCAGCTTATGTTGGTTTTGTATAGCTTAATGTGTCGACGTGTGTACGTCATACCAACTGCTCTCAAACTACTCTCAAACGGTGAAGGAAAACAACGTGAGAAAACCTGCATACGCTGAAGAAGAAATTCCGATGCGTATTGTAAGTGTACCGCACCGCATTGTGCACGCGTGGTACTACACTAACGTACATACACCCTCCCTGAGGGTAGTGTCTGTGCCCTGCTGTGGAACTTTGATGATGGTGATGACTAGGCTACTGATACATACAAAAATTCACGCCAATATCTCTTTCTGGGAGCTAGGCACACACGAGGCACTTCTTTCACATATGTCTTGACTTTACCGGTCCTATTACAATGACAACGTTTTAAAAACAAAATTAGATGGAACAATTTCTCTCGCAATCTAAAACAAGTGACTTGTAAAAAAGTGTATTTAATTAAAAGAACACTTGTAATTCCATTTGCTAGTACTTCACTTCGTTATAAACTCGGGGAGGTTTTGTTTTACGGGGTAACTCTTATTTTCTTCCCTTTTTTCGCTAAATGTCTACAAGGTGTTGGTGGTGCGTTTAGATTGCACCCGAAAATGAATTTCCAGAATGTTTGCCTATGTTATTAACAACGATTTTTTTTCTTTTTTTTTCTATTAATAAAAATAGTATAGGTATCTACTTTTTTACACACAGTTCAAAATTTGTTTGTATTTTCTTTGATGAAGCTCAGCCAAATGTAATTTTTTTTGCGGTTCTTATGTCCTACCTAAGTCTAATAAAGGCCAAAGTGATCGTTTTTACATGAATAAGTAAATTTTTGTGACCAATAAAATTTATAGAAAAAATTATAACTTCGGTATTTTTCAAATGGTAGCATCTAGGTACTAAATAAGTAATTTCATTTCAAATCAATTGTTTTCATTCGTTTTCTAAATATTTACAATAAATTAAGTTGGCTTTTATTTACCGCAGTTACCACACGGGCCTTAGAGAAGCAGATGGGGACTCAGAGAGCCCTCCATCATGACTATGCGACTGGCGCACCCTGGACCATCAGCAAGCCTGACGTACTGAACCCCCGCTATGACCGGAGCTCCCTGAACAATCAGCAAGCCTGACGCACCGAACCCTCTATACGTCCGGTGCAACCTGGACTATCAGCAAGCCTCAGCAAGCCTCAGCAAGCCTGTAATACTGATTGACAAATATCTTTGCAAAGATGACAAGTCTAAATCTAAGTATGACATGCCATCGACGCGACACATACGGAGCAGACATTGAGCTATGATATACGGAGCGGACATTTAGCTAAGGTATTGGAGAAGACACTATGTGTACTTAATCACCCTGTCCTATTCAAAGGGCGGCGATATCGTTGTACTGAAAATCTGTTTAATTTTATTATGCAAGTTTTGTATTATTATAACTTATTATTGACGACCCGCCCCAATGCGGCGGTGCAATGCTGATATATAAATCTTCCTCTTGAATCACTCTATCTATTAAAAAAAAAAATGCATGAAAATTCGATCTAAGCATACATAGGGACAGACAGCAGGAAGTGACTTTGTTTTATACTATATTAGAGATGATGAAGTATTATTGAACATAAGTATAGAAAGCTTAGTGGAAGCAGACAATGTTTTAGTCAAGTCAACTATCCAACCTAAACACAGCATCCATCTTAAACTACACTTAAAAATGGTGACTAATTAAAAAGTACCCTCTTTTCGACGAGTATTTTTTCGCACCCTCTCACCCTCTCGGGTGAGGGGGGTTGCCGGGGGTAGGGTGTGGGAGGGGTGGGGATTGTTAGCAAAGAGCAGATTTATGTTTATTTCAGGTTTGGGAGGAGGCATTTTTTATTTTGAGGTAACGTTACCTAAACATGGATGGGAAATTTGTAAGTATGTGTTTTATTCCGGTTTATTTATTTATTTTACACTTTATGTACACGCGAAAATCAACAAACGAGAATAGCATAGTCCTTCCGACAGTAAAAAAGTTTTCTAAACGTCGGGTTTAAAAAATTTATAAATCTCTTTGGTAGGTTAGGTACCTATAATATTGTGTGAAAATTGAACAAATTTAGCAATAACTCCATGAGAATGAAAATCAGTTAAAAATTGAACGAATTTTTAGAGCGATTCCATATCACCAATTTTTGGATTTTTTGTCTGTCTGTTTGTTTGTTTGTTTGTTTGAACGAGCATCACGCAAAAACAACTGAACCGTTTTTTATGAAACTTTTTTTGTTTGATAGCTTATTGTCTGACTTAAAATCTGTTATATAATTTGTGCGGACGAAGTCGCGGGTTCGCTCGTTTCATTCATAAAAGTGTTTGTTTGTAAATTTAATAAATCAATTAAAAATATTGATCAGACACTTACTGTCACACAACAATTTTATTATTATTATATTATCTGTGACCTAGTCAAAGTTTCTTAACTATGTTTAGAATAAGGGATAATAAAGGGGAAGAGAGGCAGAGAAAGGCCTATACATAGCTTAGCTTAAAGCCTTAGACCACAAGACAGAGTTTTATTTACACAACGAGCGTTAACCCGCGACTTCGTCCGCACAAATTATATACCAGATTTTAAGTCAGATCATAAGCTATCAAACAAAAAAAGTTTCATCTAAATCGGTTCAGTAGTTTTTGCGTGATACTCGTTCAAACAAACAAACAAACACACAAACAAACAGAGAGACAAAAAATCCAAAAATTGGTGAAATGGAATCAGGGATACCTAAAAACCATATCGTAACTTTTTTTTTGTTAATATCTTCAATGTACAGACAAACTTCCTGTTACAGTTTTATAATAGTATAGATATAGATTAGTATCCAAGTTGTAGTAGTATTAGTAGTATACAATAAATAAATAAATTTGTTTATTCACAATGAATTGATAAAATAAATAAATGAAGTTAAGGGAAGTACGGGTCAATTAAACTAACTACATAATTTATAGCAATTTATTATGCACTGACTGAATGGTGTTACATCTCAAAAAAAATCCTGTCAGATCCATAAGTGTTTTTCTCGATTCCTCAGTTTTAGGGAGAAGTTTGTTAATTCATTAATATTATTATGATGGTGACATTGTAAAAAAAGTTTTAAAATTTTCAAATTGATCGTTTTTTGTACAGTCGATATTAGTTTCTGTAATCAAACTAATAGTTTCGGTGTTATGGCGTATTTATTGGTAGTGAGCAGTTTATTTATAAGCAACGCCGGAGATTGTCAATGTCAGTCAATAGATAAACGATAATCGAACAGCGGAGTTACGTTGCAGGTTCTAGCTGAACACTCGTCCCGCGTGGATTTCGCGCGTCGCGTTTTTGCCTGCCACAAGGCTCCGCAATCCTCAATCTCTTTTTGTTCTTGATCAAAAACAATCCCTGAGATTGAGATAGATTCTGCCATAAATACTTGACACTGGCGAAATCATCAAGGAAACGCCATTACACAAAAAATAGAATAAGAATATCAGCCTTTTTTTATTATTACATTTATCTGCATACTTTTCTTTGTAAAGATTTGACTTTTATTTATCTTTGCTAAAAGATTATCAAAGAAAATTAGTTTTAATATCTGTTGTGGCAAACTTTCCTGCAAATTTGAATTTAACCCGTGATTTATATTATTGTATGTTCCTTGGCTATGCTGATTGGCTATGGTGCCTACCTAAATAAATAATATTTAAAATGTCCAAATTACAAACAAAAATAAAATTAATAGAGTTCAAAGAATAATTTTTCTTTTATATTTTTTTTTGTTGGACTCTGTAAATCGTAAATTAGTGTAAATAATGATGATACACGTTTTGTAACTGCCACCATTTTCCAAGTTGGATTCAGTCCAGATTTATAAAAGCTAGACTAAAACGTCGTAAAATCTATTATTATTTTTTATATTAAAAATACTGTTTGATAGTTTTTATCAAACAGCATTTTAATAAAAGGCAGTAGGTATTAATTTAGAGCACATTTTTAACAGAAACGATTTGTGCTCGATTTTAAAAATTAATAGGCGATTATGATTGTTACTTATTTTATTTTTCGTGAGAGAAGGCATCTGCATCTGTGCTCTGCAGTCTACATGAATAAGGTAAATTTAGATGTGATTATTTTCTTACATCGTGGTCGCTCACTCAAGGCCTCATAAAAAGGCTGAAAGTCACCCAAAGAGCAATGGAGAGGGCTATGCTCGGAGTTTCCCTGCGAGATCGAATCAGAAATGAAGAGATCCGCAGAAGAACCAGAGTAACTGACATAGCCCAAAGAGTTGCTAAATTGAAGTGGCAGTGGGCGGGGCATATTGCTCGCAGAACCGATGGCCGATGGGGCCGAAAAGTTCTCGAGTGGCGACCGCGTACCGGAAAGCGGAGCGTGGGTAGGACCGACGACCTTGTGAAGGCGGCGGGAACCCGTTGGATGAGGGCAGCGCAGGACCGGTCGTTATGGCGATCCTTGGGGGAGGCCTTTGTCCAGCAGTGGACGTCCATCGGCTGAGATGATGATGATGATTTTCTTACATTTTTAGAGCTATCTAAATAAACTGATATTCAATGATAGGCCATCGATTTGACAGAAGAAAGAGAGCTACCTTATGATGCCAAAACCTATTAATAAGTAAGTACCTATATTAATCCATATGAAAAAAAAAAAAAAAAATTGCACACCAAAAACATCATCTTCATCAAATTAGCCGATAGACGTCCACTGCTGGACATAGGCCTCTCCAAGGATCGCCAAAACGACCGGTCCCTAACCAAAAACATACAGCAACAAAAACAGAATAAAATAACGCGGTCTTATCACTAAAAGTGATTCTTTCTAGACAACCATGAATTCTTAATTAGCATGATTTTCCAATACTCAATTATTAAAAATCTAATCCCAATTCAGAATTTTTGTATTCGCCGAAACTCTCTAAAAAACAATTTAATATATAAATAATTAAAATATCTCACAAAAAATCAAGTCACAAAATTAAGACACGATACATCTCGTACAGTCAGTCAATTGAACGATGACGAAATGACGACTCCACTGTTATTTAAATACAACAAACATTACAATATAATAAACTGGCGAGCACAAAAATAATAAAACCACGGCGGTGAATTTCTGAGCGTATAGGCAAAAGAAAAAAAACGTATTATGCCTTCGTTCGCCCCGCCCAGCAGTGGTTTCAATTTAGCCACGCCTTCGGTAGAGGGGCGGCCTATCTTATTCGCCAGTCTTTACTAGCATTCGCGGTTCGCGTACGACATTTCAGTTGTAACAAAAAACGTTTTTTTTTCTAATTAAACAATAATTTTTTGGGGATAATAATTATTTTGTTTAAACCTAACCTTTTTTCCCCGTTTCCCTCGATTTTTCGTGCGCGTGTTTGACAGTTTGAAAAAAAAAATGGAGTTCTAAATTCAAATGTGATTGTGTGTGTTCGGTTACATTGATTATATATTGTTGTTTTGTTTATTAGAAAAGTTTTTAAATATGGTTGTTGTGTGTGGAATGTTCTTCGGAGTTTTTTGATGAGGTAATTTATTATTTTTAAATAAATACTGCGCATTGGATTAAATCACAAAATGTGATTATAATCAAATCGAATACCTATGATTATTTACCTACTTACTTTAAGTTGTCAATGAGAAAACACAACAATATAAATTAAATCATTAATTGTGAAATAATGTTTACTTGAAACACTAAATGTTTTTGTGTCTGCCGTAACATTTAAACAAAAGTTACTGTCGTTGGTTTTCTGGAAGAGATCTCTTCACAGAAAGCTTGTCATTTAGTGTAATTTAATTACTCAATTTTTTAGGTGTATCCCAGCGTAAAATTTCAATCCATAATTGAAAATTTAAAAAAAAAATTCTACATTTCCTCTAGTAAGCGTGTTACGAGGCGACTAAGGAATAAGGTTTTTCTGTTGTTGTATTTATGTGCATGGGCGACCGGTTAACCAACCAGTTTGACAAGCACCGTCATTCAAAAGTCAGGGTATGTGTACCAGTCAAGCACCAGTCTCCATCCACAAACTCTTGTACTCAATTGAATAATTTTATTTGTTTTTTATTTTTTTTTTAATATTCTACCCTGAAAAAATTCTAAAAGTGAATAAGATACAATAAAGTTAAATTATAGCGTGTAGGATCCCACAGTAGGGCAAAGGGATCCTCTCACGAATAGTGGTGAGAGGGAGTGGGTCATACTCCACCACGCGGGCCCAGTGCAGATTGGTGGAGGCAAGTTAGTGGTCAACTTGCTGTCTCGAGTATTTTCAAGCCGTATTAATAAACCAGAATAAAAGATTGGTCGTTGTAACATCGTTACTGATCACCCGTCGTGATTTTATGAGTGTACCTATGCAATTTTATGTTTTAGAAATAAAAGTTTATATGATAACACTTAGTTCCATTAAAATCATCATATCAGCCGACAGACGTCCACTGCTGGACATAAGCCTCCCCGAAAATGGGGGGATTTGCCATAATCGCCACGCTTGGCAGGCGGGTTGGCGATCGCAGTTGGATTGAATGTGTGTACTCAGAGGATGCTGCTGCCCATCCTTCAGTAGATCCCTTAGTCGCCTTTTACGACAACCACGGGAGGAAATGGGATGGTGCTATTCTTAGCCGACACCACACGGCAAATTGTACCTATTACTTTACTGTAAATATAATTTCAGTAGGGTAAAAGTTCTCATGTTGGGCACGTCACTAAATATTTTCCTTTTTATCAGGATTTTTTATTTGAGTATCTGAGGTGAGGTATATTAGCATTTTAATCAGCAAATCCGCAACATTTTTTTTTTTTATATTTTGGTATATAATAAATAACGCTCACTGACATATACTGTAATGATCCCAAACGTAAACTACTAGGCTTTTGTAAGAGCGATGATAGCCTATACGGAAGAGAGCTAGCGCCTCAATCACGAGGACGCGGTTCGATTCCTGGCCTGTACCACTAAGTTTTTCGGAATTTATGTACGGTTGTATTTATCATTTACTAGCTCGACGGTGAAGGAAAACATCGTAAGGAAACCTGCATTCCCGAGAATGAAAAGAAAATACCATAAGTTCGGAGGTATGCGTAAAATTTGGGTGAGCTTGGGGCGAACACAAAAGACCAGCGATGGTCGCAGTGTTACATAACGACCCTTGCTTGCAATAGCCCAACCACAAATAATAAAGTCTCATATAGGCTTTTTGTTGTGGAAACAAACCATATAATAATCAGCATAAGCATATGCTTACGACTATATTAACTAATGGGGTAGTCAGAGATATTCTAAAACCTCAGAATATCCACGTTTCACTTGTACCGAAGTTCTGCCCAGTGCGACAGGGGCCCGTCGCCACTTGTAGTGGATTGCGGGTACCTCGAAATTGAAGCATCCAGGTTTCCTCACGATGTTTTCCTTCACTGAAAAGCCAATGGTGTTACAAATTGTAGGTAATTTTACTCACTTATTAAATGACAAATCTTTTTTTTGAAACTATCCGCGTCTCAATGTTTTGTAGCTGTAGAGAAGATGTGACCAGAAACTACAACACTTCTTAATAAGTATTAGTTAGGTACAATATTAATGTTAAGTACCTAAGTTGTACCTATACATAACCTATGTATAGGTACAACTTAGGTACTAAATATTCAATAAGTAATTAATATTATACGCGACCAAACGCGAGTAAATTTCACAGCCCTAATCTGTGAATAAGTTGAGAGTAAATTGTACACTGCCAATTTTGACGGTGTTAAGCTTATACTAATGAAATGTCAAAAAAAAAATTATAAAAAAAAGAAACCTAACAAATTAAAACTGTACAGCCTAACATTGCAATAAGTATGAATACAACGTCCTCTTTCTTTAGGTGGATTATACATTCGAACTTTTAGTATGGGTTTAGTGTGGTAGCAGAGAAATGAAGTTATTTCGGAGTAAACACTAGAAGTAAAAATTGTTCCTTGTACACGTACTCTTACTATACGTTCTCTTCTATAATTCAAAGTTTGGTTGAATCCGGCCTCAGTCAATTAAATCTCATTTTTTCTCTGGAACTAATTATGGAGTGATCCAGCTAACTCAAGCCATACAGTTGATAACACCTTCAATAGTTTAGACGTTAAAAGTACAGAGCAAAGACATTATACCTATTTTCTGATTCATGTTATAGGTAGGTTAATAATTATTCCAGGCATTTAAAATTTTTGTGTCCAAAACTGGATCATTTACCTTATCAAAACAAAATAAGTCAAATAATAGAATAAATAATAAATGCAGGTAATGTCAATTTAATAGATGTAATTTAAGTTGATTACTTTGTACGTATGTGTATGTACGTATGTAAGTATGTAGGCATGCATTTTCTATCATTAACATTATATAAGGTCTAACAAAACTAGCTGAAACTATTTTAAGGGTATGATCAGACCATCAAACTGAACAACTTTCTCTATGGGACCAATATCAAAATCGCGAAAAAAAAATCAGCTGTTCCCCTAAATGTATGGGACGGCAGATTTTTTTTCGCGATTTCGATATTGGTCCCATAGAGAAAGTTGTTCAGTTTGATGGTCTGATCATCCCCTTAAAATAGTTTCACCTGATTTTGTTAGACCTTATATATGTGTGTAGTACTAAATATAGCGCATAGTTGAGATAGGTATACCTATACCTATATACCTATACGATATCTACCGAAAAACTTATATATATATATAAATATTTTCTTTACCTGAGGTTATGTGATTATAATACGTAGTTTTTAAGCTTTCAACCACTAAAGCTCTTAGACTAAGAGATAAGTGTACTTTTTGCAACCATCAGCAGCAAGGCTGATTCAGTGTTTATGGGGTGTAGAGCATCTCTGTAATGGGGATGGACCAGGTCTGCCTGCATAACTCCAGTCGGTTTAGGAGTTACTGATGTTTAAAGGTCAGTAAAAAATTAACGATCAGCTGCATGGCTGATCGTATGATATTATTGTAGATTGCACTGTAGCTATGTGAACAGTACAAAAACTGACATGAACTGCAAGTCGGTTTAGGAGATACAGCCGTTCAAAGGTCGGACCTTTGAACGGCTGTAACTCTTAAACCGACTGATGAACCATGTCAGTTTTAGTAGTGTTCACATAGCTACAGTGCAGACTACAATAATATTATACGATCAGCCATGCAGCTGATCGTCAATTTTTTACTGACCTTTAAACATCAGTAACTCCTAAACCGACTGTAGTTATGCAGGCAGACCTGGTCCATCCCCATCACAGAGATGCTCTACACCCCATAAACACTGAATTAGCCTTGCTGCTGATGGTTGCAAAAAGTACACTTATCTCTTAGTCTATCTAGATAATTATCCCTTAACCAAAACGAAGAAAAGAAATACTTATATACAGGGTGTAAACTGAAATGCGTTACACACTTAAGAGAAGTTTACTCTGAGAGCGCAAATGCGCGCTGCATACAAACGAAGTCTGGTGATAATTTCAAAATTTGAATGAAATGTTTAGAAACTAATCTCTATGTTTTAATGCTAGGATTAATTTAAGATTAGTATGGAAATATTTGAGGCGCTGTAACTTTAAAACTTTTCATTCGAAAATCTGACTTCATACAGACGTAGAGAAAGATATTAGTTTCCAGATTGTTTCTGAAAAATTTCATTGACTTTAATATTAGTATTGAATTTATCCCCAGACTTCATTTGTCTGGAGGACACTCCTAATAATATTCCCTTAAGGCGGTTACAGAGGGGTCAATTTTATACAAAACTTTGACGCACAATACGCGCAGACGGTATTAATATTAGTAACTTTGTACATATGGAAAAATTGTTTAGAAAATCTAGTTGCCGCGTCACAAATAACATTTGCAATTTATAAAATAATTACGAAGATTTGAAAGCTTTGAAATTTTTCATACAAAATTTTAAAAGCTTTATATCTTCGTAATTATATCATAAATTGCAAATCAAAGCGGCATCTAGACCTTTCTAAACTATTTTTTCATATATAAAATATTATTTTTATTAATTCCGTCTACGCGTATTGTGCGTCAAACTGTTGTATGGACTGAAACCACCTTAACGGGGTGCTTCAGACCATCAAACTGAACAACTTTCACTGTAGGACAAACTTCGAAATCGCAAAGCAAAAAATCTGCTGAGTCTTACATATTTTGGTTCGAGAAGATATTGATGTTTTCTATGAAAAAACATTTTTTTTTCTAGTGATTCATCATTGGTCCTATAGTAAAAGTTGTTCAGTTTGATGGTCTGAAGTATAGTGACACATTTCAGTTTATATCCTGTATTCTATATCGGCCATATCACGGCAGTATGTAAATGTGTATAAAATTAAGCTAGGCTTCCTAATGATTGTTGTTGTTGTAGCAATGTTTCTGACTACTCCAAAAAGGATTATGGTCGTGAGTTTATATAAGGTCTAACAAAATTAGGTGAAACTATTTTAAGGGGATGATCAGACCATCAAACTGAACAACTTTCTCTATAGGACCAATATTGAAATCGCGACAAAAAAAACTTCCGTTCCATACATTTAGGTCGAGTACATTTGTATGGAACAGCAGATTTTTTTTCGCGATTTCGATATTGGTCCCATAGAGAAAGTTGTTCAGTTTGATGGTCTGATCATCCCCTTAAAATAGTTTCACCTAATTTTGTTAGACCTTATATATGTATTAAAAACATAAGCGTCCTAGAAATAATAATATAATAATTAATATTTTAATAGGTACATTAATAATTTTATTTGAACAATTGTTCTGCCATTGTTCAAAATTACACGCAATGTTATTTTGTACAAATTTATTTAAACAATTGATTTCTTTACTTTAATGTATTGCTTCACACTTTGTTTTTGTACAAATAGTTTTACACCTGGGTTTGCTTGTTTTCAAAAAACCAAACCATCATCATACGGCGTATCTCACTGCAGCTGCAGGTGAACGATAAATGATTTATATTTCTTAAAATACCTTAAGGGCCTATGTCGAAAAATAATTGAAGCGAAATGGGCGTGTGATAGCTTATATTGCTGCCTGATGCGAGAGAAAGAGATTGGCCAGCGCGCGCGCCTGAAACGACGCAAGCGTAAAACAAACTATATTTAATTGTTATTGTACTATTTATGTAAGTTCAATTCTGCTCTAATCAAAACTTTATAAAATATCAATCTCTTTTTTTTAAATAAAGTCTCGTGTTTCTATTATTCACCGTTTAGCAGTTCCAAGCGTTTATCTTTAAAGACGGGGGCTACTTTGACTTGTTTTTCTATCGAGAAAATGTGTCTTAATCGTGTTTTGGCTCTAATCAAAACTTCAATTATATGTTCAATTTACACATATCCGCTAATCATACTCCTACTGTTAGTACTTCATGATATATGACGCTTTGTAGAATCCTATTACTATTTTTCATATATCCTGTTAAGGTGAAAGAGAAGTAGGCCATACTCTTCTCTCTTTCTTATGTTGTAATTAATTTGTTTTTGTGTCTGAATCTACAGGGTATAACAAAACACCCTAGTAATACCTAGGGGAGTGCTTCGGACCAAACTGAACGACTTTCATGGAGCCAACATGTAGAAAATATAAAAAAAATCTGCTTTCCCATACAAAACTGCAGTATCGACCCAACTAACAATTTGGTCGTATATGTGTCGTATAGTGGAACAATAGACGCATAAAGCACCACTATATATGACGAAATTACCGTAATATGACTTTTATAAGTCAAAATAGTCTTATAAATGGGCCTAATACGACCAAATTGTTTGCTGGGGAGTACCGACTCGACTAAAATGTATGGGACAACCATAGAGATCTAGAGAGATGCCAACCAACGCGCTGAGTACAAAACCTAGTGTCGCATCACCACCAGTACCACGCGATAGAAAGTATTTGGTTAGCTTGAATGAGCTCATTATCCATTGCGGTATCAGAACTCAACGTTCGAATAATCTTTAGTACTACGCAAGCATTGTAAACGATTTACACATAATATCTCGACTGGCTTTCAGCCTCATAATATATTGAACCATTAGTGTCGCGAGCGATGTGTTCCGTTTTTGCGCATATTGCTGCGATACTGGCCCCGCCCCCTTTTCACATCTCCCTTTAGTTTTTGTGATCTGTGGGGACAACAGATTTTTAATTTTTTTTTCTCGATGTTGCCTCCATAGTGAAAGTTGTTCAGTTTGATGGCTTATACCACCCCCTTAAGTATTACTATTGTGTTTTGTTACAACCTGTATACACCTCTATTTTTATTTACTAGAAAAATGTTAAGGGAGTGTTTAGATAATGAAACTAAAGAACTTTCCCTAAGGAACATGGGTCAAAAAACGAGAAAATTCTCCTCCTCCTTTCTTCCTCGAATTTCATTTCATTTCATTTTCATTTCATTTCCATAGCTGATAATTTGTACGGAAGGTCCAACAATTAGCCCAGTCATTTTACGGTTTGAGCCGGGACTAATTAGTAATTGATATTTTTTTTCGGTATAGTATTTAAGAGCCAATTTGAGCTTAGAAATGTACAAAAATTAATTAACATAAGGGTAATTTTTTTTACACATATTTAAGGCATTACCATAATACATACTTAAAACGTGGTGTAAATATTTTTATCTACTTAGAAGGTTTTGAAAAAATACATTCGTATTTTGTAATAAAAACATGATTTTTTAAATTTCAATGCGTATTTTATTGCTCAAAAATAATTTGTATTGTTAAATCTAATTAAAATGAGTGCATTGATATTAATATTATTAATTTAAAAGCCTTCTGGGACTCACAATTTTGATTTCTATGTTGCGTAGCGAACTTTTTTTAATAAGTTTTCAGGTAGCCTTTTTGTCACTAAATGGTGCCGGTTACAGTTTAAAAGTCCAATTAATAATAACTTCCCACCTCTCCTAACAAACCTCCTTAAAATTACTAGTATAAATTATTTTTCTCGTATTTTTTATTTATAAACAGACAGATGACTTAACACTTATTGTTTTATAAAAATAATGTTTTATTCATTTATCTTATTCATGTATTATTATTAAGTTACGTTCGTAATTATTATAATATGTTATTTACTCAGGTGTTAATGTATTAATAAATAATAATAAGATGTTGACACCCATTCTCACTTATTATTTAAATTATACAATAAATTATATGATTTGCGTCGAATCGAATGATAAATATTGATTCTAGGTATGATCAGTTTAAGAAAAATAATGTTGTACCTAATGAATGAATGGTGATGATGAGGGATAGAATAAGTACTTCTCTAGCGGTTGATATTTAAGAGGTTATGTGAAAAAATAGGATTCTTCAAAGCGTCATCTAAACTATTATAAAACTGTAGAAGAAAGTTTTTCTGTACTTTGATGATATTAACAAAAAAATAGTTATGGTATATGGTAGATATGGTTTTTAGGTGTCCCTGATTCCATTTCACCAATTTTTGGATTTTTTGTCTGTCTGTTTGTTTGTTTGAACGAGTATCACGCAAAAATTACTGAACCGATTTTGATGAAACTTTTTTTGTTTGATAGCTTATGATCTGACTTAAAATCTGGTATATAATTTGTGCGGACGAAGTCGCGGGTTAACGCTCGTATATCATAAAGTACTAACAGATGGAGTATGATTTACGGATATGTGTAAATTGAACATATAATTGAAGTTTTGAATAGAGCCAAAACACGATAAAGACACATTTTCTCGATAGAAAAACAAGCCAAAGTAGCCTCCGTGTTTATCGATAAACGCTTGTACTGCGAAACGGTGAATAATAGAAACACGAGACTTGATTAAAAATAAATTTATTAGAGCAGAATTGAACTTATATAAATAGTACAATCATAATTAAATAAAGTTTGTTTTACGCTTGCGTCGTTTCAGTCGCGGCCCATCTCTTTCTCTCGCATCAGGCAATATAAGCTATCACACGCCCATTTCGCTTCAATTATTTTTCGACATAGGCCCTTAAGTACTAAATAAAAAAATTCAGTACGTTTTGGTGCCAAAACTGTTAAGGCATTTTAAAATGCGTTTTCTGTAAAAACATATTATGTTTATGGTAAAAACATATATTTCTTGTTATTAGTAGGTTTCCATCGATGGAAGCCGGGGCCGGGGCAGACCAAGAAAGAGATGCCCACGAAGCGAAATGGCAACTGATGGCGCAGGATAGGGAAGGCTGGAAAAGCTTGGGGGAGACCTTTGCCCGACAATGGGACAAAATAGGTTAAAAAAAAAATTGTAGGTGCTCTACTGTGTTATTATTATTTTTAAGATATAGTACTTTTATATGTACCTACTTAGATACCTACATGTACTCAAAGTACTTCGTGTAGGTAGACACACAGAGTGGGGGTGTGCCTGTGTGTGTGTCTCTACACATAGGTACATACCTTTCGATTTTCCCATTTGTTGGATTATGCCAGTTATACCCCTAGAAAAATTATGGGAAAAATTTATACCTATCCTACCTAATAAGAAAAAAGAAAAATACCACCTGGAATTTTTTCCCTTAGAAGGGGAAAATTTAAATACTTAGATAAAGAAGAATTCCCCTTAGAATGAAAAATTGGAATAGACAAAAATTATTCCAAAAATCCCCCCATGAAAAGGCATTAGACGGCCCGGTAGCACAGTCTGTAGTGAACCTGCCTGCTGTGCCGAGGGTCGCGGGTTCGAATCCCGCAAGGGACAAATATTTATATGATGAATATGAATATTTGTACCCGAGTCATGGATGTTTGTATCTATATAATATGTATTCTATATCGTTGTCTAGTCATCATAATACAAGTCCAGGTACTTTAAATGTGACTAGATAATTTGTGTGACAATGTCCAAGATATAAAAAAAAAAAAGGGGAAAAACTGGAATGCAGTTCACAAAATGACCTTAGAAATCTTTAGTTCAAATGCTCACCGCTAGATGGCGCCCAAAGGTTCTCAATCGTACCAATTTCGAAGCATGGCTGCACGAATTAGATTTATTACGATCCGTGCATGATAAAGCACCTCGTGATCCCGTATCGTAAGTGCACTATAAAGTAACCAATTGTTCATTAATTTAAAACTATGAAATTATTATTAGATAGGTATTAAATCTGGTTTGTTAGTAGAATTACTATTTCAATGCGGGTTTTATTACATAAAAGATTTTGTTGTTACACGGATAAAAATATCTAAGTACTTAAGGTGGTTTCAGTCCATACAAACGTTTGACGCACGATACGCGTAGACGGAATTAATAAAAGTAATATTTTGTATATGAAAAAATAGTTTAGAAAATCTAGTTGCCGCGTAACAAATAACATTTACATTTTATAATATAATTACGAAGATATAAAGCTTTTAATATTTTGTATGAAAAATTTCAAAGCTTTATATCTTCGTAATTATTTTATTAATTGCAAATGTTATTTGTGAAGCGGCATCTAGATTTCCCAAACAATTTTTCCATATATACAAAGTTACTTATATTAATACTGTCTACGCGTTGTCTAGGCGGTTGCAGAGGGGTCAATTTTATACAAAACTTTGACGCACAATAGTGCGTCAAAGTTTTGTATAAAATTGACCCCTCTGCAACCGCCTTAAGCCCGATTCGACCAAAAGCGAATAAATTTTATTCTTAGATTAAGTCGCCGGTTACTCTAGAGTAAACTGATTTTGCGTTCTACCAACCTTAATCTATGAATAAGTTGAGAGTACATTTTACACGGCCAATTTAGACGGTGTAGGTAAAGATTATACAGAGAGTGTCTCCGTGGTCTAATGGTTAAGAGCATTGGCTCTCGACACGGAGGTCGTGGGTTCGATTCCCATGGGGACACCTAGTGATATGTCTCTTTGTGCGTTTTTCCCCAGTTGGTTAGGACATTACAGGCTGAATCCCCCTGATTGTCTGAAAAGAAAAAATGATTCCGTGCTTCGGATGGCACGTTAAGCCGTTGGTCCCTGCTACTATCTCTGGTGTAGTCGTTACATAAAAACCACGTCAGAGGCCGTAAGGCGGTCTGAATAAACTCTGACACCAGGGCTCTGCCCACACGATAAGAAAGAAAGATACCGAGAGTAATAAAGATAAAAAAAAAGGAAAAAAAAATTATAAAAAGAAACCTAACAAATTAAAACTGTATAGTATATTCGTTCTTTTAGTATGGGTTTAGTGTGGTAGAGCACAAATGAAGTTATTTCGAATAAATAATAAGAGTAAAAGTGTTCCTTGTATAGTTACTCTTCTATAAATCAAAGTTTGGTCGAATCTGGCCTTATTAGTATTATTGACTAAATTTTTATTTTACATATTCTCAAAACATCATATAGAGAAACCATATTCGCATTGGTTTCTAGTAGTAAATATATGGTAACAACTAGGTAGGTAGATATACAGATACAGGGAGAACTTGATATCATTAGCATCCTTTTAAACTAAGAGTCTACCCATCAAACTGAACAACTTTTACTATTGGAGCAAACCGATCGGAGCAAAAAAAATATCAGCTGTTCCATACTAAACTGGAATGCCTACTTGACTCAAATGTATGCAACAGCAGATTTTTTAGCTCCGATCTGTTTGCTGCCATAGATTTGATGGGTAGAAGGATGCCAATGATATCAATTTCACCCTGTATTATAATTTATAAAACTATTTGCTTCAACATACATAGGTATCCCAATTATTTCTAATTTAAATTATAATTCAAATTATAAATCATATAATAAATTATATTTTATACATAACAAACTAAACACCTTGAAGGGAAATGTCTAAATAACTATAAATCATAGTAAACAGTAACAAACACGCGGACATTTATATGTTATAGTAAAGATTTCACCGGTTTCTTTTATTTATTTTGCTGTTTATAGTATGAAAAATTTATTACCTTCGTTTTGTAACTGTTTAGTTTTATTTAATTCGTTGATTTATTTTTATTATTAAAAGGATTGTCCTTGCAGTGCGCTCCATACAAAAAAAGTGTTATCCTATTTTCAATATTGACCAACTATTAGTAGGAGATATACAAGGTCTAACAAAATTAGATGAAACTATTTTAAGGGTATCAGACCATCAAACTGAAAAACTTTCTCTATGGGACCAATATTGAAATCGCGAAAAAAAATCTGCTGTCCCATACATTTAGGTCGAGTAGGTTTGTATGGAACAGCTGATTTTTTTTTTCGCGATTTCGATATTGGTCCTATAGAGAAAGTTGTTCAGTTTGATGGCCTGATCACCCCCTTAAAATAGTTTCACCTAATTTTGTTAGACCTTATAGATACTAATCTCTATAGTATAAGAGAGAAGTGTACTATTTGCAACCATCAGCAGCAAGGCTGATTCAGTGTTTATGACGATAGAGCATCTCTGTGATGAGGATGGGCTGCATAACACCAGTCGGTTTAGGAGTTACTGATGTTTAAAGGTCAGTAAAAATTAACGATCAGCTAGAAGGCTGACTAAACTGACTGACAGAACATGTCAGTTTTTGTACTGTTCACATAGCTACAGTGCATCCTACGACAATATTATTCGATCAGCCTTGCAGCTGATCGTAATTTTTACTGACCTTTAAACATCAGTAATTTCTAAACCGACTGGAGTTATGCAGGCAGACCTGTTCCATCCCCATCACAGAGACGCTCTAAACCCCATAAACACTGAATCAGCTTTGCTGCTGATGGTTGCAAAAAGTACACTTATCTCTTCTATTACTATGCCTGTTTTTTGTCAGAATGATGAAGAATGGAGGAAAGTATGATTAATTAAATTTTCCTACTTATCTTGGCAGGAAAAATAAAAATACTCATCTGTCTTTCCCCCATTGCAAACAAGAGACAGCAATAGTAAAAGCATGAACAGAGAAATAGTCGAAGAGGCATTGCAGTTTAGTATGTAACCTTTTTGCGCCTACCGGTTTGCTCCCATAGTAAAAGTTGTTCATATCTAATGGTTAAGAGCATTGGCTCTCGACACGGAGGTCGTGGGTTCGATTCCCACAGGGGACACTTAGAGAAATGTCTCTTTGTGCGTTTTTCCCCAGTTGGTTAGGACATTGCAGGCTGATTCACCTGATTGTCTGAAAAGAAATATGATTCCGTGCTTCGGATGGCACGTTAGCCGTTCGTCCCGGCTACTATCTCTGGTGGTAGTAGTCGTTACATAAAAACCACGTCAGAGGCCGTAAGGCGGTTTGAAAAAACTCTGACACCAGGGCTCTGCCCACACGATAAGAAGAAGTTTCATGAGTAGACTCTTAGTTGAAAAGGATGCTAACGATATTATATTCACCCTGTAGATAATAGTTAATACCTACCATACAACCTTCTTGGTACCCCCTGGTAGAAAAAAAAACGATTAAACTAACTAATACTAATTAAAGCTAAGCTAAAAATGGTTTTAATTAATTCTCTAAACTGGTGTTCTGTCAAAAAAACAGGGTGTAACATTAAATGCATTACATATTAAACGGGGTACTTCAGACCATCAAACTAAATAACTTTCACTATGGAGACTACGTCAAAAAAACGAAACAAAAAATCAGCAGTCCCATAGAATGTCACAATACCTACTCTGCTACTGCTACTGCTGCTGCCTACTCAGGCAGCGGCGGCGGGTGCAGTTTAGTTTGCTCCCATAGTAAAAGTTGTTCAGTATGATGGGTAGAATCTTAGATTAAAAGGATGCTAATGATATCAATTTCACGCTATACTGACTCGGGTACAAATATTCATATTCATCATATAAACATTTGTCCCTTACAGGATTCGAACCCGCGAATCTCGGCACAGCAGGCAGGTTCACTACAACCTGTGCTACCGGGCCGTCCTATTTGTGACGATGTATGCGCTTAGTGAATTGCACTGCAGGTTTCCAAAGGAACTACCGGGCACATAGTTTGTAATGCCCAGTAATGCCAATTGTTAAATTGGCAACGAAAAAGGTTTATAGAAAGTTCGTGGTTTCCAATTCTACTATGAAATATTACCTACTCTATATTTAATTTTTTTAGTTTTTTTTTTATTTATTATTTTTCAATTTCACCGGGATCGGTTGGGAGGCTTTTTATAATTAGAGAAAGAGAGAAATCATACAAAAACAATTTCTTTATCCTCGAAAATATGAATGAATATTTTATTAATTCTTGCTAAATTTAATTTCATGTTCAGTCAGCAGCTGACTGTACCTAACCTACAGTCCTCTGGACCTTAATCTGGCTTCTGCCTTTTAGTTAAATTTCTACCAGAATTATATATTTACAACCACAACCACATCTAGTAAAGTCTACAAAATAAAAGGATTTTCACTACATTTTTTCCATGCGGACGCCGGCCGGCGGCAGCGAGCTGGGCTCCTTGCCAAGTTGCAATTGGACCGCGACGGCCATTTTTAATTAAATGTTATTAAATTTAATCAAAACGATGCGTAAAATAAAAGAAAATTACAATAAATACTTAATATTACACAAAAACATAACAAGCGCCATAAAATATGTTATTTCTCGCGCGAAAAATTGTAAAACCAGTTTTTTATTGGACACCAATGAAATTGCTTTAATGTGATATAAAGAATGGGACCAATCGATTTTTATGGTTTAATTTTAAAATCTTATGTATAACTAATTTAGTATGCGTGAGGCATGTCAGATCTTTAATTGGTACATACATATTTTGATAATTAATTTTTTGATTTATTGTGAGCCTATAGCACTTTTTTTGTGCGAAAAATGTTAGGTGTTAAAATTGTTTCACCTTCGAAAAATGTGCAAACCAAGTAGTTAGTTCGTGTCATAATTGATAACTGAACTCATACAGGGTGTGAACTTAAGTTAAGGGGGTGCGTGTCTCACACCATCAAACTGAATAACTTTTGGTATGGGACCAAATTTGAAAATGCGAAAAAAAAATTTGCTGTTTCAAACGTTTTGGTCGAGTAGGTATTGTGACAAAAAAAATCAGCTGTTCCATACAGCTGATTTTTTTTGTGGTCCGATCGGTTTGCTCCCATATTAAAAGTTGTTCAGTTTGATGGCAAGACTCTTAGCCTAAAAGGATGCTAATGATATTAATTTCACCATGTATTTATTTCATAATTTCGTATGCATTTTTACCTAATCTTTCGTCCGATTAGTATAGTAAATTAAATGATGTTTTTAGATTGTAATACCATCAATAAACGTAACCGTTTGTGGGCCTACAATAAATTGACTCTTTTATACATGTACGCACGGCGACACATCAAGCTATACAAAACCAACATAAGCTGGCCGCGCGACGTTATACGTTACTCGACCAACGCGCGGCCAGCATATTTGTACTAGCGTCAACCCGCGACTTCGTCATTTATATACCAGATTTTAGTCAGATCATATCGCTCATCTAGTACTACACAGACAAAATTTTGTGACAATTCCGTCTTTGTATTACTAGATGAGCGATAAGCTATCAAACAAAAAAGTTTCATCAAAATCGGTTCAGTAGTCTTTGCGTGATGCTCGTTCAAACAAACACACAAACAAACAGACAGACAAAACATCCAAAAATTGGTGATATGGAATCAGGGACACCTAAAAACCATATCGTATCTTTTTTTTTTGTTAATTTCTTCAATGTACAGACACACTTCTGTTACAGTTTTATAATAGTACGAGCGTTAACCCGCGACTTTGTCCGCACAAATTATATACCAGATTTTAAGTCAGATAATAAGGTATCAAACAAAAAAAGTTTCGTCAAAATCGGTTCAGTAGTTTTTGCGCGATGCCCGTTCAAACAAACACACAAACAAACAGACAGACAAAACATCCAAAAATTGCTGATATGGAATCAGGGACACCTAAAAAACATATCGTTACTCTTTTTTTGTTAATACCTTCAATGTACACACGGCGACACATCAAGGTAATACAAAACCAATATAAGCTGGTCGCGTGACGTTATACATTGCTCGTCCTACGCGCGGCCAGCTTATTTTGGTTTTGTATAGCTTGATGTGTCGCCGTGTGTACAGACACACTTCTGTTACAGTTTTATAATAGTACGAGCGTTAACCCGCGACTTTGTCCGCACAAATTATATACCAGATTTTAAGTCAGATAATAAGGTATCAAACAAAAAAAGTTTCGTCAAAATCGGTTCAGTAGTTTTTGCGCGATGCCCGTTCAAACAAACACACAAACAAACAGACAGACAAAACATCCAAAAATTGCTGATATGGAATCAGGGACACCTAAAAAACATATCGTTACTCTTTTTTTGTTAATACCTTCAATGTACACACGGCGACACATCAAGGTAATACAAAACCAATATAAGCTGGTCGCGTGACGTTATACATTGCTCGTCCTACGCGCGGCCAGCTTATTTTGGTTTTGTATAGCTTGATGTGTCGCCGTGTGTACAGACACACTTCTGTTACAGTTTTATAATAGTACGAGCGTTAACCCGCGACTTTGTCCGCACAAATTATATACCAGATTTTAAGTCAGATAATAAGGTATCAAACAAAAAAAGTTTCGTCAAAATCGGTTCAGTAGTTTTTGCGCGATGCCCGTTCAAACAAACACACAAACAAACAGACAGACAAAACATCCAAAAATTGGTGATATGGAATCAGGGACACCTAAAAAACATATCGTAACTCTTTTTTTGTTAATATCTTCAATGTACACACGGCGACACATTAAGGTAATACAAAACCAAGATAAGCTGGTCGCGTGACGTTATACATTGCTCGTCCTACGCGCGGCCAGCTTATTTTGGATTTGTATAGCTTGATGTGTCGCCGTGTGTACAGACACACTTCTGTTACAGTTTTATAATAGTATATAGATGAATCATCACATCAACCCACAGTTCAAACTACCATTATAATCGATCAGTTATAGCATGCGAATTTATGTTTTTTTTGCTCGTATAATTACTTACAACAACGTAAATAAACATATCATTTCGATGCAATTATTAATTAAAATGCAGTGGTAACGTGTTGATTGCAATGCAAGGTGCATTTACACTGGCCAATCTAGGTATATTCGTTAAAAAAACATGGTCATGCGTAAATCGATGTTAGGCAATAAGTATTCCGTATACATACATACATACATATTCTCACGTCTGTCTCCCACTGGGGTAGGCAGAGACAACGGAACGCCACCTGCTACGACCCTGACATACCTCTCTAGCTTCCTCCATATTCATAAGTCCTTTCATGCATGCTCGTCGGTTTCGGGTAGATCTGACCTGGCCTTTTTTAAGCACGTCGCCAATTTGGTTCATATATGTACGTCTAGGCCGTCCCCTTCCAACATTTCCACTTACGCTTGCCTTATAGATTGCCCTCGTCAATCTGCCCTCATCCATTCTTTCCACATGACCAAACCATCTCAACATACCTTTCTCTATTTTTATCACTACATCCTCTTTCAAACCACATCGTTCTCTAATAAAACTATTTTTCAATTTAACGCCACACGTACTTCTCAATGAGCGCATTTCTACTGCGTTAATCCTACTTTCATGCGTCTTCTGCCATACCCAAGATTCACTTCCATACATCAATGTCGGGACTAACACTCCATTATGAACTGCTATCCGTGCCTTTTTGGACACGTGTTGGCTTTTCACCTTTGTGAAATTTAGAGCTCCATTTACCCTATTTCCTGCTTTCACTCTTCTCTCAATATCACTCTGTTCTCTTCTCTTCTTCTGTTCTATACTACCTATTAATAGTAACCCTTGGCAGTCAGCCTCTATACGACCATTAATCATCATCATCTCAGCTGATGGATGTTACTGCTGGATATAGGCCTCTCCAAAGGATCGCCATAACGACCGTTTCTGCGCTGCCTTCATCCAACGGGTTCCCGCCGCCTTCACCAGGTCGTCGGTCCACCTTGGGGCCTACGCACGCTGCACTTTCCGGTACGCGGTCGCCACTCGAGAACTCTTCATCGACCATCGGTTCTGCGAGCAATGTGCCCCGCCCACTGCCACTTTAGTTTAGCAATTATTTGGGCTATGTCAGCCACTCCAGTTCTTCTGCGGATCTCTTCGATCTCATAGGGAAACTCCAAGCATAGGCCTCTCCATTGCCCAGTGAGTGACTTTCTGCGCTGCCCTCATCCAACCAGCCTTCACCAGGCGGCGGGAACCCGTTGGATGAGGGCAGCGCAGGACCGGTCGTTGTAGCTCCTCGATCCTTGGGGGAGGCCTATGTCCAGTAGTGGTCGTCCAACGACAGATCCTACACAGAGAAAATATTTATGTGACATTTATATAAGCAGTCTTTACCAGAAATTTGGTAAAGACTGCAGGGTGAAATTGATATCATTAGCATCCTTTAAAACTAAGAGTCTGCCCATCAAACTGAACAACTTTTACTATGGGAGGAAACCGATCGACTTGGCGTGACTTCTTTTTTCTATCAGAATTTCCTAAGCAGCCAATCTATTCTTTCTAAGGAACTAAAATATAATCGATCGATATAATCGAGTAAGTATGACTTATAGAGGCATTGTAGATTGCAATCGAGTTGTTGATTCCACGAACTGTTTCCATACATAAATAGGTGCGCGCCATATAAGCAGATCTGAATGCGTTCTAGCACATTAACACATCGAATGAGAGGTATAAATGATACGTTATAACCGGTGTACTGTGAAAGACCTATTTAAAAAAGCAACTGTCAACTTTCTGACGTTTTACCTTTCGCGCCATTTTATTGTTTAGGGGTCTAGTTGGGGGTTAGAAAACCATTTTTATGATGAGCTGTCAAACTCAGCCCTTCATTATCCATTAAGTACTACTAAAGAAATGTAGGTATAGTATACAGGGTCGTTCTTAATAGGTATGCTGACTTTTTAAGGGAATGATCAGACCATCAAACCTATAGGACCAATATCGAAATAGCAAACATTTGGGTCGATTAGGAATGCAGATTTGTATTATGGAACAGCGATTTTTTTTTCGCAATTTCAACGTTTGATGGTCTGATCATCCCCTTAAAAACCGTCAGCATACAGGGTGGATAGATCAAGGGTTAGATCTTTCACTTCTAGAAGTTTTTGCTGAGTATGCTGGTCCCTTACCCCAATTACAATCCTATCACGGATCATCCTGTCCTTCTTGTGTCCAAAGTTACAATTTTCCGCTAATTTTCCTATTTCTGTGTATAATGCATCAAATGTTTCACTCTCTTCCTGCATCCTCCTGTTCAAGTTGTAACTATTGATGACCTCATTTTGTTACCTCGTCATACTTGACTTTGTCTTTCGTTTTAAGAACACTAAAATACAATTCCTGCGCCTGCTGACCGATGCAGTTTAATAAAATTACCGCCTTTCGTGTCTCCGCCAACCTGTTGTACCTCGCCGCCAGCAAGAAAATCTTAAAAGATTCCTTAAATCTTTGCCACTTTGGCCAGGAATACTCAATCTCGTCCACGTTTAGTAGACCTTGGGGCATTCTGTACTCGACAGCACACATCTCCACCTTTTCTTCTTCCGTCATCTTGCCGCGTGGTAACCTTCGGTGACGAGGACGTGTCAATAAAAAAAAATCTAACCCAATCTTGTTTAATCTCTTCCGACTGCGCCATGTATTGTTATATAATTAAAGATAGTCTTCAATGGTATACGCTATTTATTTCATTCTTTACAGCTGCCTTATATTAATAATATCTTCTTAGCTACGATACCAGAAGTCTGAGGTCCGAGGTTATATTTTCGGCTCCCCACTAGACCGTGACACTGACAGTGACACTGACAGCAACTGACAGTGACACTGACAGCAACTGTCAGTCGTTATTACTACAGTTCTCAGTGCGGATAACTTCACCATGTATTCTACACATAAAACTGAACAACGTTAGTGGTACAGGCCAGGAATCGAACCGCTGCCGCTGCCTCGTGATTGAGTTGCAAACTCTCTTTTCTATAGGCTATCACCACTGCCACGGTAGTGGATCAAAGCTCGAGATTTTGTCTACAGAACCCTCTAACAAAATCCAGCTCAAGCTTTCCGATTAAAAAGTAATCTAATATTTATTAATTTTATTCATTATTCCCATTGTAACACGGTTCGTATTGGCATGGCCAATTACTATAGATGGTTATCGACTAGTATTGAAGTATAAGTTAATTTATATTTTAATTGTAACTGACGAGCTTTTTTTTTCTTCGGTGTGTTTTTTTTTATTCAATTAACACCAAATAGAAAGGGCAGCTGTCTCATTTGTGAAAAGATAACAATTTTTGACTTTTTATCAGTTTATTATGGCCTTCATCATCATCAGCTTGGACAAGTGTTGACAAATAAATGTTGAACATGAACACTGAACATTTGAGCTTACATTAATAAATTTACGGCCATAATCCCTTTCGGGGATAGTCAGAAACATTGGTACGACTAGAAAAGTATAATTTTTTTTCGTGTTCTCTACAAAAATTTGCAAAATGGATACGTACCTATGGAATCTTGCAAAATGGTATATGGAATCATCTCGGTGTCTGCCCGTCTGTCTGTTACATATATATGCGTTTTCTCAGAGACCGTAAGACATAGCAAGCTGAAACTTGGCGCAGATACATAGCAATTAATGGTCCAATATCATAAATGAAGTCAAAAATCTTAATTTATACAGGGTGTTTCAAAAATACAACTAAACATTTAAGGGGTGGTTAAGAGCATCAAACATAACAACTTTCACAATATCGAAATCGTGAAAAAAATCAAATGTTCAATCATCATCATCATCATATCAGCCGGTAGACGTCTACTGCTGGATATAGGCCTCCCACAAAATGAGATTTGCCATAATCGCCATGATGCGATGCGTTTGCGATGTTCCATGATTTCGATGTTGGTCCCATAGTGAAACTTGTTCAGTTTGTTGGTCTAAACCACCCCCTTAAATGATTTCAATTTTTGTTTTTACTTCTGTAACTCCCTGTATACAGGGTGTCCTGGTCCCGTAAACCGACGCCAACCCGGTGGATGCTGATAGGTTAGTTCCTGCCTAACCAGAATATACTTAAATAAAAAAAACAGTCAGTCAATCAATCAATCTTTCAACATTTTTCTTTAGGAAAAGGTTCTTAGTTTTCGAGATAATTTCGGGGGGTAAAATAAAAAAAAGTTCTATTATATCGGGTGACTCCAATAAAACAAAGTAATTTTCTGATAATAAGAGACATTGGCTGCAATATTATTTCTTTTTTTAGTTTTGAAGTCGGTTTTAATTTTTTTTCCAGCAGAATAATGAGAATTCATTAATTTCATTCAATTTAGGGTACAATTAAATAAAACGACCTAAAATTTCGGCCACTTATTTCATCGCAAAGATAATAAAACATAAAACTTTCTACCCAGTAATTTTACAACAAAATAGAAAATCAACCAACACCTAAGAAATTGTGAAGTCGTGATACCAAAAATAAAATGAGACAATTTTGCTACACTTCCACCGACATTTTCAACCTAAATCGTGCTTAATCCTTCGAAATAGAGTCCAGAATTCATTATTTCGCCATTAGAAATATATTTGCAAGGCCCTTAAAGAAAACAAAGTTTTATTTGCGGCTCAAAAATGACAATTCTCATAGGAATATAGAAGGACGTTCAGAGTTCGGATAGTAAAATGTAAATTTGTAAAGAGATTAAGCAAAATATCTGGTTTGCTGCGCGCGCGCCGCTACGTGTGTGGTCCGAAGTTAGTTCGACTGAAATGTTGCTCTACTTTGGAATTTTGTTTGTCTGTCTGTCTGTGGACAAAACTTTTTAGTTTGATGCATACATACATAAACTTACGACTATATTCCTTTTCAGGGCTGTCAGAACCCCTGCAACAACTACCGACTAACGGTTTAGGTACAGTTTTAGCAAGTCTCACATTTACAACATTGAAGATTTCACGCTGGAATGAAACGTCAGGTGCTAGATTCTGGCACTTTAAATGTGACTGGATATTAATTTGTGTGGCAATGTCCAAAATATTAATTTATTAATTTATTTTTTATGTGATCATTCATAAGCTTCGCGTCTTCAATCGTCTACAGGGGCCAGGGTTCGAAATTATCAAGATAATTATTCTCTTTCTTATTATTTCATAATTTTCCAAGCTAATTCTTAGTTTTCAGTGAAATTTCTAACGTAAATTTCTAAAGTTGCTGTTTTTGATTTAATGCACATGTATCCATACCAAATTGCAACTAGTCTTCGGCATTTTCGTTTCGAATCACAAATAATAACAAATAAATTGATAAAAACACAGAAAACAGTGAGAAAAATTATATCGTGTTCGTGGCCTTCTTTTTTTGTGACATTGCTATTTGCAAGTTTTTTGTTTTACCAATGAATTATCAAGATAGTTATCAACGTAAATTTATCAAGATAATTATTATAGAAATATTATCAATGATAATTTGATTATCATGATAATATTATGTATTAATATTAAGTTTAATTCTAGGTGTATAAAAGTTTTAATTGTAACATAATAGAACAAGAAAATGGGAAGAAGACTGATGCCCTACAGTGGATGGATTCGGGCTGATAATGTTAATGAACTAATTATCGTTCGCCCACAAAAATACTACACAAGAAACCTTATCCCTTAATCGCCTCGCACGACATCGACGAGATGAAATGGGGTGATTCATTCTAAAGCGTTCATTACATTATCGTGAATGAAAGACGTCCCAGACTACGCCTGGTAGTGCCGTTAAAGTCTACATTACATGGTGTTAAAGTAAACAGTTGCGTTACTTAAAGAGGCGTTTGAAATTCGCGAAAAAAAATTAGACTTTCCATACTAAATGCCGATCGAAAGTTTGTATGAAAAAACGAAATTGCGAATTTCTGATAGGTTTCTTAAGGAAAGTTAATCAGTATCATGGGTACAATTACCCCTTAAAGTAATGCAAATGTTTACCTTAACACCCTGTATACAACTCCCCATCGGTTGTCAGCTCTTCAGTAGATATAATGAGGTAGCCTATTGCCACTTCAGCTTGCTAATTTTATGAGCTATATCCACTTTAATTCTCTGTCGTATCACCTCAATTTTAATGTGAACTCAGAGAGAAACCGAGCATATCTCTCTTCGTAGCTCTTTGAATTAAGTTCACCAACATTATCAGCCCATATCCATCAACTGTAGAGCATTAGTCTTCTTCCCATTTTGTCGTTCTTCTCGACTTAAGTTAAGATTTAATATAAAATCTATTATATGTTTCAAGTAGAGTAACTGTTCAGCCGGTACTTATAAGTTGGCAACCCGTTTTGTCGTCGCTTGCGGTTGCGGCGACCACTGGCAACCCTCTCGTACAATAATTAGATGAACCGCAGTTGCTCGTACATACAACACTGATTCTAATATAAATATTACAGAAAAAAAGATAATTAAGATTAAAAACATAAACACGACAAGTATATTGGATTGTAAGGCTGTTTATACATTTCGATGTAGACAAAGCAGGGCCATTGGGACTCGAAGCAAAATATTTCTTTAGAGACCTGGTTCTTTTTCTTTTGTGTCAGCAAGAGACATATCGTATGGCGATCACTCATGCTGTAGTGGAATGATTAGCCAGGTTTTTAAACCTATTGTAGCCAAGTTACTCGTTCTGAAGCCCTCATCGAGTGGCTGCTGGTTATAGTCGATCACTGCCAGTGACGTAACTACTGGCTGGCAGGACTGGCAAAATGCCAAGGGCCTCAATAACGTAAACCTTAGTATTACCAGGTTTAAAATTGTATTGCTAAGACCTAACGTCGACCTTCCTCCTCCCCGACGCTGGGAAATCATGGCTGCGCCCTCAGTACCTATACTATATAGCAGATATTTACTTTGATTAGGGGAGGCCTAGGACCCCACTATCCAGATTTTTCCAGGGGCCCCGCATGGTGTAGTTCCGGGACTGATCATTGCATCCTAACCCACCTCTGATCCTAGGGTTTAGAGAATTCTACCAGATTCAGAATGCGTGTTGAACCAAGTAACTGGTCTACAAATAAACAAGACTAACAGTACGATTTTTTTCCAACAGATGGCGTAACTCCAAGACAAAATGGCGGCGGTATCCTCCGTACACATCCAAGACCAGAACATCAAAATACAGGACCACAGCGATGACGAGCCATACTCCCCAAACACAAGAGACACTACCAGTCCTGAATATGAAGAAAAAACAGAAGAAAGACAAATACTGTCATCCTCTTTCTCTATACACAACGTGTTAAAGAACGAATGCGATAGCAATAGCCCAGAAAATGTCTTCTCCACTGACAAGCTCCTTCAAAACACGCCAAACTTTGAAGAGAGTCGTGATAATTCACGGAATTCAGAAAGCATCAGTCCTCAACTGGACGAGGAAGAACATACTAGCGATTTTAGAGGAGAAATCAGCGTTGGTGATGATAATTCTTGTTGCAGTGATGACACAGTTTTATCAGTTGGTAACGAAGCCCCAGTCAGCTTTGACGGTGACAAAAATCCCGAAACAACTCCAGGATTAACATCTTTCAAACACATACAAACTCATTTGAACGCAATATCACAATTAAGCCAAAATATAACAATGAACCAACCGTTGTTACTACGTCCAAGTCCAATAACCCCAAATCCTTTAATGTTTTTAAATCAACCTCTGTTATTTCAAAACCCTTTAATAAACCAGGATATGAAGATTATGCCTAATAGATTACCTATTCCTCAAAACAATTTGAACCTAAACCCTCAGCCTTTCGGTCTCAATTTCGGATTAAGAAAAAACAGTCAAACCCAAGAATTGAGACATACAAGGACGGATGAGAATAGAAGATTTAATTTCATGCCAAAATCTCCAGAAAACGAATCTGAAAGGGACTTCATAAATCAGAACTGTTTGAAATTCAGTATAGATAATATTTTAAAAGCAGATTTCGGAAGAAGAATAACTGATCCGTTAAATAAGAGGAAGACTTTGAAAGCTAGACAGTTTGAGGTCAAGTCTCCGGTTAAAGAATTGCCGGTGAAAGAAGTGCAAGAGTCGAGGATACCTGAAGTCAAGTCTGGTGAAAAGGGAGGTGCTATCGATCTGTCGAAAGGGGATGATAGTAGTAGTAACCAAGGATCAACTCCGGGTAAGTGATATAACTTGTAATAATGTTTGAACCAAAGTAAGCACTTCAAGCTTGGGCGTATCCAAGTCCAGACCAGACCTAGCTTTCAGACATAGATCAAGGAAAATAGGCTAGTTCACAGCTCACCACAATATCTAAACATCATCATCATATCAACCGATATAGACGTCCACTGTTAGACATAGGCCTCCCCCATGGATCGCTACAGCATGGCCTTGCGCTTCCCTCATCCAACGGGTTCCCGCCGTTTTCACCAGGCTACAGTACGACCAGGAAAATAATTCCGCTCGTCAATCTTCGTTTGCGCATAGCAGTGCAAAATCGGGTATTCTCTATCTCGCTCCAACTCGAATAGCAGACTATGGACGCTTCGGCAGCGAAAAGGGCGCGAAAGCAATAAGCCAATAGCGGCAAGGTGTCACATAATTTCGCGCGATTTTAAAATTTGTCAACTGCGCAGGTACATCTGTGAGACGTATAAACCTGGTACTACTGTACCCACGCTGCGCTTTCCGGTACGTGGTCGCTACTCGAGAACTCTTCAGACCCGTCGGCCATCGGAATGCATGCAAATAAATATGATCTCAGCAAAATTATTTCTTCCATTCACAAATAAGGTGAAAGGGTGGAAGCTAAAACCACTAAACAAGCCGAATGTGGCAAATAAGTGGCCATCTTGTCGAGAATTATCAAGCCACCTTCATTCTTATGAAGCTATCAAGTGGCAAAGGTGGTCAATGGTCATCCATTTCTGTGCGTGAAGAGAAGACAAATAATGGGGAGTCAGATTTCTAGAATGGAGACCACAAATTGGCAGGTGTATTATGACGACCTGAGAGAGGTATAGAGGGGAGCCACTGGATGAGGATAGACGAGGGTAGAGTTTTGTAGCGTATCTTTGGGAGACGCCTTTCAGCAGTGAACAGTGAAAAGTTAATAAGGTTATATTTGCAGGTACAACTTCGGGCGATGGACCGATGGTGTGGCCAGCGTGGGTCTATTGTACCAGGTACAGCGATCGACCTAGTTCCGGTGAGTTCATTCTTATATTCTTATATGCGACTTGACCACTCTGGGGCTACTTAAGTTATTATTAAAAGTTGTCTAACGTCCCCTTAAGACGCAACAGATTGAAAATTTCGTTCTCTGGGTAGTGGGCTCGGTGGCGAAATCGGATAACGCAGTTCCCCGGTTTGGAAAAGTGCGTGTTCAAGTCCCGCCCGAGACAAATTTTTCAATCTTTAATTTGATTTGTCTAAGGCCCGTATTAATAATCGAATATCCGATGACGTGGCTTTAGAATGCGCTAGCGTACGCGCCTTTTCTGATGTGGTGAATTCAGCGTCATTCCATACTAATTGTATGTAATAACCAATGACATTCTATACAAGGAGGACTTCTCATCAGTGCGCTATTAACGGGACCACTAAGTTATACCCAGTTATTTTACATTACTGCTTTGTAACCGAATACATTTGAAAGATTTGAAAGGACTGGAATGTCAGCGGCAATGTATGACAGCTGGACATAACTGATGCATACAAAGGTGACATTAGAGACATGTGCCATGTTTAGGCTTTGTTATTGTATGACATGATGACTCTATGGTTATAAAAACTCATTGGTAGTAACTCAAAAACTTTTCCTATCTACCTAATACGTGCCGTTTTACGCATAAAGCGCCACATCAGGCAAAAGACTATTACGTAGGTACTTGCCGATTGGTGAATAATCGCTTAACCTAATCTCTAATATGTAAAGTAGTAATAGACTATGATCTCACTGCAAGATTTCAACATATTATCTTGTTTAAGCAATAAGACATATTCCAGTGGAATAGTCATATTTTTACATAGTTTAAGGATTTTTAGCCCAGTCATTTTACGGTTTGAGCCGGAACTAATTAATGATTGATGTTTTTTTCGGTATAGCATTTAAGAGCCAATATGAGCTTAGAAATATACCAAAATAAAAAAAAAAACACGTCAGTAACCGCACCAAATTTCAAATTTAGCATTTATTTCGTTCTAAAAAACCTGATGGTAATTTTTAAGGCGTTACCATTATAAATACTTCAAACATGATTTAAATATTTTTCTCTACTTAGAAGGCTTTGAATAGTATTTTCAAGGGAATACCTCATTTTTGAAATTTTAATGCCTATTTTACTGCTTAAAAATAATTAAATATTGTTAAATCGAATTAAATGAGCGCATTGGTATTAATATTATTTAGTTAAAAGCCTTCTTGGAGATACAATTTTGATTTCTATGTTGCGTAGAAATTCTTTTTTAATATGTTTTCAGGTGGTCTTTTTGTCACTAAATGGTGCCGGTTACAGTTTAAAAGTCCAATACATAATTACTTCCCACCCCTCCTAACAAAACTCTGTAAAATGACTGGGCTATTTAAAAAAAATATGGAATATTGTTACAAGGCATAGAGAAAGAGAAATCTTGCAGTGGGATCTTAAAGTATCAAGCATAGCAAGTATATTAATCTCAAGGATTGTTATAAGTACATTAATAAAGATTATAATAATAAATCTAATATAGGTACAAAATGGTAGAGCCTCGTGGCAAACCAAAAAGCACCCGACTGACACAACCGTCTGCAAACCGACTCCCCAAGCGGACAAAAGTTAACTAATAACACCCTGAAAGTACCAAAACCATAATCTCTCAAATAAAAATCATCCCCTTCTAACAACATTCAGTGATGTAAGCAACTATTTGATAACTCGCCCCCTGGGGGCGCTATGGACCGAGATAAGAGGGGCGTAAAAAATTTATTATTATTAACCCTCAGACTTGGGGCTTACAGAGTTATGGTTGTAAGATTGTTGGGGTTAATAAGCGATCGGGTTAACACTATACCACCCTAAACCACAGAATATATAGGGTGTAAAATTAAATGCGTTGTGTAATAACGGTGTTTCAGACTATTAAACTGAACAACATTCGCTATAGAGCCAACGTCGAAATCGCGAAAAGACAATCACATGATAGTACATTATGGTACAAGTGTGTAATGTTGGTGATTACCGCTGCGTGAAATAAGGGCCATTTTATGAGCAAGTGTGTTGAAAAAAAAATTATCTATGGCCATAGGTATGATATAAGTCTATGTCTATGACAGACAACTGCTTTATTTTAGTAGACTTTACTATAAAATGATGTTCTAAGTCGATTTTAGTTAAAAGACTTCATCCAATTTAGTACAAAATATGAAAGTGCCGCGCAAAAACCATGTATGAAACGCGGATGATTTGTCTTTTACCAGAATCTTCTTCTTATCGTGGTGCCAAGCCCTGGTGTCAGAGTTTTTTCAGATCGCCTTACGGCCTCTGACATGGTTTTTATGTAACGACTACTACCACCTGCCACCAAAGATAGTAGTCGGGACCAACGGCTTAACGTGCCATCCGAAGCACGGAATCATATTTCTTTTCAGACAATCAGGTGATTCAGCCTGCAATGTCCTGACCACAGATTACCACCAATAGATACCGCATGATGAAAATTTTGTACAGGTCCGAAGTCACAATTTTTGGCGGTAGGTGCGGGTAGCGGGGCACGAAACAATGCAACATGATTGGACATTTCAAGATCGCACTACTTCGAGCTCGCTCAATCGCGTTGCTTATATCAGTGCAAAATCATAGATGTGTGGCGCGCGTTGGCAGCCGTGTATGCGGTATCTATTGGGGGTAATATGTGCACAAAGTGACATTTAACTAGGTGTCCCCCGTGGGAATCGAACCCACGGCCTCCGTGGCGAGAGCCAATGCTCTTAACAATTAGACCATAGAATTAGATTATAAAACAACAAAGTATCTAATAAAGTCTACAATTTTCTAGTAATCTCTACTAAAATAAATAGTTGTCACATATTCTTATTACTCGATATTTTTCTCATTCACGTATCCCTTCATTTCATACGATACCCACCACGGGAAGAAACGGAGAGTTCTTTTCCCCGAACCACCACGTCCTTCACTCGCCGCATAAGAAAACGTATCCCAGTCGCATCCTACAACAACCACGAGACGATAATAGGCCTTTCTAAACCACATGACATACTCTGAAACGATATAGTTTTCATATATTATTGCGTTAGAAGTCTGTACAAAAGTATTCCCCCTATCAAAGTCTTAAGAAAAACTCTTCAAAAATCTACCCCTAAACAAACCAACCCTCAAACTAATAGAATTAGATATCATTAGGCATGAAACTGTGAATGTAGCTGATAAATATTTATACGGTACCCTGGAGGGGAAAAATTGCTTTTTAGTGATGTGCGCTTATATCGATAATGGAAAAAGAGATGCTATAAATTGCAGCTACGCTAGAACCATACTGTTTAACGAGTATCTTTAAGAGCTTAAAAATGGAGATCTTTTTTTAAAGTCGTGTCTTATGTCGTTTTTAAATCCAAATTAAAATGCAAAATATCGTGGGTTTTCTAAATTCTTCTGTACCACAGAACACAGCATTCCTAAAATTGCTGTTTGGTCCTTCAGCAATACAAGAAATAAACAGAACTAATTAACTTAATTTTTTTGACCCAAACATCTAGATGTTGGCTTAATTTTCTGTCTTTTTTCTCTCAATTTGTATATGTGGGTACTTGTTGTCAGAATCTGATCAACATTTTTCATTGTAAAAATAAAACTGTTATTTAGCTGTAAGTTCTCCAAAAGGAAATAAATAAATAACTTATAATAACTATAGATAACTAATAGATGGCTAAACCTTCACACACAAAGATACCCGACCCACTCCACCGACTTCTACTCCTACTCCTTCACCATCCATGCTGCTCGGTTGTGGAACTCACTCCCCGCCGACATTCGCGACTCCAAGACTTTAGCTGTATTTAAAAAGAAAACGAAAGAGCACTACCTTTCTCTATCTTAAGTGATATTCATATATATAATTATATACATATATTAATATATATTGTATGTTGTAGGTATATATTACATTTATTTATTTATTTATACTGTTTGCTTGTACACAATAAGTTTGCCTTGTAATTGTTAACTGTCTCTTCTACGGGTCTGCTGGAAGAAATCTCTTCAGAGATAAGCTCGCCCTTGTTACATGTTTTCTCAACTTTGTGTATTATTATGTCCGTGTGTACAATAAAGTGTTATAATAATAATAATAATATCCCTTAGTCGCTTTTTACTGAAATGGGTTGGACTATTTTAAGAAACACAGGGCTAGTTCTACAAGGTGTGGTCTGAATCACTCATTTATGTATAATAAAATTAATAAAGGAGCCTATCAAACTGAACAACTTTTACTACGCAAACTTTGAAATCGCGTAAAAGAAATAATCTGTTTCATACGTCTACATTTTGACTTGCACCAAGGGATGCAAGTCACCCATTTCACACGAGATGTTTGGCGCACCGAACGAACGTGAGGGGCGCTCATAGTTCGAGTGTGAAATGGGTGACTTTCACCTTATGGAACAGCAGATTTTATAACGCGATTTTGATGTTGGGTCCATATTGAAAGTTGTTCAGTTTGGTTTTCTGGACACCCTGTTCGATAATGTAACATATAAAATTTTACATCCAATTAGATTTTATGTTTCTGTTTAACGTATAAAATCGACATGTACCTAAGTCTATAACCTCATAAATGTTAATAAGAACTCAACTAAGTGCAAACTGTGTCGGTCTGTCAGTCAGTCGGTGAACATCAAAGTTATTAAAGTCTTATTTATTGTACCGATTGTAATTCTATTAAATATCATTCACATGAGTCTCTTCAAATAGCTCTTACGTATAACAATATAAGAACCAAAATATATTGACCTATGTAACTTATTTTTACAAATGATTAGTATTCTTAGAAGTCTCTTTAAACAAGCGAGTTTCATCTTAATTACAAGTTGATAAGGGTGTTCATAGAGCACTTTGTTAAGTTGGTGTAGTGTTATTATTAATTATGTATGTTTTTGTTGTATGTAGGCTTAATGTTTATTGTTAGGTGTTTTATAAGGTTCCGTAACCAAAGGGTGGCAGAACGGGACCATCTACGCAGTCCGTCCATCCGCCCTAATTCTAAAGGGCTGTATCTTTTAAACCGAAATAGATAGCGAATAAGACAAAAAGTAAAAAATTAGGGGGGGGGGGGGGGTCATCATACAAGAAACGTGTTTTTTTAAGGTTTTCTTGTTTTTGTTCTATCGTAAACACAGTAATACATACAATAAAATCGTTACTAAGCTTGGTGTGATTATAGTGTATACTCTAAAGTAAAACAAGAAATAGTTACATCCAGTCAAGTGTGTGTCGGGCTTGCGCTAAGGATCCCGGAGCATAAAATGCGTTTTACTAATATTATTTGCCTACGGAACCCTCAGTGCGTGAGTCCGACTCGGACTAAGCCGGTTTTTATTTTAAACCAATATTAAACAAAGACTTGAATGAATTATCGACTGCCCAAGGTGGGCATAATGACTGCTGTAGCGTATTGAGCAAATAGAGGTATGAGGAAATCTGCATACGCTGAAGAAAAATTCTGATGCTTAAAGTGAAGTCTACCAATCCGCATTGTACACGCGTGGATATTCACCCTTCTCGAGGGTTGACCTGTACCCTGCAGTGGTGCGTATATGAAAACAAATAAAAATTGATTCGATTCCTCTCCTGTACCACTAAGTTCTACGGAATTTATGTACGGTTGTATATATCATTATCACTAGCTCGGCGGTGAAGGAAAACATCGTAAGGAAACCTACATTCCCGAGAATGAAAACAAAATGCCATAAGTTCGGAGGTATGCGTAAAAATATGGGTGAGCTTGGGGCGAACACAAAAGACCAGCGATGGTCGCAGTGTTACATAGCGACCCTTGCTTGCATTAGTCCAACCATCAATGAGGGTAATGAGAATGCTGGCGAGCAGAACCAAATTGCTTGTACTTACTAGTAGCCTTAGTATGTAGGGTCATTCTTAATATGCTGACACTTTTTTAAAGGGGATGATCAGACCGTCAAACTGAACAACTTTTTTATGGCACCAACATCGAAATAGCAAAAAAAATCATCTCTTCCATACCAAACTGCAAATCTACTCGAACCAAATGTATGAGTCAGCAGATTTTTTTTTTTGCGATTTCGATGTTGGTCCCATAGAGAAAGTTGTTCAGTTTGAAAATATTCAATTTGGCCATTGACTTACCAACTACTGGACGTAGGGTCCGCGCTCAAAAGTGTCCGAACCAAAAGAGCACCAAAACTTAAAAAAAGAACCAATTACGCGACAGTCTTCGTTTTGATCGGCCGACTACGTCGTCGTGCCCCTATGGGGGAGTGGGATGGGAAAGAATTTCAGAATTTTCAATGTTTTTCTTTGATTTATATTACTACTCGTACTTAGGTTTGTTTAGTTTAGTCTCGGGACATTTTTTTCGAAAAATTTTGTACTAGACCCGGCGTCCATAGAATTCTACGTCAATGAATTTAGCATTCATAATTTAAAATTTCTTGTTGCTGTAGAAGTCGCATGTTATCCAGATTAAAAAAGCGAAATTAACTAATTAAATAGCACGCAACTAAGCATTTCAACTTAATTATAAAGTGACATATCACGATCGACTTAGTAGGTATGTACGTGTTTTCGAAAACTGTAGTTGATAATTAATCGTGTTTCATGTTTTAAATCACATTTGCCAACCCTAGCTAAGCATTAATTTTATGTTTAGAAATTAAATGGCTGCCCAGTTTGTGGTCTATTTGTTTGTTATCGATAATAATATGGTAACGCATCCATATAAGTATGTCCTTTTACCGTTGAGTGGCATCACAATATTAAAGATTTCCCAATAATTAATACCCAAAATTAAAACTGCTTGTACAACTTACTATAAATCCTAAAAGCAAATTTTATAGAATATATACTTTTATTAATTATGAGCGTTAACCCGCGACTTTGTCCGCACGAATTATATACCGGATTTTAAATCAAATCATAAGCTATCAAACAAAAAAAGTTTCATCAAAATCGGTTAAGTAGTTTTTACACAAATACACAAACCAACGCACAAACAAACAAACATACGGACAAAAAATAAAAAAATTTGGTGATATGGAATCAGGGACACCTAAAAACGATATCGTTACTTTTTTTTTGTTAATATCTTCAATGTACAGACAAACTTTCTGCTACAGTTTTATAATAGTTTAGATAATTTAATGTTATTCTCATTTAATATTAAAACTTAACCTACTATATTATTTAACGGGTAAAAATTATATATACAAATACATAATAGAATATTGAGACTAAAAGGTAAGTATGTAAAAATTTACAATCTTAATAGGTAAGTATAATATACAGATTTACAGGGAGCCACCGATAGAAAAAATATTCGAGGTCGCTATCGAGCGGGAGAGTGCCCAGGACGCTGGCGGCGTTACCTTGCTGTATCGCAATGCTGATGCGTTGCCCGAGGTATGCGCCGGCCCTGTTGTCCCCCGAGACCTCTACCAGGCGCGACGATGGTACGTTGGCGCTGGCAAGGGCCCGGTTGATGACGTCATTCAGGCAGGAGAGGCCATGGTGACCGAGGCTGTCCACTCCCACTCTACACTTGCAGCGGTGCGGCTCGTTTGTCCTGGCCCCAAGTCTCACACAGACTTTTATAGGTTTTAAACATTCCACTTTTAAGAATATCGACATAAATGTAGAAGGGACCGTTTTGTTTTCTTTTTTTTAATTTATTATTTTTATTTAATTTATTATTAAAAACCTATAAAGTAATGAAAGTAAAAAATTGCTTTATTAAGACTTTTGTAGTCAAAGTAGCACTTTTTATTGAGAAATCTTAAATATTGTAATGAGAGCGCTATTGAACAGTAAAAGGATTCTTGATGCTTATGATATGTTGCTGAAAGTGAATTCATGTCTTAAAATTTTTACGAGTTAGGTATGCCATTGTATCTTTTATACCGACATTTAAATTTTCATTCTTTGTACAATTTTTCAACGACATAAAAATCACTATCAATCAATCAAACATGAAACTTTAAATGAATAGAAAACTATTTACTGCTGTTAAATAAAACAAAAGCACATAAAAGAGAAAGTACCACGAAATCTATGTTCAAAACTTGTTTCTAAAAATTATCGATAAAATTTTATCGACATCACGCATCACTAACTCCCCTATCTTTACACGCTTGCAGCGCAAGATGTTTTGCTTTTAAAATAAACCGATAATGCACTTAGTTTAAACTATGATGTTTATTGACATAAAATGACTTGACATTTACGGTACATTTCAGTTTTATCACCCTTTTTGCTTATTAGTGCAATATGGCAGGTTACATTTATGAATAAAAATGATTTGGTTATGAAAACCCTACTATTTTTAAAATACCTTGTGTAACGAAACTACGTATAATAATAGTAATTCTTATGGAATCAACTCGGTATGTCTGTCCGGTCTTTCGTCTCGTCTGTGACACGAACAAGGCATAAGAAGCTGAAATTTTGAATTTTTTTATAAATATTTTAAATGTCTGGTTGTAATTATTCACATTAAAATTACGTTTACCATCGTAAAATCTCGTACCAATGAGAGTCAGAATATCTCTGACTGCCTATAGTTGTGTGTAGGTATTATGCATGTTTGCATTCATGCAAAATCACGTTTTAATTTGTGATTATAAATTGCCATGTCTCGATTAAATTTTACTGTGGATTGAAACAATGAACTATTATTTTACACGGTGTCTTTTGACTTTATTTAATTTGAAGAGGTTCCTGATTTATGAACATGTTTCAGTTGTGTGTTGTGTGGTGTGAGATCTGAAGTTTTTTAAATATAATATTTAAAATGTTACAATAAAATTACTCTGCGCTTAAAATGATTAGTTGAAGCAAGGGTAATGGCCACCTCTAAAAGGGCCGTGAAAGTTAGTTTAAGCATATCGAGGAATGTATTTAAGACAAATAGCAATCTATCAAATAACTTTTTGAAAAGACCTTGACCCGTCTTATCATATTATCGATAATCGATTCAAGTCGTTTCCCCTCCCTATTTCTAAAACGTTTTATTCCAATCCATTTACTCCGCTATGTCTTGAAACGATTTTTTTTTTCACTTTACGAACTCGAATTTGTTTTTACAACCGTGAAAATTGATTTCGAAACTATCTCGATGCGATTTTTAAACGGTTTAAAAGGTGTTTTCTATTTATTTTATCCATTATTTTTATTGCTTGATACTTTTCTCGCTCTTGGGTCGAACTTTGGAGTTTGAAACGATCATTGAAGCTTCAGGGTAATGAGCGATGAATGATAGTCCATACGGTAGAGAGCTAGCGACTCAATCATGAGGCGGCAGTTCGATTCCTGGCCTGCACCACTAAGTTCTACGGAATTTATGTACAGTTATATTTCAATCATTATCACTAGCCTGGTGGTGAAGGAAAACATCGTGGGAAAACTTGCATACCCAAGAATGAAAAAAAAATTCCATAGGTTCGGAGGTATGCGTAAAAATATGGGTGAGCTTAGGTCGAACACAAAAGACCAGCGATAGTCGCAGTGTTACATAGCGACCCTTGCTTGCAATAGCCCAAGCATCATTGAGGGTAATGAGAATACTGACGAGCTGGCGAGGGCTGGATCAGAAAATAAAATGGCTGAACCGGAACCAAGTGTGGGAATCCCGGCATGTAATGGGCTAATAAAAGACACAGGCTAGAATGTTCTGCCCTCTACAACACTGCAACTTTATTAGCAATATGACAACACGAATCTCAAAGTTCACACTGAACAACAGCAGGAGCAAAGCTCGTTCCATCATCAGACCCTTCACCGGGCACTACACCACAGGCACAATGATGCACAAAATGCAGCTTACCCTAGATCCCAGCTGCCGAGCGTGCGGTGAGAAGGAAACTATGGAGCATATTCTTTGTGACTGCGATGTCTTAGTGGTTAAACGCCACATGCGTTTTGATGCTCTTTGTTGCTCCTTCTTAGCCTATCTTATCTCGTTGTGGGGGCTGGTAAGCCAGCAACACTTCGACCCAGTGGGATCTTTTGTGTTCGCACCAGTACTTTTTGCTTTCTACATTGAGGGAAAGAAACCTAAGATCTACCGGTTTTGGGTATCCATCTCCGAGGAGGTTCATGCGTTTTGCCGCCAAGACATCACAGTCACAAAGAATATGTTCCGTGGTCTCCTCATCCTCTCCGCACGCTCGGCAGCTGCGATCTAGGGTTAGCTTCATTTTGTGCATCATTTTTATTGTTGCTCCTTGGACATGGAAAACCAATGGATTGGGATCCAAAACCGGGAGATTACAGGTTTCTTCCCATGAACGGTATTGCCAATTTACCATGTTTTTGAAGGGTGCAGAAAATAAATAACTAGGGCTCAACACAAAAGATCCTATTGGGTCGAATTGTTGCTGACTTGCCATAATAAGCAACTCTCGCCAGTGCACGTTTTTGGGGTGACCATTTTACCGACAAGCTTCGGAGTGGCAGTACGATTTGTTTAAGCTCAGGTCCGATCTAGTATTAAGTTACCACCTGTGGGGTGGCTCAGCCAAGTATCAACTTGCGGCCCTCGACTCGGTTGAACGCAGAGCCAGGAGGCTCATTGGCGACAGTAAGCTGGTGGAGACCGAGCTTCATAGCCTAGCTCACCGCCGCAGAGTAGCCTCCTTGTCGGTCTTCTACAGATTGTACTTTGGTGAGTGTGCCCAAGAGCTACATGAGCTCATCCCGCCTTCCCCTTTCTACTATCGGACTTCCAGACGCACCGCGGGATATCACCCCTTTTTGGTTGACATCCCACATATTCGCACCAAGCGCCTTTTTGATTCTTTTATAATGCGCATAGCCAAGGAGTGGAATGCCTTCCCTGCGTCAGTATTTCCGAGCGCTTACAACCCGTGAATAGGCTTCTTCTGGGTAAGCTCGCTACATCTCGACCCCATCTTCGTCCTGAGGACTCAGGTAGGATGTATTACTGAGGTCAAGAGCAAACCCATAGGTAATAAAAAAAAAAGGATCCAAGTACGAAATTTCCACTGGTATATTATGTATCATTGCCTAAACAAATACTGTAGGAAACTTGCAATAGGATCTTAGTCTACTACGCAGTCTAATTAGATATAATTAAAAGATAATGAAGCGTTATAATTATAACGAACGGTTATCGTTAAGGTTACTTTAACGTTGAATACCTAATGGGTAGTTGTTTAACATAGGTGTTAACTAGTGTTAAGTACCTAACTATATTATTATCAGTAAGTAGGTAGTAAGTGCACACGTCGACAGACAGACAGATCCATATAGTTGAACTCTATGCCCATAAACATAAGAGTTCTAGTTCTAAGCGAAAAACTCTTCGTCTATGTCTAGTTCTAACTAGAGTTCACCTGTTTTTCACTGAGAAAAAATCGGTTTGCATTTGCAATGTCCATGATTACAATTTTATGATCTAACATCAGTCCGAGCTGCAGTTGTCACTTGCGCACTGGAAGCTCGGTTGCTCGGGAACAGCGCGACAGCAATAGATCGGATAAAAACCTAATCTTCTTGCAGACCGCCTTTATTGTTCCCTATCTTCTCAATCGGGGCAAAAAAAAATTGCTGTTCCATACTAAACTGTAATTGTATATTTTTTTTCTGCTCCGATCGGTTTGCTCGCATAGTAAAAGTTGTTTCGTTTGATGGGTAACGGTCAGTTGCAGAAACGCTCATTAGAGTTAATCCTTCATTAAATCTATTGCTAGCTTTTACTACGTTAACAAGACAAAAAGTGACAGCAAAATTTTTAATGGAGAATTAAATTTAATGAGCGTTGTTGCAACTGAGTGTAAATCTCTTGCTGTCACTTTTTGTCTAGTTGACGTAGTAAAAGCTAGCAAGAGATTTAATGGAGGATTAACTCTAATGAGCGTTTTTGCAACTGAGTGTTAGACTCTTAGTTTAAAAGGATGCTAATGATATCAATTTCACCCTGTATATAAGGGATAATCGTCTCTATAAATGTAGTTAACAGTTAATGCCTTGAACCCGCATATATTTCTTGGCCCCGCTCTCCCCCGCTTTACATTTCACGGTAGAAATTTCAATTGGCACAAAGTTTACTAATTAAAAGTCGCTCAAACGTCCGCCCTGACGTGAAGCGCTTCATTCTACGCCGAATAGGCGCTTTATTGCATTGTCTCGGCATTGGACGTCTATGGCTGCTATCCTAATTATACTAAAGCATTTAACGGCTATAACCGTTTGATAGTAAGTCGCTAAAACGTCCGCCCTGACGTGAAGCGCTTCATTCTACGCCGAATAGGCGCTTTATTGCATTGTCTCGGCATTGGACGACTATGGCTGCTATCCTAATTATACTAAAGCATTTAACGGCTATAACCGTTTGATGTAAGTCGCTAAAACGTCCGGCCTGACGTGAAGCGCTTCATTCTAAGCCGAATAGGCGCTTTATTGCATTGTCTCGGCATTGGACGACTATGGCTGCTATCCTAATTATACTAAAGCATTTAACGGCTATAACCGTTTGATAGTAAGTCGCTAAAACGTCCGCCCTGACGTGAAGCGCTTCATTCTACGCCGAATAGGCGCTTTATTGCATTGTATCGGCATTGGACGTCTATGGCTGCTATCCTAATTATACTAAAGCATTTAACGGCTATAACCGTTTGATAGTAAGTCGCTCAAACGTCCGCCCTGACGTGAAGCGCTTCATTTTACGCCGAATAGGCGCTTTATTGCATTGTCTCGGCATTGGACGTCTATGGACGTTATCCTAATTACACTGAAGCATTTAACGGCTATAACCGTTTGATAGTAAAAGTAGCTCTAACCGTCCGCTCTGACCTGAAGCGCTTCATTTTACGCCGAATAGGCGCTTTATTGCATTGTCTCGGCATTGGACGTCTATGGCCATTATCCCAATTATACTAAAGCATTTAACGGCTATAACCGTTTGATAGTAAAAGTAGCTCTAACCGTCCGCTCTGACCTGAAGCGCTTCATTTTACGCCGAATAGGCGCTTTATTGCATTGTCTCGGCATTGGACGTCTATGGCCGTTATCCCAATTATACTAAAGCATTTAACGGCTATAACCGTTTTATAGTAAAAGTAGCTCTAACCGTCCGCTCTGACCTGAAGCGCTTCATTTTACGCCGAATAGGCGCTTTATTGCATTGTCTCGGTATTGGACGTCTACGGACGTTATCCTAATTATACTAAAGCATTTAACGGCTATAACCTTTTGGTAGTAAAAGTCGCTCAATCGTCCGCCCTGACGCGAGACGCTTCATTCTACGCCGAATAGGTGCTTTATTACATTGTCTCGGCTTTGGACGTCTATGGACGTTATCCTTTTTATACTAAAGTATTTACACGGCTATAACCGTTTGACAGCGACGAATGAGGTTAGAAAAAATTGTAAATACAAATCTATACCTAGCTAGCAGATTTATTGAAAAAATAAAAGTCCGAGGAAAACATACCATGATCAAATAAAATCTTTTGCGAAAAGGACAAGTGCGTAGCACCCTCAATCGACAGAAGTGCATGAAAAAATGTATGAATGTGAATGAGGCAAAAGAGGTGTGTCAGAGTCGAAGCGTGTGGCGGTCCGTGATATCTGCCTACCCCCATGGGACAGTGGCGTGAGCTTATTTAATGGAGTATCTAGATCCGATAGAGCGCTTCTTTACAACCCAAATAGAGCTTTATTGTATTGTCTTGGCAATTTAAGTTGATAAAAATGAATACTAGTAATAAAACTCTACGGCTACAGACGTTTAGGTGGAACAAAACAGGCAATCATAGTTGTGTGTAAAAATTATACCTTCAACATTTTTTGCATACTATACGTAATTATATTATCTATGCTTATATTGGAATACTCGACGGCTATACCCGTTTTAACAACACAAGACAAACAAACATACTAACGTTTAATTTAAAAGTAGACTCCTAAAGTACATTTATGTAAACGTGTATAGATAGACGTTATCAACTCTATTCTATGTAATATTAAAGAAATCTGTCTGTTTATCAAGCCCAGAAAACGAAAATATTGCATCGATTTAGATGACATTTTGCAGACGGATAGCCTGAAGAATGGGGAAGGAAACGTGGCATACTTATACCAAGTTTCTACTTGGAAACAAAACTTATTCTATGCAGGAAAAGCTGCGGGCAAATGTCAGTAATAATTTATTTAGTAATTACCACAAAGAAGCCTCTACATTTTTAAAATCGTACACATTTTTCAAAACTTTATCGTTATTAAATTAGCGAATGCTTATAGAGTTCAATTGCTATAATGACACGTAATAAGCGACAGTAAGTACGGAATAGAACTATTTTAATTGCAAGACTTCTGCACCAATCGGTAACTTTTGTACGTTTGGTACAAGTTATGGAAGATTTGCCATTTCCGCTCAATTTCTTCTCTTGAATGACTACTACATAACTTTTTTTTCTTTTTTTTAGCCTCTTTCATCCCACTGCTGGGCAAAGGCCTCCCCTTTTATCCTCCATGCAACCCTGTCCTGAGCCAGTTCCATCCAATCTTCGTCGAATGTATCCAGGTCGTCTCTCTCTATTTAACTAAGGTAGTCTGTTATTCGTCGATTTTTACGGAATCCATGAAAAAACAAAAAACATCGTCTTTAACCAAGCGCTTTTCCATGCCATGTAGGTACAATTTGTTTACTGTTGTTGTTTTTTATTTTTATTTCTGTTGTCTGCGGGCCTTTTGGGATATGCTCACGAGTACTTCTTATAGCGTATTTTTCGGCAATACTTTTATTATTTTATTTATTTATTTCCTTTTCGGAGAACTTACAGCTAAATAACAGTTTTGTGACAAAGACAAATCAGATGCTGACAACAAGTTCCCATATATAAAACCCTCCTATCATTTAAGACATCATATCAATATCATAGAAGGTTTAAACCTTCTATGATATTAAAAGCCTCGCTACAACTGAAAGCTTAAAACCACAGTTGGAAGTTGTAGAAAAGTTTCTCACTATTCTAAAAAAAAAGGGACTAATATTATCATCACACGCTACTTCTTATTATGTATGTAAAGTCGATGGATGTATGGACACCCGATAAGCGACCGCCCAACAGACTTGCAACACGACTCCACAAGTAAGACTATTTGCCAACCAGCTTAATAGGGTTGCTGATTGTCCAAGATGCGTCGGACGTTTAGGGTGTACATTCAGTCAGGGCTCTCTTCCCGTACTCCAAGCAACTCCGTTTCATTCCGTTCCGTTCCGTTGACTCATCAGCCAGCAGTACTCCTGCTAGGTCGCAAAGATGATAGCTACTCTGTAGAGGTGCTTGCGAGCTCAGAGTATTGCAATGCATGCAATCAAGCTTGGAACATTACTTACCTCTATTCGCCTTTTAGTCGTCTACATGAAAATACAATATTTACACAAACTGCCCCTCCGAGCTGATGCTGCACTTGCATTCACGATATGGATATCGATCTTCTGCCTGAGGCACCAGTGAGCTATGTAGATAGGACAGGAGTGTAGGGTTTTCGCAGTCAAAACGAGGAGAGAGAGGAGGTTGCAACCAGCCCGTTGGTGTGTAATAACCAAGAGAGCTCTTCCCGTTACGCTACGAATTAATGAAATGAAATGAAATGAAATGAAATTCTATTTATTCGTAAACAAAGGTGGACACAATGTAGATCTTATGGTTAAGTATAAATATAGAGCTCTATGTTTTGCTGCAAGGAGCGTACGAAAATTTTGGATTTAATTAATACATGCGTTATATTTAGACAGGTACATCATTTACATCATCATCATCATTTACATCATTTACATTTTACATTACAGGCACAAAACATTAACAAGTATAAAAGTAACAAATATAAAAAAGAGCTAAGTACGCCATTCACAATTAACAAAAAGTAAAAATATGCATGTCAATAATAATAATTAATCATAAAAAAAATAATAATAATGGAATTAGATTAAATAATGGATGTCATATTAATTACAACATAGAAATAAAGTACAATATTCATGTCACATTATTAATACAAATAAGAAATAAAATGTCTGATCAAGTATTTAAATATGTCAGGATCATGTGTTTAAAATTATAAATACTGATCATTGAAAAATTCTGAGAGAGTGTAGTAACATTTTTCAACTAAAATTATAAATAATTTATTTTTGAAAACCCTAATATTTTCCATTTTCAATACGTCTGGCAGTTTATCATAGATTTTAGCTGCCATGCACGTTACATTTCCACTAAGCAGCGCAGTTCTAATAGCCGTAGCCATACCTCATTACTTGTACCACACATATCAGTTAATATCTCATGACTTGTACCATGCATAGCAGTTAATCACATTTGCCCGTTCGTTCTGCTCACTGCTAATTTTCTACTGAATCCTTATTCTAGTGTTAACCGTTTACTTAAATGTTAGAGTCGCAACTTACTTAAGATATTACGAAAATCATGACTACTTCAACTGCTAACCAAAGGTTCCCAACTATAATGATCGTATGGGTACAGTCATAGACCAGTAAGCTTGCCAGTAAGCCCAGTATAAGAAAGAATATCTAGTACCTACTACATACAGGAGTGCAGTTCTCTAAGCGTCACATTGCTGTCAAAAACATCGATGAGCTCACAAATTAGCCCAGTCATTTTACGGTTTGAGCCGAGACTAATTAATAATTGATATTTTTTGTCGGTATAATATTGAAGAGCGAATTTGAGCCCAGAAATGTACCACAATTAAAAAAAAATCACTACTGCAACAGTTCCAATTTTAAAATTTAGCTATTCATCATCATCATATCAGCCATTAAATGTCCACTGCTGGACATAAGCCTCCCCCAGAATGGGGGGATTTGCCATAATCGCCACGCTTGGCAGGCGGGTTGGCGATCGCAGTTGGATCAAATCAATGTGTGTACTCCGAGGATAATGCTGCCCATCCTTCAGTAGATCCCTTAGTAGCCTTTTACGACACCCACGGGAGAAAATGGGATGGTGCTATTCTTAGCCGACACCAGACATCTCGTTCTAATAAACCTGATGGTAATTGGTACCTACTGGTAATTTTTTTTTCACATATTTAAAGGCTTTACCATTATATATACTTCAAACATGGTGTAAATATTTTTGTCTACTCAGAAGGTTTTGAAAAATACATTCGTATTTTCTAATAAATAACTCATTATTTAAATTTCAGTGACTAATTTATTGCTCAAAAATAATCTATATTGTTAAATCTAAGTCAAATGAGTGCATTGCATCTGCACTGAGCTGTCTGGTGTATACGTCATCAGTCTATATAATATGTCCCACTGCAGGGCACATGCCACAGGGAGGGTGTATGTACGTTAGTGTAGTGCACAATGCGGTGCGGTAGACTTCACATACGCATCGGAATTTCTTCTACAGCGTATGCAGGTTTCCTCACGATGTTTTCCTTCACCGTTTGAGAGCAGTCTGTATTACGTAGGTACATAAGTTAGAAAACTCATTGGTATATGTCATATCTCCTCGACCTCCAGAGCGTCTCCATACCTCTTCGCAATGGATTGACGCTTATTACCTTACCCATCTATGTGATCATCTATGTCATCCCTGATATACAAACTTAGTACTCATCTAGTTAGGCAGGTTCTGACACTAGATGAGATACAAACTATCCCTATCAAGAATCTACTGCGTTTTCTGGCCGCAGTGGGGATTGGTAAGGAACTTTAAAAAGGGCGTTAACAAAAGGACCAGCGATTGTCTACGTGTCACAGGCTCAACAAGCCTGTCAAGGCCCAAAACCCCCCTAAATAATAGTAATACCCATCTATGGATCGCCAATAAAAATCATACAAACAAACAGACAAGTTTCAGAATAATCCTTTTAACCCAATCTATTGGGTGGTCGACAACCCTGTGTCGTGAAGGGTTATAATCGTTTAGCTTTATGTTTTAATTGGTACGGAGAAGATTGTGAATGATCTTTATGGACATGCGCAGTTCAAATTTAGAAAGTTCTTTGAGTGATAAAGTTCTTAAGTTTATGGTTTTGGGTTTGGAATAAGGGTAGAGGTGAGCGAGGAAATCTCCACAGTCTTCACTTCTCTTCTTATCGTGTCGACTTCAAATTCTGAACAAAGTCGCTAAATAGCAGCTTGCTAGACTTGGGCAACCGATACTGCACCGTCGCTAGCGATCATGGGCTCCTCCTGCGTGCAGGTGTTAGGGGACGCAGGGCACGATGTGAGATGGGCCATCGTTTGTGGAGCTCCACACAAGCAAGTCACATTTTGCGCATCCGGAATCCCCACCTGGTTGTCTTCACTGTTGATGTCATTCATTTTTCCGATTTATATTGGAATGAAAAATCAGAAAATATGCAAGAATATGTAGCTTAACAATGCGTTGGGGTTGACGTTGCAAAACAAGCATTCGCGAAAACCGCATACGGCACCACTCGAAAAACTTTACAGGAAAGAGAATAAAACTTAATAAGAATAACTTCTAGCCCAGTCATTTTACGGTTTGAGCCGGGACTAATTAATAATTGTTTTTTTTGGTATAGTATTTAAGAGCCAATTTGAGCTTAGCAATGTAACAAAATTAAAAAAAATCACGTCAGCAACAGCCCCAAATTTTAAATTTAGCATTTATGTCGTTCTAAAAAAACGAATTAATTTTTTTTTTGCTAGATTTTAAGGCCTTACCATTATACATACTTCAAACATGGTGTTATTATTTTTGTCTACTTATAAGGCTTTGAAAAATACCTTAGTATTGAATATTTCATTTTTTCAATTTCAATGCCTATTTTATTGCTCAAATATAATTTTTATTGTTAAATATAATTGAAATGAGTATTAATAACGAGTAACGGTATGAGTATTATATTGGTATTAATATTATTAATTTAAAAGCCTTATGGGAGATACAATTTAGATTTCTATGCCCAATGACTTTTGAACTGTACCCTAAGAATGGGTCGTACAATATAGCGTCCGTGGAAAAGATTATGGAAAAAGACATGGCAAAAATGAATTATAAAATGGCAACGGAACCCTACTATAATCGACGTGTCCGACACGATCTTAGCCGGTATTGATATTCAGGGTGTTAGGGTATACAGTTGCATTATTTTAAGGAGTGATTGTACCCATAGCATGCTCACCACTATATTCCCCGAGGGGGTAGTCAGAGATATTCTGAAACCTCAGAACATCCACGTTCCACTAGTAGTACCGACACTCTGTCCAGTGTGACGGGGAGTGAGACCGTCGCCACTTGTAATGGACAGTAGGTACAATACAGGCCTTGAAATTGAAGCATGCAGGATTCACGATGTTTTCCTTCACCGAAAAAGCCAGTGGTGTTGCAAATCATACATAAATTCCGAAAATCTCATTGGTACGAGTCGGCCTGGACGGGGATCGAACCATCGCCTCCTACACGGCAGGCAACGTTACTCGCCACTGGACCACCACGACTTCACGACGATTGTACCCATGATAGTGAAAATTTTCCCTATAGGCTATTTCGCTAAAAAATTTCGGTCTTCCCCATAGAGAAATTACGCGTGGTCTTTCCATACTAAATGCCATCAGCATGAAAAGTCGATATTTTTCGAATTCTCTTGAGGTTCTTAGGGAAAGTTGTTCAGTATCGTGGGTACAGTAACCTCTTAAAGTAATTCAACTGTTTACCCTAACACACAGGGTGTTTTTTATACCTATACCTTTTATAATTCAGTAAATTTTCCGAATAAAGAAGCTAAACAATGATGTCGGTAAACTCGTGCTTGTACTACACACTGTATCAGCAAGCAATAAGAGGGTGTCAGTTGAGACGAACTCAATAATTAAGCAAATGACTGTTTGGCCATTACCTTTACCTCCTTAGTTTTAAACAAGACCTCCTATTACACCGTAGCGTAACGATGGAGTGATCGGAGAACAAACATTGTGATGCTGTGCTATAAACTAGGACGCTATAACAAAAAAGTGAAAACGTTTTTACACTCCTTCTTTTAAGAGAATATACCCGTCAGAGCGGCCGAGCGAGCTGCATACAAACGAAGTTTCGTCAATTTTCAATATTCACCAATTAGGTAAACTAAATGCAATTTTTTTACCACTTCGATGTAGAATAGAATTTCTGTGTCTAAATTGTGTCAGATTTCCGTTAGGCTACGCATCTACATATAAAAACATCTTAGATTAAAACTATATAAGGTGAAATTTATATCATTTTAAACTAAGAGACTACCCATAAAACTGGTCGGAGCAAAAAAAAATTTTTTAAGATTCGTATGGATATCTTTGAGCCACTTTTGAGCAATTTGACACAAAATGAATAGATAGATAACTTTGGCGTTCAACTGACTGGAAAATAATGGATGGAAGACAACGACTGAAGCTGAGTTTATGTGATCTCTATTGATCGCAGTCGCAGCAGATCTGCAGATCGAGTTTTTATGTGTTTTTTCTTTGAACAATTATGTATAGAACAGACAACGCGAACAAAATCTGTGCACCGCGATCAGCAGTGCGGCGCGCGCCGCGGTGCAGCACGCACCCGGAACATGCTAAGTAAATTAGAGCCCATCAGCTCAAACGAGTGTTACAAAAAATCAGTCATGGTGTCGCCTCTAGTAGGTACCTCAATGTGTTTTTTGGGAATTTTTCGTCATTCTGTACGGTACGGTCGGTACGGTACGGTGTAAGAGCGGTCCAAGGAGTAAAGACTTGACTAATCGTTGCTGTAATTATCCCAAGGAGCGTTATTGGGAAGTAACACGTTTGGCGGGAATCCGGCGCCAAGATGGCGGCCTGTCAATTTTGACAGTTACAAGTTTCGCGCGCGTTCGCTGCGGATGCGGTCGCTTTTCTTTAAATTGGCTGCCCTGGATACCCTGCTGTGGTGATGTGATGGCTAGTGAAATATTACTTCTTCTTCTTGTCGTGTGGGCAGAGCCCTGGTGTCAGAGTTTTTTCAGACCACCTTACGGCCTCTGACGTGGTTTTTATGTAACAACTACTACCACCAGAGATAGTAGCCGGCACCAACGGCTTAACGTGCCATCCGAAGCACGGAATCATTTTTCTTTTCAGACAATCAGGTCATTCAGCCTGCAATGTCCTAACCAACTGGGGAAAAATGCACAAAGTGACATATCACTGGGTGTCCCCCGTGGTAATCGAACCCACAACCTCCGTGCTCTTAACCATTAGACCACGGAGGCAGTTGAAGAATTAATTAAATTACAATAAATACAAAAGGAATTACTGAAAAAAGAAATCTTTATTTTACATTCCAGTGTATAATTATTACTTATAGTCACGAAATAATGAATTTAATAAAAAGTAAAAATGCTGATACGTTACGTGTAATAATTAATAATAATTATAAGTTAATTGTGTAGGTATGTAATTAAACAAAGTTTAAGTGTTATTGTGGACAGCTAGTTAGTAATTAGTGTAGAATGTAGATAGTAAGTTAGTTATTAGTTACCAATTTTTTTTATTGGGATTTTATTAACCACTATTAGGTAACATAATAATACAACTTATAAAATTAATTAAACTAGCCATACAGCGTGGAAACGCCACGAGCGTGATGGGCACATTTCAACCGGGTTCGACTCGAGGCGGGCTCTTTGACTGATTATTTTGTTTAGTCTAGTTATATTTTAGTTTTAGGATATTTCAGTTTTATTATGGATTTGTGTCTATACATTTGTACTGTTAATTAATATCAATTTGTTTATTTAGAATATAATAAATACTATAGAAATAAAAAAACAAAAATTAAACTAAAATATATAATATTATTAAAGACAAATAAAGGTAAGTATGTACATTAAAAATAAATAAAAAGATTGAGAAAATAAAACTAACTTAACCTAAAATATGCCAGGTTTGGACCGCGCTGGAGGGTACCCAAGATGCTGGCAGCGTTTCCTCGCTGAACGGCTAAAAATTAAAATTAAATTAAAAATCTTTTATTTGTCTTTTACATTTGTACACAAACAGAAGTAGGTAATAAAAGATAAAAAAAATATATATCTTTGACATTGTCACACAAATTATCTAGTCACATTTAAGTAAGTACCTGAACTTGTATTATGAAGACGAGACAACGATATAGAATACATATATAGATACAAACATCCATGACTCGGGTACAAATATTCATATTCATCATATAAATATTTGCCCCTTACGGGATTTGCACCCGCGACCCTCGGCACAGCAGGCAGGTTCACTACAGACTGTGCTACCGGGCCGTCAAGATGGAAGGTTAAAAATAAAAGTGTACTTATCAATAAATCAATATCTTGGACATTGTCACACAAATTATCTATTCACATTTAAAGCCATTTAGCCATATTTTGCCATTTTTACTTACGGCTAGGTATAGTTAAAAAGGAAGACAAGCCACAAGACACGTGACGAAATGTATTCGTTTCAAATAGTTTGAGTATGATCATAGAACACATACAAATAGTATGATAGCTAAAATTATAAATAAAATTGGATAATCATACTTCCCAAGAAAATGGGAATTTTTTGGGATTTCAAATTCAAATTTACCAGTTTTGATGCGAAACGGGATTGGGCGTTTTATTTATAGCCTAGGCATTCTTAAAAATTTTATAGCCCAGTCATTTTACGGAGTTTTGTTAGGAGGGGTGGGGAGTAATTATTAATGGGACTTTTAAACTGGAACTGGCGCACCGTTTAGTGACAAAAAGACAATCATAAACATGTTTAAAAAAAAATCACTACGCAACATAGAAATCAAAATTGTATGTCCCAGAAGGCTTTTAAATAATTAATAATATTACCAATGCACTCATTTCAATTAGGTTTAACAATATAAATTATTTGTGAGCAACAAAATAGGCATTGAAATTTAAAAAAATGAGGTAGTCATTAGAAATCACTAATGTATTTTTCAAAGCCTAGAAGAAATACAAAAATATTAACACCATGTTTGAAGTATGTATAATGATAAAGCCTGAAAAATGTGCAAAAAAAAGTTTACCCTCTGGTTTTTGAAACCAGATAAATGTTAAATTTTAGATTTGGGGCTGTTGCCGACAAATTTTTTATTTTTTTTAGTTTGGTACATTTTAATCTCATATTGGCTCTCAAATACTGTACCGAAAAAAAGTCAATTAATAAAAAGTCCCGGTTCAAACCGTAAAATGACTGGGCTATTACCCCAATTCGGGGTTAATTTTTAATAGTTTTAAAATGGTCGTCACTACCGGATTAGGTATATTTTTATTAGCCAAGCAATTAAATGCCTAATTAATTATAAAAACTGAAAAATTAAAGGTATTTTAATAAGCCCAGGATTTTAGTACAATTCCGCAATTTTAACGACATGGAAAGTTTGAGTTTCCATAGCTAATTATAATATAAATAATTTGCATACTTAGGTTTAGAGGTGGGATGTTGGGTGTTTTTGTGGGTTGATCATTTGAGTTTGACTCACTAGCAACAATGTAATATTAAACTTATTTTAAACAAAACAGTTTAAATTCTCGCTTCTAACTTACAACTAAAAACTAAACTACGCTTTCGGTGGTGGCCTAAAAACTCCGACCACGACGGCGTGGTCTCTCTCATAAGGTTCTAAAGTTAACTGTTCCTGTAGTTGACTCACTAGTTCTAAAATTTGTTTTATGATACGCCTTGCCTCACGCAAGGCGTCTATAATGCTCAGTAGTGGACAATGATATCTTAATAAAATTATGAGTGATTACAATTAATTTTATTGATATAATCTAGATTTTAGATAATCCTAAATCTCTAAGTTATAACTACATTTAATTTGCAGTGCCATAACAGGGTTCATGTGCGGCCTATTTTTATATGTGTCCACCTTATGTAACCACATAAAGCAATATACTATTATGACTAAGACTACATAATCCTACGACTTCTGGAGCAACTGGATGATAATAATTATAAGAGATAAATCAATGATGTAGCAGAAAGTAGATTACATTTTTTCTTTTATTACCATTTTAAAGAGAGTTGCATTAATGTAATTTCATTCATACAACATTATTCTCTATAATATTCTATTCAAAATATTTATTTAATATATTTATTTATTTAAAGGAATAATATAGTAAAAGCACAAATAAAACTTACCCTAAACTTAAACCATTCTAAACATTCTAAACTACAAATTTAACTAATCCTACTTAGTCGAAAAGCCCGCCCCAGGTCATACCTGGCCCGAAGGTGCCCATAATGCTGGCCACATTTCCGCGTTGAATCGCTAATGATATGCGTTGGGCTAGGTATGACCCGGCACGAGGACCGTTACCCGCATCCCGTAAACGTTTGCCCAGGTCCCTCATAAAAGTTTTTGCTTCATGACTCCACGGGCCCGCCGTCTCCACAGCGAAGGGCACGAATAAGTAGCTCTGCTCCAAAGTTGTGTAACATTGGTGTTTACGTACTGCTGCCCTTTCCGCTGCCGACCCTGCTACTCGAATGGAACCTCTCAAGTAAGATGCAGCGTACGTACATACGCACGTTCCATCCCATAGAAGACATTTGCCCTTTTGCAACGGCACAAGGGTCAATCCGTCTGGTCTCTTCCCGTAGGTACGGCTCAAACCAGGTGGCTCAGTTGTACAGGGAACATTGGCGGACACCAGCGCTCGACGAATAATATCATTAAGCGCGTGGTGCCGCGGAGACCTTCCTGCGCTTTTGACGCAGCTCAGACCATGAAAGCCGTCTGCCTCCATATTCTATTCTGTTTTATTTAACGTCTGTCAGAATCGAAACCGCGCTCTACAGCACAAATATTTAATAACAATACAAAATTAAATGTTGAACAACTAATGCAATGATGACATTCCATAGAATTAGACTGGATCAATCGAATGTTACTCTACTCTAGCTTAGCTTTGTAGCTTATTTTTGGTTTCAACCTTCAATTGTATTTGTCTATTCTTGGTGTGCAAATAAAGAATATTTATCTTATCTTATCTAGGTTGTCTTTGTCTTAAAATTCCTGGATACCTATGTTCTGTGAGTAAACTCTTATAACTGATTCGACTCAGAATCACCTAACAAATAACAGCTCTACTAAAATTTTACGTGCAAACTAAATCATAAGTTTAATGCACCCCATTTTAAACAATCAAGACGAAAACCTTGAATTGTAAATATTATAATTAACTTAATTGACTATTGTGTTATTTTAATACGTCAATAAAGTTCTAATTGTTCTTTGTGTTACTATAAATTAAATGAAATATTTTAGGTTAAACAGTAATTTGAATACTAAAAACGCTTATAATTAGGAACATAAAAACTATGCACGAAAAGGGTGATATTTTATAGTATTGCCTTAATTTGTGAACCAGTCTGTACTATACTGGATGGATGGCGGGACACTTGACTCTAAAGTGATTCACATACGATGACGCATGTCGGAGCGGCAGACGTCAATCCGTCATTTTGTGAAGCAAGGAGTTGTATGAAAACGCACGTAGAAGCACACACGGTGACGGATTGACCTTCTACGTGCGGTTTCATAAAAAGTCAAAATTCAAAAATTTTTTATTCAAAATAATATCACATAGATAGCTTTTTGACGTCATTTTTTGAGTCTACCTCCGCGTCGGAAGGTGTTTCGTTGAGAGAAGATGCCAGGCCAGAAACTCTATAACACACAAAACAAAATATACAAAGTACAATTAAAATACAATATTGCATTATGTAACATTGTCAAGACCAGACATTTTGGTCATTCAAATAGTCATCGAGTTTATAGTAGCCTTTTTTACAGAGGACTTGTTTAACATGGGACTTAAACTTTTTGTCTGGCAAGTTTAGAATATCCTCTGGTATCTTATTATAATAGCGTATACTGTTCCTACAACTCCTTGCTTCACAAATGACGGACTGACGGCTGCCGCTCCGACATGCGTCATCGTGTGTGATCAATCAATAATTAGCCTATTTGCCCACTACTGGACATAGGTCTCCACTAGCCAACTCGCTCCTCAATAATCTCTTTCATTTTGTACACGATCTCAAGCCAAATAGCCACGATTTGTGGCCACAAGCTTCAACCGCCCAAGTCGCCGAAATCTTTTATTTGTTGTATCTTCACGCCGAGACATTTGAGGCGTGGGCAGCAATGGCTTTATAGACCCCACACGACGAGACGATATAGTTGTCAATCGCTTCTGTATACAGGGTGATGCGAGATTAACGGGGTCTTTTCTGTAAAAAAATTGTACAGTGACAACTGGATGGATGCTGTGACAATCTTAAAAATTCACCAATTTGTTCAGTATTTGTCAATTACCTTAATTTAAGAGAGAAATTTTCTAAATTGTATGTTTTTATTTAATGAGGAATTGGAGATTTGGATTAACTTAATACAACGGAAACTAGGTAGGATTTGGATAATAATTATCTTGTTTGATTTAGTCGATTTTAACTAGAAGGATCTATAGAAAACAAACCCTAGTAACATTAATATCATTGTGTAAAACATGAAGAAATAATAAAAATAAATGTTTTTTTGTAATTAGCTTAGAAATAATACAATGTAGCCCTGGCTCCGAAACTAGTTTTCCCCAGGAGTCAGTTCCTTTTCAGTAATTTAGAATATATTCATTTTTTTATATTATAAGGAGACTTAAGGTGGTTTCAGTCCATACAAACGTTTGACGCACAATACGCGTAGACGGAATTAATAAAAGTAATATTTTATATATGGAAAAATTGTTTAGAAAATCCAGTTGCCGCGTCACAAATAACTTTTGCAATTTATAATATAATTACGAAGATATAAAGCTTTTAAAATTTTGTATGAAAAATTACAAAGCTTTATATCTTCCTAATTATTTTATAAATGAAAAATATGAATACTTTATTGAAATAGAATAATATCACTATCATTATAAAATAATCAAATCCGCAACGCAGGCTTCGTCAAATATTAATCACATAATTATATCTATATCCGCTACAAGCTTCGTCAATGGCAGCACACAAGACAAAATCAGCGTGCAGTTTGCATGATTTTATTATGAACGAGCGTTAACCCGCGACTTCGTCCGCACAAATTATATACCAGATTTTAAGTCAGATCATAAGCTATCAAACAAAAACAGTTTCATCAAAATCGGTTCAGTAGTTTTTGCGTGATACTCGTTCAAACAAACAAACAAACAAACACCCAAACAAACAGGCAGACAAAAAATCCAAAAATTGGTGAAATGGAATCAGGGACACCTAAAAACCATATCGTAACTTTTTTTTTGTTAATATCTTCAATGTACAGACAAACTTCCTGTTACAGTTTAATAATAGTATAGATTTACCCACAACCAGATACAATAATAAATTATGTGACAGTTTATCTATTGGCAATTTCTGTCAATAGACAAACGAAAGACAAGAAGGTTTTTTTTACCTTCAATGTTCTACTGATTTTAATTTTACTAATCTTGGAAACCGGCTAGGTAGGAAATATGTATTTTACACCATGCAAGAAAAAATATAAAAATGCATGTTTCTGATAGATTTCGAAATAAGTAAACGAGAAATGTCGATATTTATTCATAAAAATGTAGTGTAAATTTTATAATTCAATTTTAAAAATAGTCTTTTTCAATCTGTTTTTCAAATGTCGCCATGTTGCATTCCGTCACTATCGGAGTGACGTCACCATTCCGATAGTGACACTTCACAAATCGTCGTATTGTTCACTGACGAAGCGTCATGAGCGAGACAGCATGGCGGCTAGCGTTTCCGCGCGAAAATTCAAACTCATAAATAAAAAATAGTTTTTAAGGCATTTTTCAGCTTTATAAAAAACGAGCGTTAACCCGCGACTTCCTCCGCACAAATTATATACCAGATTTTAAGTCAGATCATAAGCTATCAAACAAAAAAAGTTTCATCAAAATCAGTTCAGTAGGTTTTGCGTGATACTCGTTCAAACAAACACACACACAAACAAACAGACAGACAAAAAATCCAAAAATTGGTGAAATGGAATCAGGGACACCTAAAAACCATATCGTAACTTTTTTTTTGTTAATATCTTCAATGTACAGACAAACTTCCTGTTACAGTTTTATAATAGTATAGATTTAAATTCTACTGGTTCATTACGATCTCAGGATTACTTTAAAAAGGTTTAAAAAAAATTGTGTTATACCCTATTAGATACCCATGCACATACCTACTTACCAACTTTTTTCCCATGTCCTATCTTCTTTGATTTAAATTCATTGCGGGTTCCAAGACATCATATCAAAGTCACCACCGTTCGCTCGCTGGACTTCATTGTCATCACATCATTTTCATCAAAATATCATTCACTAGTTTAATTTTGATCATCTTGAACCACACCAGAAAATATAAAAATAAAATCTAAGTAATAAAATCACCCTGTATACAAATGACAATAAAAATAAACCTCCACGCTGCGCCCACGCAGTCGTTTTGCAACTATAAAAACTGTATAGTTATAGCAACATTATCCGTCGTCAAACTTTCTCCGGGGTGGGGTAGGCAGAGACTATAATGTTGTTGTTGTATTTATATTAATTGCTCTTAAGTTTGAGAATAGGCGAAAATATGTATTGTATGTTTTGTTTTGGTGTGCTATAAAGTGTAATTGAATTGAATTGAACAATTCTAAATAATTTCCAAAAATGTTTGTATCATCAACATCATTATCCGATCAAAGGGTGTAAAATGAACGCAAACGCAAAAAGAATACGGAAAGAATTTATATAGGGTGAAAAGTTGTTACATAATTGAACAGGGTGGTTTAGTTTAGACCATCAAATTGACCAACTTTCGCTATGCCATATGCCAGCATCGAAATGGAAAGAAAAAAATTTGCTCTTCCATAGAAAATGTCAACTAGCTACTCGACCAAAATGTACGAAACAGCTGATTTCTTTGTCGCAATTTCTAAGTTAGTCCCGTAGTAAAAGTTTTTTAGTTTAATGGTCTGAAACACCCCATAAAGTAGCGAAGTAGTAGCGCATTTAAGTAACCACCATGTATACGCATACCGGATGACTTTTTTTATCGACATTTTTAGGGGTAGTTCAGACCATCAATCTGAACCACTTTTACTATGGGAAATACCTGAAATTGCAATAAAAATCTGCTGTTCCTTACTTAACTGCAATGCCTGATGATTTTTTTATGCAGGGTCCTTCTTAAAATACCGATGATTTTTTAAGTGGCAGATCAGACCTTAAATCTAATAGACCCACAGACCGTGGTCTGTGAATAGACCATAGGCCATTATACTATACTAATCTTCAAACCCCTTATTCCAGGCGTTTTCCAACTAGTAAATAGAAAATTCAGTAGTTGGCGATATAAAAATTACTAATAAACTCATCTATACTATTATAAAACTGTAACAGAAGTGTGTCTGTACATTAAAGATATTAACAAAAAAAAAGTTACGATATGGTTTTTAGGTGTCCCTGATTCCATATCACCCATTTTTGGATTTTTTGTCTGTCTGTTTGTTTGTGTGTTTGTTTGTGTGTTTGTTTGTTTGTTTGAACGAGTATCACGTAAAAACTACTAAACCGATTTTGATGAAACTTTTTTTGTTTGATAGCTTATTATCTGACTTAAAATCTGGTATATAATTTGTGCGGACAAAGTCGCGGGTTAACGCTCGTTGACGATAAAATGTCTTAATCAATACAAAACCTCTTTCACAAATTATAATCTGAAATTTAAAAATAATTTATACTTTTGTTCTGACGGCAAAATTTTCAAGAAATTGCCATCCTTCCAGTGTCTTTGAGAAAATGGCTCATTTTATACAAGGTCCTTAAAATATGCTGACACTTTTTAATTTTTTTTGTATGGAAGAGCAGAGTTTTTTTTTCACGATTTCGATGTTGGTGCCAAAGAGAAAGTTGTTCATTTTGACGGTCTGATCATCCCCTTAAAAAGTAAGGACCCTAGACATATACCTGCCTATGTGCGTTTGAAATGAAATGTAATGAGATTTATTTTCTAGAACATGGTGTTAGTTTACATAGGTCAGTGTCTTTTGATTCTGTAATTTTTGGGGAGATATACTGTCTGCATCTTATTTTTTTCTTGATAAAAGTTTCTGAAGTCCAAGTAAGCAAAGTCACGGACCAATATTTACTTACTTACTTATGCGCAAGATGTAACTATAATATGTCAAAATCAACCTTAACCTATCGTATTAAGATCCGTTGTGTGTTTTGACAAATTAATTCTGCTGGACATACTGATAAATTATACGTTAAGCTAGGGCTGTCACTTTAAAGTAGCCGAGAAAGCCTCCATTTCTGAATTAATCATTGATTTCTTTTAGTTGTTTCCCGAAACTCCGACTTCATGGAATTGTTTAGCCTATGTCCGTCTAAATGATGCTAGCTGTCTCCCTGTTGAATTTCATCAAGATTGATTCAGCGGTTTAGACGTGAAAAGGCAACTACACAATTTTTTTATAGGTTTTTTATTTTATCAAGAGCCAATTTTTTTTTTTTTTTATGTCTGATAGGTAAGCATTTGACCCCGATCTCACCTGATGCTAAGTGACGATGAGGCCGAAGATGTAGCATGCTTACCTAGAAATGTGCCTATTCACTCTCGCCTTGAAGAGGCCCAAGTTGTATTGCTCAGGGAACAGGTCCGCAGGCAGTACGTTCCACTCTTTAGCCGTGCGCATTATAAAAGAAGAAGCAAACTTCTTAGTGCGAATTGCTGGTATGTCAACAACATAAGGGTGGAAACCCAGCCTGCGTCTCGTCCCTCGCAGATGAAAGGGAGACGGAGGTATTAGATCGTGTAATTCCGTCGCACACTCTCCGAAATGTATCCTATAAAAAACAGACAGACAGGCTACCTTGCGACGATGCTCAAGACTTTGCAGCTTCGCCACCGAGGTTGGATCACCTATGAGCTTCCTTACAGAACATTTTATGAAGTATAAAGAAGAAGTGAAGTATAAAATATATATAATGTAAAGAAATATAACACAGGTCAATTACCGATTTTTCTTTTTCTCCGTTTTTCGCATTTATACTTAATATGAAGCTGAAATTGCTAATGCGATGCTTACGTCTCGGTAAAAATTAGCAAATATTAAGTAGTTGTAGCAAAAAGCAATAATTGTTTTATAATAACAAGAACCTCTTCTACAGGGAGAAATAAAATAAAATTATGAGGCGGGATGCCAAGCCAACACATACAAAAAAATCTACTGTTCCATACATTTAATCTTGAGTGGGCATCGCGGTTATGTATGAAACGGCTGATTTTTTTTTAACATTTTTGATGTCTTAGTTTCCAGGATGTTAATGACTTCAGTCACCCTGTATAATTCTTTCTCTCATGCTTCCTTAATTAAAAACATTTCAGACACTGACAACCCTACTGCCCCGTCTGGGTGGCCCGCATATCCGATACCGTGGCAGCTTGAAACAAAACGACTGCGCGCGCGCACGTGTGAACGAGATAGCCGATGTGACGTCATATTTTTAGCGTCGCGAATTCTTATAGTTGATGAATAGTTCGGTTTAATGATTAAGTATGAATAAAAGAGTGTTTATATTTGTTCATACATCGAGTACATATTATATACATACATATTCTCACGCCTGTCTCCCACTGGGGTAGGCAGATACAACGGAACGCAACCTGATAATTATATAATAATATGCTCACTACTACAGGGTGAAATTGATATCATTAGCATCCTTTTAAACTAAGAGTCTACCCATCAAACTGAACAACTTTTACTATGGGAGCAAACCGATCGGAGCAAAAAAAATCTGGTGTTGCATACATTTGAGTTGAACTTGAACAATTTTTTTTATTTTTTTATCCTATGCTATGCGACATCTAAAATAAATAATTTTTAATTTAATTTAATTAGCTTCTGCTGCCTCGAAAGAAGAAGAATTGGTGACTTGATGAAATGTATTTTTGATAAATGGAAGCCTCGAGTCGCGTTGTAGGTCTGCTATTGGGTGGTCACGTCGCTCGTCGATTGTTGGTTGCGGTCCCGGGCCTGCAACGAAGCTCCAGTGGTGGCTCAAGTTCTTCTCGAAAAACAATCCTTGAAGTCACCAAAATACATAAACTACCGTGCAACGTCAAGCACTCTTGCTAAATAAACTAGACATTGGCAAAATCATCACAACCAAGAGGGCGGGCATTTTTTTTAAAAATGGAATTGAATTGTAGCTTATATGTATAACTGAAATAAATGTTCGATGATTCGTCCTAAACGAACTGTAATTAGACGAAACGTATTTCGGAACGTAGTGAACCCCAAAAGCTAGCGAAAACCCCAAAACCAGTGTTGCCAGCTGGATCTTTTCAAAAGTAACCGGTAATAGATAAAAAAGTAACCTTTTGGTGTGAAAAGTAACTTTTCATTTTTTTCCAGCAATAAGTTACTTTTAAAAGTTAATAGACAGATGTTGGTTGTATTAACTTACAGAAATATAAATAACTCAGTAGCGTTTTCCATGATATGTTACATTTTTCATTCGATTGATTGATCGAGCGAGTAAGTGAGGCGCTTTAGTTATTTGTAACTTGGTATACATTAGTGCGAAAGAGAAAAACGTGTTTTAGGAGTTGCACTCACTACTTAACGAACGTTTTGCGTTATAAAATATTGCAAAAAAATATGAAAATGTGAATATGAAAAATAAGAATTATAAATCGATTATACAAATTCTGATAAATCACCTAAAAGTAACCTTTTGAATCGTGTAACCTAAAAGTAAACTGACAGAGCTAAAAATCACCCAAAAGGTTACAAAAGTAATCTTCTGGCAACACTGCCCAAAACGTATGGCAAAAAACGTAATCTTTTAAGCGAAGTATTTAATTCAATAAAAGCCCTCTTATCAATGTAATTTATTCAAGTCAGATCTCATTGGGCCGAGTGTGGGAGTAGATAAAACAAATTTCATTCTGGGTCATTAGTCACGCTCCCTTTGCTCTATGGGGTGAAGATATGGGGTGGGTTTAAACTTGTGGGGTCTTATCTGTGTTTACGGGTTATTTTTGTTTTGAAAATATTTGTTGTTGCTTGTTGCTGAAAGAAAATATATCCTGAGGAAAGCTAGAGGCTTTGTAAGTTAGTGTGTAAGTTATATGTTAAGATGGACAGTCGAAACTTGATGTTGGAGATCAGCTGCGGCCTGCCCTGGGACTGGTCCGTCCCCTCCTTCAGTACTAGGATCTGTGGTTGCTGCAACACAAATGTTTCTTATTTAGTTTTTTTTCATATCCATATTGAATTGTGGAATACATCAGGAAATACATATTCAGGGTTCGAAATTATCAAGATAATTTTATTATCCAAGCTGATTCTTAGTTTTGAGTAAAATTTCAAACTATGGGTTATAAAATTGCTCTTTTTACTGACTAAAACCCTCTAAATGCTGACCAAATCAATATCTAATCTTATCAAATTTTACCTGTGACTACAAAATTGGACAATGTTTTGCTTCCGCTGCTTTAAATGTTTTGTTATGATTTGATGAATTAATCACCGAAACAATAAAAAGAACTGTGATATTATACAAATTCTTAATTAAAGGTAAGTTTAACTAACAAAAAGATATGTTAAGAGATTTTTAAGGGACTCTCACTCCAAAACGACATTTTTTTCACCTCAATCTACTGGAACCAGATCACTTTTATGGGAACGTAGCTCGTGATCCTCAAAATACTGACTTTACTGATTTTTTTTTTCGAGAAAACTGACTTTTACTGACCCTAGCCAAAAAAACTGACTCTTACTGACTTTACTTGCTCCTTGGTCTAATGGTCTTGGACTTAACTGCCACCGTGGTCTAATGGTTAAGAGCATTGGGCTCTCGTCTCGGAGGTTGTGGGTTCGATTCCCACGGGGGACACCAGGCGGAGGACAGTCGCCTTTTGGTGGCTTTTTCCGATTCAGTTTGCATAGAATGTGCTGCCATCTATTAAATATTTCGCAGAACTATGAAAAAAAAAAGATTTTATAGTCTATGTCAATGTCAAATTCACAAAATGGCTACCTATCTTGCGTAATGTGCGGGTTGTTTGTAGTTTTCGTTCAATTTCGTGACGATTTAGTGATGATCTGGAGTTTCTGTTGTTCTCTTACCAATGTTTAGATTACAGGAATAGTAAGGATACTGGAATTTCACTCGATCGGTGCGGCGCGAAAACTAGCATTTAAAACAATAATATCCATCGGTATGAGTAGATATGTATAGTATAGGTTGAATTATTGTCGGTGAAACATAGATGGCGCTAGCTAGCCTTCAATTTGACATAAGGTGGATGCATAATGTTGCCACGAGTAGGTTCTCTTTTCTAATATACTAGTATTACTCTTTGGGGGACACCTAGTGAAATGTCGCTTTGTGCGTTTTTCCCCAGTTGGTTAGGACATTGCAGGCTGAATCACCTGATTGAAGCGTTCGTAGCGTCGAAAAAATTGCAGCCAGCCCTGGCCTCTAAACACTATCCGTTAGGTACGTTGTTGTTGTACGTTTTATTTTATACGGTAGAGGCGTGAGGCTCAATCTAGACTTTATCTAAGGCTATTTAGAGATTCAATTTTGAGTCAATCTAAATATATAAAATAAATCTTGATTTTAATCGAGATTTTGCAGACCTGCAATTTGACAGAAAGTATTATTGATACCTAATCCAGTACTTTGCATATTAGTCGAAGGTAAATTAAGGCAGCGATTACACTTGCAGTTGGTACGGCCCGATTTCGGCGTACATTTCCGGATTAGTTCTCTCTATTTTAAATTATAGGGATCAAAGCAAGCAATGTATGCCGAAATCAGCCCTAAAGGCCAGGCCACACAGAGGCGGTTTTGCGGGAAAGCGAATATCTCCGGACCCGCTCGGTTTTCTGTGTGTTTTGTTGTGTATGGTGTGGTGGTAATGTTCAAGTTTGTATGTACCAACAGCACAGAAATACGCGCGGGCCGGAGATATTCGCTTCCCGCAGGTCCGCCTCCGCTCCGCTCCGGCCCGCTTTCCCGCAAAACCGCCTCTTTGTGGCCTGGCCTTAAATGTTAGGTAATGCAATCGCTGCTTAACACTAATTGCCACGAAACTAATAAATAGGTACTAATAATCTATTATGTGGTAATACTATGTACATATTATACTCCTTCTTATACTGTGCTATCTATCAATACTTCCTACAAATGAGTAGCAAAGGAAACACAAATGACTACAGATAAGAAAACTAATTCAGGAAATGGTAAACAAATTGGAAGAGATCAATCAAAATGATAGTTAAAGAGAGATAGAGAATAGAGAGTGACACATAAAAATGATTTGATAGATTAATCTCTAAATCGTTTTATGTGTTCTAAGTGGCGACGGGCTCACTCCCCGTCACACTGGACAGAGTTTCGGTACTACTAGTGAAACGTGGATGTTCTGAGGTTTCAGAATATCTCTGACTACCCCCTCGGGGAATATAGTCGTGAGCATATGCTATGCTATGCTATGCTATGGTATGCTATGCATGCTATGCTATGCTATGCTATGCTATGCTATGCTATGCTATGCTCGTTTTATGTACAGTTAATTTAGTCCCGATTCGACCAAACGCGAGTAAATTTTATTCTTAGATTAAGTCGCCGGTTACCTAAGAGTAAACAGATTTTGCGTTTTACCAATCCTAATCAATGAATAAGTTCAGAGTAAATTGTACACGGCCAATTTTGTCGGTGTAAAGCTTATACCAAGACTAATGAAATGCCAATGTCACATAATTAAAATAATTAAAGAAAAAAGAAACCTAACAAATTAAAACTGTATAACCTAACAATGCAATAAGTACGGATACAATGACTTCTTTCTTTAGGTGGATTATACATTCGTTCTTTTAGTATGGGTTTTGAGTGGTAAAAGACAAGTGAAGTTATTTGGGAGAAAACGCTAAGAGTTAAATTGTTCCTTGTATAGTTACTCTTCTACAAATCAAAGTTTGGTCGAATCGGGTCTTAATAGTTTTAATGTAGAGATAATGTAGGCAAATAAAATAATTTTAATTAAACCAAAAATGTTTACAATTATTGTTACAATAACTTAGGTAGTTACAGTCGATCTGGAGTGCCATTTTTGAAAGTCAAATCAGCGGTAGAAAGATGCATATCACCATAGTAATTTTGACATTTTCAACTGCTGAGTTCAACGAATGAGTTTCAAAAATCGCACTCCAGGTCTTGCGCCTATAAATAAATCTAATAAAAGGTTTCCCTTGCCTAATCTATGCTAAAAACGCTTGTTTCCGGAAAAGTAAAATACACCATTGTTTTTTTTTTATTTATAGCGAAATCGTATTTATTTATGACTAAAACTAGCGATCCGCCCGGCTTCGCACGGGTGCAATGCTGATGTATTATTATACATATAAACCTTCCTCTTGAATCACTCTATCTATTAAAACAAACCGCATCAAAATCCGTTGCGTAGTTTTAAAGATCTTAGCTTACATAGGGACAAAGGGAAGCGACTTTGTTTTATACTATGTGTAGTGATGATGATGATGTGTCTAAAATTGAGAAAAAGAAAGAAAGGGAAAGGTCAAACATTATTTCCTTCGATATTAGTTTTCGAACGGCACTGAATCCAGTCACTGTATCAATTTGGACAGGCCCTAATTTCAGACAAGTCATGTATTCACGCATAGTTTTTGAGAGGGTTGATGATGATGACTTCGATATTGTGTTTCAAATAAGCCAAAATCTCAAACTCAAAAATTGTTGTTGTTCTTTATTTCGTTAGTAACTTAAATATTATCTTTTTAATAATTATGTTTGTGTGTAATAAATACCTGCTGATAATAACTCAAAAACGTAATCTATATCCCCAATCAACAACAAAAAACATAAAAATAACATATCATACCAAAAGATTGACAAAACGACGTCGCTTCCACCGATTTATCTAACTAAGACATTTATTAATTGTGCTATTAACTTTTATCCGTCAAGCTTTAACTTATCTTTAACGGTTGACCGTGTAGAATCGCCCTAAGAAACTTTTTATTTTTGTATTCGTCAATAGCTGACAATTTTTTTGAGCCGTCTCTTCTGTAATTAAAAAGTTAATTGGAATAGTTTTTGGTGACGTTCTTTTTTTTAAATTTCACTTTTTTAATTATGGCCAGCACATTTAGGATATTGTAAATATTATTAATTGAGAATATGAGTTTAAATTGTGATCAATATTTTTGTGTTAAATTATGAGTGGTTACAGTGCTCATAATAAAAAGTTAGAGCCATTGACCTTATCACCTAAATACCGGCAATATCAGTTAAACAAGTGTTACCACTTTTTAACTTGAGGAATTACGTAGACCTCCAGCTGAATCCGTGGTGACAAAAAGTTTCACTACGGCATCTACTATGGACATCTCGCTTAATCTAATGGACGGTTGTCATAAGTATGAAAGGATGTCAAGTTGCGTTTTTATATCATGCTTTATACAGGGTGTAAGGGACAGCCCTGCACAGACTGAAACGGGGAACTCAGACCATCAATGTAAACTACTTTCACTATGGCGCCTACCTCAGGAATCTCAAAAAAAATCATCTCTCCCATACATTATGGGTTGGGTAGGTACAGCAGTTTTGAATAAAACAGCAGATTTTTTTCGCGCATCCTGAGGTAAAGGGTTAGTCCACTATAGTAAAAGTTGTTCTGGTTGATGGTCTGATTTCACCGTTTCAGTCTGCAGAGGGCTGTCCCTTACACCCTGTATTATTCATCTGTCCTATACTATATCTATGGTTATGGAGTTTTTGGCGGGGATCCATTTAGAGTCCACATATTTTATCGAATTTTTATTGTTTATAGAGAGTTTTGGTTTGTAAAATTGGTGTTATTTTGCGTAACAAAGTGTCGTGCAAGTGAACAATATACAGTTCAGTGAAATATGTTGGTGTATGGGTCGTAAACAGGAAAAGTGTTCCGTCATTTGTAGCGCGGCGAAGCGGTCGGTTCACCACTTTCCTGTGGACTTCTCTGTGTTTCCTGCGTCTGTTGATTGTCTCCAAAACCTCCAAAGAAGAGTCAAAACGTCGAACACCTACGTTTTAATTGCTATAAATGAGATAACTTTATTGGAGACATCGGTTGTATGGGATATTAAACCCTTTACCTTGAATTGAATAAAAAAAAACATATCTATGGGTTTATATATGACACATCTTCAGCCTGTTGTGTCAATCGTTCACGTGGACATGCATATTCAATGGGTTCCTTGACTACAGAACCCTGAAAAAAGCACTAGTTCCCGCCAAAGAATACAAACTTCAATTCTTCTGAAAAACAAATCCAGACGCATCACGCTGTGTGGTCCGCCATATTAAATTTTATTAATTTACACCTATTTTTATTTGTCCGTCCTTAATGATCGCGTATTTATTTTACACCGGCCGTTTTGGCGCGTAAATCAAGCCCGCCTGTCAAAGTGACAGCGAATTCGGCGCCAACTGCATCTGTCAAACTTTCGTTTTCACAAGTGCGTTGATCGTTTTTGTTCTAATTTTGGACAAGTGATTAGAGATGTTGAATTTTACCGTTGACGTATTTATGGGATGTTAAGGGTTAAGGAATTAGTTTTCAGCGTGTTTTAATGGTATTTTTAGGTGATACAAAATGGCTTTTAAGTTTGTAGTGTGGATGTTTATTGTCATCATTGAATGGTGGGATATTTTGGGAAGACTTTAGCCATTGAACTACTTATTATGTAAGTACCCAAAGAGAATGGAATCACTACGTTTTAAGGGCCTATGTTGAAACATAGTTGAAGCGAAATGGGCGTGTGATAGCTTATATTAATGCCTGATGCGAGAAAGAGATGTGGCGGTGCGCGCGCCTGAAACGACGCAAGCGTAAACCAAGCTTTATTTAATTGTGATTGTACTATTTATGTCAGTTCAATTCTGCTCTTATCAAAATTTGTAAAATATCAATCTCTTTTTTTAAAATCAAGTCTTGTGTTTCTATTATTCACCGTTTAGTATTTCCAAACGTTTATAAATAAAAACGGAGGCTACTTTGGCTTGTTTTTCTATCAAGAAAATGTGTCTTAATCGTGTTTTGGTTTTTGTCAAAACTTCAATTTTATGTTCAATTACTCATACTTAGTACTTCATGATATATGACGCTTTGAAGAATCCTATTTTTTTCACATAGCCTCCTAACTAGGTTCCAAATCCAAAATAGTATGAAGCTAAGGTATTAAATCTTTGGAGCCAATACAATCTAGGGCATTTCATACAACTACGATTTTGTTCTGAGTGTCGCGGCGCTGTAAGTACCTACTATATACTAGAAATAACACAAACAACAAACATCATGCGCAACATGAGAGTACGACTAGCGCAGGCAAGAGAAAGAGATCGCGATAGTGGTTTACCAAAAAGTGTGGCGATAATGACACAATGAATAGGACAGTGTTGTGACGTGCAGTGTTATTCTGAGTAAAGATAATTATTTATTTATTATAATGTCGATAATCGGTTATTAATACTATTTTCCGAGGTCACGATATGTTACGATTAAGAGAAAAAATGTTCGTCTATGGTTACGATAGACTACAGATTGTTTCACAATAAGGGGGGCTATGTTTATGCCAAAATGTCACAATGGTCATTTAAAAAGTACAATTTACAATTTTCTTTGTTTGACTCATAGAGATCTAGAGAGATGCCAACCAACGCGCTGAGTACGAAACCTAGTGTCGCATTACCACCAGCACCACGCGATAGAAAGTATTTTGTTAGCTTGAATGTGCTCATAATCCATTGCGGTATCAGAACTAAACGTTCGAATAATCTTTAGTACTACGCAAGCATAGTAAACTATTTACACATAATTATCTCGACTGGCTTTCAGCCTCATAATATATTGAATCCTTACTGTCACGAGCAATGTGTTCCGTTTTTGCGCATATTGCTGCGACACTGGCACGCCCCCTTTTCATATCTCCCTTTAGTTTTTGTGATCTGTGGTTTGACTCTTTCATTCATTAACAGAATTGCATCAGACCGAAAAAGCAAGCTATTTCGGGAGTTTTAATGACATCTTTGACAAATCAGCCGCCATTCATGTCAATTAGGACCTTATTCGTTTACCCATAGTGTTAATTATAGAACAATTTACGTGTCATCAAATTAACAACAGAACATGCAAAAATGTATTCAAAATTTAAAGTCACGCAATTTAAGGAATTTTCTATCTAATTAACATAAACTTAAGAGGCATGTAAGGAGATTTCTTATGGTACGAGGGCGAAATAATTTTAATTATTTCGTAATTGGTTGGGAAATTAAAATTAAAAGCTTACTATTAATGTTAATTGTTATTTGTTTTAATTATTTAAAAAAAACTTTAAAAGTTGTAATTACTAATTTTATAAGGATTTTTTTTGTATAAAGTGTGTATAAATATTTTGCGCAGAAGTTGTAAATAAACAGAAGGTAGAATTCAAGCTGATTTGACATGATTTATACCTTTCTTAAGTGTTTCTTATTTTTATTAAAAAAAAAAAATCTTTAGTTAAGTAGGCTGTGGCTTTAGCCCTGTATTAGGAACCCCACTGCAGGGCAAAGACCTCTCACGAACATCTGCACTGCAGGGCAAAGATCCCTATAGAAGCCGCAACTATACTTAACGTGCCTTCCGAAGCACGAAGCTCGAAATGAAATGCCATTAAACGGTCACCCATCCAAACACTGGCCGGACCTGATTTCCAATGCGCCAACGAGATTTTTAATTTACTTAATGATTTTATGTTTATTTCATCATCATCATCACAGCCTATACAGGGTGTAAGGAAAAGTATCATTAAGCTTTAAACCACATATTCTACACATCAAACTGAACGACTTTTGCTATGGGAGCAAACCTGTCAGAACAAAAAAAAAGCATGGGACAGCAGATTTTTTTTGTCCTGACAGCAGGTTTGCTCCCATAGTAAAAGTTGTTCAGTTTGATGGCTATAGAGTATGTGGTTTAAAGGTTAATAATACTTTTCCTTACACCCTATATCAGGTCTAACAAAATTAGCTGAAACTATTTTAAGGGGATGATCAGACTATCAAACTGAACAATTTTCTCAATGGGACCAATATCGAAATCGCGAAAAAAAAAACAGCTGTCTCATACATTTGAGACGAATTGTTTGCAGTTTTGTATGGGACAGCAGATTTTTTTCGCGATTTCGATATTGGTCCTATAGAGAAAGTTGTTCAGTTTGATGGTCTGATAATCCCCTTAAAATAGTTTTAGCTAATTTTGTTAGACCTTATATACATCCCACTGCAAGGCACGGCCTACCCTCAGGGAGGGTGTACGTACGTTAGTGTAGGACCACGCGTGCACAATGCGGTGCGGTACACTTCACATACGCATCAGAGTTTCTTCTTCAGCGTATACAGGTTTCCTCACGATGTTTTCCTTCAACGTTTGAGAGCAGTCGGTATGTTTATTTATTCTGAATTTCTTATATAATGAATGACGTTTATTTCCATGCGTTAGAAGTCTATTAACTTTTTTTAATCTGTGACCGTAACCCATTATAAAATAAAATACCAGTAGCTATTAAATACCTGTCCCAAAGTAAATACGTCTATCGTGTCATCCATCATGGCGGACTAAATGCCGTTTTGACAGCTGTCAAATTAATGTCAAAATGGCGGCCGCTTTGTAGTTTCCGCCGGCCACAATGGTTTAATGATTGTACAGAAAATGTACGTTCATTTTCTAGTTAAAAATAACCTAAAAACTATTCGAAGCATTTTATGACTCATTTTAATGTTGGTAGGTAAGATGTACCTCATCATATCAGCTGATAGACGTCCTGCTGTCCGCTGTCCGCGACTGCTGGACAAATGCCTCAAAACGGGGGCAGGGTGCAGCGGCGGACTATTCCCGTCGGAGGCCCGGGGCGGCAAAACTAAATGAGGCCCCCTGTTCTTTCCAGAAATTGATATCTACGATTCTTTCGAGCCGTGATAAAAACTTGACATCGGATCCCCTTCCCTCCATGGGCGTATTTACGAACTACAATCTGGAACGAGCAAAGCAAGCTCGAGATTAAAAAAAGCAATGATTTGGATTGACCGTCTAAGGTTATGATCCATCAATCCACGTAGATCCTTCGCGATCCGCGAATCTACTCGTGTTCTGGATTGATCGTGTAATTCCTGTTTATCTTAGCTACATCTATAATATGAATCACATTTATCTAACTAATTTATAATCACATTCATCATCAAGCACGATCTAAAAAAAAAAGAAAAAAAAGTTAGGCTATCATCTTTTTAAATCAAAATTGTTTCTATTGCACATGCAAGTCTTTTAACGTAACTTTAATTGTCAACATTATAAGCGCGATAATTGCTTGATTGATGGGAGTTCGTGTGTGAACTAAAGAATATCTCAAATGTGAGGAAATATCATGTATCACGGATGTATAGAGTAACAGGACTGTACAGACGACGGCGAATATGGAAATAGTCTCAATTTTAATTTAAACAATTTTTTGAATTTAATAAAGAAATTATAAAGAAAAAATACCAAAGCTTTCTCATCTCAACCAAATAGAACCAACCCAAAAATAAAACCCCCTGGAACACAAATTCGTTTTAAAAGGAGGGGACGATGACGCACGCAATATGACGCACACTGCACTGGATCAAAATGAGACCATAAACCACAGATTACCCCCAATAGGTACCGCATACAAGGCCGCCGACGCGCGCCACTCATCTATGATTTTGCACTGGTGCGAGTGAGCGAGCTCGAAGTAGTGCGACCTTGAAAAGGCCAATCATGTTGCATTGTTTCGTGCCCCGCTACCCGCACCTACCGCCAAAAATGGTGTCTTCGCGTCTGTACAAAATTTTCATCATGCGGTATCTATTGGGGGTAATCTGTGCCATAAATACAGTAATAATAATAATCATAATCAATTATTTCATAAAAATAATTTTACATGCCAAATGCACTCCTTAACTACTTATAATTATATATAAGAAAGAGTACCTATCTAATACTTATTAGCTCATAACAAAGAAAGTTCTACATTACTCCCTACTCATCCCCGCTTGGTTGGAAGTTTGGTGGAAAATGTAGGCAATAGCGTATTGCAGTCTCGCTCGCAATCACTCATGCTTACCTCGTCTTGTAATTTTTTTCCATTTGTATAAAATGACAGCTAGAAGTGTCCAAGGTATGTCGCAGCCCGATCATAGACGGTGCTCTTGTAGAAGTAGGCACCTAGCAGGTAATCAAATCGGTATTGCTATGAAGTATCGGTGGTGAGAGTTGCGGGGCTAGTGTTACCTGCTACCTTTGTTTGTCACTGTTTTCCCTGAATTATATGAAATAAATGAGTTATCTATCTACGCCTACGCAAGTCACCACAGCACCGGATCTAGGGGGGATTAAACCGGGGGCCACGCCACGGGCGGCAGGTTAAGGAGGCGCCAAAATCCCAAAATTAAAAGTTTTATAAATAATTTATTGCAACATGAATTATATTTGAAAAAAAAATCAAGCTCTCTTCGGTCGCTTTTTCATTGTATTAAATTAAATTAAATTAAATTAAATTAAAAATTATTTATTTCAGATTATTCATCCATATTGTGTTAGTAACAATTATTATAACTATGTTAGTTCACAAATAAATTCATTCATTAATAAAATTAAATAAATTACAATATTACATAAAATTACATTATTGTGGGATGAGCTGGCATGCAGTAGCATCCACCTCTGCATCATGGGGGAGTCCCACCGCTCAGCCAATACGCTCAGGATGCTATTAGTACTGCCCCGGAAGCGATTCAGCAGCGAGGCGCTCCGCTTTCTAATAATGGCGTAGAAGTCATCTATATGCGCCTGCGCGAACATTGTCGATGCGCTGCAAAACCGCGGCAGCCCCAGCAGCATCCTGAGCCCATTGTTGTACTGGACTCGCAGATTAAGACTAGGACCTAGGATCTAGATTTTGGATCATAATTATTGCGACGAGCTAATCATATTGCAGTAAAATCTCGAGCTTGCTCTTTGAGCTTGCTTCGCTCCCTTTAAGTTTTAGAAAAGTATTATTGCAACGACCTGACGCGAACCTGGCCTCACTGGGAAAAAAAATATATTAATCCCTTGGAAGGTAGGGGCGCCAAAATCTTATGTTTGCCCCGGGTCGGAAAAATCCTAGATCCGGGGCTGAGTCACCAGTCCCCTCCAGTGACAGACACGCTCGCTGTCCACAATCGCGTCCGTCTGTGCGCAGTGTCCGGTAACTCCGCGGTGGTTCTAAAAATTAAGTCATCACTCAAACCGATCGTTTTGTTGGTCCTTTTTAAATACCGGTCGTGGACCGCGTTATGCAATTGTTTGTTGGCTCTTTTATTTTAAAACCCGTAGAGGCCTAGGTGGCTAGTGGTTGTCTAAATTAGCAGTTGGTTCCAATTTCTTCCCATGGGCAGCCCTTGGCACAGTATAAGAAAGAATATCTAGTACTACATCCATAGAGATCTAGAGAGATGCCAACCAACGCGCTGAGTACGAAACCTAGTGTCGCATTACCACCAGCACCACGCGATAGAAAGTATTTTGTTAGCTTGAATGTGCTCATAATCCATTGCGGTATCAGAACTCAACGTTCGAATAATCTTTAGTACTACGCAAGCGTTCTAAACTATTTACACATAATATCTCGACTGGCTTTCAGCCTCACAATATATTGAATCATTACTGTCGCGAGCAATGTGTTCCGTTTTTGCGCATATTGCTGCGACACTGGCCCCGCCCCCTTTTCACATATCCCTTTAGTTTTTGTGATCTGTGGTCATAGCAATGCTTGAGCTTGCCTGAATCTGCTAGTAGGTCATTTTCTTATCAGCATTTTCATGCGCTGCACGTCATAGGCGTTTTCCTCAGTTGTCGCTATTGAAGGACGTCTCCCACGAAGATCATCACTGAGAGATTGCTACGTTCATGCTGAAACTCATTAAACCAGTTGTAAGCAAGTGTCAAGGGATGGGGCTTCATCATGAAATACCAGTTGAAGTCTATCATTAAGTTTGTTATCAACAAACGCACAAAAAATGTAGAGAAATCATTTTTCCTGGCTAAATAAAATGAATGAATGAAATGAATGAATGAATGAAATATACTTTATTTACACCAAAAGAAAATATACAATGCACAATAGGAAAAATAAACTGAATATGGTAAAAATAAGGCGGTCTTATCGCTAAAAAGCGATTTCTTCCAGACAACCTTAGGGTAGAGGAAATATAACAAAGAACGGGTCGGTGTTATAAAAAACAAAATTATAGGTGAAAAAGAAGTGAATACAACAAATACATAAATACATACATATTACATATAATTAAAGGTACATAGATAAATAACATATAAATAATAATATATATCATACATGCTACAGCAAAACATAAACATACCTACACGTATCGGATTAATTTAGATAGAAAAATAGAAGGGGGGAGAGGAAAAATCAGGAACAGAGGTCCAGGAAGTGTGCTTTGACTTTCGATTTAAAAACATCCACAGAAGGAGAATGTCTGATCGACTCTGGCAACAAGTTCCAAAGTCGAGCAGCTTGGACTGTAAAAAATGCATCTTACTTACTTACTTATTGCATCCAATTCGTTAAAAACAAATGAAAATCGAACAAAATTTTCAGCTATAGGTTATTATTCATTAATTAGTTAATTAAATTTTTCATTGGCATTGTCACTAACACCGATCGTTCGTCCAATGCTTTGACTACTTATATAGGGACTAGTAACGCGTGTCATTCTACTAACAAACATTTCTGCCACTTTTTGCGGGGGGCGAGGTAACATGAAATCCGCAACTTTAATTTAATTTTAGATTCTAATTTTGAACGTTAAAAATCATGAAAATTAGTCTCGCAAGAACCCCAAACGTTTTAAGTTCGAAATTATTGTTTCGCAATTATAGGCTGTCTCGTTTAGTGATAAGGTATAAAATTGAATGTAAATGCACATGATTAATTGATCTTATACCGTGGCAGAGGGGAAATGCTACCGCAAGGCTAGTCCTTACAATAAATAGTCAAAGGTCCGATCTAAAAACATTATCTATGTGTTCCACCTAAGTAAGAGGATAGAAACATTGCTACTACTAGCAATAATTTGAGGATTCAAATAAAAGAAAGGTTCATTCAAAAATTGCAATCCAAATGAATTATAAATGGGTTATTATTTTATTCAGGGAACCATAATCCAGTCCCCTTCAAAGGCAACATAACAAAGGCGATTTTGTTAGTAAAATAGGTAAATTCCAAAATAAAACTGTTATCGGTTGCTACCGAATAAGAAACCAGTCTTAGAAAAACGTTGGAATTAAAGTAAAATACTATCCTTTTTTTGGAAATTACGGTAACTCAGTTGTTTGTGTAAGCAACGCAATATAATTTTGAGGGATGGTAACACAGTGGTTATTTTGTTGAAAAAACATCAATAAATGTAAAAGTAAAAAGAAAACATCGCTGCAAAGGTCTTTAATCATTTCAAAAAACAATGATGAACAAAAATCGGCATAAAACTGTAAAAAAATGCTTATAGAATTTATACAATAAAATAAAATAAAATTGTATCCAAATTGTACCCTGAATAACATAATGGCCAAAATACCCAAACTATTGCATAAACCCATCCAAAATCTTTTATAATCCTTATTTTGACAGCAAACTCTTCAATGGACTTTAAAAAAATATCGTGCGAACAGGACGCACCCATACGAGCGAAAGAGACAACCAATCGATGTCTCGTTGGGTGGTATTTTGTATAAAGTCTGCTCGTTTCTCAAAGTCTCTTGCAAAAGCTCTTACTAGTTCGAAAATAAGGGTAAAATTTGTTTGTTTTAGAGGATATTATACGGCGGTCATAATAACAGTGACTCACAAGATCTTATGGGTAGTGAAAGAAGTTAAAAGTATGGATTAAAGTTTTTTTTTTAAATGTAGTTAGACGCGTTAACTTTTTGGTTCTGTATTAAGTCATTTTGTCTATGGTCAAGTGGGTTTGTTTAGAAAAAATGTTGTTATGAACAAATATGCTACTATTTAATTTGGGGGTATTAGAATGTAATACAGGGTCCTCCTTAATATGCTGACGGTTTTTTGAGAGGATGATCGGACCATCAAACTGAACAACTTTCTCTATGGGAGTTTTTTTTGACAAAGCTGACGACATGTGCAGATTTTTTTTTCACTGATCTAGGAATACGCTTCATCAACATTAGTAACTGCCTCCGTGGTCTAATGGTTAAGAGCGTTGGCTCTCGACACGGAGGTCGTGGGTTCGATTCCCACGGGGGACACCTAGTGAAATATCACTTTGTGCGTTTTTCCCCAGTTGGTTAGGACATTGCAGGCTGAATCGCCTGATTGTCTGAAAAGGAAACGATTCCGTGCTTCGGATGGCACGTTAAGCCGTTGGTACGGCTACTATCTCTGGTGGTAGTAATCGTTACTTTAAAACCACGTCAGAGGCCGTAAGGCGGTCTAAAAAAACTCTGACACCAGAGCTCTGCCCACACGATAAGAAGAAGAACATCAAAGTTATTGAAATAAAGCGTTCAAAGTTTACTTTTAATTTTAAATCAAAATTCAACAGGCACATTCAAAAAACAGAAATAAAATACTCAAAATTACTAATAAATCAATTTCAATGGGATAGTCAAAATTTAAAAAAATTGACTTACCTCCGTCTCCCACACTGCTGTTTCCTGCTAATTCTTACTATTAGAGATATCACATTGTAGCGTTAAGCCTCAATTTCATACATTGAATCACGATTCGTTTAAAAACTGCAAAAAAACGGCTTCCCATAAAATTTACTAATTGCATAGAATGCAAGCAAAAAATCTAATAATGCAATTTGAGTCAGAATCATTTTATCAATTTGTAAATATTTTGTACATTTTGACTCAATTACTTAAATCTTGTATATCTATACTATTATAAAACTGTAACAGGAAGTTTGTCTGTACATTGAAGATATTAACAAAAAAAAAGTTACGATATGGTTTTTAGGTGTCCCTGATTCCATTTCACCAATTTTTGGATTTTTTGTCTGTTTGTTTGTTTGTGTGTTTGTTTGTTTGAACGAGTATCACGCAAAAACTACTGAACCGATTTTGATGAAACTTTTTTTGTTTGATAGCTTATGATCTGACTTAAAATCTGGTATATAATTTGTGCGGACGAAGTCGCGGGTTAACGCTCGTATATATATATGAGTACAGGGTGTTAACTTAAATGTGTTACATAAGTACCTACCTACATCCGGCGTGCTTCCGGGATGGTTCAGATGAACAAACTGGATAAAGTTTCAGTATGGAAATTGAAGTCGAGAAAAAAAATCGGTTGATCCATACATTTAGGCCTGTCACATACATCACTATCATCATCATCACTATATAAGGTCTAACAAAATTAGCTGAAACTATTTTAAGGGTATGCTCAGACCATCAAACTGAACAACTTTCTCTATGGGACCAATATCGAAATCGCGAAAAAAAAAAATCAGCTGTACCATACAAACCTACTCGACCTAAATGTATGGGACATCAGATTTTTTTTCGGCGAATTCAATATTGGTCCCATAGAGAAAGTTGTTCATTTTGATGGTCTGATCGTCCCCTTAAAATAGTTTCACCTAATTTTGTTAGACCTTATATAGTATAAATATAAAAGTCGCTTCCCGCTGTCTGTCTGTCTGTCCCTATGTATGCTTAGATCTTTAAAACTATGCTTCTATTGTTTAAAAAGCTATGTGAAAAAAATTGGATTCTTCAAAGCGTCATATAGAACATATATCATGAAGTATTTACAGTAGGAGTATGATTAGCGGATATGTGTAAATTGAACATATAATTGAAGCTTTGATTAGAGCCAAAACACGATTAAGACACATTTTCTCGATAGAAAAACAAGCCAAAGTAGCCTTCGTCTTTATCGATAAACGCTTAGAACTGCTAAACGGTGAATAATAGAAACACGACACTTGATTTAAAAACAAGAGATTGATATTTTACAAATTTTGATTACAGCAGAATTGAACTTACACAAATAGTACAATCACAATTAAATAAAGTTTGTTTCACGCTTGCGTCTGTTCAGTCGCGCGCGCCGCCCCATCTCTTTCTCTCGCATCAGGCAGTAATATAAGCTATCACACGCCCATTTCGCTTTAATTATTTTTCGAAATAGGCCCTTAAGCCCATAAGTATACTTTACTAAAAATAGCAGAAATTACTAAATTCGAATTTACATTAATAAGTGTGAATGTTATGCTTGAAATCATACTGTGTTTCAAATCGATTATGTTTTTTAAATTACAATCGTCGTTATATTCGATTAATGATTCAATCTGCAGCAAGCATGTGCGTTACGTGCAATCATCAATTATTGTTATGTGCTATGTTAAATTGCAGTAACGAGCTTCAGGTTTTGAGTGTCTGGGAGGGCTAGCATGGCAGCGTAACATAAAGTCGTACCTTATTTTTCTCTCACTTGGCGCGTTCAGGCATTCGTTGGTGTATGAAACTTTTGTGTACTTAGATACGTATTTTAAGGCAGGCAGGGCCCTATTTAATAATCATAATCATTTATTTCATAAAAATATTTTTACATGTCAAATGCACTCCTTAAGGTGGTTTCAGTCCATACAAACGTTTGACGCACAATACGCGTAGACGGAATTAATAAAAGTAATATTTTATATACGGAAAAATAGTTTAGAAAATCTAGTTCCCGCGTAACAAATAATATTTGCAATTTATAATATAATTTCGAAGATATAAAGCTTTTAAAATTTTGTTTTTCCATATATACAAAGTGACTTATATTAATATATATCTACGCGTATTATGCGTCAAAGTTTTGTATAAAATTTACCCCTCTGCAACCGCCTTAACTACTTATAATTATATTATTTATATTACAGTCCGGTTACATTCTAATAACATTAGGTACAAAGTTATAAAATTCATCAATGTCATAGAAAGCACGATCTATAAGCCATGTTTTTAATTTACGTTCAAAGGTACAATTTTCTTTGCACTGTTTTATATCGTTGGGGAGTTTATTGTAGATTTTAGGGCCTATTATATACAGGGTTTCCCAGAAATGGTGAATCAAACTGCTATGGGAGGCAGCTTGACTAATGTCCAATCCATAAAAAATAAAAAAATAAACAAAACGCACATGACCATAAAAAAAAAGATTAAAAAAAAAAGATTTCGGTTCAGAAAAAAACAATTAAACTAAGTGGTCTGTGCTCGAAGTGCAGACATTTTTTTTTTTGTAAAATGTTAACAATCAGTCGAAGCAACCTCTAACAATTAATATTGGCAGAAAAGAAAAATTTGATGACTTTCCCGTTTTTTTGGATATTCTTTTTTTTTATGGTCATGTGCGTTTTATTTTTTTTTATATTTTTTATGGATAGGACATTAGTCAAGCTGCCTCCCATAGCAGTTTCATTCACCATTTCTGGGACACCCTGTATATGGATTTAGTCGATTTTTCTAGTCTACAATGTGTTACTATTAAGTCCGATTTATTTCGAAGTGAATACTTGTTAAACCCAGTTTTATCTGGAAATTTGTCTATGTTTTTTCTCACAAATTTAGAAATGTCTAGTATGTACTGAGAGGTGAGTGTTAGAATTTTTTTACCAACAAAAATACTTTTGGCTGTTGTACGCGTTGGTACACGTGATACTATGCGGACAGCACGCTTCTGCAGTATAATATAGTATACAGTATATATATCTATACTATTATAAAACTGTAACAGGAAGTTTGTCTGTACATTGAAGATATTAACAAAAAAAAAGTTACGATATGGTTTTTAGGTGTCCCTGATACCATTTCACCAATTTTTGGATTTTTTGTCTGTCTGTTTGTTTGTGTGTTTGTTTGTTTGTTTGAACGAGTATCACGCAAAAACTACTGAACCGATTTTGATGAAACTTTTTTTGTTTGATAGCTTATGATCTGACTTAAAATCTGGTATATAGTTTGTGCGGACGAAGTGGCGGGTTAACGCTCGTATATAAGTATAAAATAAACGTGACAATTGACAGTTGACAATGACAATTCAGAGTACATTGCTGAGAATGCTAGGACACATAAAACACTGCAAGTTTAGCGTCATTAGTAACCAGCAATGTACATTGAATTGTCAGGGCCCAGATGACACTGTCAGTCTCCAGACTGATAGTCTCACCCGCGCGCGTCCCGCACAACACCCGCTGTCTACGATACGCACACCGGCGCGTGCGTTTTACGCTTTGACTATTTATTATAAGGACTAGCCTTACGGTATCATTTCCCCTCTGCCACGGTATAAGATCAATTAATCATATGCATTTACATTCAATTTTATACCTTATCACTAAACGAGACAGGCTATAATTGCGAAACAATAATTTCGAACTTAATACGTTTGGGGAACGTTTCACGCGAGACTACTTTTCATGATTTTTAACGTTCAAAATTAGAATCTAAAGTTATGGGAATAAAATCCAAAGTTGCGGATTTCATGTTACCTCGCCCCCCGCAAAAAGTGGCAGAAATGTTTGTTAGTAGAATTACACGCGTAACTAGTCCCTAGGTATCATCATCATCATCTCAGCCGATGGACGTCCACTGCTGGACATAGGCCTCCCCCAAGGATCGCCATAACGACCGGTCCTGCGCTGCCCTCATCCAACGGGATCCCGCCGCCTTCACAAGGTCGTCGGTCCACCGTGTGCGGGGCCTACCCACGCTACGCTTTCCGGTACGCGGTCGCCACTCGAGAACTTTTCGGCCCCATCGGCCATCGGTTCTGCGAGCAATATGCCCCGCCCACTGCCACTTTAATTTAGCAATTCTTTGGGCTATGTCAGTTACTCTGGTTCTTCTGCGGATCTCCTCATTTCTGATTCGATCTCGCAGGGAAACTCCGAGCATAGCCCTCTCCATTGCTCTTTGGGCGACTTTCAGCCTTTTTATGAGGCCTTGAGTGAACGACCACGTCTCTGTTCCATATGTCATCACTGGCAACACACACTGATCGAAGACTTTCGTTTTTTAAGACACTGCGGTATTTGGGACGTGAAGATACTACGTAGCTTCCCGAACGCTGCCCAACCGAGTTGGATTCGACGGTTGATCTCTTTCTCGAAGTTGGATCTACCTAACTGAATAGTTTAGGTATATAAGTAGGTATATAAGTAGTCAAAGGTTTTACGTCCACACATGCTCGAGTCGGCCGCATGTACGGCAAGTGAAATTTGACCCTGTATTTATAAGGTCTAAAAAAATTAGCTGAAATTATTTCAAGAGGACGACCAAGACCATCAAACTGAACAACTTTTTCTATGAGACGAAAATCGAAATCTGAAAAATATTCAGCATTACCCATTATCCCCATACATTCAGGTCGAGTAGATTTGCTGTTTTGTATGGAACAATCGATTTTTTTTATCGCGATTTCTACATTGGTCTCGTAAAAAAAGTTGTTCAGTTTGATGGTCTGATCATCTACTTAAAAATAGTTTTAATTAATTTTGTTGGTCCTCATAGAAAACGTCAGGTCCGATGGGTGACCGTTGAAAGCAGTATTTCATACCGAGCGTCTCCGTGCTTCGGAAGGCAAGTCAAGCAGTTGGTCTCGGATAGTTCTGTCAGATAGCAGTGTAAGTAACTCTTCATCAGGTCATATCGGCGGCTTGACAATTCTCTGATAGGAAGTTGACCACTAACTTACCTCCACCTGGGCCCACGTGGTGGAGTATGGCTCACTCCCTCTCACCATTGTTCCTATGAGGAGGCCTATGCCCTACAGTGGGATCATACATGTTATAAGCTAACAATAAAATACATAAACTCACGACCACATCGCATATCAGGATGATCAGAAAAACAGACAACTTTTTACCCAACTGCGCCAGAAGGAGGTTAATATTTTTAATAATCATCTATTAACTTTTTTCAACACTATTAATAGCAGTTAAACAAACAAGAAAAAAAACCTAAACACACATTCGCTATCCAGACAGACAGACAGACAAAAAGACCAAAAATAAACGGAAGACGACTCAATTAGTTCACACACGCATAATCTCTAAATAGAACTTTACTTCCCATACAAAATGCAACCTTAACTTCAAGTCTTAAAACTGAAAATCGTTAGCACAAAACTCACAGATCAAATTCCAGACTTTAATCCTTTCATTTGCAACTCAAAGGAAATTAGACCTAATTTTTTTGATAGTAAATTTCAAATTCAATTGTTTCGTTAAATAAGATGTAATTGATATGCTAATTTGAGTCTTATTCAATGGTTGATAGAGTAAGTAATAGTGTGTGGTTCCGTAGAGATGTGTTTGAGACCAGTCAAGCCTGAAATGTTTTGGTGACATGACCGTATGAAGGCGGATTAGGAAATGAATGGAGTAGGTAGTGTTTTATTTTTAAAATACTTTTTTTCTTAAATCAAATTAAGGATTGAAATTTTGTATCAGACTTGACTTGAACCCACAACGTGGCAAAAACTAAAATCTGTGATTTCGTCCATCCAAACTTTTTTTAACCCCCTACTCAAAAAGAAGGTTGCTATAATGGCATCTATGGCATCGTAGCTCCCAAACGGGTGGACCGATTACGATGCGATTTTTAAATCAAAAGCCAATTTTTACGAGAGTGCTCTTAATCTATATATTTCATGAAAATAAGTTCAGCAACACACTGCTAAAAAAATGGTTTTAACTTGGTAAACAATTAAAATAAATTGTTTAGGATAGGTTACTGATTTTAGTTAAACCTGCTTTTACTCTCCAATCCTCTTCCTTAAAAAAAAGATACGATATGGTTTTTAGGTATCCCTGATTCCATATCACAAATTTTTTGATTTTTTGTCTGTCTGTTTGTTTGTGTGTTTGTTTGTTTGAACGAGCATCACGCAAAAACTACTCAACCGATTTTGATGAAACTTTTTTTGTTTGATAGCTTACGATCTGACTTAAAATCTGGTATATAATGTGTGCGGACAAAGTCGCGGGTTAACGCTCGTCTATGATAAAGACACATGATTATGAAACATTCAGGAATGTTACATACAAAAAGTTTTCAGTTCAATCTTTTTTTATTTGACACCTTGATCGACTCCATAGTTTTGTTCCCCGCGTTGGGTGGCCGGACCACCCGTAGGCTCAGGGCCTGCATATGTTTGCTGGCTCAAATTAGGCGCCGATACGAAGCGCGCTTGCGTCGTACGTACCGTTTGAGCACTAAGTTTTAGTCTGGAATTAGGTCTCGAAACATTAGACCTAGGTTAGTAGGTTTAGACTTTGTTATATTTATAACTATTGCTTCTGCAAGTGAACGAAAACATCGTGAGGAAACCTGCATAATCTGAGAAGAAATTCCAATGCGTATGTGAGGTTCGCATTGGGCACGGACGCGTAGTGATCTAACGCCCATACTACAGGGTGAAATTGATATCATTAGCATCCTTTTAAACTAAGAGTCTACCCATCAAAATGAACAACTTTCACTATGCGAGCAAACCTATCGGAGCAAAAAAATAATCAGCTGTTCCATACTAAACTGCAATGCCTACTCGACCAAGCATCCTCTGAAGGAACGTCTCTAGCCGTTTTACCTTATTATACAGATTGTGTGTATCATATAAGAAACAAGTGTTACAAGCTCTGGAAAGAATTTTTTGACAAGAGAAGTAAAGAGAAAGGTATTTGGAGGACCATCCAGCCAGAATCCCTACAAATTCCTTGGGTTAATAACTGTTCCATGTCTAGGAGTCTTATTGTAACAGCTCTGAGACTACGCACCGGGCACATTCCGATGAACAAATTCGCGTTTATGATGGGCAAAGTTCCCTCCCCAAACTGTGACGTTTGTGGCCGAAGATGTGCGCCACGTGTTGATGGAGTGTGCTCGGAACGATTCTCTTAGAAGACAGATCCTTAAAAATTTAAGTCAAATAGGTGTATGAAACAGTGTTCTGGCTTCCCCCTCTTCGGATACAGCCAAAGCACTATATTGTTTTTTAGTATAAGAATGGCCATTAGGGATTGGGCTGATAAAGCACACAAACTGGAGTGGTCTAGCCTTGTAGGCCTACAACACTCCAAAAACTTTATCAGCAATGTGACAACTCGCGTCTCAAGATTCATACTGAATAATAGCAGGAGCAAGGCTCGTGCCATAGTCGGAGCCCTCACTGGGCACTACGCTACAGGCGCGATGATGCACAAAATGAAACTCACCCTGGATCCCAGCTGCAGAGCATGCGGAGAGGATGAAGAGACTATGGAGCATGTTCTTTGTGACTGTGATGTCCTGGCGGTAAAACGCATGTGCCTCCTCGGAGATGGATACCCGAAACCGGGAGATCTTAGGTTTCTTCCCCTCAATGGTGTTGCCTCCTTCATTGACCATGTATTTGAAGGGTGAAGAAAACAAAAAGTATTGGGGCTAACACAAAAGATCCCACTGGGTCGAAGTGTTGCTGGCTTGCCAGCCCCCACAACAAGATAAGATAAGATAAAGCACTATATAAAATGTATCAGAGTATTGTATCACAGTGTGTTCATTAAGGATATCAAATTGTAGACGTATGGAGCGGCATCTTCTGTAAAAAGCTCCTTAAATAAATAGAAAAAAAAATGCCAACTCGACCATAGCAATAGCTGATTATTTTTTTGCTCCGATCGGTTTGCTCCCATAGTGAAAGTTGTTCAGTTCGATGGGTAGACTCTTAGTTTAAAAGGATGCTAATGATATCAATTTCACCCTGTACACAGGGTCCTTCTTAATACGCTGACACTTTTTTAAGGGTATGACTAGACCGTCAAACTGAACAACTTTCTCTATGGGTTGCACAGCAAAAACGCAAAAAAGCAGCTGTCCCATACATTAGGCTTGAGTAGATTTGCAGTTTTGTATAGGACAGCCGTTGTTTAGTTTGATGGTCTGATCATCCTCTTAAAAATCGATCTCGATGCCTGCTTTCTTTATAAATTGGTAAACAGTAGAATAGACTCATCCACTCTTTTGAATAAGGTTACTTTTTGGATACCTCGTACGTTCTCGCGTTCTGGTGCTTTATTTAATACGAGCGTTAACCCGCGACTTCGTCCGCACAAATTATATACCAGATTTTAAGTCAGATCATAAGCTATCAAACAAAAAAAATTCCATCAAAATCGGTTCAGTAGTTTTTGCGTGATACTCGTTCAAACAAACCAACAAACAAACACACAAACAAACACACAAACAAACAGACAGACAAAAAATCCAAAAATTGGTGAAATGGAATCAGGGACACAGGTAACTTTTTTTTTGTTAATATCTTCAATGTACAGACAAACTTCCTGCTACAGTTTTATAATAGTTTAGATAGATAGATTGGTTTTTGTCACACTAACTATGCCAAAAACACTTTCCTCAGACGCAGCTTCACCTCGTAATACAAGTCCCTACTGGGTATTGATATGTTCAACTGTACTTTAAATAGTTTCAGAAAGAATTCCGGCAAAATTTTGTATGCTATAAACGAATAAATTTACTCCTGCAATTCAATGTTTTGTCGGCGAATTTTCTGTACCTAGTTGTCTGTATATCTAATCGCCTAAACTTTTAATTTCATTCTAAAATGTTCTTGAAATTTATATAAATCCTTATGTATTTCTCTATAATCCAATGTTCAAGATGGCAACGGTTTCACTGTAACTGTAAACTCCTTAATCCAAATGCATATAAAGCCAGAAAAACTTATTTATCTTTCTCTATTAGTAATGCAATATTTAACTGCCACGTTATTTACTTAACTATAAGCTGAAATTGTTTACGTCTAACTATACCTGTAATATCTTATGTCTAATCTAAATTTATATAAAGTCATAAAACTGATGTTATTTTTATCTATTATGCTACATTTTAGTTGGCAACACTTTCACTTTCCAAAATTGTTTAACTATATCTAACTGTAAATCCTTAAACTAAAATCAAACTTATGTTAAGCCAAACACCTACGTATTTTTATAAAAACTGTAAAAATAGCTTTTGGGACCTCCAAGTGTGGTATCTGTTCTCTAGTATTAGATTTATTGTTATTATTAAGACTGTTTGTGTCCAAAATTGAACAATAAAAAAAAAAAAACCTTCAGCATTTAAGTTGAACCCTGTATTGGTCTTTGCTTTTTATAAAACCTTTCAGAAAATTTTCTATTAACAGTTGGTAACTGTTAGGTTTTTATTATTATGTAGTCTTCTTGTTAAGGCACGATGGAGCTGATCTAACTTAAGGGTTAAAAGCCACAAATAAAAAAGTCCTTATGTCCGGTAGATTAAAATTGAAAGAAGTTTTTTTTTAAATATAAATTTAGATTTTTTTTTGCGGTACTTAACATGTACTTAATTGTAAAAAAAAACTCAATCGACCAATTATACTTTATTTGACCAAAAAAACAAACAAACAAGAGCAAACTCTTTTTAGAAATAGAAAGATATAGAAATAGTCTATTATTGTGAAGCGGCTATTAGACTAAAATTGTTAATAGCATTTTGTATCGAAAAAATTAAAACTGCCTTCAAAAAAACTAACTTTGCTGTTTTTATGAAGGCGGTTTTAATTTTTTGTTAAAATTTTGTTTATTTCACAATTTTCAGTGGTGAATTCATTAGTTCAATTTAATAGTAGTGCTTTAAACTAACAAACGCACTAGCCGGCACTACGATTTTCAAAGGTTCTCCTCGATTTCTCTGGGATGCCATCATCAGATCCTGGTTTCCTTATCATGGTACCACCGTTGGAATAACTTCTTTCCAACATAAAAAGAATCATCAAAATCGGTTCATAAAAGACGAAGTTATCCGCGAACACACATAAAAAAAAATATATATATACACTGGCCTTCAAAACTTAGTACTACACTTTTAAAATTGCAATAACCCGTAAAGTGCACAAGATGTATTTTCGAAACAAAAACAATACGATTTTTTTAAATTTTTTATATTTATACTTTTATTTGATTATCTTCTTTAAAGGAATGCCTGAAAAAACCTTTATTTATAAACAAAAACACTCATTTTCAAATTGCCTTCTAACTATAGTGTGATACTTAGTTTTGCAGGTCAGTGTATATAAGGTCTAACAAAACTAGGTGAAACTATTTTAAGGGGGTGATCAGACCATCAAACTGAACAACTTTCTCTATGGGACCAATATCGAAATCGCGAAAAAAAATCAGCTGGTTCATACTAACCTTCTCGACCTAAATGTATGGGACAGCAGATTTTTTTTTCACGATTTCGATATTGGTCTCATAAAGAAAGTTATTCAGTTTGATGGTCTGATCATCCCCTTAAAATAGTTTCAGCTAGTTTTGTTAGACCTTATATACGGTTGAATTGAGAAACCTCCTCCTTTTTTGAAGTCGGTTAAAAAGAATAAAAATTCCAATTAGGTCCATAAAATAATTGTCAAAACTTTAACAATGCGTGTTACAGTAGTCAAATGAGGTAAACGTCCCCCTTTACGGACCGTGTCGGATAAATATAAAAGGGTAACCGTCCCATTTTCGGCATACCGGGCATTCCGTTGCAACTTAATTAAACTATAAATTATTTGGTTTTTTATCAAGATCGATTCAGCAGTTTCGGCACCTGGACTTTTTTTTAGGTTAGTTAGTTTTATTTTAAACGAGCATTAACCGTCGACTTCGTCCGCACAAATTATATACCAGATTTTAAGTCAGATCATAAGCTATCAAACAAAAAAAGTTTCATCAAAATCGATTCAGTAGTTTTTGCGTGATACTCGTTCAAACTAACAAACACACAAACAAACACCCAAACAAACACACAAACAAACAGACAGACAAAAAATCCAAAAATTGGTGAAATGGAATCAGGGACACCTAAAAACCATATCGTAACTTTTTTTTTGTTAATATCTTCAATGTACAGACAAACTTCCTGTTACAGTTTTATAATAGTATAGATATGTATACAGGGTGTTACAAAAGTAAAAATAAACATTCAAAAATTTTCACGGGTTTGTGTAGACTATCAAACTGAACAACTTTCACTATGGGACCAACATCGAAATCGCGAAAAAAAAAGTCTGCTGTCCCAATAAATTCCAATACATTTAGCATATCCGTCAGTGTGGTCCGTTTAGCAATCCGTGTGGTGTCGGCTAAGAATAGCACCATCCCATTTCCTCCCGTGGGTGTCATAAAAGGCGACTAAGGGATCTACTGAAGGATGGGCAGCAGCATCCTCTGAGTACACACATTGATTCGATCCAACTGCGGTCGCCAACCCGCCTGCCAAGCGTGGTGATTATGGCAACTCCCTCCATTTTGGGGGAGTCTTATGTCCAGGACGTCTATCGGCTGACATGATGATGATGATTTCATTTAGCTCGAGTCGATTTGTAGTTTAGTATGGAACTTCCGATTTTTTTTCACGATTTCGATATTGGACCCATAGTGAAAGTTGTTCAGTTTAATGGTCGAAACCACCCCCTTAAATGTTTATTTGTATTTTTGTAACACCTTGTAAACATTAGATACCTAAACCAACAAATTTTCTAGTAAATTCTGCTAATATGAATAGTTGTCACAATTATACTAAAACTATATTTTTTTCCGTGTTTTTTCACACACAATCAAAGACTAAAAAACTTATTTATACGAAAAAAAACAACATTTTTTACAATATAAATAAATAACACACAACTCATTCTATGTAATAAAATAAAAACTATGTTGATATCATATATCAGTAATTAATTATAACAAGGGACAGTGAAAAATAAGTCGGTTTCTTATTACATTACGTCCATACCTGTTTATTAAATTAATTAACACACGAACGTGTGGAAATGAGAACAAACTAGTAATTACAACTTATTTGTGAAGCAAAATAGGCGGGTTTTTTCGCTGTTACTTTGAAAAAAGAAGTAAAATTGTAATGTAAACTAAGCTACATAGTTGTTAGTAATTATTAGATAAGTGAAGAAAAATATAGATAACGTGTTGAAATACTCCGCCTTTTTTTCAAGGCACATGTCGTGATGTTGTACTTAGACTGTGTTGTTTTTTCCGTGTAGTTTATGGAAATATTAAAAAGAAAAAAGTTTATAATATCGTTCCCAATTCAGAGTTTCGTTCCAATAATGAGGGTAATTATCTAAAGCTTGTATGGTAATGTTAAGACATAAAGTATATCTATACTATTATAAAGCTGTAACAGAAGTTTGTCTGTACATTGAAGATATTAACAAAAAAAAAGTTACGGTATGGGTTTTAGGTGTCCCTGATTCCATATCAGAAATTTTTTTATTTTTTGTCTGTCTGTTTGTTTGTGTGTTTGTTTGTTTGAACGAGTATCACGCAAAAACTACTGAACCGATTTTGATGAAACTTTTTTTGTTTGGTAGCTAATGATCTGACTTAAAATCTAGTATATAATTTGTGCGGGCGAAGACGCTCGTATTTTAGTAAGACAGGATTTGTTTTTAATTTTCTACGATCTTTTATTTTTGCAAATTATTTTTTCACCCCTCCGGGTGGAAGGTGTCAGCTTTCGTCCCGTTGCGCTAAACGAAGTTGCCTCTTTCCGCCTCTGTCGGGAAGAAAAATAGTGTACTAACCTCAGACATTAAGGGCCTATGTCGAACAATAATTGAAGCGAAATGGGCGTGTGATAGCTTATATTACTGCCTGATGCGAGAGAAAGAGATGGGGCGGCACGCGCGCCTGAAAGACAAAAAGACGCCTAAAGACGGAGGCTACTTTGGCTTGTTTTTCTATCAAGAAAATGTGTCTTAATCGTGTTTTGGCTCTAATCAAAACTTCAATTATATGTTCAATTTACACATATCCGCAAATCATACTCCTACTGTTAGTACTTCTTGATATATAACGCTTTGAAGAATCCTATTTTTTTCACATAGCCTCTTAAATAAGAAAGCTTCAGATCACATGTTCCTGCCCTCGGTGTGTAATCTACTATTGATTTAAACACAAAAAGGTATAGAATAAAAAGTAGTGTAGACACCTACTTCAGTTTTTTTAAAGTTATGCTTTTCCCTGATACATTTCCTTTTTTTTTATTCAGTGTCATATCTTCTGATTTCTTCGTGCCTGCATGGCTAGCATGCCAGCCACGGCAAAGCGTTTAAACGAGTAAAAAGTCATGCGCGCTCTTTCTGAAATACGTAAAATAATAAAGATGGAGGCACATCTCGATTTTTTATCGTTTTCTCTGGGGTGGCATGCGAGGCATACTGGAGTGCGATTTTCCAATCTCATTCGCTGAGCTCGGCAGTCGAAAATGTCAATATTACTGTGGAGATATGCATATTTCCACTGATGATTTGACTTTCAAAAATCATACTCCAGGAGTGAGATTTTTGAAAGTCAAATTAGCAGGAGAAAGATACGTATCTTCATACATTTTCAACTGCTGAGTTCATCCTGCTGCTTTAATGTTCGTCATTCTTAAAAGCAGTGTGTATAAAACAGCGAAACTATCCAATCCATCTTCTAGTATGCAAATTCAGTGATCTAAGAAGAGCTAGAGCATTAAAATTAATGTTCTGACATTAATGGCTTTATTATCTTTTTCTCGGGTTAATGAGCGGCCATGTTGGATTTCTTGTTTTTTTTAATTTAGAGTTGTGGAGGTTGTGCGTATTTTTTGGTAATTCTTGTGATTTAGTGTTGTTTTTTTGCGTCGTTGTGTCCGTTCACACGTTTTAATTAAAAAGTTTTTTGAATAACTAACTTTTGCACGTGACTTCGTTTCCTTGTTAAACAGGGTTCTTCTTAATATACTGATGGTTTTGTAAGGTGATGGACCATCAAACTGAACAAACATCGCCACAACCTAAAATTCGTCGATGAAATAAAATAAATAAAAATAAACAAGTTTCTAGATTTAATACAAATAAATAAATATCTTTATTAACAAAAGAGAAATTCAGTACACATGATACAAACAAACATTTGGTATTCGCTATGGTTATCTAAGTCATTATTTGTGTCAAACCTATACAAGGTGTAAAATAAAATGGTACACTTACTTAAAGGATCAATACACTTAAAAAATTTTCAGCATATTAAAAAGGATCATATACAGGGTGAAATTGATATCATTGGCATCCTTTTAAACTAAGAGTCTACCAATCAAACTAAACAACTTTTACTATGGGAGCAAACCATATACATTTGAGTCGAGTTGGCAGCGGCGGCGGGTGCAGTTTAGTACGAAATAGCAGGTTTTTTTTTGCTCCGATCGGTTTGCTCCCTTAGTAAAAGTCGTTCAGTTTGATGGGTAGACTCTTAGTTTAAAAGGATGCTAATGATATCAATTTCACCCTGTAGTCGTGAGCATATTATTATATTATTATCACGAAAAGGGCCACGTCACATCTAGGCGAAACCGAGGAGAATGCAGGAAGAGAAAGGAAGCTATAGAGGTTTGTCAGGATCGTAGCTGGTTTCGTTCCGTTGTATCTGCCTACCCCAGTGGGAGACAGGCGTGAGAATATGTATGTATACAAGGTGTTAATGAATTAACGCAAAACCTCATACACCCCAACTGATTTATAACAAAATAATTCGAATGTAACAATAATTTCATTATTTTGATAGTTAAAATTTAAAGTTATTCGCATTTTAAGTTTTGAGGCAAAAATGATTTGTTATCATTTCAGCAATTAATGAAAGCGCTAACGTACTTATGGATACATTTTAATAATCTTGTTTTGGTAGTAAGTAGGATGAGGATGCCCGTGGGTTGGGTTGACATCGGGTTCAGTAAATTTTACAAATCAATTATTTAATATTTTGAAAAAAATTACCTATGTTGAAACCATGATAATTCGATTCTGCTCTCGATTCTAAACAAACTACTTTCTAGTTTTGCGTTAATTCATTAACACGTTGTATAATATGTACTCGATGTCTGAACAAATATAAACACTCTTTTATTCATACTTAATCATTAAACCGAACTATATATCAACTATAAGAATTCGCGACGCTAAAAATATGACGTCACATCGGCTATCTCGTTCACATTGTATTTAGACAGTCCCCAAACTAGATGAAGATGCTAAGATTAAGCTGCAAATGATGAATTATCACTACAACAATGCAATTTATCTTTCTCTTTCTAATAAATAAACCAGGGCAATCTCAAATTATCACAAAAGTCCATCATCCTTTGATCAACCATTATCAATACCATCACTCTATGCCCCCAACCGAACGATTTGTCAATAAAATCGACCGGAACCCGATTAAATCGATATTGGCTTCCGTATCGAATCGCCCTTTGATGCCAACCCGCTTAAAAAGAAAAAAAAACTGGCAGCCCTAAACACACATAATATTTAATTGCCACTTAAAATTTATAATTTTCATTAATTAATACCGCCTATCGATCAAAAATGATCTTTATTACTTTAAGAAATAAAACAGAAAATTCTTTATTGGATTCCCTCATGCATTTCATGTTATTTTATACATAACATTAATTGCAATATTGCGTCTTAATTTTAGTGAGATACAGTCGAAAATCAATTGCGACAAACGCATCAAAGTTCGAAATTTAAAAAATTAAAAAACTGTCTACGAGAATTTTTTAATGATTCTAACAAGTAAATGCGAACTTTATTGCTTTTAATTTAAAGTTAACATTCGATTGTTTCGAAATAAGGTTCTTTATCAGTCGGACAGTAATAACGGGACGATTATTGGAGGCAAAATGTCTTCATTACAACTTCGTTGGTGGCGACTTTTAAACACTCAACTCGTTTTTTTTTAAACTTTGGACACAGATTATAAAATGAATAAGCTTTGGAGCTTTTAGATTGATTTTAGTGCACACTTTTTCCTGAATACAGGCTCCATCCTAATATGATGACACTTTTTTAAGGCGATGATCAGACCGTCAAACTGAACAACTAACTCTATGGCACCAACAATGTAAAAGACAAATAAAAGATTTTTAATTTATAATTTTATTTTAATTTGAAATCGAAATCGTGAAAAAAATCATCTCTTCCATACAAAAATGCAAACCTACTCGATCCAAATGTATGGGATAGCTGAATTTTTTTTTCGCGATTTCGATGTTGATCCCATAGAGAAAGTTGTTCAGTTTGATGGTCTGATCAACCCCTGAAAAAAGTGTCAGCATATTAAGAAAGATCCTGTATAATTATAATAAGGTCTAACCAAATTAGGTGAAACTATTTTAAGGGGATGATCAGACCATCAAACTGAACAACTTTCTCCATGGGACCAATATCGAAATCGCGAAAAAAAAATCTGCTGTCCCATACATATTGGTTGAGTAGGTTTTTATGGAACAGCTGATTTTTTTTTCGCGATTTCAATATTGGTCCCATAGAGAAAGTTGTTCAGTGATTTCCCTTTAAAATAGTTTCACCTAATTTTGTTAGACCTTATATATATGTTTTTTATTTAATCAGAGAGGGTGTATGGGCATTAGTCCACCACGCGTGCACAATGCGGATTGGTAGACTTCACATACACATCAGAATTTCTTCTTCAGCGTATGCAGGTTTCCTCACGATGTTTTCCTTCACCGTTTGAGAGCAGACGGTATGATTGGCATACAAAATTCTTGCATGAGTGCGGATTTGAACCCAAGCCCTCACGACGAAGGGCCCAACCTCTCTGCAAAGCGCGAAGGAAACCAAAAGAAATTGGTAGAGCTTTTCATGTGTGGAAACAAATACATTGTTTTCCGTTTTGTTTAATTCTTTTTTAGAAATTATTGTCACGAATTGTTTTTGTGAATAAATACTTCAAGAGCGTAGGTCAAATCCGCACGAGCGATATGCTTATGTAAGATGATTTTTTTTTCGCGATTTCGAAGATGGCTCTATAGTAAAAGTTGTCCAGTTTCATGGATAGAGTATGTGGTTTAAAAATTAATGATACTTAACAAATTAAAGATTGAAAAATTTGTCTCGGACGGGACTTGAACCCGCACTTTTCTAAACCGGGGAACCGCGTTATCCAATTTCGCCACCGAGCCCACTATCCAGAGAACGAAATTTTTAATCTGTTGCGTCTTAAGGGGAGAGGTTATTACAAACTGACCAACCCGCAAGTCCAGCATTACAACTGGAATTCATACGATATAGATGACACACCCTGTTCCAATTTCAAATTTTTCAATCTTTAATTTGATTCGAAATAGCACAACATGGCTGTAACATGTTTAAAAATCAATAATATTTAATGATACTTTTCCTATCATCCTGTATAGGGTCCTTCTTTATATGCTGACTGTTTTTTAAGGGGATGCATATTAGGTTGGACCCTATATAAAGTATACCTTATCGTTAGTAGCACCTGAGTACATATTATGTAGACTCTACATCCATCGCTCTACAAATGTAGAGCAATTTATCCGCAAAAATCTTTCTTCAGTATAAAATCTCTAAGTCCGTACATCCAATCGACATTATATTAAAATTAAAACCATAACCACGTAGGTAGGTATAGTTTCCAATTATAAAAGGCCGCTCTACACGCGAGATAAAATCTCGCGATGACGTCATCGCCATAATGTCTTAATTAGTCGCCCGATGTCCGTGGGTGGTCTGTGACGTCATACGACATCGAGAACACTGGAAATGGATAGGTTTCACTTGTGTAAAATTTTATATAAACGCACGACCGAACGTAATCCGCTTTACGTCAGAAACTACGAGGGTAGAACTGTGCCCTGCAGTGGGACGTGGAACTGTGCGCTGAGTACGAAACCTAGTGTCGCATTACCATGCGATAGAAAGTATTTTGTTAGCTTGAATGTGCTCATTATCCATTGCGGTATCAGAACTCAACGTTCGAATAATCTTTAGTACTACGCAAGCATTGTAAACTATTTACACATAATATCTCGACTGGCTTTCAGTCTTATAATACATTGAATAATAACTGTCGCGAGCAATGTGTTCCGTTTTTGCGCATATTGCTGTGACTCTGGCCCCGCCCCCCCCCCCCCCCCCCCTCTTTTCACATCTCCTTTTAGTTTTTGTGATCTGTGTATACAACGTATTAATGAATAAGCGCAAAATCTCATTCACCCCTAATTTCAACTACTTCTAGATTTAATGATGATGTTTTTTGAATGTTGTGTATACCTTTAATTATATGTATGTATAGAGTCTAGATTTATATGGAAATTTTTACTGAAGTGCGAAATACGTTAAGGTGGTTTCAGTCTATACAAAAGTTTGACGCACAATACGCGTAGACGGAATAAATAAAAGTAATATTTTATATATGGAAAAATAGTTTAAAAAATCTAGTTGCCACGTCACAAATAACATTTGCAATTTATAAAATAATTACGAAGATATAAAGCTTTTCAAATGTTGTATAAAAAATTTCATAGCTTTATATCTTCGTAATAATCTAAACTATTATAAAACTATAGCAGAAAGTTTGTCTGTACATTGAAGATATTAACGTCGTCGACGTCGTACTCGGTAAAAAAAAAGTTACGATATGGTTTTTAGGTGTTTTCACCAATTTTTGGATTTTTTGTCTGTCTGTTTGTTTGTTTGTGTTTTTGTATGGGTGTTTGTTTGTGTGTTTTTTTGTTTGAACGAGTATCACGCAAAAACTACTAAAATGATTTTGATGAAACTTTTGTTTGATAGCTTACTTACGGACTTAAAATCTGGTATATAATTTGTGCGGACAAAGTCGCGGGTTAACGCTCGTATTTTATATGATTGGAAAAATAGTTTAAAAAATCTAGTTGCCACGTCACAAATAACATTTGCAATTTATGATATAATTACGAAGATATAAAGCTTTTAAAATTTTGTATGAAAAATTTCAAAGCTGTATATCTTCGTAATTATTTTATAAATTGCAAATGTTATTTGTGACGCGGCATCTAGATATTCTAAACGATTTTTCCATATATTCAAAGTTACTTATATTAATACCGTCTATTCGTATTGTGCGTCAAAGTTTTGTATAAAATTGACCCCTCTGCAACCACCTTAAGCTGTTAGTGTACCTATTAAATAAATACATCCCAACTGATTTATAACAAAATAATTAGATTGAAACAATAATTTCATTATTTCGATAATTAAAATTTAAAGTTATTCGCATTTTAAGTTTTGAGGCAAAAATGATTTGTTATCATTTCAGCAATGAATGAAAGCGCTAACATATTCATGGATAGATTTTGAGAATCTTATTTTGGTAGTAGGGTGGGTTGACATCGGGTTCAGTAAATTTAAAATTTTACAAACTATTTTTGATTTAAAAAAAATTACCTATGTTGAAACTATGCTAATTTGATTCTGCTCTCGATTCTAAGGCCCGTATTAAAGAACGAAACTCAACTCATGATCTCTACTTGAAACTAGTTTTAAGTAGGGACACGGTATCGAATTGAAAGTATCGATACTGTACTCATGAGTAGTATCGAAAAAAAAGAATCGTACTCACAAAAGTATCGATACTTCAAGTATCGAGTACTTTTCTTAGGGCTTAGGGCCTAATGCGCATACGGTAGGGTAGGGTCGGCAGGCAGGACGTCAATGCCAGTCAGAAGGTAAGTAACGTCAGATTAGCAACTTAAAAAAACAAATGGTACATACATTTAATACAATAATAAAAAAATAAATTCACAAATTAAAAAGTTTTAAAAAATATTAAATTATTTGTTAATTTATTTTATTACTTTAGGCACACATTAAAGTTCCCAGTCCTCCTCCGTACCACAGAATAAATACTAGTCCGTACCCAATAGTGGACCAATCACTCACTCGTTCGGAACGAACGATTTCGATTCGAACTTCATGTAGAATAGGTAGGTAATGTTTTTGAAGTTTCAGCACGATTGAACTACATGGCGTTGCCATAAACATGAGCCGTAACCGTAAGGCCAAGTTTTAAGTCGGTAATTTTTAAGATTTATTCAATACGATACCTGTCGAAAAGTACTCATTGAGTAAAAGTATCGAATAAAAAGTATCGAGTACAAAAGTATCGGTATCGAACGGAAACGTACTCGATACCACAAAGTATCGATACTTTTTTCGTGTCCCTAGTTTTAAATCTATTTTTGATTTTAGAACATTGCTTGATTGCAATTTATACTCAGATGAGTACACACGAATTTTAAAACAATGCTTGAGTTTCGTTCAATAATACGGGTCTAAACAAACTACTTTCTAGTTTTGCGTTAATTCATTTTAACACGTTGTATAGGGTCCTTCTTAATATGCTGACACTTTTTTAAGGGGATGATCAGACCGTCAAACTGAACAACATTCTCTAGGGATCGAGTCGAGTGGGATTGCAATTTTGTATGATCTCATAGTTTATAAGTTAACACCTCATTGTAAATTATGGAATGCAATAAATATATTGAGTATTGAAACAATTTTTGGGTTAAGTAGCCATAGACGAGTTTTTTTGGCTTTATAAGTCATGATTTCGATCTACGCTCACTATGGGAGCAAAAAAATAATCAGCTGTTGCATACATTTGAGTCGAGTAGGCATTGCAGTTTAGTATGAAACGGCTGATTATTTTTTTGCTCCGATCAGTTTGCTCCCATAGTGAAAGTTGTTCAGTTTGATTGGTAGTCTCTTAGTTTAAGAAGATGGTAATTATATCAATTTCACCCTGTATAGGTACTATAGTGAAAGTTGTTCAGTTTGATGGTCTAATCTAAACTAAAACACCCTCTAAAATATGCTTCTAACGCATTTAATTTTACCCCTGCATAATATGGTGTGGGATCCATACCATTGTGAAAATTAATGAGGCATCATTTTATTTTTGTGATTTGCACCTATTTTTAATGCAAGTGTTCCTTTTTACAGCTTATTATATGAAATTGGTCTGATTGATTTCATTTCTTTGTGTACTTTGAGTTAATTATTTTGTATGATGTATCTAATGTGTTGTTTTCTCTTTTGTTATAGGAAGAAGTAAGTACGGGTCCCGCTCACGGCAGTCAAGTGAGAAAATTCCATTTATTTCTTTCTTCTTTTTTTCTCTTTTTTTTTATCAAAATTAAAAAAAAAGTTTTTGGCAAATGGCAGCCTGATACAGCGCTTTCGCGCCTTAGCCCTCTTTCTGTTTATGCGCAAACGAACGAGATAAAAAAGGCGTGATATAGCTTTTTTTTTTATTTTAAATTGGTTGCTTCACCTTTATGTGAATGTTCTGTTGACAGTAAAGAGTTCGAACAGACCGCTCATCATATTCTTTGGGAGTGTGAGCTCTGGTACGCCGAGCGCCAGACCACGCTTGACTCAATAAAATCGTTTTCTGGTGTACATGGATCTTGTTGCTACTAGGGATAATGGGATAATAGGATCCGTGCGTTCAGATGTTTTTGCCATACTTATTACTGGATAGTTTCAGTACAATGTTAGGTTCCTATTGTTTTATTTTGTATTTTTGGTGCTTTTGCGGTAGTGTCTTTAACACTGCCATAAATGATCTCTTGAATTGGCTCTCTAATAGCCATGCTTTTTCCTTCTTATTGCTGTCTCCCGTTTGAAATGGAGGGAAGTCGGATATTTCGTTTTCCTACTCCTCCTATCTTCTTTGATTAATTCATTGCGGGTTCCAAGACAGATTAGAGTCATCCCCCGGGTTCGCTGGACTTCATTGTTGTGAATGGTCGCCGCTGTTGATCCTGGCTTACAGGAGTTACAGCGGTGGGAATGTGTGGTGGGCCTATGCCCGATAAAAAAAAATATATAGCTTTATGACGCGCAGTATACTACGGCTTCTGAGGCCGTAGAATGGAGACGTGATACAGCGCTGTCGCGCCTTGCTTTCTTTCTATTTATATGATTATTATTATTCCGTTCCTCGTCTGGTTGGTCCTAAAATCTTCCGAAAGATCTGATTTTCCCTACAAAACTTTCTCCATATACCGTAACAAATAAAAAAAATGTCATTTCATTTTTAAACTTTGGGACTCGGGTAACCGTTCCTAAATACAGATAAAACATCAATTTTACACCTCTAATGGACACCATTCACAAGGTTGAAAAAAAAAATTGTCACCGAACACTTTCTTTTTTTATTAAAAAAAAAGTTACGGTCCTTCTGTCAGATTATACGTCATATCATGGTTTGGTAAGAAACTGAGTTAACAAAAAACCTGGAGTGTCATTCTTGTAACTTTTAAAATTTTTGATTTTTTTTCAAAAAACAATTCCAAAGGAAAATACTTTTTATAAAATAACGGGCGTTGACCCGCAATTTTGTCCGCACAAATTATATACCAGATTTTAAGTCAGATCATTAGCTATCAAACAAAAAAAGTTTCATCAAAATCGGTTCAGTAGTTTTTGCGTGATGCTCGTTCAAACAAACCAACACACAAACAAACAAACAGACAGACAAAAAATCCAAAAATTGGTGATATGGAATCAGGGACCTAAAAACCATATAGTAACTTTTTTTTTGTTAATATCTTTAATGTACAGACAAACTTTCTGCTTCAGTTTTATAATAGTTTAGATGCTGTAACGCGACTCCATTTTAACGTTAAAAATGATGTCAAATCTATTTTTCGATATTCTGTCAAATTTTCACATTAAAAAAAAAGACCGGCCTAGTGCGAGCAAAAAAATGGCAAAAAAATGGCAAAAAATCACATTTGTTGTATGGGATCCCCCTTAAATACTCATTTTATTCTGTTTTTTAGTATTTGTTGTTATTGCGGCAACAGAAATACATCATCTGTGAAAATGTCAACTGTCTAACTACCACAGTTCATGAGATACAGCCTGGTGACAAACAGACAGACGGCGGAGTCTTATAGTAATAGGGTCCCGTTTTACCCTTTGGGTACGGAACCCTAAAAACAATAAACAGTGCAACAGCGAAAGAATTAGAAAGATGAAAGAACCAATTTTGATGAAATTTAACAGTACGCACGGCGACACGTCAAGCTATACAAAACCAACATAAGCTGGCCGCGCGACGTTATACGTTATGCAACCTACGCGCGTCCATGTTAGTTTTGTATAGCTTGATGTGTCACCGTGTATGTGAAACCAATTTTGATGAAATTTTACAGTATAATAATGTAGGTTAGAGATAGCTTGAACCCTGAGGAAGGACGTGGGCATACAAATTTCCATGCATTTTCACTAGAACAAGTATGATGTACTGTACCTACTTTTGCTATCGATGTTATGACTGATGTTTCTGCATTGGGACAAACCTAATATCAGGTTTATCAATGCTTTTAGTTCATAAGATGTTTGTTTATGTGTTTGAGAAAATAAATATTAAAAAAAAATGTACTACAAAATGGGTACCGATGCAATGGTAGGAAATAAAAGTAACGGGAATTAACATTGCCACAATTATGAAAGGTACCAAAACGTTAAAAACTAAATCCTAAAGTCCGCCACATACATACGGAATTGCGATCCGGAATCCTGATTCAGGATTCAGTGTTGTCAACTATGATTGCAAAAAATTACAGAGTGCTGTTTATAAAATATCTAAAATCAAAATGAATGAAATGCCAAATTAATGACAATTGTATTTATTGAAACGAAACAAACAATTTCTATACATGATAATTACTATCATGTGATGAGGGCATGTCGTTACGAATGTTACGATGATGGTTTGTAAATTGTATTCTAATATTAATGCAACTATATCAAAAGACTATCGATAGTTTTAACATTAGACATAATCTGCATACAAAATGGCATGAACCATTATCACACAAGCGGTTTTTGAGCGTAGGCGACGATTTCGCAACGACGTGGCAACTGCACCGTCACGATACGGTATCGTTCCATCAACGCCTACGCTCAAAAATCACTTTTAAATATGCCACCTAAGACATCAAAAAATCACTAGATCTAGTGAAAAAGTCTCTGAAAGCGGCAATACTCCATACGGAATCTAATTCCGATTCAGGTTTATTCCGGATGTGTGCCACACACTAAAAGTAAATTGCTGACGTCAAAATCACTACTAGGTCAAATTATGATGCAAAATTTACTTTAACAAAGTTTCATCATGGTTTCATCTCAGCTCGCGCTCACACTGACACACACAGACACACACACACACACACACACGCACGCACGCACGCACGCACACACGCACGCACGCACACACGCACACACACGCACCCCAACACACCCCCACATATATACATACACGCACACACGCGCTCACACCGACACGTTTCTTATAATATGTAGTTTGTAAATTCTAGTATATTTCTTATAAATAAATAAAATAATAGATATGGAAGAGCGGATCCTTCTGGCACAGGTATTTTTCGGATACTTACCAGAAGAACCCAATTACTGATATGTTTATGTAACAAAGTTTAAGAAATATACATTTTTTATTTTCATTTCATTTTCATCTAACTACAGAATAGCCCTCCACTCGGACCTCCGTCAAAGTTTCCAATCGGTTCACGGTTTGATGAACCGTTTATACGTTAGTTAGTCATTTTGTTTTTAATCTAGAGTTTTTGTTAACTAGTTACCTACCATTTTATCTATCTATACATATTAAAAAAACATTATAAAAAACTGTAACAGCAGTGTGTCTGTACATTGAAGATATTAACAGAAAAAAATTACGATTTGGTTTTAAGGTGTCCCTGATTCCATATCACCAATTTTTGTATTTTTCGTCTGTATGTTTGTTTGTTTGTGTGTTTGTTTGATCGAACATCACGCAAAAACTTTTTTATAAAACTTTTTTTGTTTGATAGCTTATGTTCTGACTTAAAATCTGGTATATAATTTGTGCGAACGAAGTCGCGGTTTAACACTTGAAATTTTCAAGCGTTCACTTCAAGCCTTTATAAAGGCTTGACAATTTGAAAATATATTTTATATTGAATAAATTTTCAACTTCCAGCCTAAGATTTTATTGTCTATACCAATGTCAAATTGACAAATTCACAAAATGGCTACCTATCTTGCGTAATGTGCGGGTTATTTGTAGTTTTCGTTCAATTTCGTGACGATTTAGAGATGTTCTGGAGTTTCTGTTGTTCTCTTACCAATGTTTAGATTACAGGAATAGTAAGGATACTGGAATTTCACTCGATCGGTGCGGGATTGAACGAAAACTAGCATTCAAAACAATAATATCCATCGGTATGAGTAGATATAAGCATCTATGTCGGTGAAACATAGATGGCGCTAGCTAACCTTCAATTTGACATAAGGTGGATGCATAATGTTGCCACGAGTGGGTTCTCTTTTCTAATATACTTATATTACTCTTTCAGTTGGTTAAGTTTTATTCCTTGCAGCATAACTAAATAATGTAGACATATTTTTTTATATTCGGGAAATTTTCACCTGGTATTGTAACTAAAACATTTATTGTGTTTGCATGATATTAATTTCGATGATTTTTGCTTTAAGTATTTTTATTGCACTGCATTAGGATCCGTCTTATTTTTTTCAATTAGAGACTTGAACACAGCAATTAAAAAAATGTATTTTAAAATCAAAATTACAAAGGCCTACAAGAATCGCATAGTACCTACAGTAGGTACCTAATCTAATTGTACAAAATAATTAGACAACTGAACCATTAGGATGTAAGTTGTGAATGACTTTGACGTACCTAACTCTAATATAAGGTACCGTCAAAATAGGGGAGCAGACTACATAAAATACAGGGTGTAAGTGACAGCCTAGCAAATACTGAAACGGTGAATCAGCTGTCCCATACGTTTGAGTCGGGTAGGTACAGCAATTTTGTATGTGACAGCTGATTTTTTTCGCGTCTCCTGAGGTAGGCTCCATAGTGAAAGTTGTTCAGTTTGATGGTCTGAATTCACAGTTTCAGTATTTGCTAGGCTGTCACTTACACCCTGTATATTTTAGTTTTATCTTCTTAGTAAAAAAAAACATTTGAAAATAACGCTATACTCACATTTTTAGTTTTTTTTTTAGCTAGAATACTATTTTTAATAACATAATGAACTATTAAAAGTAATTAAATATGGGTGGGTATTTAGTACAATTTGTAATACATCCCGCGCATTTTGTAGTATGAATCAAATTAAACATTGAAAAATTTGTCTCGGGCGGGACTTGAACCCGCACTCTTCCAAACCGGGGAACTGCGTTATCCAATTTCGCAACCGAGCCCACTACCCAGAGAACGAGTCCCCTTAAGATGCAACAGATTGAAAATTTCGTTCTCTGGGTAGTGGGCTCGGTGGCGAAATTGGATAGCGCAGTTCCCCGGTTTGGAAGAGTGCGGGTTCAAGTCCCGCCCGAGACAAATTTTTCAATCTTAATTTGATTTGAAATAGCACAACTGGCTGTAACATGTTTAAAAATCAATAATACTTACTACTATTTTTGAAAAGTCTCTAATTGAAAAAAGCATAATTCATTTTTTTTCACAGATCATAATGGGACTTTCAATCATTATCGCCATGGGAACCCGTCAGGCGGTCGGTGAAATATTTTGACCAATTTTAAATTTCGAATACTTTGTGTTCGAATTGGACACAAATTGAATTGGTTAAGATATTGCATCGTCCGCTTGATTCGGGAATATCTACGAGGAGTTTGTGTCTACTGTGTTTGTGTCTTCTCTATTTGTGTCTTTTCCGTTTGTGTTTTGTGTATTTTTGTGTTTTAGCTGTTTTGTTACTGTGTGTTTTTATTGGGATATTCAGCTTATTTCATAACTTAATGATGGCATAGAGAAGTTGGCAGTCTGAAATGTATGGATATTAAGTTAAAATTTCTTCATGAATTTTTTCTTTTTAGGCACTCTTTTGAAAGATCCATTGATAAGCTATTTTAAATGAATATTATATAATTCATACATTTTGAAACTGACATAACTAATTAGTTATACGGGGTGAAATGGTTAAGAAATTGCATTGTCCGCTTGATTCGGGAATATCTACGAATTCTACGAGGAGTTTGTGTCTGCTGTGTTTATGTCTTTTCTGTTTGTGTTTGCTTTATTTGTGTTTTAACTGTCTTGTTAATGTGTGTTTTTATTGGAATAGTGTATCAGCTTGTTTCATAACGTTATGTTAGCATAGATATGTTGGCAGTCTGAAATGTATGGAATATTTTGTTTAATTTAAAATAACAATTTCTTCAAGAATGGTTGTCTCTTGAAAAACTATTTCAATGGATGCTAGCTATTGATGAGCTATATTAAATGAATATAAATAATTCATACATTTTGAAACTGGCGTATTACCTTATACGTATAAAGGGTGTAGGTAAAGACCATTGCATTATTTAAAAAAAAAAAAGGGCGTGATTGTACTCATGATATTGAACAACTCAACTCAACAAGGAATATTAATTACTTCCCTCACTAAAGGCAATCATGAAGAATAGACATCTATTTTTGCGATTTTCCTCTAGGTTCCTTGTAGAAAGTTGTTCAGTATCCTTATTATAATCACCCTTAAAAGTAGTTCAACTGTATACACCCACACCCTGAGATTGCATATAGTGTTAGATATTGTTAATGTTGCAAGGAATTAAAAATCACTATCATGAAATTACCATAACATACATGAACCATTACCATACAAATACACGAAATTACCATTTTTTTCATGATATTAAAGAAAAGTGGAGTTCTTTCGTTTCGTTCTACAAAAAACAAAAGATTATTACCGCACTAGTTCCAACATATTTCAGATGATCTCGCTTTATTTAGGTATATTAGTGTTAGATTTGTTTACCTATGATTTCTTTTCCGCAGATAGTAAAATATGTAGTATGCAGGGTGTTTCGTTATTAGATTGGACCATCAAACTTAACAACTTTATCTATTGGAATAACATCGAAAACACGAAAATTCGATTGCATTCAGTTTTAAAAAAATTTAGCTTCTATACTACTTTATTTATTCTATTCTATTTTTATTTAATGGCGTCCGATGCGTTATCACAATTGTGCCAATGTCCCGTTATGTGGAGAGTACACGTAGGAAAATGATTAGTAGCATTTCTGCCAATGTCAAGTAGTTTATTATAATCTCAAGTTAACGTTTTATAGTTAAAACACAAAAGAGTTTACAAAATGGCGGAGCCACATGCAAACCTAACAGATGCCAATACGCACGCGTCTGACCTCCCCCAGACTTTCAGCGCGACTCCTACTTTATTTAAGAAAGCTCACGAGGTGATCGACAAACTTAAAATAAATAAAAACGAGGTTAAATTTTTTAAATCTAAATAGCAATCGCGTAGGTGGTCTCAAAGACATAAAAACAAAACATTGTTTTATGTAGCCTCATCTATAAGCAAAGGTCACAAACAAAGCATTTACAGGTCTAGAGCTTAACTGGGTAGGTGTCATAGGTAGCAGAGCGATGCAGGAGGGGGTGAAAAATAAGACGTTACAACACTTTCGCGCTAACAGTCGACAGACATCATTTTTCACCCCCTCCCGCACTGCTCCACTACCTTAGAAAGCTACTCAGTTAAGAGCTAGACTTGTAGTCTAAGAATGTTAGAGGTGCTTCAAAAAGAACTGTTTTTGTGCAGGTCCTCGAACCCGAAGACCTAAGAAGCCGCCTGGAGAGGCACCAGGCCCTACAGATGAGAAGAGACCTCGGACTGCATTTTCTGGACCACAGCTTGCAAGATTAAAGGTATTATCCAATTTTATATTAAACCGTTTGCACTAAACTTAAGCGCATCTTAACCTGATGCAAAAATTACGTACGACACGCATAATAAGAAAGTGCATTTCACCATCCTTAAGACACTCATAAACACGGTAAATGATACCAAAAATAAGGGATAATTAGACTTAAGAATTACTTAACAAAGATTCACCTAGCATAAGGATTATAAGTTAAGCCTTGTGAATGCTACGTAATGTCATCTTGTCCCAAACACCGTAGTGTCTCAAGACAAAAGTCTTTGACTAGTGTGTACTGCCAGTGGTATACAGAACTGAGACGTGGTCGCTCACTCAAGGCCTCATAAAATGGCTGAAAATATAAAATGAAATGGAGAGCTCGGACTTTCCCTGCAAGATCGAATTAGACATGAAGAGATCTGTAGAAGAACCAAGGTAGTCAACATTACCCGAAGAATTGCTAAACTAAAGTGGCAATGCGCGGGGCACATTGCTCGCAGAAGCCGATGTGCTCGAGTGGCGGTGGGAGCCCGCTGGATGAAGGCAGCGCCATACCAGTCATTTTAGCGATCTTTGGGGGAGGCCTATGACCAGCAGTGGACGTCTTTCGATTGAGAAGATGATGAAGCCGTGTGAGCTTAGCGTAGCTTGGATGGACCACCCCATTTTTTCCTTGGGTGTCGCGTCGTTCGTACTAAGGGCTAAGGTTTCTTATGCTGTATTTTTGTGGGCAAAAGAGTATTCCACCTACCATCACGTGACTCGCATACCATCTTGAAATCAGCATACATTGAAGTATACAAGTTTCTTCACGATTTACTTTTACAATATTTATAGTAGGTACTTGACTTGAGCGGGTTAAAAATTCCAATTCCAATACAAAGTCCATAGTTTACCTACCTTGTACTGTGTACACAAGTCTACAAAAATTAACCTCTAATCATTTCTTCCCTAGCACGAGTTCGCCGAAAACCGATACCTGACCGAACGAAGAAGACAGGCCCTAGCCGCAGAACTCGGCCTAGCTGAAGCCCAAATCAAGATCTGGTTCCAGAACAAACGAGCCAAGATCAAGAAGGCGTCTGGACAGCGAAACCCTCTAGCCCTCCAGCTGATGGCCCAGGGTCTATACAACCACAGCACGGTGCCATTGACGAGAGAGGAGGAAGAGCTCGAGATGAAGGCGAGGGAGAGAGAGCAGCAGAATCGACAGTGAGAATGTGAAATGTGTTAATCCTGACTGTGGAATTTGAACTTTAGAGAAAAGTGAAAAGTGAGGTTTTCGAAGTGCTATCAAATAGGTGACCTTAGACTGTTCATGCCTATATCTTAAAAAATCTGTATAATAAAAGTCATCAATAAACCAGAAAGATAGTAAAAATTTCAAAATGTTTATGAAAGACATCCGTTTAGGTTTTTTATGTTGGTACAGGTGGCCAGCACCATGAAGTGTTTGAGCTTAAACATGTTTAAATATGAAGCTGTCACTGTCATCAGTATGAGCAGTGTGAGGGACAGAACTTTCACTAAATTAATCATTTTTAAGCCTAACTTAACTACCTACTTTGATGTCTTATATGAACTGTATTTTTCACAACTATTTTTGGAGACATCTCAAATTCTCAATTACGACAATGTTGACTTTTGGTAGATAAAAGTTCAGAAAATGTATAGATAAAGTTTAGAATGCGATATCAGTTGTTTGGAGTGTCTGTTTATCAGAATACGTGTGTATGTTTGTAAATAGATATATACATATGTGTCAATCCGCATTGAAGGGATCCAATGGCGCTCGTTGCTTACGATTTTTGGCTTCTCTGTAAGATAATATACCCACACCACTATTTTTAATGTCGGTAACAGATATTTTTAAGAGTGTATTCAGATAATAAAAACTAAACAACTTTTCCAATTTGGTCGAAAAAAGAAAAAACCGATCAGTAGATAGACACTTTTGTATGAGTGGTCCAGAAAATTTTCTCTTTTTTCGACCTATGTACCTTAGGAAAAGTAGTTCAGTTTCATTATTTGGATACACACTTAATTTTTTTCTAAAATATCTAAAAAATTATGGTACAGAGAAGCGACGATATAATTTTAATATGTTAGATTTGAATTATAGACACATTATGTAGCTCAAGTACGAATTTTAATGACAATGCGCTATTAAGTTCGTATTTGAGACACTGTTTGTTATTTAAATATTTATTTCACCTAACATTTTGCGTCCATTGAATTTGTCTTGATAACTGTTTGAAAATTTTAATAAAACTACATTTGCAATAAATCATATACCAATCAGATGTTCTTCTGTCTAACATAGTTACAAAAATAAATAATAAAAATTCATTCTACGAGGCATTTCTCAAATCTTGCCAATATTATAAATAACGAAATAGGTCCGATAATAAACACTGTAAATAATTTTTATTTAATTAAATAAATAACAATAGTTCAACTAATTAGTCGAATTTGTTTCCCACTCGATTTGTATTTTGTATAAAAAATTAATAAATAAAAAAACTGTAGTGTAAATAAAAGATTTAGTTAAAAAATAGTTTTTAGTTAACAAATTAGCTAAGTTATTTATTGTGCAATGTAGCAGTATTAGTAGAAGTGTAAAGATTGATAACAGTGTGAAGAAATAGATGAGACACAAAAACGAGAAAGACACAAAACATGTGAGACACAAACTGTGTGTTTTCTGTATTTTCGTGTTGTTATCAATTTGTATTCGTAAAACTAGCGTTTATTATTAGAAAGATCCTTATTAAAAGAAGTTGATAAATTATTTTTGTATATTTTTATTACCTAACTACTATTAAGAAAAAGATTTAGGGTGAAGCTAGAGGAGAGTCATTGAAAAAAAAAAGTTAAAGTTGTGAGTCGCGTATTTTGAGTCCGTTTCATATAAAATCCGGGAATGCATTGTCTATGACCTCAGCCTTTATATGAAACGGACTCAAAATACGCGACTCACAACTCACAAAATTACGCTCGTTTGGCTTCACCCTTAGGGCAATCCTCAGACAAAAATTAAGCATGGAGCTTACAATTTTATTAAGGGGATGATCAGACCATTAAGTATAATGCTCAGTAGAACTACCTTCTCTAGGGCAGGAGTTCCCAACAAGTGGGGCGCGCCCCCCTTGGGGGGCGTAGTGATATCGTAGGGGGTACATTTGAGTCGAGAAGGCATTGCAGCTTAGTATGGAACAGAGCTGATTATTTTTTTGCTCCGATCGGTTTGCTCTAATAGTAAAAGTGGTTCAGTTAGATGAGTAGACTCTTAGTTTAAAAGGATGCTAATGATATCAATTTCACCCTGTATAATGCTCAATAGTACTACTTTCTCTAGGGCAGGACTTCCCAACTAGTGGGGCGCGCCCCCTTTGGGGGGCACAATACGTTTGCATTTTGAAAAAAAAAAACCAGTTAACGACGTAAATTCCACTCATTAATTCCTTTTATTAATTAACTCATTCATTCAGTTACTTATTCACTCATTCGTTTATTGTTACTGACATGTTCAGGCTCAGCAGGTCGCAGATAGCACCTTTCCACCCGCGCTTGTCGTTAAAATTTCGATAGTGGGGGGCCTGCTAATATTACTTAATATACCAGGGGAGGCGTGACGCAAAAAAGGTTGGGAAACCCTGCTCTAGGGTATACAGGGTGTTAGCGTAAACAGTTGCACTACTCTTTAAGGGGTGATTGTACCCATGGTACTAAACTTTCCCTCAAATGGTCTGATGTTGTAAAGAAGGAAATGGTCAGCTGTGAGCTCTCCATCGACATCGTCGTAGATCAGGATAGAGCGAAGTGGAAGAAACAGACTAGGAAAGCAGACCCCGCTACCCAGCGGGACAGCAGCTTGGAGCAGATGATGATGATGATTTAGGGCTACCTACCAAACAGATGAATAAAATTAAGGGCCAATGTCGAAAAATAATTGAAGCGAAATGGGCGTGTGATAGCTTATATTACTGCCTGATGCGAGAGAAAGAGATGGGCCGCGCCTGGAACGACACAAGCGTAAAACAAACTTTATTTAATTGTGATTGCACTATTTATGTAAGTTGAATTCTGCTCTTATCAAAATTTGTAAAATCATCATCATCATCATTGTCTTGCCCATTTCCCATTATTGTAAAATATATATGTATAATAATATGTCAGACATTTGTTGGCATCTTTTTGATCATTTTACCCCTCTTTGTTTTAAAGAAACCCTTTTTAAAAATTTGACTTTTATTCGCACAGACCGTAGCGCCATCTATCGATCACCTAGAAAACCAAAAGAAAAACGCTCATTATGTTACCTCATTCGTTAAACAAGAAAACAATAAAACCGAAATGGTGAACACGTGAAAGGAAATCTCCCATTGCCACTCAACGCAAGCTCATGGACATGTGCATTCTTCCAATTCTCGCCTATGGTGCCCAAACGTGGTCTTTGACAAAAGATCAGAGATCAAGCCTCAAGGTTTGTCAAAGGGCTATGGAGCGCAGCATACTTGGCTTGAAACTGATCGACAGGGTCAGAAATGAGATCATTCGCTCCAGAACCCAAGTGACAGACGTCGCCACCACCGCTGCCAATCTAAAGTGCGATTGGGCTGGACATGTCTGCCGCATGCCAGACGACCTGTGGGCCAAAACCACTACCAACTGGTGCAGCAAAAGCAAATCGGCGTCGAGGCAGACCAAGAAAAAGGTGGCGAGACGAAATCGATAGCTTCCTAAAGAACTGGCCTAACGAAGCGCAAAACCGGGACGCATGGAGAGATCGGAGGGAGGTCTTTGCCCAACAATGGGACAGCGACGGCTGATATAATAATATAATAAATGGTTCCGAAACATGCTTGAATGAACAGTTTTTGGGTATTACAATAAAATTGTTTCTTTTTATAGACTGAACAAAAAAAGTTAATTTGTGTCCCCCTAAACTGTTCCCCTCATGAAGTTAAAAATTCAAAATTAAACTCCTTACACGGGGATCGAACCAGCATTCCCGATTCGCTATGCCGCCGCAAAAATTCCAATAAAACTGTCCCCCTTGTCAGTAAAGTGTTTGTACCGAATTAAAGGGGTTGTTTTAAGACATTTTTGCATAAGAGGGGTAAAAAAGTTTTTTTTTAATTACTGCTCTGGTGTTTTGACTGACATGTCACAGTGACATGTCTTTAAGAATGTACATTTTTTATGAAGGGTCATCATAAGACCTGTCGTCATGTATTTAAGGCTCGGAGTTTTGGGCCGTTAAAGTGACGGGTGAAAATCGACTGCATGCAGCAGAGATGCGAATGTTGAGATGGATGTGTGGTGTTACTAGAATGGACAAGATTAGGAATGAGTATATTAGAGGAAGTTTGAAAGTTGCTCCTGTGAATGAAAAGCTTCGCGGTAATCGATTATCGTGGTATGGACATGTGATGAGAAGAGATGAGTTTCATATTACAAGACGAATGTTGAATATGAATGTGGATGGCTGCATGAAGAGAGGACGACCAAAGAAAAGATGGATGGATTGTGTGAAAGATGACATGTGTAAAAAGGGAGTGTGCGCAGAAATGACGGCCAGAAGAGATGAATGGAGGAGGACGACATATTGCGCCGACCCCAAGTGATGGGACTAGGGCAGGAAGAAGAAGATTTTTTATAAAGGGTGTAGACTTAAATGCATTACATACTTTCAGACTATCAAACTGAACAACTTTCACTACCTGTGGGACCAATATTGAAATAGCGAAAAATCTGCTTTTCCATAGAAAACGTCGATTTCGTTTTCGCGATTTCAATGATTGTCCTATTGTAAAAGTTATTCATAGTCTGAAGCACCCCCTAAAATGTGTAGCGCATTTAAGTTTACACCTTGTATATAAGGTCTAACAAAATTAGCTGAAACTATTTTAAGGGGATGATCAGACCATCAAACTGAACAACTTTCTCTATGGGACCAATATCAAAATTGTGAAAAAAAAATCTGCTGTCCCATACATTTGAGTCGAGTTATGATTTGCGGTTTTGTATGGGATAGCAGATTTTTTTTTGAACCTAAATAAACGGACGTTTCCCCTATACAAGCTGTTAAAGCGTGGTTGATCACCCTAGAAGGTGGATACATCATCAAACTGAACAACTTTCACTATGTGAGCATGACCAACAAAGGAATCCTGTAAACCCATCCAACCAAACATGTAAACCATCCTGTGTGTGCTGTTCCTTAAAAAGGACACTGGTCAAAAATTTATGGCCACTGATCCCAGAGCCCCCCACTATGGCACATGTAGGGACAGATAGAGGATACCCTGACGTACATGGTGTACAAACAACATTAAAGTATTTTCAAGAAAAAAAACAGTTTTTTGTAATTATTATGGGGTCGTTTTAGGAAGAAATCATTTTGGCATTATGGCCTGAAATGTGTAATCTGTTTCCACACTTCCTATGCCACTTTTTGGGGGCTCTTGGACCACTGCTGTCCACTTTTCTTTCAATGCTAGACGTGCCAGGCTTCAAATCTAATGTCTTGACATGAAGATTACTCTAGAACAGAGACTTTACCCTCTAAAATCGATTGGCGACAATAAAATAGCTCGAGAGTGAAAAAAAAACAGTTAATTTTGAAATGTCTCCGGGAAGCATGCCACGCGTGCCTCTGTTTTAACGTGGGGTTACATGAAAACATCTGAAATGCAATTCTCTAAGGCCCACTTGCGCCAAATGCTGGGTTAAATTGCGTAACCCCGTCTTTAGTAGCACCGATCTAAAGATTGAACGAGTGTTATCGAAGATTGTCTTGCGCCAATGAAAACTAGTTCATAGTTAACTAACTTGACAGTTCTCTATTTTTCGCTGGCAACCAACTGGCAACATCCTAAATGACCATAGAGTTTATGTAATCCGACAAAATATGAAAAGTGAATGATAAATGAACGTAATATATGCACGTGTCTTTCACACTGCATCTCTTTGTATTTGTCTATCTCATTTGTTTTATTTTGGCAATGACATTTCGTTTTCATCGTTCATTCATGTTATGAAAGAGCATGTAACACACTACGTTATGAGTCGGGACTTCCATACTAAAAACTGGTCGTGACCGATTATCCAAAATGTATGAAACGTGTGCAACCGTTCAAAGGAATTAAATGGCGCGGTGCACGTTTCATATAAATTTTTTTTGTTAGAGAGTTGCGCGAGCCTATAACAAAACTGTAAAAACAGCTGTTGCCTCAATTTTGACATTTAGCACGTAGTTTAGTGACTTAAACCTACCACATCGGCGGTTTAAATATAACACAAGTTAAGCCCCTAAAACAGGATGGTGCAAGACATAATTATAATTTAATTCCAAATTAGCATCAAATAAAATTATAAATAAAGAGACTTAAAACTAAACTAACCTAGGATGTGGTGCAGGTTCGGTCCTTGTGGGAGGGTACCCAGAACGCTGGCCGCATTTCCTCGCTGAATGGCTATGCTGATCCGTTGAGCGAGGAAAGTGCCAGCTCTTGGGTCCCCTGTCGAGTCTATCAGGCGCTTTGACAGGTCTTTAAAAAGCGCCTGCGCATTAGGTCCCCACGGCCCAAGAGTTTCGACACCAAAACCCATAAAATGGTATTGTGGGCCGATATCCCGGTACCAGTAGGCCTTTCGTTTTTCGGCCGCCTCCGCCGCTGCGCCAGCCCTTCGACTCGTGCCCTGTAAGTGAGACGGGGCCAGTGTGTCCACGCAGGTAGCGTCCCACACTAGCGCCCGACCCATCTTCCAGGGGACGAGAGACATCCCGTCTGGTCTCTTGCCATCGCTCCGTATGATGCCAGTCGGTTCGAGAATGGCAGGAACGTTGACTGTGGCAAGAGACCTACGTATGATGTCGTTAAGGGTGACATGGCGAGGGAATCTGCCGGCACTCTTTTGACACGAGAGTCCGTGGTGACCCAAGCGATCGACGGCCTCACCACAAGGACATTGGTGGCGGATGCAAATTTCTGCGCCGACTCGAAGCCCGATTGCCACGCGCAGGGTGTTGGAGTCCAGGTAGGTTCCTGTGTTGACCGAAGGATAGGCGTGTAGCCAATACCCGGACTCCTTTGTGGTCGATGCTAGGAGTCTGGCGCGGTCGTGGCCTTCTGTGTTGGTGACAAGTGTTTCAAAGGTGATTTTGCTAGTAATGTCGTCCCAGCTCCTCTGTATTTTCGGATCGGAAGGGAAATTTTGATTCGGGCCAGCAGTAACCCAGGCTTGTCTTGCCTCATCCAAACACGCGACCTCATAGTTCGAGGATACACCTAGGATATTTCCTATGAGGTCTGACGTGCTGTGGATGGAGGAAAGAAAGGCTGGCAGTGCGATGCTACTGGTGTTGCGCATCCCTATGCCGCCGTGTCTTATGGGAAGGGATGCCTGCGTCCAAGAACGATCACTGAACTGAATATTGAGAATTTTTTCCACTTGTGTTTTGAGCGTTTGATCTACAAAAAGGAGTAAACTTTGAAATTTCCATACAGGACAGCAGCGCAGTAGGTACGTAAATTTCGGAACCAAAAGACAGAATTTTAATAGAAAGATAGCCGAGTGTGTGTTAATTTTCAGTAACCGGTCAGAATTTTGATGAAATTTTGTAACTGAATTATTTATGAAGGGTTCTATGGCCTCGTCGAAAATTGGGGAGCCTAGGAGAGTCAGGTTGTTCTTTGAGAGAACTTTAATTTTGGGTGTCAAAACGTTAAACTTATCCACTATTTCGCTTCTGTTGGTTGCCGCGTCAGAGATATATAATTCACACTTGTCAAAATTTAAATCTAAACCGATGGAATGAAATTCGTTTGTTATAAGTGTGAGATCCGATAGAACCGTGTCCGTGTCTCCTCCTAGGGTCCCGTCGTCGAGATACCATAAATTAAATTTTGAGCGGAGAGACTGGATTATTGGATTGATGGCCAAACTGAATATTGCTGGCCCGAGGGGATCGCCTTGCTGACAACCGACAGCCGAAAGGATTTCATTGTTTTTATGCATTAATTTTGACGGATGGTAATAACATTGAGCCAAATAATTATAAATCTCTGGAGCTTTTGAATTTACCTCTCTAAGTAGGGTGTCCCGGTTGACCGAGTTGAAAGCATTTTTGACATCAATTTTGACCAACACCTCGTGGCTGTTGTCGCTTAGGAAGGTCCGGAGAGCGTGGATGGCAGCTTCGCACCCACCCTTTGTACCGAAACCGAGCTGGACCGGCTGGAATGTGGGTTGTAATTTTGAAACAATATGTTTCACACATATTTTGGATGTCAACCGCCTTAAGGTGGAACCAACCGCTATAGGCCTAACTCCACCGTCTTTTTTTGATAAGGCAATGAGGTTTGCTCCATAAAGTACGCTGGTTACCTCGGGGTTGACGTCGCCGGCCAGCATCTTGTTTACTAAAAGGGTAAGTGCTGCGGCCACCTGCTTTCCAGACTCCCCTGCGCTGAGCGACGTTAGATCTTTTAAATGTTGCGGGGAGATACCGTCTAGTCCTGCGGCTGATCCTGTCTGAAAAGATGCAATGGCAGACAGGATATCTTTAACGGAGGCGCGAAGACATGTCTGGGGAGGTGTTGGTGGGTCCAAGACGTGGGGTGTTACAGGGGCTGGGGGGTGTTTGTTCTGGAGGGCGATAAGAGTGTCAGGTGTATCAGGTGATAGGGTATCGGCCGAGAAGAGTAACCTCGCGGCGCCCTTGAGGTCTCCGTCACTCACCTTCTCCTCCACTTTTCTGAGGATGTTGAAATGATTTTGGGTAGGTTGGTTGGATGGCGTGGCATGAAGAGTGTTTGTGCAGTTGTTTTTTATTTTTTGAGTGAGAGATATGCGAGGATTTTCTGAATCGGCGTGCAGTGTGTTGTACGAGAATGATAAAAGATTTTGCCAGTCTTCGGTGGTGTTTGTATTTACGCATTTGCAAATTAATTTTGCGAGTAAGGTAGCGACGGTGATCCTAGCACCGCGAGGAATTCTTTTTACCACCGGAATGGAGTGTTTTAGTTGGCTGAGATGTTGATGGAAAAGAGGAGCATTATGTAGGGTGTTTGTACATGGTGGAGTGGGTGTTACGGAATGATTAGTTTTATGTATGCGGGACTGGTGTATATGGAGGCCTCGTTCGGTGGTAAATGACCTATTGCACTGAGAGCAGATGACCGGTGTCGCAATTCGGTTGGGAGATGGCATCCGCACACCCGTGTGATAACCTACACCGCAGAAAAACTATGTTTAAAACAAGGGAATCGAAAAATATACACTTATATAAAAAACAATGTCACTAAATCATCCTTTGGCACATAGACATAAACAAATGTTTGACGTGTGGAGTGACACACGGCGCAGGCCTGGCGCCGCCGTGGGGCGTCGGCCATGCGCAGTCCTTGTCGTTTATGAAAGAAAATGCGGCCAAAGAAATTGAACCTTCTTGTTCTTTTCTGAGGATAGTACGCTGGTAGCGCTAGTACTATAGGGAATCTTTTTCCTTTTGCTGCTAAACATAGGTATATCATAGAGCGTTGGTCATGAAAGGAGATCGAGCAACGCGTTTCCTTCCAGATATTCCTTATATATTATATTCCTTATTCGGAAATTCGCAAAGGGCAGTAGCTCAACAATAGTTCCGAGTTAATAACGATAACCCTGCTTGGCGCAAGCGGGCCTAAGCGTCACATCGCCGTTACAAACATCGATGAGCTCACAAATGGATCATCCTTCTTGCTTACATCAGATCGTCGAAGTTTTTATACTTTAAAAACACATGACATAACCTTAGCGAATCGAATACCGAATTGTCAGCTCGCCGATGTTTCAACGACGAATTTAAGGTTGTGACGATGTTTGCGCTTAGAAAATTGCATTGCTGTTTGCACTCGCGGCACAGTATTACATATAAACACAGAATAGACTGATAATATCAGGCACATAAAACATTCTAGAAAATGTCACAAGGTGGACCGACGACCAGGAGTGCGATTTTTTAAAGTCAAATCAGCAGGAGAAAGATGCGTATTTCCATACATTTTTAACTGCTGACTTCAACTTATGAAAAATCGCACTCCTGTTGAAGTCGGCGGTGCGGGAACCCGTTGGATGAGGGCAGCGCAGGACCGGTCGTTATGGCGATCCTTGGGGGATGCCTATGTCTGGCAGTGGACGTCCATCGGCTGATATAATGATGATGAGGCAATATCCCATCGAGTGTTAATCATACTGCTTATCCAAAGACTTTACTTAGAAGAATCCAAGGAGATCTAAGTCTTAATCATAATAATCATAATCATTTATTTCATAAAGATATTTTTACATGTCAAATGCACTCCTTAACTACTTATAATTATATTATTTATATTACAGTCCGGTTACATTCTAATAACATTAGGTACAAAGTTATAAAATTCATCAATGTCGTAGAAAGCACGATCTATAAGCCATGTTTTCAATTTACGTTCAAAGGTACAATTTTCTTTGCACTGTTTGATATCGTTGGGGAGTTTATTGTAAATTTTAGGGCCTATTATATATATGGATTTAGTCGATTTTTCTAGTCTACAATTTGTAACTAATTAAGTCCGATTTATTTCGAATTGAATACTTGTTAAACCCAGTTTTATCTGGAAATTTGTCTATATTTTTTCTCACAAATTTAGAAATGTCTAGTATGTACTGAGAGGTGAGTGTTAGAATTTCAGATGGTCTCTTCTAAGTGAACCACGTCGCTTTTACAATATCTCCCATGTAGACCTTCCCTTAACTTTGAGAAGGGACACCCCTAAAATTCTTTACTGAGACTGCCAATTGTAAAAGTGTAATACTATTTTTATTCTATCTGTTAAGAGGGTAGTCTACCCCTATTGCTTTATAGATATTGATTGGGTCTGTGGGAAGGAATCTCTTAATGATAAATATATATAAACTCCCGTCCTACTCTGATCGTTTAAAGCATTTCAAACTAAATAGTCTCAAAAACCGTAGACATTTCTTAGACAGCGTCTTTCTACATAAATTATTGAAGGGAAATGTAGATTGTTGTAAACTTCTTCAAGCCATTACATTTAATACACCTCACAGATTGCCACGCCAGCCCAAATACGTACTTTTTAAAGAAAAATTCTCAAAGACAAAGTTAGGCTATCATTGCACCCTAAATAGACTGCAAAGACAGTACAAAAAAAGCAAATGTAGATATTTTCGAAACAAGCATCAACAAATTTAAAAAGGATATTTTTTCTACCTACGACTAAAACTTTTGGCAATAACTAAATTAAATAAGTCAAATGTCATTTATTGTACTAATTAAACGCACAAATTAAAATAATACATCTACTTAATAAAGCATTATTGTCCATTTCCGCATTTTGAATGACGTGGCAGCCTATAATTAAGTTAGCACTTAGTCTATACGCCTACTGTGTAACATTGTAACATAGAAATGTATTGGTGTTTTACTTGTTGGTTGTCCTTTTTTTTTTTTTTTTAAATTCTTTTTTTTTTTTGGAGCTTTTAACCCTGAGGTTACGTCAGCCCCATCATGCCCTAACCCTTAAGACTCTACAAAATAAAACAATTTTACAATGAAATAAAAACCTAACACTACCAAACGAATATACAAACAAACACACATACAATAAATAAAATAAAATATAATAAAATAAACTCGCTTTTTTACTATTCTGTTGTAGAAAGAGAATGGTCTATCTATCTATCTATCTATAACGTCACGCCTCTTTCCCAGTGGGGTAGGCAGAGACCAGGGCGCGCCACTTACTACGATCCTTACATACTTCTTTTGCCTCATGCACATCCATACATCTCTTCATACATGCCCGTCGGTTTCGAGTACTCCGCACCTCCCCTTTTTGTAGGACGCAATTGATTTGATCAGCATACGTCCTCCGAGGGCGCCCTCTGCCGACGCTTTCACTCACATTAGCAACATATATCTCTTTCGTACATCTGCTATCACTCATCCTCTCCCCATGACCAAACCAACGACGCATACCTTTCTCTATTCTTGTCACTACATCTTCTTTTAATTTACATCTATCTCTTATTACACAATTTCTCACTCTATCTTTCAGCGTCACACCACACATACTTCGCAAGGAACGCATTTCAACAGCATTCATTTTACTTGCATGCTTCTTCTGCCATACCCAGCACTCACTGCCATACATAAGTGTAGGCACCAACACACCATTGTGTATAGCAATCCGCCTTTTTGGACACTGAGACAAAGAGAATGGTCTAATGTAAAAATGGGATGTTTCTTACTTTCTCTTCTTCTTTCGAGTCGATGGCATATACTTTGAATTTTATATGATGGAGTGGTTACCACTGCCAAACCAGATGTACTGGTTTTGAATCCCAGGGCGGTCATGGATTTTGCAACATAATTTTAATGTCATCTCGTATGGTTTCCATATTAAAAAGCCTAACAGCTTACGTTTGGGATCATAAAAAAATAGATAATAATATGTGCTTGTGATCATTACATTTAATGAATACAGGGTGTTAGGGTAAAAACAGTTGCATTACTTTAAGGGTGATTGTACCCATGATACTGAACAACTTTCCCACAGAAGCCTATAGGAAATTCGTAAAAATAATTCAACTTTTCATACAAACGTTCGATCAGCTGATAGCATTTAGTATGGAAAGGCGAAAATTTTTTTTACTAATTACCTATAGGTTTTGTTCAGTATCATGGGTACAATCACCCCTTAAATTAGTGCAACTGCTTACCCTAACACCCTGTATACAGGGCCCTTCCTAATATGCTGACACTTTTTCAGGGGATGATCAGATCATCATACTGAACAACTTTCTCTATGGGTGCAACATCGAAATCGCGAAAAAAATAATCAGCTGTCCCATACATTTTGGCTCGAATAGATCTGCAGTTATGTATACAGGGTGAAATAGATATCATTAGCATCCTTTAAAACTAAGAGTCTACCCATCAAACTGAACAACTTTTACTATGGGACCAAACTGATCGAACCAAAAATAAAATCAGCTGTTGCGTACATTTGAGTCGCGAACTCGCGCTTCGACATTGAAGTTTAGTATGGAACAGCAGATTTTGTATTTGCTCCGATCGGTTTACTCCCATAGTAAAAGTTGTTCAGTTTGATGGGTAGACTCTTAGCTTAAAAGGATGCTAATGATATCAATTTCACCCTGTAGAACAGCAGATTTTCTTTTGCGATTTGAGTTTTGGTTTTATAGTGAAAGTTGTTCAGTTTGATGGTCTGAAACACCTCTAAATTTTATATTCTGTATGATTCTTGTAGCTGTAGAAAGCTTTACTTGTATGGATTTAGATAAAACTTAGCAATATTAGCATACACGTAGTTGAATGTACACAATGTCTACACTCTACATTTAGCCCAGTCATTTTGCGGTTTGAGCCGGGACTTAATTGATTTTTTTTTCAGTATAGTATTTAAGAGCCAATTTGAGCTTAGAAATGTACCAAAATTAAAAATAAATCCCCTGAGCAACAGTTCTATAATTAAAATTGTGCTATTATCTCGTTCTAAAAAACCTGATGGTAATTTTTTTGCACATATTTAAGGCATTACCATTATACATAGTTCAAACATGGTGTAAATATTTTTGTCTACTTAAAAGATTTTGAAAAATACATTCTTATTTTCTAATAAAAACCTTTTTTTTCAAATTTCAATTCCTATTTTATTGCTCAAAAATAATTTATATTGTTAAATCTAATTCAAATGAATGCATTTGTATTAATATTATTAATTTAAGAGCCTTCTGGGACTCGCAATTTTGATTTCTATTTTGCGTAGCGAATTTTTTTTAACACATTCGCGGACAGTGAACGAGACACATTAGAAGTTTTATTGTTATCACTGCTATAGCCGGTCACTGTCCGCGAATGTGTTTATATGTTTTCAGATAGTCTTTTTGTCACCAAATGATGCCAGTTACAGTTTAAAAGTACAAATTAATAATTACTTCCCACCTCTCCTAACAAAACTCCGTAAAATGACTTGGCTAATTTGGCAAAACTGATAAGTGTAAGTGCTAATAAAATTGTTCTGAAACCTTTTGTTTAAAAAAAAACATAACCCTACTTTCATCTAACTCGTAGAAAAAAAAACATAATCCCATTCCAATATTTATTATTCCTCCTTAATTACCAATCAATCTTAAAATAAGCCATATCGAATCACACGAAAAAACAACCCAAACTATTAAATTAACAAGATGTAAAAACCAACTGTAAAAATATAAAATTAATAAAAAAAAAACCAAAAGGTGTGATGACATGAGACGTAATCGGTCGGGTTGAATGACCTTTTGACGGTTAAAGAAAAATGGTGGACCACCCACGACGAAGGCATACGTTTTATTCAACCAATACTTGTAGACCTCTCCTTTCAAGGTTTTAGATTAAAAGCTTAAGTCAATTTACAGTGGACGATTAAGCCACCATTTTAAAATGACCTTTTAAATCTTACCTCAAGACTAAAAGTTAAAGATCTTGTTATTTTGGATAACATTTCAGTGGATACTTTGAACGTAAATAACGTCCAATTTAAATTGAGCTCTGTTTTCTTAGTATTTCAAGGGAAGGAGAGGTTTAATTATATAAGTTATGTTGTTGTAGTATAAAAACTAACGCCTAGGCCACACAGGATGAATGTAAGCACTAAATAGGTTTTTAGACCGCAAAAGTTAGGTCTTAGAAGATTTATTGCCTTTTAGGTGTTATTTTTTCAAACCTCTAGCAGGGCAATGATATTGTTATTTATTTTGAAGGAAGTTAGACTAAGTTGACTATAAAAGGGGTTTAAAAAAAAGTTATGTAAGTCTCAGACTATTCTATGAGAATGTCAAACAAACAGACAGACATCTATACTTCCATTCAGATCTATAGGGTATTTTTCTTTATAATTAATTAGCACATTAAGAGAGACCCAGTACCTACTTATACAGGGTGAAATTGATATCATTAGCATCCTTTTAAGCTAAGAGTCGCGCGAGTTCGCGACTGAAATGTATGCAACAGCAGATTTTTTTGTTGCTCCGATCGGTTTGCTTCCATAGTAAAAGTTGTTCAGTTTGAAGGGAAGACTCTTAGTTTAAAAGGATGCTAATGAAATCAAGTTCACACAAAGAATCATCATATTTGGTTCAGTAGTTTTCGAGGTATATACCTACCTAATCGTAAACATACTTAAAGCGTTTGTCAGGACTTTCGATAAATCCCACCTATCCCACCCCCTGGATACGTGCTTGAACTCAGCAGTTAAAAATGTCAATATTTCTATGGAAATATGCATCTTTCTACTGCTGATTTGACAATCAAAAATCATACTCCAGGAGTGCGATTTTTGAAAGTCAAATCAGCAGTTGAATGATGCGTATCTTCATACATTTTCAACTGCTGAGTTCAACGTATGAGATTCAAAAATCGCACTCCAGAATAGAATGAAATTTTCAAAAATAACATAGTGCGTAACTTATAGTACCTTCTAACTAGAAACTTTTTTTTTCCAGACATTGTATAAAAGCCTACTCATTAAATATAGTAGAAACTTTTAGTTTTTATTCGATAGGTAACAATCTGCTTTAGGTGGTTGCAGAGGGGTAAATTTTATACAAAACTTTGACGCACAATAAGCGTAGACGGTTTAAAATTCTGTATGAAAAATTTCAAAGCTTTATATCTTCGTAATTATTTCATAAATTGCAAAAGTTATTTGTGACGCGGCATCTAGATTTTCTAAACTATTTTTTTATATATACAAAGTTACTTATATTCATACCGTCTACGCGTATTATGCGTCAAAGTTTTTTATAAAATTTACCCCTCTGCAACCACCTTAAGTAAGTACTTAATTTGAAGATGAGCGAAAGTTTTCAAAAAAGATTTCTACGTAAGTATATCTATGGTCTGCGTACTTTACTTATCGCTGGCATAGCAGTTAATAATAAATTATTACATTATTAGTGTGATGAAACCATGAATTAACCTTTTTTTTTTCAATTTACCTATCTAAAAAGTTGAATAAGTGATGCATTGACCTAAAAAAACAACGGATGAAAAAAAACTACGTATTTTGGCGCCACGTCAATAATACCTATCAATGAAAGAAACAAACATTGGAAAAACAAACTTAAAAGCACTATTTCTAAAATTTACAATGATTTTTATAGCGTCGAAATTAGGGCACATAATCGTTTGCGAAGGCAGTTAAAGAATCGTAAATAAAAGTTTGTGGAGAATTAAAAGCGATCGAACGGGATCAATACAAGGAGGGAATTTTGAAAATAGAATGTGCGAGGCGCCGGCCAATCAGGTTATAGGGCTGCGTAACTTTTTAAATTCCAGTAGCACTCACAAGGCATTGAATTGCATTGAATTAAATAATAAAATAATGAGCCACGGGGAACAATTAAAAGTGAGAAACAAAGAAAGTCGCTTCCGTTTGATTCCGATTGACATCCTCACGTAAAACTCCCTTGAGCATTGAAATTTGTGAACCAGTTCAAATTTCAATGAGTTACAAGGCTAAGATTGAGAATCAAAAAGAAAAACTACAAAAGACAACGGCTGTAAGGGCTAGATCCCATTGCCTTTCCGAAAGAAAGAAGGAATAGGGAAGAGATCTTGAGTAGAAAATCAATCACGAGGCGGCGGTTTGATTCCTAGCCTGTACCAAAATCTAATCTAAACTATTATAAAAATGTAACAGGAAGTTTGTCTGTACATTGAAGATATTAACAAAAAAAAAGTTACAATATGGTTTTTAGATATCACTGATTCCATATCACAAATTTTTTTGTTTGTTTGAACGAGCATCACGCAAAAACTACAGGACCGATTTTGATGAAACTTTTTTTGTTTAATAGCTTATTATCTGACTTAAAATCTGGTATATAATTTGTGCGGACAAAGTTGCGGGTAAATAATAAAATCCCCGAAAGCTTTAAACAACAAAACACTAAATTAATGTTAAATAATTTATACAGATGGCTAATACTTCAAAGTTTTTGAATAGCGTTGAAGAGTTTTTAAATTTTAAATAGTATAATAATGTAAAATAATAATGTAAATGTAATGTATGTATGTATGTATGTATGTGTAAGTAATGTAGTTTAATAATGTAAAATTAATATGGAATGTGAATATTGTACCTAGGTTTAGTTTTAAGTTCATATATATTTGCATGCTGTTGCTACAGCTGGACAGAAGAAGCTTATGTTTTTTTTATATTTTACCAACTTTTGTATACCTGTTTTCAAAACAAATCTATCTATACTATTATAAAACTGTAACAGGAAGTTTGTATGTACATTGAAGATATTAACAAAAAAAAGTTACGATATGGTTTTTAGGTGTCCCTGATTCCATTTCACCAATTTTTGGATTTTTTGTCTGTCTGTTTGTTTGTTTGTTTGTTTGTTTGTTTGAACGAGTATCACGCAAAAACTACTGAACCGATTTTGATGAAACTTTTTTTGTTTGATAGCTTATGATCTGACTTAAAATCTGGTATATAATTTGTGCGGACGAAGTCGCGGGTTAACGCTCGTATATTATATTTCTATTTATATTTTTATACCACTATGTTGTATTTATTATGATGATTAAATATCGCTGGTGAAGGAAAAACATCGTGAGGAAACCTGCATACCCGAGAACAACAAGAAAATACCATAAGTTCGGAGTTACGTAACTAAGCTTAATCTCTCGCAACACCTCTAGACGTGTGCTAAAGGAATGGGCTGTGAACCAAAGCCGCAGGCTCTGGTCGTATACACCAGGACTGAGGCATGCGAAAGAACTTGTGACCGGCTTTTCAAACAGACATACCTCGGATGCCATCAATTCAAACCGCAACGACTTAAGGCTCTTAGTACGAGCCTTAACAGGACACTGCAAGTTAAACAAACACCTACACAGAATGGGGCTTGTAGATTCACCCACTTGCAGATTCTGCTGTGAAGCAGAGGAAACGCCCATACACCTCCTCTGCGAATGCGAAGTGCTCATTCACAGCAGAAGTCGCCATCTAGGTGGATACATAATAACACCTACTGACATTAGGGACCTTCCCTCCAAAAGCATAACACGGTTCATGAAGTCCGTGGGCCTAGGAAATGACCTTTAGGTCTAGGGTGACAGCTACAATAGATCTATCCAGGTCGCAGTAGCTTTTTTGGTCATCGACCAAGCCCTTATAACCGAATAATAACTAAGCTTAAAAAATATGGAGTTCAAGTCCGTTTTTGATCCCAAACAACTCATATGTGCGAGCCGGAACCACGGCATTATCAGCATATAAATACGTTTCACTGCAGGCCACATGCCTACCCTCAAGAAGGCTGCATGTATGTATCTCAGCCCACCATTCTGGGATACTGACTCGTAAATTTTATAAATGATTTTTTGCATCTTTAACTGCATCTTCATCTCACCCGATGGACGCCCAGCAAACAATTTGGTCGTATTAGGCCCACATTTATATAACTATTTTGACTTATAAAAGTTATATAACGGTAACATCGTCATATACTGGTGCTTTATGCGTCTGATGTTCGACTATACGACACCTAAACGACCCAATTGTTAGTTGGGCGTCCACTGCTGGACATAGGCCTCCCCCAAGGATCGCCACAACGACCGGTCCTGCGCTGCCCTCATCCAACGGGTACCCGCCGTCTTCCCCAGGTCACTGCCTACAGTGCTGATGATGATGATGATACCAAATGAAATCAGCTGATCGAACGTTTATACAGGGTGTAAGGCAGCCCTCCGCAAACTGAAACGGTGAACTCAGACCATCAAACTAAAAAACTTTCACATACCTCAGGAAACGCGAAAAAAAATCACCAATGTCCAATAGATTGGAGTCGGGTAGGTACGGCAGTTTTGTATGGGACACCAGATTTTTTTTCGCGTCTTGTCTATTATGCTGTTTTAATCTGTATTTCCGTGTGTACAATAAATCGTGGTGCACTGATTTTGTTCGCGTTGTCTGTTCTACATCTCTCCCTTCACAATATTAAAAAATCATTTAATAATCATTCAAAAATCGCACATCACACGATATTCAAAATCATGGAGTGCGATTTTTGAAACTCATTCGTTGAACTCAGCAGTTGAAAATGGCAAAATTACACGCTGCGCAGCGCCGGTACGTGGTCACCACTCGAGAACTTTCAGCCTCAACAGCCACCGGTTCTGCGAGCAATGTGCCTATTGCGACTTTAGTTCAGCAATTCTTTGGGCTATGTCAGTTACTCTGGTTATTCTGCGGATATCTTCATTTCTGATTCAATCTCGCAGGGAAACTCCGAGCATAGCCCTCTCCATTGCCCTTTGGGTGACTTTCAGCCTTTTTATGAGGCCTGAGCGAGACCATTTCTCAGTTCCGTAATTTCTGTATGTCATCACTAGCAAGGCCGTGTGGTGTCGGCTAAGAATAGCACCATCCCATTTCCTCCCGTGGGTGTCGTAAAAGGCGACTAAGGGATCTACTGAAGGATTGGCAGCAGCATCCTCTGAGTACACACATTGATTCGATCCAACTGCGATCGCCAACCCGCCTGCCAAGCGTGGCGATTATGGCAAATCCCCCCATTTTGGGGGAGGCTTATGTCCAGCAGTGGACGTTTAATGGCTGATATGATGATCACTAGCAATACCGTATCCGTAAAAACTCTTTTCCAGTGTAAGTTATCAGTTTTCTTTAGATACCTAGCTATAGCCACCTAGGTTATTTCCAAATAATTCGATGTAAGCTAACATTAGTGACTTACTTTTCAAACCAAAAACTCCACTTGTGTCAACCCTACATCTTTGACCAATCAGCTGTGCATACGCCGATCTATCACAGCCGCGCGCGCACAAATAAAAATAAATACACCGTTCCAAACACAATGTCTCCCAACACAAGCCATTGTCAAACGTAACTCTACGACTTAAGGGTGATATGAAAAGACTTGTTGTATGGAAATAACTGTTGTGAGCCAAGTTGGGTGGCCTCAGCTCTTAATATATCAATTTACCATAAGATTTTAATCAATATAATGCGTTAAGTTAGGTTAAGTTAACACTGCTTAGTTTTCTTGTAATTTTTCAATGTGTCAAGGATTTTTGGTTATTTCGATCTCAAAAGTTAGTTGTGTTTTAAACTAAACTCAAACTTAGGGTAAGCAGTTGCATTACTTTAAGGGATGATTGTACCCATGATACTAAACAACTTTCCCTAAGAAACCAATAGGAAATTCGCAAAAAAGAGTGTCGGTAGCGCGTTGCGGAGAGGTATTGACACCAAATTATGGGTGTCCGGGTTCAAATCCGCACGGACAACATGCCATGTACCAATGAGTTTTTCTAACTTATGTACGTAATACCGACTGCTCTCAAACGGTGAAGGAAAACATCGTGAGGAAACCTGCATACGCTGAAGAAGAAATTCTGATGTGTATGTGAAGTCTACCAATCCGCATTGGGCACGCGTGGTGGACTAATGCCCATGAACCCTCCCTGAGGGTAGGCCTGTGCCCTGCAGTGGGACGTTTATAGGCTGATGATGATGATGATGATACCAAATGAAATCAGCTGATCGAACGTTTATACAGGGTGTAAGGCAGCCCTCCGCAAACTGAAACGGTGAACTCAGACCATCAAACTAAAAAACTTTCACTATGGAGCATACCTCAGGAAACGCGAAAAAAAATCACCTATGTCCAATAGATTGGAGTCGGGTAGGTACGGCAGTTTTGTATGGGACAGCTGATTTTTTTTCGCGTCTTGTCTATTATGCTGTTTTAATCTGTATTTCCGTGTGTACAATAAATCGTGGTGCACTGATTTTGTTCGCGTTGTCTGTTCTACATCTCTCCATTCACAATATTAAAAAATCATTTAATAATCATTCAAAAATCGCATATCTCACGATATTCAAAATCATGGAGTGCGATTTTTGAAACTCATTCGTTGAACTCAGCAGTTGAAAATGACAAAATTACAATGGAGATAATGCATCTTTCTACTGCTGATTTGACATTCACAAATCATACTCCAGAAGTGCTATTTTTGAAAGTCAAATCAGCAGTAGAATGAGGCTTATCTCCATATTAATTTTGTCATTTTCAACTGCTGAGTTCAACGTATGAGATTCATAAATCGCACTCCTGACCTCTATTACCACCTAATTGGTGTACACGCCCAAACGCTCGCCTGTCACGACACCTGTCAAACATGTCACAACTGTCAAAACGAACGGCTGTCAAAATGGAGTCCCTATCGATCTAATTGATCAGAGAGATACGATCTTGTATGGTTTGGAGTTTCTATGATCATGGCCGATTGCTTGGTTTGAGGTGCCTGAATTGCTTGCGGGTTCGAATCCCGAAAACTGGCCAAGAGCGTGTCGAACACGCCCATGATAGGTCTCCCTAGCCATTTATTTATTTGTTTATTGTATTCTATTTTTTTTTAAATGGCTGCCATCTTGGTTATGATGATTTTGCCAATGTCTAGTTTACGTAGCAAGAGTGCTTGACGTTGTACGGTAGTTTATGTATTCTGGTGACTTCAAGGATTGTTGTTTGAAAAGAACACTATCTTGAGCCACCACTGGAGCTTCGTTGTAGGCCCGGGAGGGGGCAACCAACAATCGACGAGCGACGCGACTACCCTTTAGAAGACCTACAACGAGACACTATTTGATTACTTTTAACACTTCCCCATTCTCCGTTTCCGCAAGTTTCTGTTTTGGGTTACAATTATCTGTGCTAAAATGAAGGAGTGATTATTGAGATGGAGAGCATACAGACAGACAGACAGAATGGACGAAAGAGTAAGGGTTTCACTACTAAAAAGGATTTGTATGGTAACCGTCGAATCCAACTCGGCTGGGCAGCGTTCGGGAAGCTACGTAGTATCTTCACGTCCCAAATACCGCAGTGTCGTAAAACGAAAGTCTTCGATCAGTGTGTGTTGCCAGTGATGACATATGGAACTGAGACGTGGTCGTTCACTCAAGGCCTCATAAAAAGGCTGAAAGTCACCCAAAGAGCAATGGAGAGGGCTATGCTCGGAGTTTCCCTGCGAGATCGAGTCAAATATGAAGAGATCCGCAGAAGGACCAGAGTAACTGACATAGCCCAAAGAATTGCTAAACTAAAGAGGCAGTGCGCGGGGCACATTGCTCGCAGAACCGATGGCCGATGGGGCCGAAAAGTTCTCGAGTGGCGACCGCGTGGGTAGGCCTCTCACACGGTGAGCCGACGACCTGGTGAAGGCGGCGGGAACCCGTTGGATGAGGGCAGCGCAGGACCGGTCGTTATGGGGATCCTTGGGGGAGGCCTATGTCCAGCAGTGGACGTCCATCGGCTAAGATGATGATGATGATAATTACTAATTATAATTTTGTAACAAAAATTTCAATTTCAATTTATTTTTTGCGCATCATAATTTTACAAAGGTGTTACAATCGAAAGCAAAACAGAAGCTATCGGCAGCTATCGAAATCGAAGCTTGAAAATACAGTACTGGATTCGAACCTAGCAGCTTTCCCACCCGGGGTACTCTTTATAACCATTTTGCACGACATCGATGCATTCTTAGCTACACGGGATTTTTTTTACCATTTTTAGGGTTCGGAAGTCAACAAGGAACCCTTATAGTTTCGCCATGTCCGTCCGTCTGTCCGTCCGTCCGTCTGTCCGCGGCTTAGCTCAGAGACGCTTATTACTAGCAAGCTGTAATTTGGCATGGTAATACACATTAATCACACCAAAAAAGTGGTAAAATGAAATCTTGAAAAATATTTTTTTAGGATACCTCCCCTACACGCGAAGTGGGAATGGAATTTATTTTTCTCGTCTACCCCTTGTGGTGTGGGATATCGTTGGATAGGTGATTTAAAAATATTATGGGTGTGGAAAACCCATTTTTTTATTTAGGGATTTTAGTTAGCGAAATATTAAGCTTTAAAGTGAAAATTTTTGTTTGAGTGTCGTCATCTGCCAGCTAAACGGTTGTTTCTGGATATGTGAAAAAATTTATGGCAGTAGTATATAAGGTCTAACAAAATCAGCTGAAACTATTTTAAGGGGATGATCAGACCATCAAACTGAACAACTTTCTCTATGGGATCAATATTGAAATCGCGAAAAAAAATCAGCTGTTCCATACAAACCTACTCGAACTAAATGTATGGGACAGCAGATTTTTTTTTCGCGATTTCAATATTGGTCCCATAGAGAAAGTTGTTCAGTTTGATGGTCTGATCATCCCCTTAAAATAGTTTCACCTAATTTTGTTAGACCTTATATATAACGAAATTTCCTTTTAGGAAAACTATCACCGCTAAGTAGGCTTCACAAGTTTACGTGTCGACCAATTTAAAAAAAAACTTTTTACACTTTATTAGCCATTAAACCGTAGTATAAAACAAAAATCCCCCTTCTTAGTCCATATATTGTAATTGGCAACCACGAAACCCTACCCTGCGCGTGGCCCGACACGCACCTGGCCATTTATTAAATGCTAAATTGCAAACTCCCAAAGTTCCGCACACCGGAGTGGATTCAGGAACAGTGTGTGATCCGCCTAATTTACACCCTGTATAAACGTCCCACTGCAGGGCGCTGGCGTACTAGGACACACTAACATCACCACACGCAAAACAAAGATCTTTTCTCAATATTTGTTTTTGTTACATACAAATTCCAAAACATCTTACGTCATCAAATTATAGGATACCTATTATCCTTAATGAGTCATTTCGCTTGACTCCAAAAAAGGGTTACCAATAAGCTAATGGGCCTATAATTGGGGCTCTGCCGACCCTTTAAGTTTTACCACACCCTGGGATACTTCATTCAGAGCTTAGCCCAGTCATTTTACGGTTTGAGCCGGGACTAATTAATAATTGTTATTTATTTTCGTTTATTATTAACTGCCTCCGTGGTCTAATGGTTAAGAGCATTGGCTCTCGACACGGAGGTCGTGGGTTCGATTCCCACGGGGGACACCTAGTGAAATGTCACTCTATGCGTTTTTCCCCAGTTGGTTAGGACATTGCAGGCTGAATCACCTGCTTGTCTGATTCCGTGCTTCGGATGGCACGTTAAGCTGTTGGTCCCGGCGGTTGTTGGTCTGGTTGTAGTAGTCGTTACATTAAAACCACGTCAGAGGCCGTAAGGCGGTCTAAAAAAACTCTGACACCAGGGCTCTGCCCACACGGTAAGAAGAATAATTTATTTTCGTTATTAATATTAAAGAACCAATTCGAGCCTAGAAATGTACCAAAATTAAAAAAAAATCACGTCAGCAACAGTTCCAATTTCAAAATTAAGCTATTATCTCGTTCTAAAAAAACTGAGGGTAAATTTTATTTTTGCACATATTTAAGGCTTTACCATTACACATACTTCAAATATGGTGAAAATATTTTTGTCTACTTAGAACGTTTTGAAAAATACATTTGTATTTTCTAATAAATATCTCATTTTTGAAATTTCAATGCTTATTTTATTGCTCAAAAATAATGTGTATTGTTAAATCTAAGCCAAATGGTGTTAATATTATTAATTTAAAAGCCTTCTGGGACACACAATTTTGATTTTTATGTTGCGTAACGAATTTTTTTTTAATATGTTTTAAGATAGTTTTTTTGTCACTAAATGGTGCCGGTTACAGTTTAAAAGTCCAATTAATAATTACTCCCTAACCCGCCTAACAAAACTTCGTAAAATGACTGGGCTATCTAGCCATAGGTTTAACATGGTTATGATGACACACCTTTTTTCGATCAGGGAGGGTAAGGACGAGAGAGTGTTTCTGTGTTTAGCGTGCAAACTTTCAAAATATTATTTTTATTGTATATTGTATAATGATTGTATGATATTGATTTTTAGGATACGTTGATGTCTTTTGTAAATAAATAAAAAAAAAAATTATTTCGAGCAATAATAAAATTGAATTACCTATTAATAATATTAAAAAATAATTATTTATAATTTTATTTAATGTCACTATTTTATGGATCTTTCGAATAAACAATTAATAATGCCGAGAGTCGCGGGTTCGAATCCCGTAAGGGACAAATATTTATATGATGAATATGAATATTTGTACCCGAGTCATGGTTGTTTGTATCTATATATGTATTCTATATCGTTGTCTAGTCATTATAATACAAGTCCAGGTACTTTAAATGTGACTAGATAATTTGTGTGACAATGTTTAAGATATTTATTTATTTATTTAATCGAAATAATAATATATTATTTTATTTAATAATTTTCTGAGTAGGTTATGTTCTAGGTAGGTCATTAGTCATTACGCTTTTGGTACGATTACTATTATAATATTGATGTATCAAATGCTGAAATGAATAGGTAGCTCAGTCATTTTACGGTTTGAGCAGGGACTAATTAAAAATTGATATTTTTTTTTTCATTTGAGCTTAGAAATGTACCAAAATAAAAAAAATATCACTTCAGCAACAGCCCCAAATTTTAAATTTAGCATTTATCTCGTTCTAAAGAATCGAATGGTAAATTTTTTGTTAGCTTTTAAGGCTTCACCATTGTACATACTTCAAACATGGTGTTAATATTTTGTCTACTTACAAGGCTTTGAAAAATACAATAGTAAAAAAAAATAAAAAAATAAAAATATCTCCTTTTCAAAATTTCAATACCTATTTTATTGCTCAAAAATATTTTTTGTTAAATCTAATTAAAATGTATTATTAAGTGTCAGTAAGTCAATCAGTCAGTCACGGAACTCTTTTATAGATAGATAAAATAATATTTTTCACCGGGATCTTCTAGGTTTTTTAAACATATTAGCAAAAAGGCATTAGGTAAAAAATTAGACAATTTGTTTACAAAAATGCACTCCGCACAGTATCAAAAATGCATAAAAATAGAAGTCCAAAAAACGAGAAAGAGACATTTTAATATTATATTAATTAGAAAGGGATAACCAAAGGTCACTAGTGCACGTGTTTGAGGGAGACAATACTAGTGTGTGAAAGAGATGCGTATCGCGAAAAGGGCTTAAGTTAAAAGGTGAAATTCATAGAGTATTTTTGTTAGACTCTTTTCTCATTTTTAGGGTCGTTAGAAATGTCGCTTCAGAAGTTGTAGTTATATTTTTTAGGAGTGCAGTTTGTAGCAAGATTTTTTCAGTATGATTACAATGAAAAAAAAAAACTTAGTCCAATTTTTTTTTTAATTTTTCGTTTTAGGTGACTTTTTCCTATGGTTGTCTGGAAGAAATCGCTATTAGTGACTAAGATCACCATTGCCGTAATGTAGCGTTACTTTCATCTTCTCTTATTTTTATGTTACTGTATGCTTTTGGCGAGTAAAATAAATAATAAGTATTTTCATGTTATGTTATTTTATTGTATGTTAGGGGTGGGGTTTTTTATAATGCACGACTATCTCATTTAAGAATTATGTTATTATTACTTATTTTATTCTCAATGAGGGATTTTCCGAAAGCCATTAAAAAAGAAAAAGTAGTTCCTATTGGCTCGATAGATGGCGTTGACGAGACAGGGGTGAGCGATCTTGCAGATGTTAAAATACAAATAAAATAGTAAGAATTTGTGTTTTTTAGTAAACAGTAAAATATGAACATATATTTCATCAACGGATGCGTCTGACTCAGTGACATGCATTTTTGCTGACTTTTTAGCCTACAATTTTCGTCTTCGGACCCCTCTCTGGTCAATGCCATCTATCGCCGGTTTATTGTACTACGTTTGACTAGCTGTCAGAAAACTCCTCATTAGTATCTCGATAATTCGTAGACAATGTGATTTTACTTTAAAAAAAATACAATTTTTTTCGTGCTTTGAAAATTTTTCTTTTCACTCCTCCGGGCGGAAAACGTCATCTTTCGTCCCGCTACGCTAAACTAAGTTGCCGCTTCCCACCTCCGTCGAGTAGAAAAATAATATACCAACCTCGGGCAGTAAATAAGAAAGCCACAATTACATGAGATCTGAAACCTTTCTTACTTTCCTGCCCTCGGTGTATAATCTAGTATTTAACTATTTTATCCTAAGAGTATGTAAAAACATCCCAGCACTTTTTTTCCTAGCCCAAAAACAAATTTCCCGCCACAAAAACCTATCTACAATTTTTCAAAAGAAAACCACATACCACGGACCCTACCATATTTACATAATCTTTGACCAAAAAGACCGCAGAACGGAACAGGACAGCAACACACGAGAGTTCACTAGTGTGAGCGGGATAAGATATCTTGATACTTTTGGACCACCCAAGTCGTTCTGTAGTCTTGCTATTCAATAGCGCACTTCGAGTCTTGATCTTTTAATTTGCGTATTAATCTTTTTTTCTGTACGCCATTTTTTTTTCGAGCTGACTTATAATTAAAATGACCAATTAGGTAGTTTTTGAGTGATTGATTTGGGTGCAACATGTTTTGATTTTTGGGTGATGTCAGTGATGGAAATAAGTTGTATTTGGGAGCTTGTATTTTTATAAGGATTACGAGCGTTAACCCGCGACTTCGTCCGCACAAATTATATACCAGATTTTAAGTCAGATCATAAGCTATCAAACAAAAAAAGTTTCATCAAAATCGGTTCAGTAGTTTTTGCGTGATGCTCGTTCAAACAAACAAACAAACACACAAACAAACAGACAGACAAAAAATCCAAAAATTGGTGAAATGGAATCAGGGACACCTAAAAACCATATCGTAACTTTTTTTTTGTTAATATCTTCAATGTACAGACAAACTTCCTGTTATAGTTTTATAATAGTATAGATACAGGATCTTTCTTAATTTGCTACCGGTTTTAGGGTGATGATTCGACCATCAATCTGATCAACTTTCTCCATCGAATAAAACATCGAAATTACGAATAACAATTCATTTGTTTCAAATAAAACTGCAAACTTCCTCGACCAAAATGTAAGGGACGGCAGATGTTTTTTGCGATTCCCACGTTTGTCTTGTGTACGAAGTTGTTCAGTTTGATGGTCTTACCATTCAATTACAGAACTGTCAGCATATTAGGAAAAAAACAATATAAATTATCATTTAAGATTAATTAAATTCAAAGTATCAAAATTAAAATCCCCACAAGTATCAATATGTTAGGTCGCGGTACGACTGGTAATAGCACGAGAACTTTGCACCAATACATTTTTTGATCCGAACCAATGATTGTATGTAACTCTGTCTGGTCGATTTAGTTGGAAACACACGAGCCTCCGTTTCGTACGGGAGCGCTATACGTTTTTGAACGTGTACGAAATATAAGGTCTAACAAAATTAGCTGAAACTGTTTTAAGGGGATGATCAGACCATCAAACTGAACAACTTTCTCTATGGGACCAATACCGAAATCGCGGGAAAAAAATCAGCTGTTCCATACAAACCTACTCGACCTAAATGTATGGGACTGCAGATTTCTTTTTTGCGATTTCGATATTGGTCCCATAGAGAAAGATGTTCAGTTTGATGGTCTGATCATCCCCTTAAAATAGTTTCAGCTAATTTTGTTAGACCTTATGTAGCTGTTTATTTTAAAAGGTGTATTATCTTCAGAGTTCCAATATATTTCTGATTTATTAGGTCGGCTAGGCCCCTTATTAGAAGTTGTCCTATTTATATTCTGTGAAAATTTTAGCTTGGTACCTATTGCGGTTCAAATGTACCCTTTAAAGCTGGGACTGATGGACGGACAGCGTAGGCTTATGAATAAAAGAGTCCTGTTGGAACCTTAACACCATATCGTTTTTTTTCTATATTTCTTCAAGTACAGACTGGAAACGGCAATCTTTATTTTAGGTATATGAGTATTTACAACATTATGTACAACTTATGGCTAAATATGGCTATAATTAAAAATAAAAATAAAAACAAATATGAAAAGAAGAAATGAGCCACTATATCGAGCACGATTTCCGTTCGACTTACACTAAACAGAAGACGTGCTCGAGGCCACCGTCCTGCGGGAAGGTGCCCAGGACGCTGGCTGCGTTACCTCGTTGGATGGCAATGGATATTCGTTGCCTTTGGTCGCCGGACACCTCGATCAAGCGCGACGACAACTCTTTGAAGAGCTGTCGGGCGTCCGGCCCCCACGGCCGGCGGCCCCCCAGTACCTATCTAGGTACTCTAATACAAAACTGTTAACAACAATAATTAACGTTTCGTGTCGACCTCCCGCGCAAAAAAAGTGCCCCAAATGTCTGGGAATATTACGTCATTTGTTTTATTTTCGACTACCTTTAGAAAATAATTATTTGTGGAGGTTATGTTTGACCCTATGGTATAAAAAAAATATCAATGGAAAGCTCACAATATTTGCCACAGTGATATTATGTTATATGAGAGCTAAATTACGTACCTGATATTCAAATAGAATTATCAATTTTTTTGATTCAAATCAAATTTTGATTTCGAGTTTTTTCCGACATGACCTCGAACGAAATTTACAATCACATTAACTTTTTTCACTGTTTGCACTTCACAGATCACACTAACTACACGATAATATAATAAGCTCTTATTTTATCACTTTATAGTAACAATACTTTGTTTCTAAACACTAGAATTACGCCACAATAACTAAATAACAAAACAAAAACCGGCCGCCATTGCCGCACGTCGGCACTGCCCGCGAACCACATTTTTATTTTTTATTGCGTTTCGTTTTTCCTAAACCACACTCCAAAAAATTAAGTGACATCCCAACAGTACACTAAGTCTATAAAAAATATAAAACGTGAGGTAGAACGAAACGCGCCTGCACAACCGCCCAACCAATGGCGGCACTATGCTTACGGGTCCTACGTAGGACCCACAGACTCTCTACGTATAAAAATGTTTGGGTCCGACGTCGGACCCACAGACATGGGACGGGTTAAATCTGTAATGGATAAGCTTAGACCTTAGATTAGCATGGCCGCACAAAATACCCGCCCCTAAGTTTCCATACCAAAATATTTGTTTAACACATCTCCATAGAGAAGTGCTTTTAATCACTTTTAGTATTTTATAATTTGATTGATGCACTCTCAATACGTTTATTTACTCTATCCTTCATAGAAAGTCACCTGTAACAGACCATTTTAATTCTTACTACTTAGAACTTAAGGGTATTTTGAACGAGATGACTAATAAATGTTGAAAATTGCTCAAATTAATGCTTCCGTTATACTTTACTAATGATTTGGTTCATGTTTATATTAGCAAACTAAGGAATGTTGGTAGCTTGTATAGAGCATTGGAATGTTTAATGGATTTACATTACATTTTCTAGTCTAATTAATTATTGAATAATTAAGCACCGATCAATAATATTTAAAAAAAAGTAGAGATATGTTACTAGCGCGCGCAAAGTGAAGACTCGAAAAAGACCCAATTGGGTTTCTTTCAATAGTCCGCTTCAAGCAAGGATTTTAGAATAATAAAGGATGCCACTCCTCCTTACAATTAGACTAAGAGATAAGTGTACTTTTTGCAACCATCAGCTGCAAGGCTAATTCAGTGTTTATGGGGTGTAGAGCATCTCTGTGATGGGGATGGACTAGGTCTGCCTGCATAACTCCAGTCGGTTTAGGAGTTACAGACGTTTAGCTGCAAGTTCAGCTGCAAGGCTGATCGTATGATATTATTGTAGTGTGCACTGTAGCTTTGTAAAAAGTACAAAAACTGACATGAACTGCCAGTTGGTTTAGGAGATACAGCCGTTCAAAGGTCGGACCTTTGAACGGCTGTATCTCCTAAACCGACTGATGAACCATATCAGTTTTAATACTGTTCACATAGCTACAGTGCATACTACAATAATATGATTCAAGTAATGCTAAGAGCGACATACGGCGCTGTGGCCACAAATTCTTCTTTCTTATCGTGTGGGCAGAGCCCTGGTGTTAGAGTTTTTTACACCGCCTTACGGCCTCTGACGTGGTTTTTATGTAACGACTACTACCACCAGAGATAGTAGTAGCCGGGACCAACGGCTTAACGTGCCATCCGAAGCACGGAATCATTTTTCTTTTCAGACAATCAGGTGCAAATCATCATCATCATCATCATCATCGTCATCGTGCATCATCTTTTTGTGCCTCTTGTATTTTATTTCTGTATTTTACTTTTTATGTTTTTGGTGTAAAATAAAGTATATTTGATTGATTGATTGATTCAGCCTGTAATGTCCTAACCAACTGGGAAAAAAACGCACAAAGTGACATATCACTAGGTCCCTCGTGGGAATCGAACCCACGACCTCCGTGTCGAGAGCCAATGCTCTTGACCATTAGACCACGGAGGAAGTTCACGGCCACAGATTAATAATAAGTTAATACGTCTGTGACCTAGCAAAATTTTGCGCGCCATTTTCTATGAACATAATCTTGTGCAAAATATCATTGGGCCCGATAGTTAACATTAATTCAAGAATTCCCGAAAGAAGTCGCACGGCAGTGTGACACGCGCGGGTTCGGCGGCCACGTGGCTCCGACATTTGATGGTGGCTTAGCTCAAGTGTGTTGTACTATTACTGAACAACATCAAGCATATTTGCTATTCAAACTAGATATTGATATCCACGATTTGAAGATTAGAATAGATATACAGGGTGGAAAAAAAAGGCCGTGGTTGGAGGGAAAGTACCCTTAATATTTATGATGGCAAATTTTACTGAAAGGAAGCATTCCTATATTTTCAAATTTAATTAAAACTGCATTTAAAGATTTTTGAAAAATCATCTGCTTGAGCCGGGAATCGAACCGGTGAAACGTGAAAAAAAAACAACCTGTATTTTAAGATAACAACCGAAAGAGTCATTCATAAGGATCAATTTCTTTTAAACAACATAGTATCTTAAATTAAAGCAAGACCAAGAAAAAATGTTTTTTTTATTGTTAAACTTACTATCTAAAGAAAATTCTTTACTTAACTTATAAATTGCTCAAAATGAGACCCATTTTCACGTATGCACAGACATATTCTTCGAATAAATTCGCTACGTGTCGCCTTTTGTATTGAATTATGGTGAATATTTGAAATAATATTTTGTACTTTCGTTTTTGATTCCTCTACTGACCTGTAGTTTCTTTTATACACCAGATTTTTTACAAGGCCCCACAAAAAAAAATCTAGCGTCTCAAATCATTTTTTCTTGGTCTTTCTTTAATTTAAGATACTATGTTGTTTCAAAGAAATTGATCCTTATGAATGACTCTTTCGGTTGGTATCATAAAATACAGAATGTTTTTTTTTGACATTCCACCGGTTCGATTCCCGGCTCAAGCAGATGATTTTTCAAAAATCTTTAAATGCAGTTTTAATTATTTTTGAAAATAAAGGTATGTTTCATTTCAGTAAAATTTGCCATCATAAATATTAAGGGTACTTTCCCTCCAACCACGGCCTTTTTTTTCCACACTGTATATTTTTTTTTAATCATAATGGGCTTGCGCTTGGCTTCATCTCACCTGATGGGAAGTGTAGATGAAGCCGAGGATGTAGCGCGCTCACCTAGAAAAAGCCTATTAACTCTTCTTTTGAAAATATCCTGATTGTATTTGCTTGGAAACACAGACGCAGGGAGTGAGTTCCAAACCTTACCGGTTCTCATTATAAAAGAGGATGCGAACCTTTTTGTGCGGATTGTTGGATATCCAGATATCCAGAAAGCGTAGCGAAAGGCGCATAATATGATGATTTCTCTGATACTCTGACTCTTATAATGACCTCTTCCAGCGCTCTCTGCGACAAGTAGTAGGCTGCTCAAGCTAGACGCGGTCTCTGGTGTTAAGATAGTTGTAGCAAAGTTTCTGGCTACCCCTTTTCTTTTTTCTGTTCTTTAATCAACTTGAAACTGTAAAGTGTTGTCAAAGGTAGCTATTATTATTTGTGGTTGTGCTATTGCAAGCAAGGGTCGTTATGTAACACGGAGACCAGCGCTGGTCCTTTGTGTTCGCCCCAAGCTCACCCATATTTTACACATACCTCCGAACTTATGGTATTTTCTTTTCATCCTCGGGAATGCAGGTTTCCTCACGATGTTTTCCTTTACCGCCGAGCTAGTAAATGATAAATACAACCGTACATAAATTCCGAAGAACTTAGTGGTACAGGCCAGGAATCGAACCGTAGCTATAGTAAAGGTCCAACAGAAGTTGTGGCCGTTACCAGGGTACTCCTCATCTCCTCTCGATATCGTTTACCGGTCGCAAGTTATTATTGTTATTAATAATGTTCGTTTATTGCTCCCGGCCGGTTAGATTGACGTGGTGGAGGGTTAGGATTGCATGGATGCGGCGCTTTTTGTCATTTACAAATAAAGTTGTATTTTGTGTCAGATATTGTATTTTGTTATTGAGAAACCTATTACAGTAGTACCAGGTTTATAAGTCTCACCGATGTACCTGCGCAGTTGAAAAATTTTAATACCGCGCGAAATTATATTGACCAATCAGGATGCGCCTCCTTCAATCCGTTTACGCTATTGGCTTATTTGTTTTCTCGCCCTTTTCACTGCTATCCGACGTTGCACCCCTTGATTACTAAACTGCACGGCTAGCATGCCACTCACGACAAAGCGTTTAGACGAGAAAAATGTCGTGCGCGCTCTTTCTAGCATACCTAAAATAATAAGGATGGAGGCACATCTCGATTTTTATCGTTTTCTCGGGGGTGGCATGCGAGGCCTACTGCTCTGCGCAAACGAAGATTGACGAGCGGAATTATTTTCCTGGTCTTACATAAGTACGGCTACATGATACACTAGTTGTTACCAAATATCTTGCTGTGGGTGTCTTTGGAGGTGACTAAGGAATATGGTTTCTCATGTACCTAGTGTTTTTGTCCTGCCTTTCGCGATAAAAATACTAATCTTTATTGCTCATTATTTTAGTTATTTTAACCGACATTAAAGGAGGAGGTTAAGCTTATATCATCGTCATCATCAGCCTATACATAATAAGTCCCACTGCAGGGCACAGACACTACCCTCAGGGAGGGTGTATGTACGTTAGTGTAGTACCACGCGTGCACAATGCGGTGCGGTACGCTTCACATACGCATCACAATTTCTTCTTCAGCGTATGCAGGTTTCCTCTCGATGTTTTCCTTCACCGATTGAGAGCAGTCAGTATTACGTACACGTTTTGTATGAATCAGCAGATTTTTCGTTTGCGATGTCGAAGTTGACTCCTGAATACTGAAAGTTGTTCAGTTTGATGGCTAGTATCTTTCTCTACCTTAAGGTGGTTGCAGAGGGGTCAATTTTATACAAAACTATGACGCACAATACGCGTAGACGGTATTAATATAAGTAACTTTGTATATATGGAAAAATTGTTTAGTAAATCTAGATGCCGCGACACAAATAACATTTGCAATTTATAAAATAATTACGAAGATATAAAGCTTTGAAATTTTTCATACAAAATTTTAAAAGCTTTATATCTTCGTAATTATATTATAAATTGCAAATGTTATTTGTGACGCTGCAACTAGATTTTCTAAACTATTTTTCCATATAATATTACTTTTATTAATTCCGTCTACGCGTATTGTGCGTCAAACTTTTGTATGGACTGAAACCACCTTAAGTGATATTTGTAAATATAATTATATATAACTTCCTCCGGCAGCGGATAAGCCTAGCAATCCAGAGGGGGAATGCTGTCAGCCTCCTGGGTACGGTGTCCCAAGGGGAGGCTTTAAATGAGGTGTTTTGTTTATAGGGTTTTTATTTAGTTTATTCTTTTTTCCTTGTTTTTTTACCTATGTATAAGACTCCCTGTATATTATGAACCATTATATATATACATATTGATATATATTGTATGTTGTAGGTATGTATTGAATAATATATTAATTTATTGTTTGTTTGTACACAATAAGTTTGCCTTGTAATTATCAACTGTCTCTTTTGGGGTCTGCTGGAAGAATGTCTTCAGAGATAAGCTTGCCCTTTGGACATGTTTTCTCAACTTTCTATATTTGTATGTCCGTGTTTACAATAAAGTGTTATAATCTAACAAAAAAAAATGTACTTTACTTTGTAAAAGTCATCGGTTGTTTTGTTTCAAACTGTTCAAGATATAGATCAAGGTTTAGTTTTCCTTACACACAAGCCGTATCCACACTAACCTGCCGATGCGCGCGCGCAGACCACATCGTGTGTGGTCCGTGCGGTAGTGGAGTATGCTCTACATGCTTTTTCTTTTTTTTTCACTTTTACTGATTGGAAAGAAAATTTGCGTGCGAGATTCTTATTGGACTCTCATTGGATTTTGGAAAATATTTTTTTGGGTTACGTATAGAAAATATCATGACTATTATTTTACAGGATCCAACTTAATATGCTGACGGATTTTTGAGATGATCGAACCATCAAACTGAACAACTTTCTTTATGGGACCATCATTGAAATCGCAAAAAAAAGAATCTGCTGTCCCATACTTTTATTTTGGGTCGAATAGAACTCCTATGGCCTAATACTTGATATAACTCGAAAATACATTTTTCACCCCTCCGGTCGGGAAGCGTCAACTTTCGTCCCGATGCGCTAAATGAAGTTGCCGCTTTCCGCCTCTGTCGAGGAGAAAAATATTATATTAACCTCGGGCAGTAAATAAGAAAGCCTCAATCACATGTTCGCTGACCTGATTCTAGAATAAAAAATATACATTTATTAACACTTAACACACAGATTATGAAAAAGAAATTATACAATCACTTTTTAGCTACAAGACCGCTCTATTTAGACTATATTCTACAAATAAAGCAGCCTTGTCGCTAAAAAGCGATTTCTTCGTCGGTGGCTAAAGAGGAGTATTTTTCAAACTGAATTTAAAAAAAGAACTTATCTTTTTAAATGTTACAGTTTCCAAATTATCACCAATCATGACTGTTTACCGAACTACACCGATATTTGCCGAACACTTCCGATGTTTGCCGAAAGCTTCCGATGTATACCGATCATGATCAACCTAAAATACACTATCAATATTTAAGTTTTTCATACTTCATTTTTAACAAACCTATTTTTGCCGCTTGAACAATCTCCTAAACATAAATTTTTATGTTTTTGGTACGAAAATGTAAAATTGTAAATTCTTTGTTGGGTTTACAAATTTTATTTTGCTGTTGGATTTAAATTTTTTCAAGTTAACTGTAAGGTTTATGTTATTTTTGGATAGCAGATTTAAGTTTGTATTTTAAGGTACAAGATTCAATATTGTGCTAAGTTATATTTCGGCATTGCATGGATGATTAGGAATGGTTAGCACATTTTTGTATGGACAACACATTTTTGGTTTAATACCTCACGTTTTTGATTGACGAGAGCATTTTTGAACTTTGAAGTTGAAACGGTTTATTACAATGGTTTTGTATGGATAGTTCAGATTGAAGGAATTCTGCCATTTAGCGATAACTACTAACATACTGGCTGGATGGCCGTGTGGTGTCGGCCTAGAATAGCACCATCCCATTTCCTCCCGTGGGTGTCGTAAAAGGCGACTAAGGGATCTACGGAAGGATGGGCAGCAGCATCCTCTGAGTACACATATTGATACGATCCAACTGCGATCGCCAACCCGCCTGCCAAGCGTGGCGATTATGGCAAATCCCCCCACTTTGGGGGAGGCTTATGTCCCGCAGTGGACGTTTAATGGCTGATATGATGATGATGACTAAGATACTGTAGGTACAAGAAAATACAAAAAGTTCAAAAGAAGACGGTCTTATCTTATCTTATCTTATCTTGTTGTGGGGGCTGGCAAGCCAGCAACACTTCGACCCAGTGGGATCTTTTGTGTTAGCCCCAATACTTTTTGTTTTCTTCACCCTTCAAATACATGGTCAATGAAGGAGGCAACACCATTGAGGGGAAGAAACCTAAGATCTCCCGGTTTCGGGTATCCATCTCCGAGGAGTCAGGACATCACAGTCACAAAGAACATGCTCCATAGTCTCTTCATCCCCTCCGCATGCTCTGCAGCTGGGATCCAGGGTGAGTTTCATTTTGTGCATCATCGCGCCTGTAGCGTAGTGCCCAGTGAGGGCTCCGACTATGGCACGAGCCTTGCTCCTGCTATTATTCAGTAAGAATCTTGAGACGCGAGTTGTCACATTGCTGATAAAGTTTTTGGAGTGTTGTAGGCCTACAAGGCTAGACCACTCCAGTTTGTGTGCTTGCCCAATCCCTAATGGCCATTCTTATACTGCATGCCGGGATTCCCACACTTGGTTCAAGAAGGTCACTGTCATATAATTAAATGGCAGAATTATGTAGTTACGGTATAAAAAAACTTAAAACGGCTTGAAATTTATCATCTATACTATTATTAAACTGTAACAGGAAGTTTGTCTGTACATTGAAGATATTAACAAAAAAAAAGTTACGATATGGTTTTTAGGTGTCCCTGATTCCATTTCACCAATTTTTGGATTTTTTGTCTGTCTGTTTGTTTGTGTGTTTGTTTGTTTGAACGAGTATCACGCAAAAACTACTGAACCGATTTTGATGAAACTTTTTTTGTTTGATAGCTTATGATCTGACTTAAAATCTGGTATATAATTTGTGCGGACGAAGTCGCCGGTTAACGCTCGTAATTCATAATTCATTTATTGCATCATATGGTAAAGTACATAAAGGTAGTATACATAATTTGTTGTATCTCATATGATACCCATTAAACTATACCCTAGTAAATAATTAATAATAATAAAAGTATCAACATTTTTCATAAATTAAGATATCTACACAAAATAAATTTAGGACTAGACAGTGGATGCATGCTCATTAATAATTAATTCATTCATACATTTAAATAATACAAATTTATAAAAATTGCGGCAATTAATGATAAATAAATACTTAATACATTATAGTAATACATTTATATTTTATATAAATGATTCATTAATAATTTGAAATTAAATAAATAAACTAAGATCCATGGCTCGTGAGAGTAAAACAAGCATATGCTCACGACTATATTCCCCGAGGGGGTAGTCAGAGATATTCTGAAACCTCAGAACATCCACGTTTCACTAATAGTACCGAAACTCTGTCCAGTGTGACGGGGAGTGAGCCCGTCGCCACTTGTAATGTACAGTAGGTACAATACATGCCTCGAAGTCGAAGCCTGCATGGTTTCCTCACAATGTTTTCCTTCACCGAAAAGCCAGTGGTGTTACAAATCGTACATAAATTCCGAAAAACTCATTGGTACGAGTCGGCCTGGACGGGGATCGAACCATCACCTCCTGCACGGCAGGCAAGGTTACTCGCCACTGAACCACCACGAATTTTTAATAATCTTCAATCAAGAATTATCTTTCTAATTATTTATCTTCTGTAGGTACCTATCTCTCTAATCTAAACTATTATAAAACTGTTAAAGATGTGTTCATTGATAAATAAAAAAAAAGATTATGATATGGTTTTTAGGTGTCCATGAGTTCAAATCACAAATTTTTGACTTTTTCTCTAGTAGTCTCTTTACTTGTTTGTTCTAGCATCACGCAAAAACTTCTAAACCTTGATGAAACTTTTTTTTTATACATTGCTTATGGCAAACAGTTGCATCACGAGGTGATTGTACCGTACCAAATGTTACGAGCGACGGGTTTCAGGATTGGAGTGAAACGCTAAGTCCAATTTATTTACAGAGTTTATTGGGTTACACACTTACACACGGACCACCTCGCAGAGGTTCCCCTTTAAACAGTCCTCCTCGCAGGGGTTTCCCCTCTCACCACTTTTACTGTTCACTACGTCACGACGCGCGACACGCTATGACGTCACGACGCACGGCACTATGACGTCACGACACGCGACACACACTACACTGCACTAGACTGACACTTGTCTACTCACTGTTCCACTTTACTTTTCACTAGTACTACACAACTACAAATTTTTCTTCTCTCTCTTTGTTCTAGAACATTCCTATTGTTTTTGGTTCTTTTCGAATATTCCTTCTCTCTCCTACTTTTCTAGAACATTTCCAACAACAATAAAATCTAGAATTATTTTCGAAGAGTCTCGAACCATCGACCCCCGGCACGGAATAACTTTCAATTTCAGCTAAAACATTATACTAACTTATTAAGTAGTTCTGATTGTATATTACACAATCCAAATATTACATTTAGCTTATACGAACAGCATAATCTTGATCAATACAGCAAACAAGTTGAAAATCATTTGCTATACCAACTAGCTATAGATCTCAGCACTTAGTATGATTCAAACCGTCTCACTGACAGATTTACTTGTATGCCGTCAACGTGGTTCGTTTTATTTTGTTATACTAGTATTTGTCGTGGGTTTGTTCAAGTTTTTAGTAAAGAAAGTTCGTTTATTGTAAATTTCTCTTGAAAGAAAACATTTTTTGTTTTATTTTATCATAAGCATCATGACCATATTATGTTCACGACTGTATTCCCCGAGGGGTAGTCAGAGATATTCTTCTTCTTATCGTGTACGATCAGAGCGGTGGTGTCAGAGTTTTTTCAGACCGCCTTACGGCCTCTGACGTAGTTTTTATGTAACGACTACTACCACCAGAGATATTAGCCGGGACCAACGGCTCAACGTGCCATCCGAAGCACGGAATCATTTTTCATTTCAGACATGATTGTCTGGCTGAATCACCTGATGGTGATTCAGCCTGCAATGTCCTAACCAACTGGGGAAAAACGCACAAAGTGATATATCACTAGGTGTCCCCCCTGGGAATCGAACCCACGACCTCCGTGTCGAGAGCCATTGCCTCAGGAAACGCGAAAAAAAATCAGCAGTCCCATACATTTTAGTTGAGTAGGTACAGCAGTTTTGTATGGGACAGCTGTCTGTTTTTCGCGATTCCTGAGGTAGGCTCCATAGTGAAAGTTGTTCAGTTTGATGGTATGAGTTCACCGTTTCAGTATTTGCTAGGCTGTCACTTACACCCTGAATAGGGAGATGTTTTTTTTTTCATAATTTCTAATTCTTTTTGGGTCCATTATGAAAATTGTCCAGTTTGATGGTCAACACCCCCTAAAATATGTAACGCATTAAAAGTTTACAAACAAACACACAGGTAAACCCGTTTCAAACTCTATCAAGTTAAACTAACTATTCCTAAGGCGCAATGTTAAAGTTAACTCCGGGACATATTCTGTCACTAACGACAATAATTCATTATTTATTATAGTTCATTATTTGTTTATGCTACAACAGTTTTGTCACTTAGTGGAATTGTCAACACTTTTAATTAACGGAGTTGGTGGTTGCAGCAAGAGTGGCTGCTGTATGAAGAGAGGACGACCAAGGAAAAGATTGATGAATTGAGTAGAAGATCAGCATACCTACTCGTACTCAGGGAGTAGCCCAGTCATTTTACGGTTTGAGCCGGGACTAATAATTGATATTTTTTTCGGTATAATATTGAAGAGCCAATTCGAGCCTAGAAATATACCAAAATTTAAAAAAAAATTCTCGTCAGCATCTGTTCCAATTTTAAAATTTAGTTATTATCTCGTTCTAAAAAATCTGATGGTAAATTTTTTTTTGCTCATATTTAAGGCTTTACATACTTAATACATTTTTCTCGACTTAGAACGTTTTGAAAAATACAATAGTATTTTCTAGTAAATACCTCATGTTTTAAATTTCAATGCTTATTTTATTGCTCTAAAATAATTTATATTGTTAAATCTAAGCCAAATGAGTTCATTGGTATTAATATTATTATTAATTTAAAAGCCTTCTGGAACACGCAATTTTGATTTCCATGTTGCGTAGCAATTTTTTTTTAATATGTTTAAAGATAGTCTTTTTGTCACTAAATGGTGCCGGTTAAAGTTTAAAAGTACAATTAATAATTACTCCCTACCCCGCCTAACAAAACTCCGTAAAATGACTGGGCTAGAGGGTGTATGTACTTACGTTAGTGTAGTACCACGCGTGCACAATGCGGTGCGGTAGATTTCACATACGCATCACAATTTCTTCTTCAGCGTGCAGGGCTCCTCACGATGTTTTCCTGCACAGCTTGAGGTCATCACTGTGAAAGATGACATCAGTGTCAAAACTGGCCAAGTGTGAGCTGAGCTAATCGCGCACCGAGGGTTCCTTATCACCGCACAATATTAGTAACAACTTTCCAAAAAAAATTTCGCTTTTTCCGGGAGGAGACCGACACACACTTGGCCGGTTTTTATGATTTTTGTTATAGTAGTTGTAGGTGTAAAGTTTGCGCCATGTGTGACTCGTGTATAGTAACCGCTTTTACGATAGAGCAAGAATTCATTTTTTGAGATCATATCCAATGAATGAAGGTAGTAATTTTATTGAGAGTCGCGTGGCTGGAGGTCTCTCGAGTAGACGTCTTTCGTTTGGCTCGCGATTTAGGTAGCCACGCGGCTCCGCCATTTTATGGCAGTTTCGGGTGTGTGTTTTTGTATAAAAACAGGGCTTTGAGATCGCCATATCAGTTACCGTACAATGAACGTTAACTTCAATTATAATAATATCTTCAACACTTGATACTGGCGAAATCTTTAAGGAAACGCCATTTAATAAAAAATTGAATAGTAATTTTATTGTCAGTACAAGTTTCTATTCTATTCTATTCTATTTTTTGTGTAATGGCGTTTCCTTGATGTTTTCGCCAGTATCAAGTGCTTATGGAAGAATCTATCCCAATCTCAGGGATTGCTTTTGGTCAAAAACAAGAAGAGATTGAGGATTGCGGAGCCTCATGGCAGGCAAAAACGCGACGCGCAAAATGACTCCAGTATAAGTTTTGAACCGTGACTCCAGTATAAGTTTAAGTTTTTCAAGTTATGTTTATATAACTTTGTAAAATATCGATTTACTGTAGATCAATTCTAACTAAGATTTTTTAAATATGGATCCATTTTCATTAATTACAAAAAAACTTCCTAAAATTGACGAATACCATTTTCATTTTCGCTAAAGTTCATAGACTTTTTGTGTTGACTGTACTAATTGGTAGACATACATATTTGTGCATCTATCAATAGACGTACGAGCATTAGGCAGGCCATTTTCTCTTCCAGCCTCATATGTCAACTCCTATGACACGTATAATTGGCCTCCAATTAGTACGACGTCCAACCATATATCATACGTTGTTGTAACACCCTCTATAACATCAAATGGAGCGTGATACGGCGTTGGGAAGTCATTGCTAATTTTAAAATTGTATTTTGGAAGAATTATTGGACCACACAGAAGTGAAAAATATGTGGTTGGAGAAAATAAGGAAATAGTTTGTAATAATAGTGTCGGTCACGTTGCAGGTTATTGATTCCATGGCAAAAACCGCAGCGAAAATACTGGGCGTCCTTTCGAAGGTCAGACGGTACTTCACACCGGAACAGCTTCTACAACTTTATCAAGCACAAGTCCGATCGTGTATGGAGTACTGCTGCCATCTCTGGGACGGGTCTGCCCAATACCAGTTGGCCGCGATGGACTCAATCGACAGGCGTGTCAGGAAGCTAATAGGTGATCCAACCTCGGTGGCGAAGCTGCAAAGTCTTGAGCATCATCGCAAGGTAGCCTGTCTGTCTGTTTTTCATAGGATACATTTCGGGGAGTGTGCGACGGAATTACACGAACTAATACCTCCGTCTCCCTTTCATCTGCGAGGGACGAGACGCAGGCTGGGTTTCCACCCTTATGTCGTTGAGCTACCAGCAATTCGCACGAAGAAGTTTGCTTCTTCTTTTATAATGCGCACGGCTAAAGAGTGGAACGCACTGCCTGCGGATCTGTTCCCTGAGCAATACAACCTGGGCCTCTTCAAGGCGAGAGTGAATAGACATTTTTCTAGGTAAACATGCTACATCTTCGGCCTCATCGTCACTTAACATCAGGTGAGATTGGGGTCAAATGTTTACCAATCAATCATTAAAAAAAAAAAAGTTCTGACCCGAGCACTTGTGTCGCGTGGTTTTCGCGCGTCGCGTTTTTGCCTGCCACGAGGCTCCGCAATCCTCAATCTCTTCTTGTTCTTGACCAAAAACAATCCCTGAGATTGGGATAGATTCTTCCATAAACTACTTGACACTGGCGGAAATGCAGTGCTAACGCACAAGCAAGAGTCCATTAATTATAAAAAAAATACAATATTGTCTGTCTGTGGCACTGCAACTTCTAATTAGGTGGACCGATACCGATATGGTTTTTGGTAATCGAAAGGAAGATGACCTCACGCACACCAACCTAAGAGTGGTACCAACCCTTTTGTTTTATATGGTAGAAGTATGAGGTTCATTCTGGACATATACTTTTTCTAAGCCTGGAGCATAGGTTCCGCTCTTGCAACTCCACTCCTGGCCGGCCGGTTAAGGCGAAATAGGAGGTGAGGGCCAAATCAATCCGGGCCCTCTGGAGACTCGGTATTTTTTTTATTTCGTATGGGTTTGCTGTTGACCTCAATTCAGTCCTCAGGACGAAGATGGGGTCGAAGATGTAGCGAACTTTCCCAGAAGAAGCCTATTCACTCGTACTTTAAAGGAATTCGGGTTGTAAGCTCTCGGAAATACTGACGCAGGCAGGGCATTCCACTCCTTGGCTGTGCGCATTGTAAAAAATTCAAAAAGGCGCTTGGTGCGAATATGTGGGATGTCAACAAAGCAGGGGTGATATCCCGCGGTGCGTCTGGAAGTCCGATAGTAGAAAGGGGAAGGTGGGATGAGCTCATGTAGCTCTTGGGCACACTTACCGAAGTACAATCCGTAGAAGACCAACAAGCAGGCTAATCTGCGGCGGTGGGCTGGGCTTTGAAGCTTGGTCTCCACCAGCTTACTGCTACCAATGAGCCTCCAGGCTCTGCGTTCAACCGAGTTAAGTTCGGCAAGTTGATACTTGGCTGATCAAATCCGTGATGTTGCCACGATTATTCTATTAATATTATTATTATTTTATTTGATTCATTGTCCAATATTCACTCAACTATTTTGTAATTTAAAACAAGTTTTATGACAAAACAGTAAATTATATATTCTAGATCAAAGGAAACAATTAAACACTAAGTTCTAGTGAACAATTAGCGACGTTGGTTCGATTCCCGGTAGAGACAAGCTGTAGAATCGTAATGGAAGATAGGATATATGGGAGTGAGCTCTATTGGGTTTAATTTTTGCATCATTCTATTTTGATTTGGGATAGGTTCTTTGGATGAGTTCATGAGAAATCAGAAACGAGGAACGAGGTAACGAGGACATTTCATTAAAATAAAATAAAAAATTAAAAGGGAAGGATGCCACTGGAAGGTTTGCGTTACAATCTTAACAATTTAGCTGTCAGATTGATAGTGTTACGTATTTCTATTGATTCCTTGATTTTAATCCTTTGATTTTTTTCCTTCAATAATTAAAAAAATAATGACGTACTGATTTGATTGCGATTTATTCAGTCAGTCAGTATTCATCCTTCTTGCGTCCTTCAGATCGTTGGAGTTTGACACATGACATAACCATAGTGAATACCGAATTGTCAGCTCGCCGATGTTTCAACGACGAATTTAAGGTTGTGAAGATGTTTGCGCTTAGTGCATTGCATTGCTGGTATTTGAGCAGGTCATTATTGAGTAGATAATCTGCTAGATAAACAAACAATAGAAAACCAACCTTTTAAACCTTTAGGTTAACCAGATTTTTTGTTTTATTAACGCCATCTTCTGATTTTTATTTTTGAGTACGCCTAATTAAGATTTTCAACGTTTAGAATCGCACAGCATACTTGACAGTTTTGTTAATTTATGTCATAATCATCATCATCAGCCTTTGACGGCCCGGTAGCACAGTCTGTAGTGAACCTGCCTTCTGTGCCGAGGGTCGCGGGTTCGAATCCCGTAAGGGACAAATATTTATATGATGAATATGAATATTTGTTCCCGAGTCATGGATGTTTGTATCTATATATGTATTCTATATCGTTGTCTAGTCATCATAATACAAGTCCAGGTACTTTAAATGTGACTAGATAATTTGTGTTCCAAGATATTTATTTTATTATTATAGCCTGTATTCTTAAATATTAGTAACATCTTACCAAAGCGCGCTCCAATAAGCAGTATCTTTATTAACCATCCTCTATGTTACAGTTAAAGTCATTAGAACTCAAAATATTTGAACGCTTGATTTACGCAAACTATTTACGTGCAGTTTTGATTTATTCCTGTTAATATGAGATGCTGTTGTAATTTATTATCTAATTTAATGCTCTTATGGTGCAGTTTTGTTTGTCTTTTTGTTTCGTTAATAGGTTTGGGTTAGGTTAGAGTAAATTAAACGGAAACATTATTTCTATGTTATTCTTTTTCTATTATTCGTTTTGCATATGCTCACGACTATTTCCCCCGAGAAGGTAGTCAGAAGTATACAGGGTGAAATTGATATCATTAGCATCCTTTTAAACTAAGAGTCAACTTTTACTATGGGATTTCCCATAGTATTTGTAAACCTATTATGTATGCACCACGTACCAGAAATAACACTGCACCTTACAACGGTCTTCCAGTCTTTGTGGCGATATCGCCACACTTTCTTGGTAAATTGATGTCGCTATCTCTTTCTCCCGCCTGCGCTCGTCGTACCCTCACGTAGGGCACTACCTTTGTTTCTCATGTTAGTTCTAGTATGTAATAAACCTTTGACTATTTATTATAAGGACTAGCCTTGCGCTAGCATTTCCTCTCTGCCGCGGTATAAGAACAATTGATCATTTACATTCAGTTTTATACCTAATCACTAAAAAAGACAGCCTATAATTGCGAAACAATAAGTACAGTACGACCAGGAAAATAATTCCGCTCGTCAATCTTCGTTTGCGCGTTTAGGGATTGGGCTGATAAAGCACACAAACTGGAATGGTCTAGCCTTGTAGGCCTACAACACTCCAAAAACTTTATCAGCAATGTGACAACTCGCGTCTCAAGATTCATACTGAATAATAGCAGGAGCAAGGCTCGTGCCATAGTCGGAGCCCTCACTGGGCACTACGCTACAGGCGCGATGATGCACAAAATGAAACTCACCCTGGATCCCAGCTGCAGAGCATGCGGAGAGGATGAAGAGACTATGGAGCATGTTCTTTGTGACTGTGATGTCCTGGCGGCAAAACGCATGTGCCTCCTCGGAGATGGATACCCGAAACCGGGAGATTTATTTGAAGGGTGAAGAAAACAAACAAAAGATCCCTGGGTCGAAGTGTTGCTGGCTTGCCAGCCCCCACAACAAGATAAGATAAGATAAGATTCGTTTGCGCAGAGCAGTGCAAAATCTAATATTCTCTATCTTGCTCCAACAGGAATAGCAGACTATGGACGCTTCGGCAGCGAAAAGGACGCGAAAGCAATAAGCCAATAGCGGCAAGGTGTCACATCCTGGTTGGTCAATATACTTAATTTAATCCCATACATTTGAGTCGAGTTGGTCAAATACAGGTTGGTTGGTTGGTTGGTAAGTTTATTTATATTCCAGCATTAGCTGGACTTGCGGGTTGGTTAGTTTGTAATAACTACCAGTAGATGGCGCTCACGTCCCCTTAAGACGCAACAGATTGAAAATTTCGTTCTTTGGGTAGTGGGCTCGGTGGCGAAATTGGATAACGCAGTTCCCCGGTTTGGAAAAGTGCGGGTTCAAGTCCCGCCCGAGACAAATTTTTCGATCTTTAATTTGATTTGGTAAAATACAGTACGCCGAAATCGCAAAAAAAAAATAGCTGTTTCATACAGCTATTTTTTTTTTTGCGATTTCGGCGTTGACTCCATTGTGAAAGTTGTTCAGTTTGATGGTCTGAAGCTCTTTTTAGTTTTTATCTGTATTTTTGTAACACCTTGTAGGTACTGTGTGTAACAAAACACCAAAGTAATCTATACTATTATAAAACTGTAACAGGAAGTTTGTAACATTGAAGATATTAACAAAAAAAAGTTACGATATGGTTTTTAGGTGTCCCTGATTCCATTTCACCAATTTTTGGATTTTTTATCGGTCTGTTTGTGTGTTTGTTTGTTTGAACGAGTATCACGCAAAAACTACTGAACCGATTTTGATGAAACTTTTTTTGTTTGTTAGCTTATGATCTGACTTAAAATCTGGTATATAATTTGTGCGGACGAAGTCGCGGGTTAACGCTCGTACTATTATAAAACTGTAACAGGAAGTTTGTCTGTACATTGAAGATATTAACAAAAAAAAGTTACGATATGGGTTTTAGGTGTCCCTGATTCCATTTCACCAATTTTTGGATTTTTTGTCTGTCTGTTTGTTTGTGTGTTTGTTTGGGTGTTTGTTTGTTTGTTTGTTTGAACGAGTATCACGCAAAAACTACTGAACCGATTTTGATGAAACTTTTTTTGTTTGATAGCTTATGATCTGACTTAAAATCTGGTATATAATTTGTGCGGACGAAGTCGCGGGTTAACGCTCGTATTTAATAAATTGGTTTAGTTTAGAACATCAAACTGAAAAATGTTCACTATACAGAGTGAAATTGATATCATTAGCATCCTTTACTAAGTAAAGATCTGAGAGTCTACCCATCAAACTGAACAACTTTTACTATGGGAGCAAACCGATTGGAGCAAATAAAAAATCAGCTGCTCCATACTAAACAGCAATGTCGACGCGCGAGTTCGCGACTCAAATGTATGCAACAGCTGATTTTTTTTTGGTTCCTATCGGTTTTCTGCCATAGTAAAAGTTGTTCAGCTTGATGGGTAGACTCTTGGTTTAAAAGGATGCTAATGATATCAATTTCACCCTGTAGAGGTAAAAATTCTGTGGTTTCATATAAAACTGCAGTACCTACTGACTAGACTCATTTTGTGTTGGAGCAGCATTTTTTTCTACTTTTGTCTCTTTAGTGAAAGTTAAGTTTGGGGTCAAAAGTTAGGACTCTACCTACTCTATCTTTTGGAACTACGCCTTTAAGGGCCTATGTCGAAAAATAATTGAAGCGAAATGGGCGTGTGATAGCTTTATATTACTGCCTGATGCGAGAGAAAGATATGGGGCGGCACGCGCGCCTAACACGATGCAAGCGTAAAACAAACTTTATTTAATTGTGATTGTACTATTTATGTAAGTTCAATTCTACTCTAATCAAAATTTGTAAAATATCAATCTCTTTTTTTTAAATCAAGTCTCGTGTTTCTATTATTCACCGTTTAGCAGTTCCAAGCGATTATCGATAAAGACGGAGGCTACTTTGGTTTATTTTTTAATCGAGTTTTGGCTCTAATCAAAACTTCAATTATATGTTCAATTTACACATATCCGCAAATCATACTCCAACTGTTAGTACTTCATGATATATGACGCTTTGAAAAATCCTATTTTTTTCACATAGCCTCTTAAATATTTTTTTGTTACACTCTGTAACTACAGGGTGTTAGGGTAAACAGTTGCATTACTTTAAGTAGTGATTGCACCCATGATACTGAACAACTTCCCCTAAAAAACCCATAGGCAATTCGTAAAACTTTTTTGCAGTTCCCATACTAAATGCAATCAGCTGATCGAACTTTTGTATTAAAAGCCATTTTTTTGCGAATTTCCGACGTTTGTATAAAAAATCGTGTTTTTTTGCGAATTCTTTAGGAAAGTTGTTCAGTATTATAGGTACAATAACCCCTTAAATTAATGCAACTGGTTACTAACACCCTGTATATCAGTTCATGTTGAAGTAAAAATTAAACACAAAAATAAATTTTGTAAACCATAGATATAATTTATTATTATTATATTTATAATACAACTTAAACATAGCACAGTCGACATAATAACTAAATTATAAAATATTTTAAAATTATTTTATATTTACATAAAAACAAATTAAAAGAAAAACTGTATGGAAGAAGGACATGACTATAAGAATTTCGAAATTATTTTTTATTTAAATAATTTCTTAAAATACGAATAAAATTACATAGGTACCCTACTTAAATAAATTTCAGTTAAAACTCTTTTTTATTAAATGTCAATCGTAAAATTACTTACTGACATTTAATAAAGAGAGTGAATGTAAAAGTCGGGCACGGCAGTGCTTTCGGCAAGTTCTAAAATTATTTAAGAAATGACATATTATAAGCAGAAAATAATTTACTGTTTTAAAAATGACATGTGACATGATATGATGAGTGGCTTAATAATTAGTTTAACATAAAAGTACGATCATGAAAATATTTAAGCTTTGAATTGGCTTTTTTTGTAACTTACGTTAATTTCGTTAAATCTACTTGGTTACCATATCGCATCTTTTCATAATTTTGAAAAATTGTAATTATAATTATAGGTACTAAATATTATTTTCTTAATTCCAAATCATTTGCAATCATTCAACCATTTAAATTTTACTAAAAAAAGACAAAAAAGCAAAGCTACGTACGTCAACATAAATTATTTACTTACAATAAGTTTACCTTTTATCCGAATAAAATAAATACATTAAAAATAACTTTATATTTTTACAAAAAGGAACATTTTAACTCATTATTTATTAACTATAGACACTAAAACTTAATTCTAGAGTATAATTTTTTACAAAATTCTTCTACCAAAAAATGTGCTTATAAAATGTTACCAAACAAAGTATCTCAAATTGTCCATTCTAAACAAACATAAATTATTAAGAGAAGACAAAATCTTATTGGTTTAGTATTATTTACAGCATTTAAATTACTGAATTAGAATAACAATAGCCCTCGTAAAGTTTTCTATAGTATCGTATGCTTTTCAAAATAATTGCCTAATTGTATGAAATCCTGTTATTTCCATTTACGGTTGCACTCGAAATGCTGATTCGACACCATTATAAACTCATACTCATCCCCCAGCATCTACTAATAAATTCAATTCAAATCTCTTTTTTCACTCAAAGCTTAGCCTGTCAGCGGCCAGGCGGCGTGTCCAGTGCACGGTGCACTCGCGGTTTAATAGCTGCTATAAGTACCTCCGGCGCTGTGTATCTCACGCGATACAAGCTGTCGCGCATTGACATAAGGCGCATTTTAGTTAGTCGTTACTGAAGCGCAAAATTCGAAATTCGAAAAAGCGCGTGAAATCGGGAATAATCTGCGGCATGACGTCGTAGTCAGTATTGAGGCGGCTCAAATCTACGTGACATTAATTTCTTCTTCCTCATCACTCTCAGTGGCTGTAGTATGATTGTATAAGCCCTGGGCCATCAGCTGGAGAGCCAGAGGGTTTCTCTGACCGTTGGACTTTTTGATCTTGGCTCGTTTGTTCTGGAACCAGATCTTGATTTGGGCTTCAGCGAGGCCGAGTTCTGCGGCGAGGGCTTGTCTTCGACGCTCTGTCAGGTATCGGTTTTCGGCAAACTCGTGCTGTGAAAGAAAATAGTTCGTTAGATAGGCCGGAATATTTATTTATGGTTGTAATTGTAAGGCCTTCACGTCTGGAGTTCTGAATTAATTTGCAGAGGCCCCGAATACGAGAAATTTTTCACTTATTATTGACATAATAACAAATAAGGAGTGGAAAATAAGTTAGTTTCTTTTTCATACATTTTTTAAATTATATTAGCTTCTTCATCCATTTGATTTTTTTTTTGTTTTGTATTCGTATAACGTGTTTATAATCTTACGGGACTGAAAAAGTTTATTGTTTAGAACAAGTAACAAAAAATTGATTTTCTAATTTGAATTCATAGTTGATTAAAAATTTAATTAATCTCGGTCAGGCATACAGAACTTGGCGCATTCAACTACATGCACATTGATTCACTATATTCTTATCCGTCTATACTTCGAGATTTTAATACTTTTAAATAAGTACTAATTAAATCATCACGGTCCGAAAATGAGGAGCTAGCAGTCCAGCAGGAGCTATAGTTACCTTTAATCTAGTAAGCTGGGCGGCACTGAACGCAGTTCTAGGTCTCTTCTCTTCTACGCTGCAGGCCTGCTTAGTCTTCTTCATCCTTCTACTTCTCGGACCTGCGAACAAACAAAAATACACGTTATATTCTTGTAAGTTTGAAGTTTTGTATTGAACAGTTGATTTTTTTCGCCATTTCGATGTTAGTCTCATAATTGTAAAGAATTAAAGAATATTTATGTTATGTTATGTTATTATAGAAAGTTGTTCAGTTTATGGTCTGCTTATCCTCTTAAAATAGTTTCAGCTAATTTTGTTGGAAGTTATCTCTAAATAGTATAAAAACAAAGTCGCTATTCGCATCTGTCCTCATCATTTCTGTGTCTCAGATTACTTCTTCTAAACCACGCATTTGTATTTTGATAAGGCTTTCACTGTCATTTAGATAATTTTGACATTGGAAATGTCTTTTCGTTCGCTCCAGTATAGGCTCGCACGATTTCACGAAAAAGTGCGATCCCCTTATATCTCGGAGAGTTGTGAAGATATGATATTTAAAAAAGGCTCAAAAGACGCGTATTTACGAGAGCTGTAAGGTGCAAGAAGAGTTATTCGAGAAAGTCAAAAACGAAAAAAGTTATGGCCGAAATAGTGAAAAAAAAAATATTTTTTTCCGAATTTTTGATTTTGGCGCTCGATATTTTGGAAACGAGGAATGATATCAAAAATTGTGCGAAAGAGAGGAGCTGGACAATTTAGTCAGCTACAATTTGAGTTTAAAACAAGGACGATCGGGTTAAGGGTTTGCCCTGTAGCCTAACCTTTTTGAGACAATATTTTTTCGAATTCAGTAGATTCATTTCCAATGTGCTCGATAGTCGTGTGAGTTGTACTTAGTAGAAAAAATTCAATGTTTTGTAATCAAGTCGATTTCTAGGAGCTTAGGTACATAAATGGAAACCATATTTATTATTTATTTTAGTATTTATCATGTAAATACCTTTAAATAATTCTTGGAATGACCGAAAAACATAAACAAACCTAGTCACACATAAACAAAACAAATTAAACGCCGACATTTTGACTAAAAAGACATAATTCGCGCCCAAAACGCACCAAGTTTGAACTATTAAAATTCCTTTCGCGACCCGTAATGGACATTATCCGGACAAATGGGGTTGACTATTTATTTACTCTAGTGAAAGATAAATTCATTAACTTTTGTAATTGGCCGTGTTAGCTGATAAAGTTGAAGATGTATGTCTTTTCACAAAATAAAGAAGATCCAGAAAATGAAGATGTCGTTTTAGATAATTTTTCGAATGAAATTGGTGTTAGACCATTTTAGACAGTTGCATTATTTAAAAGGGTGATTGTACCTACTTATGATACTGAAAGGAAAGTAAAGGATATTTTACCAAAAATTAATTTAAATAAAAAAAAATATTGTTGTATTATAAATTTTTAATTATTATTTAAAAAATGCAATACTAAACGAAATCAGCTAACCCGAATTCCTTTAAAGTAGGAGTGAATAGGCTTCTTCTGGGTGAGCTCGCTACATCTTCGACCCCATCTTCGTCCTGAGGACTAGATTAAGGTCAAGAGCAAACCCATACGCAATAAAAAAAAAATTGAACATTTATACGTAATGAAAAGTTGAAATATTTTTTAAGAACTTCCCATAGTTTCCTTGGGGAAAGTTGGTCGCAATCACCCTTTAAAATAATACCATTATCTACATTTACACCCTGTATAAACTCCAAAAAAGACGATTAATATACAGGATGTAATAAAATTCCCTAGTACTATTTGCTACAAATAAGGCGGTCTTATCGCTAAAAAGCGATTCGGTGCGATCTGAAGTATGAAATTTTAATAATGTAGTCTTTGCGCTACATGTTCAATAAAAATATTGAATAAATAGGCTAAGTGCGAACGTAGGCATCCCGCTGTGAAATCAGACAGATTACAGATTTTTTTTTAATCTGCTGTTTCATACAAAGCTGCAGTACTACCTACTCGACTCAAATGTATGGGACTTTAGATTGTTTGAAAGTTGTTCAGTTTGGTGGTAAGCTAAACCACCCCATTAAAAATCTTACTAGTGTGTTTTGTTACACCTTAAATAGAGAATAGTACATTATGGTACAAGTGTGTAATGTTGGTGATTACCGCTGAGGCGCCTTAAGAGAGCCGAGGACGGTAATCATCAATACACACGTGTATCATACGATGTTTTTCAACACACTTGTGAAGAAAATAATAATAAAAAATCATTTTATTTAGTAAACAAAAAGTTTATTTAGAGAATTTATTTGTACTATTGAATATGATCTTTTTTGTATCGAAACTTTTTTAAGAACAAAGCAACTCAAGAACTCAACCAAGAAGTTTAGATACCTACTATAAAAAACCTATAACTCCCTTGTGAATAATAGTAATGAAAAAGTCACAGTTTGATTATAGGTGTCATTATGTGCCTAATTGCGGTGAAATAATGGCCATTTTATGAGCAAGTGCGTTGAAAAATAATATAACAACATTCAACAATTTTAAAAAACAAATTGAAAAATGGAACGTTAAACTTTTTAAAAAGAAAAAGCGGAAGGCCACTAGAGACGCCATTATTTTTCGGCCAAACCGCCCAAACATTACACCTCGTTACGGAAAACTCTGGCAACCGTTTTTGTTTAATTAAAAACACGAATAAAAAAGTTACTGGGCTTTTTTATCTGTGATAAACGGCTACGAAACCACTACTTAATACACACCAAACTGAACCTTAACTTCAGCGAAATAAAGTCTATTTTAACATTAAAACGAAATCCAATTCGCTCCACATTTTTCACAGCGAAAAAGATTTGTGTTTAGTCCATTTCCTGTTCTATTCTTAAAGCAGTAAAATTCAAAATTCATTGCGAGCGAACCGTTCGAATTTCACACTTCTCCATGCATGCGATTCGTTCACTTAATTCCCAGAGAATAAAATACAAAATTGTTTGATTAAATTTATTGAACTTTTAATTTTATAAGCGTCATATGTCACGAGTAGCCACCGTTCTCTAATGAACTGTAGCGAAGAAACTTTAAGGTGTAAATTGCAGTAAGTTAAATTTAAGCGTGGTAAAAATAAATCCACAGACACAGGAAGGTTTAGAAGTGTTTATAGTAGCCATTTTACTTCGCTGATAGCATTCGCGCACCAAAATTTATTGCTTAGTGCTAACGCGGCGTGTCTAGATCTTTTTATAGTGATTGTTTGTGATTTAAAATGGCGGAATAATTAATTTTATTGTATTTTGAATAGAATAGGAGTTGAAACAAGGTTTTTTTATGTTGTTTGTATGTGGGAACAATACAGGGTGAAATTGATATCATTAGCATCCTTTTAAACTAAGAGTCTACCCTTCAAACTGAACAACTTTTACTATGGGAGCAAACCGATCGGAGCAAAAAAAATCTGCTGTTCCATACTAAACTGCACCCGCCACCGCTGCCTACTCGGCTCAAATGTTTGCAACAGCAGATTTTTTTTGCTCCGATCGGTTTGCTCCCATAGTAAAAGTTGTTCAGTTTGATGGGTAGACTCTTAGTTTAAAAGGATGCTAATGATATCAATTTCACCCTGTATATCGTCTTCACATGACTAGGTACAGTAAAAGAGTTTGATGTGGTGACAGGTGGCACTAATTACCCGACTGCGCCAGAAGGAGGGTTATGTTTTTAGTTTAGTACTACATTTTGGATGGTCTTGACACGTTATGCTTATGTGTCAATTTGACGTTCCTGAAAAGAAAGTGCCAAACCCTTTTCTGCCAAACTGTACAAATGGTTTTAGGATCAAAACGGGAATTCGTTGTCAATAATTAAATTAACTTTCATTAATATTAATCTTTTTTTTGTGACTTATCTATACAGGGTGTAAGTGACAGCCTAGCAAATACTGAAAAAGTGAACTCAGACCATCAAACTGATTAACTTTCACTAAGGAGCCTACCTCAGGAAACGCGAAAAAAAAATCAGCTGTCCCATACATTTTAGTCGGGTAGGTACAGCAGTTTTGTATGGGACAGCAAATTTTTTTTTTTGCCTTTCTTCACCTAGGCTCCATAGTGAGTGTTTAGTTTGATGGTCTGAGTTCACCGTTTCAGTATTTGCTAGGCTGTCACTTACACCCTGTATATAGGGTGTAAACTTAAATGCGTTATACAGGGTCCTTCTTAATATACTGAAATTTTTTTAAGGGAATGATCAGACTGTCAAATTGAACAACTTTCTCTATTGCACCAAAATCGAAATCGCGAAAAAAAAATCAGCAGTTCCATGCAAAACTGCAAACCTACTCGAGCCTAATAATAATAAATAACGCTCACAGGCACATACATTGTAATGATCCCAAGTAAGCACAACGGCACGAACATATGACATCCATGACCGAACCGGGATTCGAACCCAGGACCCAAATGTATTGGACAAAAAACTGTCTGCATATTAAGTTGGACCAGTCTGTAGAATGCATCAATTAATATTTTGTCATTTTTGTCTCTTTCATAGTACATAGACTAAAAACTATTTTTTTCAGTTTTAATTCAAAACAAATATGACCGACCATTTTGTTTAAAAATTCGTTATTTCATTATATTCCTCGCCCTTCCGAGACCATTTCTAACCTATTCGTTGTGCCCCAAAAAACCAAGATGGCGCCCGTAGCACGGTCAATAAATACAATAATCTAACTCAATTACGTAGGGTACATTCATGGGAGTTAATTAGATCAGATGGGTGTGGCCTACCCTAATTCTACGAGTCAGTTTTTTCATAGTTAACGTTCCCTATGTTAAAGAAAGAAAAGGGGAGTCACGTTGCAGGTTCTGACCCGAGAGCTCGTCTCGCGTGGATTTGGCGCGTCGCGTTTTTGCCTGCCACGAGGGCTCCTCAATCTCTTCTTGTTCTTGACCAAAAACAATCCTTGAGATTGGGATGGATTCTCCCATAAACACTTGACACTGGCGGAAATGCAGTGCTAACACACAAGCAATAGTCCATTAATTATAAATAAAGAAAGAAAAAAACACACTTAACTAAAAAAAAAAAAGACTTCTGTGAAAATATAACTTCTACTATACATAGGATAAGTTAGTATGACGCCGGTTTTTTAAGGGGTTGATCAGCTGTTTCATACAAAACTGCAAACAAACCCGTAAATGTATGGAAAGGTTTTTTTTTCGCTACGTCGATTTAGTATGTACGATTGGTAACACCACTGGCTTTTAGGTGAAGAAAAACATCGCGAGGAAACCTGCATGTTTCAATTTTGAAGCATCTATTGTATCCATTGTGCATTATAAGTGGCGACGGGCTCACTCCCAGCCGCGACCACTGCACACTCCCTTCAATTCCGGCGCCTACAGACGCTATAGGCCAATCCCAGGCCGCTTCTCACCTATCCCAGCTACACAGTCCGCCGCGACGTCCTAGGCCGAGGTCCGTACCCCTCTGGGTGCCCCTAGGTCGGTTGCTTAAGTTCATTCAATTGGCTCGGTGACCTTTCGTGGTCCCTCCAATAGCCCGCAGTAAAAAGCAGTAGTTGCTCCCGGAGCAGAGCTGTAATAGTCATCTCAAAAAAAAAAAAAAAGAAGGCTCACTCCCCGTCACACTGGACAGAGTTGCGATACTATTAGTGAAATGTGCATGTTCTAAGTTTTTAGAATATGTCTGAGTACCCCCTCTAGGAATAAAATCGTGAGCATATGCTTGATGCTATGCATGCATTCATGCTTTAAGTTGATTAAAAAAAGTTATGTTTTTCGAACTAATACTGTTTTAAGTGGTTTAATAGACTTTAATAGACTAAGTTAATAAATAATTCAGTTAAAATGATAGGGGTGACGTTTTGTTTTGGTGAAGGGTTGATGTTACAGTAATTAAGTTATAATTCATGGCTTTTAAATTATAATTAGAAGGAGGAACTAATTATTTGTAATTACATTATGTTTTTGGTTAATTCAGATTACTAGGGTTTTCATTTATGTATAGGCTTATTTTTAAGTACCTACCTATTATAAAACTGTCATACATAAAATCATCATCAGCCTATCATTGTCCACTGCTGAACATAGGCCTCTCCCAAGGTGCGCCACAAAACTCTGTCCTCGGCCTTCCTCATCCAGTCACTCCCCGCTACCTTTTTTAGGTCGTCTGTCCAGCGGGCAACAGGACGTCCCACACTACGTCTACCAGTTCGCGGTCTCCACTCCAGAACCCTGACACCCCACCGGTTGTCTGTTCTTCGGCAGATATGACCAGCCTATTGCCACTTCAGCTTGCTAATTTTCTGAGCTATGTCCACCACTTTCGTTCTCTGACGTATCACTTCATTTCTGATGTGATCTCTCAGAGAAACACCGAGCATAGCTCTCTCCATAGCTCGCTGCGCGACCTTGAATTTATGAACTAGTCCTATCGTCAGGATCCATGTTTCCGCACCATAGGTCATTACTGGCAGGACGCACTGATCGAACACCTTCGTTTTGAGGCATTGTGGCACATAAAAAATGTTGGTTGAATGTCGTCTTTTTCACTCGTATAGCCTTGTCCTACAAGCACTATGAAAAAAGTAATTTTCAAACTAAGGTTACGTTTTTTTTTTTTTTTTTTTTTTATAGAAATAGTTTTCTTTTATACAGAGTAAGTATGTAAACTTGAATGCATTCAGACTATCAAACTGAAAAACTGTCACAATAGCTAACTATCGAAATGGCAAAAAAAAAAAACTACTCAATTCAATAAAATTATATGAAAAAACCGTTTTTTTTCCGGATTCGATTTTGGCTTGTGAAAGTTGTTCCGATTAATAGTCTAAGCTGAGGCACCTATTTATTATGTAATACATTTAAATTGTCACCCTGTATTTTAGTTTACACAAATAAATAAAAAAAAACTCAAACCATGTGCAAACGACTTCAGGCTTTTAAGATGTGGGTATACAGAATGATGATGAATATATCATGGAAGGACAGAATCAGCAACGAGGTGGTCCTGCAAAGGATGAACACGAGAGTAGGAATCCTAAAAACCATCCCAAAACTCGGAAATTACAGTACCTCGGTCACATTATGAGAAGTGATAAATACCAACTTAATTGAATCAGGCGTTACTTTGCGGAAATCCATGACTAATATGTAGATGACACGATTGTATCAAGACCTCCGCTTCCAAGTACCTAGTAGACAAAGTTGTATTACGTTATGCAACACAACCTGCCCACCAAATAATTTCTACTCTACACGTGTTTCGCTCCACCAAGGAGCATCCTCAGGAGTTAGACCGACGAACGTTCGAAACAGAGTTGTTACTCCGCCGTGCGTCCGACCCCTGTTATTCTGCAGGGGAAAATTTTGGGACGACGACTGCCTGGTAGAAGAAGGACGTCCTGGCTTAAAAACCTGTGCGAATGGTTCGATGTGGGCACAACCTCACTGTTCAGGGCTGCAGTTTCCAGGGGCCGAATAGACCTATTGATAGCCAACCTCCGATAGGAGATGGCACCACTAGAAGAAGAAGAAATAAAAAAAAAACATAATTTTACAGATGCTCACTTTTAGCATTTCGAAGGCCACACAATAGTTTTTAATAAACGGTAAAATTAACATTTGGCGGTCAACACCCTGTAGTTTTTTTACCCCAAAACATAATGACCGATCCAAGTTGTTATAAAAAAAACTATATTTATTTTCATGACGTCACAATTACGGTTTACAAACGTAAATACGTGTGATCTCGAAATCGCGTGTAAGTATGTTTTTTATTTTTTTTATTTGAGTCAAGTGACCTTGTACAACTGTTATGTTTGAGTTTGACCTTAATACAAAAAAAAGATATAAACATTGTATTTTTTATTCCGCGACGTCTTTTAAAGGATAAACAGCTATTAATGGTATTTCATTGGCGTGTAATTTATAAATAGATAGTTTAATGTATATACGGTCCTTTTTAATAAGCTGACACTTTTTTAAGGGGATGATCAGACCGTCAAACTGAACAACTTTCTCTATGGGACTAACATCGAAATCGCGAGTTTTTTTCGCGTATTCGATGTTGGTGCCATAGAGAAAGTTGTTCAGTTTGATGGTCTGGTCATCCCCTTAAAAAAATGCCCTGTATGGGTTGTAAAATTAAATACATTATTTATAACGAACAGGGTGCTTCAGGCCATCAAACTGACCAACTTTCAGTATGGGACCAATATTGAAACCACAGAAAAATTTTTGTTCCATAGAAAATGACAACGGCTACTTGACCAAAATTTATAAATTAGCAAATATAGGTAGGTAAGTTTACACCATATACAGGCTGATGATGATGATGATTATGATTACATAATATCTAGTCCGTGTGGTGTCGGCTAAGAATAGCAACATCCCATTTCCTCCCGTGGGTGTCGTAAAAGGCGACTAAGGGATCTACCGGAGGATGGGCAGCAGCATCCTCTGAGTACAATCAATCCAACTGCGATCGCCAGCCTGCCAAGCGTGGCGATTATGGCAAGTCCCCCCATTTAGGGGGAGGCCTATGTCCAGCAGTGGACGTCTATCGGCTGACATGATGATGATGATGAATATCTAGTTGGTATCAGATGAATGACGATATTCGGTTTGCGTGGTGAAATGGCGCTTCAGGCTTTTTACCTTGGAGCTGACGATTTATATGAAAGGAATGTGCGCTGAAATTAAAGATAGTATAGATGCATAGAAGATGACATACTGCTCCGACCCCAAGTAATAAATGCGATAGATAGATAGATTACTCGTTTATTTCATCAGAACAATACAAGACAAAGACACTGTAAAAAATGATTAACCGAATTTAACCAAATGTTTTGATAATTTAACCAAATGTATTGTTAATTTAACCAAATGTTTTGATAATTTAACCAAATATTTTGTTAATTTTACCCGAACTCTTGTTAAATTTTACCGAATTTTAGTGACTACCAAACTATTTAATAATATCAAACCGAAATTTTGTTAATTTTATCAAAGTTTAAAAAACATTCTTTTATTCGGTTAAACATTTTTTTCAGTAGTTTCAATGACTGACAAAGGTTGCAGGTGACACTATAAATAAGAAGATAAGGGAAAGAGAATGATGATGATGATAATTCAGTACCTGCAAGTTTCAGATTTGTCCTTCGCAAATACTTTATGACTAAACACAATACACTCTATCATTGTTAAAGTCTGTAAATAAACATAAAATGGCTTGTTAAGAACGACAAATTGTGAAAAGATAAATGTTTAATATAATTGCGACCGCGATTTTGCGGTGGGGTAACAAAACACTTTGTTTTGTTAAATTGTTTCATTGTCATACGAGTTATCGGGCAATTTTGAGTTGTTTACGTTTTTTTGTTCAGTTTTTTGTAATCGAAATAATTATTATGTACACACACAACCATAATCCCTTTTGGGGTGGTAAGAAACAACAAACAACAAACTTTTAGCGTGCAATGGTACCCCCACCAGCTGAGTTCATTTCCCCACAGGAACAACTACCGCCCGGACACAATCTGCAATGGCAAGTGTGGAAATCCTTAAATCGGCTTCGCACTCAGGTCGGCCATTGTAGACTTAATCTGTGTAACTGGGGGTATCGGGATCCTGGTCTAACACAGTGTGATTCCGGTGAAACTATTCAGTCGATGGGTTATCTGCTGGAATGTCCGCTGTGCCCGAACACCTGCACGAGAGAGGATTTAACGCTACACCTGACGCTGTCAGGCTTGAACCATTGACACGAAAAGACGAAGAAGCGTGGAATGGTACTCAGCTTAAAGGGTTATTACTGCGAGAGCGCCCGATCGCGCTGCATACAAACGAAGTTCCGTCCCATTTTCTAATAAACTAATCTTTGTGTCTGTATTTGGTTAGATTTCCTTTAACATATATACAGGGTGTGTGGTAAATCGACGTCAACCCGGCGGATGCTGATAGGTCATGACTAAGCAGAATATCAAAATTTGACTTTAGTAAAAGTGTGTTAGTTTTCGAGATATTGACAGTTTTAACACAGATACTGCATAGAACATTTGTAGCCGTGGCACTCAAAATAGTGACAAGGTAAAGTGTTTCACGAATTTCATAAAACTGTCCTTATCTCGAAAACTAAGAACCTTTTCCTAAAGTAAAATGTTAACAGATTGATTGATTGATTGACAGATTTATTTTTTATTTTTTTTTATTTTAGTATATTCTGGTAAGGCATGAACTAACCTATCAGCATCCACCGACCGGGTTGACGTCGGTTTATGGGACACCCTGTATAAGGACGAAAGACAATCTAATTCCATCAATATATCATCATCATCATCATGAATTAATAAAAGAGTGCATCTGTGTACAGAACACATTTATAAAAGGTAAGTTGTAAGTAAAAGAAATACGTCAATAAATACAAATCGTTTTGTACAAATACAACACAAAATACAAGAAAGGTTCACACTCTCACAGTGTTTCCCTCAAAGTGATTGTTTTACACACATGTGGTAATCTTGCTGAGTAACGTACGATGCGGTATTACGAAATTATTATCGAAATAAAAAATATGGTAGGTATCTACAGGGTGAAATTGATATCATTAGCATCCTTTTACACCCATCAAACTGAACAACTTATACTATGGGAGCAAACCGATCGGAGCAAAAAAAAAAATCACCTGTTCCATACTAAACTGCAATCTCGACGCGCTAATTCGCGACTCAAATGTATGCAACAGCTGTTTTTTTTTGGACCGATCAGTTTGGACCCATAGTAAAAGTTGTTCAGTTGGATGGGTAGACTCTTAGTTTAAAAGGATGCTAATGATATCCATTCCACCCTGTATAAAACAAGTTATAAAAATACAAATAAACATTTAAAGGGGTGGTCTAGACCATGAAACTGAACAACTTTCACTATGGGACCAATATCGAATTCGCGAAAAAAAATCTGATGTTTCATACTTAAACTAGAAATCTACTCGAGCTCGAGCTAAATGTATGGGACAGCAGATTTTATTTTGCATCTTCGATGTTGGTCCCACAGTGAAAGTTGCTCAGTTTGATGGTCTAAACAACTCAAGTTTTAAAAGTTAATTTTTACTATTGTAACAACCTGTATGTTGGCTTAGTAGAGTTTCTGGTCGCATCTTAGACATCATAGACGGCCCGGTAGCACAGTCTGTAGTGAACCTGCCTGCTGTGCCGAGAGTCGCGGGTTTGAATCCCGTAAGGGACAAATATTTATATGATGAATATGAATATTTGTACCCGAGTTATGGATGTTTATATCTATATATGTATTCTATATCGTTATCTAGTCATCATAATACAAATCCAGATACTTTAATATGTGACTACTGACTGACTTTTATATACTGACTTTGTCTGCGCTTCGTCTGGACAATTCACACAATATCTTTATAAATTGTAGCCTATGTGCTATTCTGATGTATAAGCTATATTATTGTAAAGTTTCATTCACGTAAAAGAGTAACAAACATCCATCCATACTTACAAACTTTCGCGTTTATAATATAAGTAGGATAAAATAGGGACAGGGTGGTCTGGGTGGCGGAGCTTCAATTGGAATTCGATATCGTTTCGCTAACAGTCTAAAGCGATACGTAGGACATTTCAAAGTGTATTTTGTTTAGTTTCTTGGTTTTAAAAACAAAAATTAAATCTGGTTTACGTTACACCTTAAAAACTTACCAAAATGTAATACCTATTCGTATTTATTTGTACTCCCCATTTACATAATAATAATGTAAGTATGTATGTATTTTCTTATACCTCGACTTTTTTATTTATTTTACCGCATCCATTCCAAAACCCTCTTCTTCACACATCCACGTCACATTACATATTCAGTGCGCGTGCCCTTACCCCCCAATACTAATATTTACTTCCTACCAATATACACCTTATTTGTTCAACAACAAAGCATATAATCCCTTGCATGATTAGGTTATAAAATGAATGTAGGAAATTGAGCGTTGGTTGTAAAGTAATAGAGGTGATTTTTGTGTGTAAGAAAGGTGTTTAAGGTTAATGTAGGCTTTGATATGGATTGATTTTTCCTTTGATTTTTGGGGTAACCTTTTGTAAGAATTTGTAAATATGTTTTGTCTTTGGGGTGTAAAAAAGTAAGTAGTTCTTCGTTTCTGTTTTGAAGTACGACTTGAAACTGGCTACGAAAATCTCGGTTTATATGGCAGCAGTGGTGGCTAACATCTTATACTCCGCCGAATCGTGGACCGTGTATCGCCACCACATACGCATGTTGGACCGGTTCCACCTCAGATGCCTACGTAAGATCATGAGAATCCATTGGTCCGATCGCGTGAGGAACACTGAAGTGCTGCGTAGAGCCAATGTAGCTGGCATTGAGTCATACCTTATGCGGCGCCAGGTTCGGTGGTGCGGTCACGTGTCACGTATGGTAGAGGAGCGAGTACCGAAGTCTTCTATTCGGAACTTGAGGAGGGCAAGCGTAAGCATGGCGGACAACTCCTCAGGTAGATTAATAGTATAGATAAATTATATTAAACGATTTTATTTTATTTTATTTATTTATTCTACTCGTCAAAGTGAACAACTTTTTCTATGGAACAAACTTCGAAATTGCATTAGAAAACTGTTCCATATTAAACTGTTGGCTACCTGTTCTAGCCCAGTCATTTTACGGAGTTTTATTAGGTGGAGTGGGGAGTAATTATTAATTAGACTTTTAAACTGTAACCGGCACCATTTAGTAAAAAAAAAGACTATGTTAAAACATATTAAAAAAATATTCGCTACGCAACATAGAAATCAAAATTGTGTGTCCCAGAAGGCTTTTAAATTAATAATATTAATACCAATGCACTCATTTGACTTAGATTTAACAATATAAATTATTTTTGAGCAATAAAATAGGCATTGAAATTTGAAAAATTAGGTGTTTATTAGAAAATACGAATGTATTTTTCAAAACCTTCTAAGTAGACAATAATATTCACATCATGTATGTAGTATGTATAATGGTAAGGCCTTAAATATGTGGAAAGTTTTTTTAAAACGAGATAATAGCTAAATTTAAAATTTGGGGCTGTTGCTGACGTGATTTTTTTTTTATTTTGGTACATTTCTGGGCTCAAATTGGCTCTTCATAATTATACCGAAAAAAAAAATTTCAATTATTAATTAGTCCCGGCTCAAATCGTAAAATGACGTAAGGAGGTCTGAAAAAATTCTGACACCAGGGCTCTGCCCACACGATAAGAAAGATAATACTTTACCAAAGCATGAATAAAAGTAAAAATTCAATGTTCCTGACCACCCCGAAAGGGATTATGGTCCTGGGTTAATGTATATATTTCGGGCATAGGCCCACCACACATTCCCACCGCTGTAACTCCTATTAACTCCTGTAAGCCAAGATCAACAGCGGCGACCATTCACAACACTGGACAATGAAGTCCAGCGAGCCCGGGGGATGACTCTAATCTGTCTTGGAACCCGCAATGAATTAATCAAAGAAGATAGGAGGAGTAGGAAAACGAAATATCCGACTTCCCTCCATAGCAAGCGGGAGACAGCAATAAGAAGGAAAAAACATGGCTATTAGAGAGCCAATTCAAGAGATCATTTATGGCAGTGTTGAAGACACGACCGCAAAAGCACCAAAAATACAAAATAAAGGGTTAATGTATGTATGTATGTGTTATGCTTTTCTTTAACCATCTGATTACAAACGCCAATTAAAAAAAAAACAACAGCAACATCCTCAAAAACGTCGTAAGTCAAATTCTTAACATTTCAACCGGCAAATAGCCCGTAATAAAACATTGGTGATTGACCAAAAAAGCTTTTAGCCCACCTAAACTGAGATCAAGTTATTAAGAAATTCCACTTTGGGGCAAAAAAGTTGGCAAAAATTCCGAATCGAGGTGGTCATCCAGTTCTGAGTAGCAGTGGTGTGCTGAATTATCGATTTATCGATTATGTCGATTGGTTTGTGTTGGTTTTAAGATAAATGAAGTTTTTTTTATTTGTCTCTATCTAGCCCAGTGGGAGACAGCCGTGAGAATATAAATATAAATCGATTTTTTAAATTTTGTTTTTAGATTCCATACCTAAAATTTTCACAGAATATAATATGTTATTATAGCGAATTTTTTAGCAAATAAAAAACAAAGAGTCCATTTAAAAATTTTTTTATTTTTGCTCTATTTCTTCTGTTTTTTTTTACTACCAAGATCTCTTCCCGTGGTTATCGTTGGAAGTGACTAAGGGATAAAGTTTTTATTTTGAGTGCTTTCATGAGCGAAATACCTGTTACCACTTGATACATCGATTCATTTTCAAGCCTTGGGCTAAAAATGTATTGATAAAGAAACAAATATCTTAAACATTGACATACAGATAATCTAGGTCCATTTAAAGTACCAGAATCTAGTCCAGACTTGTATTAAGATGACTAGATAACGATAATATATTACAACGAGCGTTAACCCGCGACTTCGTCCGCACAAATTATATACCAGATTTTAAGTCAGATCATAAGCTATCAAACAAAAAAAGTTTCATCAAAATCGGTTCAGTAGTTTTTGCGTGATACTCGTTCAAACAAACAAACAAACAAACACACAAACAAACAGACAGACAAAAAATCCAAAAATTGGTGAAATGGAATCAGGGACACCTAAAAACCATATCGTAACTTTTTTTTTGTTAATATCTTCAATGTACAGACAAACTTCCTGTTACAGTTTTATAATAGTATATACTAACAAATAGACACAAACATCTAGACTTGGGTACAAATCGTCGCTAGTCCTAAACGACGTATCTATCTGACATTTTTGGCGTAACTGACTCAATCCTTGTGGGCGAATCCATTTTCCAAGACAAATTAGCATAAGCATATGTTCACGACTATATTCCCCGAGGGGGTAGTCACATATATTCTGAAACTTCAGAACATCCACGTTTCACTAGTAGTACCGAAACTCTGTCCAGTATGACGGGGAGTGAGCCCGTCGCCACTTGTAATGGACAGTGGGTACAATACATGCCTCGAAATTGAAGCATGCAGGTTTCCTCACGATGTTTTCCTTCACCGAAAAGCCAGTTACCGCGAAAGTACATTTTACGGTAGACGTAAGTAACGTAACAAGCTATTTATACAACCAACCGAAAAAAAGCTTGTTTTGAAAAATCACCTCGATATTTAGTAATATAAGCGACGATAAATATTAATATTCACCACGAGCGTTAACCCGCGATTTTGTCCGCACAAATTATATACCAGATTTTAAGTCAGATAATAAGCTATCAAACAAAAATAGTTTCATCAAAATCGGTTCAGTAGTTTTTGCGTGATGCTCGTTCAAACAAACACCCAAACAAACACACAAACAAACAGACAGACAAAAAATCCAAAAATTGGTGAAATGGAATCAGGGACACCTAAAAACCATAGCGTAACTTTATTTTTGTTAATATCTTCAATGTACAGACAAACTTTCTGCTACAGTTTTATAATGGTCTAGATACACAATATTTGCCTGTTGCAAGCCTTCTAACAACTGAGCTATCGGTCCATGCCGACGACAACGACCGTAAAGGGGACAAGGGGATGATGATGATTTTAATTTCTTAATTCAAACTAACATTTTTGAAATAAGCTGGCGCAGAATTTCGAATACCCGTTAACATTTTGTTTTTAATTCATTATTTTTAACGTCGTAATTTAATTAATTGTCTGTTATTTTGAAAATGTATAATTTTCGTAATATTATAACTTCTAAATTATCTCGTACCTAATTAATTTTATAGTGGTGGACGCTAAGTATATCGATAAATATTTGAGATTAATATTTTTTGTTTTGTTGCATATTCAATCAATCTATCAGAAAACTAAAGTGGCAATGGGCTGGTCATATCTGCCGAAGAACTGACAACCGATGGGGTGTCTAGAGTTCTGGAGTGGAGACCGCGAACTGGCAGGCGTAGTGTGGGACGCCATGCTGACCGTTTTTGAACACATTGTATATTTATTAGTGTTACCACAGGTAATGGTGTTACCAATAAAAAAAAATATCTTTTAAGGTATTGCAAAAGGAGTTAAAGAAAACTTTATTCTAGCCTATAAATTATCTTTCTGTTAGGCAACATCATGACATTATACCTACTCGCGATACTCAAGGGGGTTCATCAGACCAACAAACTGAACAACTTTTATTATGGGAACAACATTGAAACCGCGAAAAAAAACAGCTGTGGCATACATTAGCTCTAGGTACCATCGATGTTTTATATGGAACAGCAATTTTTTTTTCGCGATTTCAATTTTGGTCCAATAGTGAAAGTTGTTCAGTTTGATAGTCTGACGCACCCTTCTTAAGTATTTAATGCATTTAATTTTAAACCCTGTATAAGAGGTGAGAGGTCATGTCTGACATGAAACAACGTTGTTAAGTGACAGTAAATTGAGAGGTATTATAGACCCCTTATCAGAGTAAACACGTTGGGTGGTAGTAATTTCAGGGTTTGCAACAAATTCTGATCAAATAATCAAATTATCGATACTATAATAACATAATTATAATAAAACGTAATTGAAGAAACAAACAACCAATTTTATGTTTCCAATCGTTAAAATCCGCACTTCGCCGTAACATTTATCGGCCAATTACGGAGTTTTTACCGCATATTGTCCAATTACTATAGTGTCTGGATGATGTTTCGGTTTCGGTCAGTTTCGGCATACTTTAAATAAACCGAAATTCTCTTTGAAATGTGCATCCATGAACTTAAGAGCAATGCTCTGGTCAGTGGCAGGCAGCACGCCCTGGGCACTTCATGCAAACGTGCTCACACAGACAAGACCCTAGCACTTTTGTATGCTGAGTTAGTGCGAGTGAAAGAGGAATACACCTCCGCTTACAGTCGTCCACCTACTGTACCACCGAGAGGGGGTGAGGTCAAAATGGGTAGGGGGGATAGGGAGTTTCCATAATGCAGTTATGTATTCGTACTCTTTCTTACACTATGGTGGCAGGCTGGGGACAAGCACGTAAATATTCACATTTCTAGTTCTTCTTAAAAAACTTTTATTTTATTTTGCCATAGCAACATAATGATTTGCATTAGTTTAAAACAAACCAAGAATGGAAAGAAAATAGAATTTGTTGAGTAAGCCCAAAATGAAAAAAAAAAATTATACAATGATAGGATAGATTTGACTCAAGACAGGGGGAAACCTTTGCCCAGCAGTAGTATAAAATAGGCTGAGAAAAAATACAGTACCATTTATTTAAGTTAAAACGAGGAAGAATCAAATATGGATCAGGATTTCAGCTGAAAGTTGAATGAGAAATTAATTTCAAATTTTGACCGAATTGAGAATAGGTACGCCGAATTGCGGTTTATTAAGGTCAGGATTTCGACCGTAAGTAAAATGATAAATTCAGTTCTAGTTTTGACCGAATCGATTATGCGTCGAATTTCGGTTTCGGCTAAAGAACTTGTTACCACTGACACTAGCAATTACGTTGTCATTCTATGAAACATTGATATGTTCCGATAATAGTCATTAATTGAATAATTATCGTTCGTTTTGATTAACTGAGAATTCTTTTATCTTTTAATTATAAACACGATTGTTATGAAAACATCTATTTAGGCTTTGGAATTTTAATTAAGAAAAATATCGATATAATTTTCGTTGAATTCGTGAATTTAGACATTTATGAAATTGATTGAATAACACGCTATTTTGAGTTTAATTGTCTGTTTAAGAATGTTAAACCTAACTACAAAAAAACAGATTTTAAAGTAGGTATACGATTTCAGTAAGTATTTTATACAATGAATAAATATAATATATAAATAATACAGTATTTTTTATCAAGAATTTTTAAACTTCAAACTTCAAAGGCTTTATTGCGACACAATTATATGACCATAAAGGTAAGGCCACAAAGAGACGGTTTTGCGGAAAAGCGGGCCGGAGGCGGAACTGCGGGAAGCGAATATCTCCGGACCCGCGCGTATTTTTGTGTGGTAGAGTACATACAAACTCTAACATTACCACCACACCACACCATACACAACAAAACACACAGAAAACTAAGCGGGTCCGGAGATGTTCGCTTCCCGCAGGTCCGCCTCCGGCCCGCTTTCCCGCAAAACCGCCCCTGTGTGGCCTTGCCTTTACAGTATAGACTTAATACTGAACCGATCTCATTCAATTCATTTCGGAAATCAAGTTCCATAATATATTAAGTACCTAATAATGTCTCAGCAACTGGGAAGATACAATTTTTTTAAATATAGATTTAAAAAGTTTGATTTTCATTAAAATTAAAAAATAAAAAGAGTTATTGATTGAAGTGTTTATTTTTTATTACATACACATTAAATTTATTCATTTAAAAATCTAGTAAACCTTCAATCGTACTAAGTTTTCAAATAACTTTCCAAATTAATGAATTTATCTTCTTTTTAATACAGACAGACTAATCGGTCACAAAACTAATTAGGTACTTTCGCCTGTCACTAAGAAAACAGTTTTTATCGATATGAAACCGTGACATCACTAGCTTTCTTTGTAAAAGCAATTGTCACAGTAACGGGAAGTGCCGAGTGTACTAATTAACGAAAACTGACAGATTCTCATAAGACTGGTACAGTCGGGAGGAAAAGTGTTTCGCATCATCTTTTATCGCAGTCATTGAGCTAATATGCACTACGTACTAGAGGAGACAATGTACTGAACCACGCTGTTCCATTCAAGTGCGGCGACATCGCCGCACCTAAACCTACAAAATATACAGGGTCCTTCTTAATATGCTGACACTTTTTAAGGGGATGATCAGACCATAAAACTGAACAACTTTTTCTATGGAACCAACATTGAAATCGCGAAAAAAATCAACTGTCCCATACATTTGGCTCGAGTAAGTTTGCAGTTTTGTATAGGACAGCTGATATTTTTTTCGCGATTTCGATGTTGGTGCCATAGAGAAAGTTGTACAGTTTGACGATCTGATCATCCCCTTAAAAGTGTCAGCATATTAAGAAGTACCCTGTAAATATTTGTATGTATGTATGAAAGTATGAAACAAATATCCCATCTTAGAGCACAACATTAAAATCTGAACAGACCTTAAAGAAAAAATTAAAACACTGTATGTTACGATAAGGTGGTTGCAGGGGGGTCAATTTTATACAAAACTTTGATGCACAATGCGCGAAGACGGTATTAATATAAGTAACTTTGTATATATGGAAAAATAGTTTAGAAAATCTAGATGCCGCGTCACAAATAACATTTGCAATTTATAAAATAATTACGATAACGATATAATAGATAAAGATTTAACGCTTTGAAATTTTTCATACAAAAATTTAAAAGCTTTATATCTTCGTAATTATATAATAAATTGCAAATGTTATTTGTAACGTGGCAACTAGATTTTCTAAACTATTTTTCCATATATAAAATATTACTTTTATTAATTCCGTCTACGCGTATTGTGCGTCAAACCTTTGTATGGACTGAAACCACCTTAACTTAATTTAATAAAACTTTGTTATATCAAAGATTTTTGTTATAAATATCGATTAAAAAATTAAAATTTAAGTAAAAATTGTATTAACGACAGGGACGCTTACAAACTGATATTTTTGTGTGTTTTAATTTAAACCTTTTTCAACTCGACAGTACTGCAAATTTTTCTCATACCACAGATGGTATAAAGCAGAAGATTCACTTTTTATTAAACGAAGCTATTCTTCATCCAAACAGCTGTTCCTTACATTACACTTGTAATTTTGTACTAACTGTTCTCTTTTTAAGGACATTACCTAAATCCTATGACAAATCTAAGGATGGTATCAAATTACATGTCGTTTTGTATGTTAGTGTATATGTAAAAAGTGACGGTGACGAAAACACGTTCCGTAAGAAAGAATTTTTTTTTTTTTTTTTTTTTTATTATTTTAACTTCGAAGCATATTGTGCGAATTCTGAAAAATAGTTGAAACTGGTATAGTGTTCGATCTACTTCTACAGGGTGTTTTAGGGTGTAACAAAACACCGTAGTAATATATAAATATTGGGTTTAGACCATCAAACTGAAAAAACTCTCAAAATGGAGACAACACCGAGAAAAAAATATTCGCTGTTTCATACAATAGAGTACAGTAGAGTAGGTACTTACTTGACTCAAAAATACAGGGTGAAATTGATATCATTAGCATCCTTTTAAACTAAGAGTCTACCCATCAAACTGAACAACTTTTACTAAGGGAGCAAACCGATCGGAGTAAAAAAATTATCAGCTGTTGCATACATTTGATCGCGCGTCGACATTGCAGTTTAGTATGGAACAGCAGATTTATTTTTGCTCCAATCGGTTTGCTCCCATAGTAAAAGTTGTTCAGTTTGATGGGTAGACTCTTAGTTTAAAAGGATGCTAATGATATCAATTTCACCCTGTATATGACATCCGATATTCCTAATTTTCTTTCGATCTTGTCTCCGTAGTGAAAGTTGTTCAGTTTGATTGTTTTGTTACACCTTGTATAAATTGATTCCAGGTTCGGTAGGTGCCAAAAACGAGAATTGTCATTAATTATTAACCAAATCAATCAATTCACTCAATCAATTATACTTTATTTGACACCAAAAAAAACAGAATATACAGAGAGCAAACAATCAGGAAATACAAAAGGCACAAAAACAGGCGGTCTTATCGCTAAAAAGCGATTTCTTCCAGACAACCTTAAAATCAATATAGTTGGTTACAGTTTTTTTCTCAGTGTATTTTCAATTAATAAAAACACCAACTAAGGGCTAATTGGCGTAATCTTCTCTTTAGACTTATCACGTATTATTTTTAAAAGCCAAGTACTTACTACTAAGTACTAAAATAAGTACCTATCACTCCTTTCAACCCCTTTTTATAATAACACACAATTTAACAAACTACAGTTTTTAATAAATACGAAACGGATGGTTACGCAATCAATAAAAAAAAGACCTACTTTTTTAAATGATCGAGTTAAGTCCATAGATTAAAAAAGTTGCGCTACTTTTTATGGTAGCGTTCATGCTTAGATAAAAACTAATTCTTAGCTATTATATTATATTAACAAGTCTATTTCAGTAAAGTGGGAAAGCAATTTTGTGAAAAAATCTTATATATAAGGTCTAACAAAATTAGGTGAAACTAATTTAAGGGGATGATCAGACCATCAAACTGAACAACTTTCTCTATGGGACCAATATCGTAATCACGAAAAAAATCAACTGTTCCATACAAACCTACTCGACCTAAATGTATGGGACAGCGGATTTTTTTTTTCGCGATTTCACTATTGGTCCCATAGAGAAAGTTGTTCAGTTTGATGGTCTGATCATACCATTCAAATAATTTCACCTACTTTTGTTAGACCTTATATAAAGCTTAGGTAGATAACCAGTTACGTTTGAGGAGCATTTTTTTCAGCATATTTTAAAGTGCACTGAAAAAAATTATATAATAAAGAATTTAAAAAACGTTTTGTCACTATTTAACCAAATACTGTTTGTTAATTTAACCGAATGTTTTGTTGAAGTTTAGTGACTACCAAACTACAGGGTCCATCTTAATATGCAGACACTTTTTTAAGGAGATGATCAGACTGTCAAACTGAACAACTTTCTCTTTGGCACCAACATCGAAACCGCAAAAAAAGTCAGCTCTTCCATACAAAACTGCAAACCTACTCGAGCGAAATGTATGGGACAGTTGAGTTTTTTCGCGATTTCGATGTTGGTCCCATAGAGAAAGTTGTTCAGTTTGATGGTCTGATCATCCTCTTAAAAAAGTGTCAGCATATTAAGAAGGACATGGAGGATATGTAATACCTAACCAAAATTTGATTAAATTTATTATATTTTTTGTTAATTTTTAATAAAGTATATACAGGGTGCAAAGGACAGCCCTGTGCAGACTGAAACGTTGAACTCAGACCATCAAACTGAACAACTTTTTTTCATTATTATGTTTTTGTGTACAATAAAGAATCTAAGAACTTTCACTATGCAGCCTACCTCAGGAAACGCGAAAAAAATTTGCTATTTCATACAAAACTGATGCTGTACCTAGATTCTTCTCCGTGTAAACTTATGATTCCCCAGTTGTCATTTTTGTTGTTTTTTTTTTCACAGTTAAACCTACCTCAGAAAACGCGAAAAAAATTTGCTATTTCATGCAAAACTGATGCTGTACCTAGATTCTTCTCCGTGTAAACTTATGATTCCCCAGTTGTCATTTTTGTTGTTTTTTTTTCACAGTTAAACCTACCTCAGAAAACGCGAAAAAAATTTGCTATTTCATACAAAACTGATGCTGTACCTAGATTCTTCTCTGTGTAAACTTATGATTCCCCAGTTGTCATTTTTGTATTCATTTTCCAATAGTGTTTTGTTTTGACGACGCATTTTGCTGAAGGGGTATTTGTAAGCAATTTTGACGAAGCATGAGGCTGAAAGGGTATTTGTAAGCAATTTTGACGACACATGTTGCTGAAGGGGTATTTGTAAGCAATTTTGACGACACATGTTGCTGAAGGGGTATTTGTAAGCAATTTTGACGACGCATGTTGCTGAAGCAGATTATTATTATTTGGTTATAAGGGCTTGGTCAATGACCAAATAGCTACTGCGACCTAGATAGATCTATTGTAGCTGTCACCCTAGACCTAAAGGTCATTTCCTAGGCCCACGGACTTCATGAACCGTGTTATGCTTTTGGAGGGGAGGTCCCTGATGTCAGTAGGTGTTATTATGTATCCACCTAGATGGCGACTCCTGCTGTGAATGAGCACTTCGCATTCGCAGAGGAGATGTATGGGCGTTTCCTCTGCTTCACAGCAAAATCTGCAAGTGGGTGAGTCTACAAGCCCCATTCTGTGTAGGTGTTTGTTTAACTTGCAGTGTCCTGTTAAGGCTCGTACTAAGAGCCTTAAGTCGTTGCGGTTTGAATTGATGGCATCTGAGGTATGTCTGTTTGAAAAGCCGGTCACAAGTTCTTTCGCATGCCTCAGTCCTGGTGTATCCGACCAGAGCTTGCGGCTTTGGTCCACGGCCCATTCCTTTAGCACACGTCTAGAGGTGTTGCGGGAGATGCCGCAATAAGGCTCGGGGCCTATGGCGTCCTCTTCCGCCCCTCTTCGTGCCAGCTCGTCAGCAGCCTCATTTCCATCAATACCGCAGTGTCCGGGCACCCAGCCTAGGGTGACAGAGTTTGTCCGTCCTAGCTGGTTGAGTGCTCGGGCACATTCTAATGTTAGTTTTGACTCTATTTCATCAGATCCTAGCGCTTTTAGAGCAGCCTGGCTATCTGATAAAATAACAATATGTTTCCCCTTTGGGCATCTTTTCAGATTCTCATGTACGCAATCTATGATAGCGTACATTTCAGTCTGGAATACTGTGGCATGCTGTCCAAGGTGAATCGCCTTGCTGAAGCAGATATTGTTTCTATTAATTTCATTCAATAAATAATTTTCCACACTATAAATACAGTAGCTAGTTCTAATTTCCATACAATAATATGATAGAATCAATCATAATAATTACATACATTAGTATCAATTAGTCACAAGTAATAAAATTGCAAATAGTACCTACGCCAAGTCAATTAAGGTCTCATCAATTTTTTACTCTATGCTAACAAGATTCTAATAAATGTTGCAAAGAAAATTAAATCTTTGCTTGTTTGTAAAATGAACGCCAAGTTTTATTGTGTTTATTATTATGATTGGTGCGAGTTTTTTTTTTGTTTTTGATGTGTGAGAAATAGTCCGAAAATGTGGTTTTAAACATGAATTGTACCTAAAGTCAAAGTCAAATTGTTTTTTTAGTTGCATACATAACTACCAACTCTTACTTTACCAATAATACAAATTGGCAACATTTCATTTTAAGGAAGGTACCAAAATTATAAAATCATTTGGAGATTATGTGATTCAAAGCTTATATCAAAATTATCAGATTTTTTCAAAATTCAAAAATTTTTTATTCAAAATAATATCACATTTGGACGTCATTTTTTGACTCTACCACCGCGTCGGAAGGTGTTCCGTTGAGAGAAGATGTGGCCAGAAACTCTACAACACACATCTTTTAAACAAAACAAAATATACAAAGTATAATTAAAATACAATATTGCATTACATAGAGTAACATTGTCAAGACCAGACATTTTTATCCATTATTTCTCGAGTTATTTGAAAAATACAGAAAAATAAAAAAGAGGTTGAATGACATTTTATTCCTTTGCCTGCTTGGCTTTTCTATTGTGTTTGACAGTTTTTATTTTTAATTTTATTGCCGCCAAGGTATTATAGCCATAAATCAATTCAAAAGTAAATTAAAAATAAAAGTATCGGTCAAAAATTAAATCGGAAAAATGCGTATTTTTTATTTTTAAACCTATTTTTATATTTTTCATTAAAAACAGGTTGTTAAATGCACGGAGAAAAATTTTGTCATTTATTTATATTATTCTAGCTGTTGCTCGCGACTCCATATGCGTGGTCTTTAAACAGTAGGTATCCTATATGTTAATCCATAACATATTCTATCTGCGTGCCAAATTTCATCCAAATTCGTTCAGACACATTAAAGATTATAAGAAAAAGATTACGATATGGTTTGGTGTCCCTGACTCAAATTCAACCTTTTTTAGAATTTTGTCTGTCTGCTTGTAACAGCATCACGCAAAAACTACTTAACGGATTTTGATGAAACTTTTTTGTTTGATAGCTTATGATATGACTTAAAATCTGGTATATAATTTGTGCGGATAAAATCGCGGGTTTTACTTAAGACAACTTTTGTTTTAACTGTAATTCTTGCAGATTAAACTCAATTCTATTGTATTTAAGTAGCTTGCAATTGTATTGTTAGTTCATTTTGTAAATTATTATAACAAATAACGCATTGAAATAATTTTTGGGTCGAGTCCACCTTTGACATTTTCTATGGAATAGACATGTTTTTTTTTCCAAATTTCAATGTTGGTCCCATAGTAAAAGTTGTTCAGTTTGATTGTCTGAAGCATCCCCTTAAGTATGTAACGCATTTCAGTTTCACACCTTGTATAACACACGGTGTAAAACTTAAAGTCGTGTGTACTCAAAAGCTTAATGCTTACCGTAATTAGCAGATAAACCCGTTGAAACGCTTAACTTTAGTTTAAACGTAACCCTATTAACTCTTAAAGACTTTATCCACAAAAAACCCCAAACACCTTTTTAAAAACATCATAAACTAGTAACAAACTTGGCTTAACCACAATGATGGTGGTTAAAAACGCACCTTTTGCGAACAAGTTAAAACTGGGCGTGCCATCGTTTCGTACTTTGCACAAAATGGCGGCCGCTGCAAAAAAACCAATAATCGCTCTGAATAATTGCGAATAAATTGTTTCATTACCTCACCTGGTTCTGTTTGTGACAAGGGGTAGCACATAAAGTATGAGATCTGTAATTTCTTATAAAATTAACACCAATAAAAAGGGTCCTATCCTATTATAAATAAAATGGCCAAGTCTAGGAAAAAAAATATCTAGTATCTACCTATATAGGGTCCAACTTAGGGTGAAGCCAAACGAGCGTAATTTTGTGAGTTGTGAGTCGCGTATTTTGAGTCCGTTTTATAAAAAATCCGGGAATGCATTGTCTATGACCTCTGCCTTTATATGAAACGGACTCAAAATACGCGACTCACAACTCACAAAATTACGCTCGTTTGGCTTCACCCTTATTACGCTGACGGTTTTTTAATGGTATTTAAGATTATCAAACTGAACAACTTTCTCTATGTTAGTAACATTGAAATCGCGTAAAAAAAGACCTGTCCTATACATTTGGTTCAAGCAGGTCTGCAGTTTTGAATGGAACAGTTGATTTTAGTTATTGCGATTTTGATATTGGTCACATAAAGAAAGTTTATAAGTTTGATGGTCACCAACCATCAGAATATTAAGAAGGACTCTCCGGCCTCATTATTATTATGATTTGGTTATAAGGGCTTGGTCAATGACCAAATAGCTACTGTGACCTGGATAGATCTATTGTAGCTGTCACCCTAGACCTAAAGGTCATTTCCTTGGCCCACGGACTTCATGAACCGTGTTATGCTTTTGGAGGGGAGGTCCCTAATGTCAGTAGGTGTTATTATGTATCCACCTAGATGGCGACTCCTGCTGTGAATGAGCACTTCGCATTCGCAGAGGAGATGTATGGGCGTCCTGGCCTCATTAAGAAACATCTTACTAGAATATATTTTCGTAATTGGAATAAAGAAATGCATTCCTAATACTTCGAATTAGAATAAACGCTATTCTAATACTCGTACAGTAGTACTAGGTTTATAAGTCTCACCGATGTACCTGCGCAGATGACAAATTTTAAAAGCGCGCGAAATTATATTGACCAATCAGGATCACCTTGCCGCTATTGGCTTATTGCTTTCGCGCCCTTTTCGCTACCGAAGCATCCATAGTCTGCTATTCGAGTTGGTGCGACATAGAGAATACCCGATTTTGTACTGCTCTGCGCAAACGAAGATTGACGAGCGGAATTATTTTCCTGGTCGTACTGTAAGGAAATAGATCTACTAATAATATTAACGCTGCATATCTGCATATTAAACGCATGCGCGGTATACACCAGAATTATTTTGCAAGTATAAACCATTGTGACAACAGCTTCAAAAACCTGTTTTCGACGGAAATGGTTTAGTACATTATCTTAATATAACACTAAATTCTGAAATCAATGTAAACACAATAGAAGCAAGAATGCAAGAGGAGGCCTACGCCGACATCAAAAGAGCGAGGGTCACTGTTTGATCCATACATTAGAATACAGGGTGTAAGTAAGAGCATGGCAAATACTGAAACGGTGAATTCAGACCATCAAACTAAACAGGTTTAGTATTTGCCAGGCTGTCGCTTACAACTTATATAGGTAGATTAATTCATTTATTTTTTGTGAATATTACTTTTTAAATTGATAAGTAGTTATAATTTGCTAACTGACCCCTAAAATGACGTTTGGAACATTACGTAATACATGGACACCCCTAATAAGGTTTCCCTACAAAGTTGAATCAACATCATGGCCTTGCCCAACTTATTTTTGCATTTAATAAAATATCCATTTGACCGTTCTATACCGTATCTTTAAGACAAAACTGTCGCTTACATCAAAAGGTAAACTTTGACGAACGAAAACATAACTTTGTCATCACGCACGGAAAAATGTAAGTGTCAATGTGTGAAATAAAGCTGCTTTGCAATTTTAACTCTTACCGATTGACATTAAAGCGCATTTTAACAAATTTTTTTCTTTTAATAATGAGTAATTATGTTGTCAATTGACTTTTCTTTTTCGAATAGGTCCTTTTTAGTTCACCGGTTGAATAAGGCAGTTAATAATAGCATGAGGTCTTTAAAAAACTTGTATTCTCGTTAAAGAAAATGATTGTGGTACTTGTACCTAGTTGATTATTATTTCGATGTCGCTTGAGCGTTTTCTTGTTCTTAAGAGGATCGTCGTTTATCAAGGCGGATCTCTTGATGGCAGGACCCTGTAGTTATATCATCTGCAACCTGCATTTTGAAGGTTTTAGGATGGAATGACGTGTCAAGTGGCGATAAGGAGCTTGCCTTTCGCCCACAAAAACATTGATAGGCAATATGCTATTATTAAAAAAAATTACAAAGTTAATTATTGTGTCACTTGATACCATATTTATAGCCGGTATTTAAGTAAAAATAATACAAAATTATGAATTTTGTCAAATGGTAAGTATTTATAAAACATTGAAGGTATGTTTAGAAGCTTCAAATATTTAATTTTAATACTATTAAGAACAATGTAGTGATGTCTTAATTGAGCCTCAATAAAGCTCCTATATAGCTCTTACTCACTTTTATACAACGACTAACACCAATATCTAAACTTGGACCGATGTTTGGCTATGTAAGCGCTAAACAGTTTTACTAATGTCGTGTTGGTATCCTATTGTTTCAATGACAGCTTTTATTAAACACTGCTGATTTTTGATATTTTTTTCTGGAAACACCGCCTACCTTTCTTCTTTTCACCGTTTCCTCTACCCTAAGGTTGCCTGGAAGAAATCGCTTCTTAGCGATAAGACCGCCTTATTTTGTGCCTCTTGTATTTTATTTATACTGTATTTTACTGTTTATGTTTTTGGTGTAAAATAAAGTATATTTGATTGATTGATTGACTTATACAGCATATTTGTACTAACTGGAAGTTTCACCTTAAGGAAAGATGCAAATTAAAAAAACTAATTGATGATAATTTTTTCGTTTCGCACATTAAAAACACTCTCGATATTATTAAATAAAACGTTTAAACTTTATTCATGCATAAGGTATTAAAAGTGATCAATCATAAAGACAAAAAAAAGATAAGTAGGTAACGTTTTTAATTCAACCGGTTAAACTACCATAATACTGTGATCTAGTGACTAACCTCGCCTTTCGTTCAGAAGCTTTAACTATTTATTATAAGGACTGGCCTTGTGCTAGTATTTCCCTCTGCCGCGGTATAAGAACAATTGATCATGAGCGTTTACATTCAATTTTATACCTATCTAGCCTATAATTGCGACTTTGAACTTAGAACGATTGGGGTTCACACGAGACTACTTTTCATGATTTTTTAACATTCAAAATTAGAATCTAAAGTTATGGGGAATAAAATCCCAAGTTGCGGATTTCATGTTACCTCGCCCCCCGCAAAAAGTGGCAGAAATGTTTGTTAGTAGAATTACACGCGTAACTAGTCCCTATATAAGTAGTCAAAGATCAGAGGACGGCAGTACGATTCCAGCTATATCTAGACTATACAGAATGATATTGATATCATTAGCATCCTTTTAAACTAAGAGTCTATTACCCATCAAACTGAACAACTTTCACTCAGGGAGCAAACCGATCGGAGCACAAAAATAATCAGCTGTTCCATACTAAACTGCAATGCCAACTCGAATCAAATGTATGCAACAGCTGGTTTTTTTTTTGGCTTTGATCGGTTTGCTCCCACAGTGAAAGTTGTTCAGTTTAATGGGTAGACTCTTAGTTTAAAAGGATGCTAATGATATCAATTTCACTCTGTTGTGTACGTGTAATAGCATACAGGGTCCAACCTAATACGCTTATGGTTTTTGAAGGGGTTGATCAAACCATCAAAATGAACAACTTTCTGTATGGGACTAAATTCTAAATCACGCAAAAAACATCATCATACATTTCAGTCGAGTAGGATTGCAGATTTTTATGGAATAGATGATTTCTTTTCGCGATTTTGTTGTTTAGTTTGATGGTCTGATCATCCTCTTAAAAACCATTAGCAGAACCCACAGATTACCCCCAATAGATACCGCATGATGAAAATTTTGTACAGGCCCGAAGTCACCATTTTTGGCGGTAGGTGCGGGTAGCGGGGCACGAAACAATGCAACACGATTGGCCATTTCAAGGTCGCACTAGTCCGAGCTCGCACTACTCCGTCACTTATATCATCAGTGCAAAAACATAGATGTGTGGCGCGCGTCGGCGGCCTAGTATGCGGTATCTAGGACCCTATAATTACAGTAGTAGTTGTGTAGTGAATAAAGGAACATTATCTACGATTTGTAACACCACTGGCTTTGCGGTGGAGGAAAATAATTATTGTGAAGAAACCAACACGCTTCAATTTTGAGGCGCTTAGTAAATCCACAGTCCATTAGAAGTACCGACGGCCTTAATGCCCGTCTTATAGGAAAGATTTTGGACGTGCAGTGTAAAAAATATTAAGAAATAATAAACATTTTCTTTAACGAAGCCTGTTGTGGATGTGAGTGATGTATATACCTATGACGAAGCCTGTTGTGGATGTGAGTGATGTATATACCTATGACGAAGCCTGTTGTGGATGTGAGTGATGTATATACCTATGACGAAGCCTGTTGTGGATGTGAGTGATGTATATACCTATGACGAAGCCTGTTGTGGATGTGAGTGATGTATTTTCTTTGACGAACCCTGTTGTGGATGTGAGTGATGTATATACCTATGACGAAGCCTGTTGTGGATGTGAGTGATGTATATACCTATGACGAAGCCTGTTGTGGATATGAGTGATGTATTTTCTTTAATAAATTAGTATTGAATAAACGTTTTTATTTTTTATTATTTTTTACTGTAGATATTCTGAATATGCTAGAATATCTTTAACTCTTACCGCCATATCAGTCATCATAAATACTTTTGTGTTAAGCGCCATTGTATACTGGACGCAGTGTATTTTATGGTTGACCCTAAAAATGTCGGTACAGTTGTTTCCAATAGGATTTTCATAAGAAGTAAAAAATCCTAACTCAGTTTCTTTACAAACGATAACTAGAATTTTCCTTTTTATTATCTATCTCTAAAACTAATCAATTTTAAAAACGTATTTTGAGGTTAATTTTTAACCTAAGCTAAAGTCTTGTAAAAATAGAAAACATGAAAGTGTCAAGAGTTCAAAACATTTCCTGCTGCATAAGCAAACAGAACGACCGGTGCATTGAAAACAATTGAAAAAACGCTGGCAAACACACTACATTTTCCCTCAACGTCACTTCGCGTCACGTCAAACTGACAGCTGTCATCACAGCGCCATCTTGGATCGCTTGACAGATAATTTCAGCGAATTTATTGTCCGCCGCGCGCGAGTCGGTCGCGTCAAGTGGTTTTTGTTACGAATGTAACTGCAGACCGGTTTGTTTCCTGTTTTTGAAGGGGAGATTTAAAAAAAAGCTGTTGACGTTTCTCGATAGATGGCGTTCTATTCGACACTTTGACGTAAAAATTATCAATCCGCTAATTGACAACTAGTCAAATCAGCAACTATTTATTGACGTCAAAGAGAGCGGTTTGTATGAAAAATGCTAATTAAATATAACTAGTAACTGTGTTATAGTAATTAGTGACGATCAACATTTTATTACTATTTATAGTTTATCCTTTTATTAATTAAGAAGTTAGTATTCAAGCTAACGAATCACTGAAAATGTGAGTTTAGAGTTATTTTTAAGCGTTTTTTAAATAACTAACTTATTACTGAATTTTCTGACAGCCTTTTAAAAAAATAGTTTCTAATACATTGACAGATGGCGTTGATAAGAGATGCAGATGACACGATGCTGTTGTTAAAATACAAATAAAATAGGTACTTAGAAACGATCAGGCAATTTTCTATTGATAGAAATAAGAACAATCGCCTCGTCACACGATAGAATTAAACGCACGTGTAAATGTGGACTTAAGCCTACATAATTCATTTCAAACAACAATTCAATACAACGCCACCTATCATCAAAAACTATAATTACAACAAAAATTTTAAACATTGTTTTTTTTTATTTATTGACGCATAAACAGACTACGATCTCAACATAACATTCGTTCGGTATCTCTCCATACAGGACATTGAATTATTTTAAAATTCTAATAGATGTTGACACATTCGAACATAATGTTTTGTAATTCAATGCTAATGTAAATGTTTGATGCTTGTCCTATTGTAATTCTGTAGGTCGCGTTTATATTATTGAACCTTTTGATCATTGTTTTTATCTAACACATAAAATACGTGTAATATTTATAAAAATAAATAAATATAATATACGAGCGTTAACCTGCGACTTTGTCCGCACAAATTATATACCAGATTTTAAGTCAGATAATAAGCTATCAAACAAAAAAGTTTTATCAAAATCGGTTCAGTAGTTTTTGCGTGATGCTCGTTCAAACAAACAAACAAACACACAAACAAACAGACAGACAAAAAATCCAAAAATTGATGATATGGAATCAGGGATACCTAAAAACCATATCGTAACTTTTTTTGTTAATATCTTCAATGTACAGACAAACTTCCTGTTACAGATTTATAATAGTTTAGATTAGAAATACAATTTCACTATGGACCCTACCTCAGGAAACGCAAAAAAAAATCAGCTGTCCCCTACAGAACTGCTATACCTACCCGACTTAAATGTATGGGAGAGCTGATTTTTTTCACGTCTCCTGAGGTAGGCTCCATAGTGAAAGTTGTTCAGTTTGATGGTCTGAGTTCACCGTTTCAGTATTTGCTAGGCTGTCACTTACACCCTGTATTATACAGGGTGTTACAAAAATATCCCTAAAGAAAAAAGGGTGTTAAAGGGTCCATTGTAAAGAGTCTATTGACAATGTATGACAACCTATAATATTATTACTTACCGAAAAGTGTATTTTCGATAATAATATACGATGTCACTATTGTACCTATCTTGTAAGTAAGTACTTAATTTAAAAGATAATTTTACTCTAAGTTATCTCTATTTCTAAAGCTTTTTGCAAAAAAAAAACAATAAATAACAGATTGACAAAAAAGTTAAATTATTTGTGCAAAAATAAAGAATAATTTCAATAAAGTATTCATATTTTTCAATATGTAAGATAATTTAAGCATCTTACAATTCGTTTTTTCGACTCAGAAAGCTTCTTCGTCTCGTACTGAAATGTAGGTACAAATGACTGACAAACACTACCCTTCTGAAAAAATAGTCTATGTTTCAAATGTCACACTAGAGTTGGAATTTTTTAATAATTGGTGTCGATGAGGGATTTTTTTTTTTGTTAATTATGTAACACCCTGTATAAAATTTCAGTAGAATATGAATGTGATCGGTACCTACCTATTAGTAAGTATAAATAGGTAGGTATATAAACCGACGCGAGGAAAATACCAAAATATAAATAAACAGAATGAATGGAAAAAAAGATAGCTATTGTGTCAAATAAAAAAATCACTTGGCATATATAAGGTCTAACAAAACTAGCTGAAACTATTTTAAGGGGATGTTCAGACCATCAATCTGAACAACTTTCTCTATGGGACCAATATAGAAATCGCGAAAAAAAAATCAGCTGTCCCAAACAAAACTGCAAATCTTAACTCGACTCAAATGTATGGGACAGCTGTTTTTTTTATCGCGATTTCGATGTTGGTCCCATAGAGAAAGTTGTTCAATTTGATGGTCTGATCATCCCCTTAAAATAGTTTCAGCTAATTTTGTTAGACCTTATAGAACAAAGTTCTTTTCGGAATCGCCCGTTTCGTTCCCTTCGAAAATTTTTGGTTTATTACAAAAATTCAACCAAAAATAATTTATATTATTTTTATTGTTCTTCAAAACTGTATTCATTATTTAGAGTTTACGAAAACATTAAAAGAAAATGTCATAGATATTTTAAAACATTATTATTACATTAATAATAGTGATGGGTCGGTGACTGACCGGAAATGGTAACTTGTGGTAAATTTACTGCACAACATTATATTTTATTTCGTTTATATAATATTATGTGTTTTCCCTGAAATACTACTGTTGTGTGCATTATTTTTTACTGATGTCGATATTTATTTACAACTTGACCTATTGTAAATTGATGAATTTCATTATCAGCGGACAAGAAAAGTCGTATGATGAGTCGCTCAACATACGTTTCTGAATCTCGGTCAGTCTTTCCATGCTTCTGATTCAATTTAATTAGAGTTTTCCTATTAGAATGCCGCTTATTTGAAAATACAGGTACGACCCGGTTGGTGTAATGGTTACCACACCGGACTGCCAAACCAGGGTCCTGGGTTCGAATCCCGGTTCGGTCATGGATGTTTATATGTTTGTGCCGTTGTTGTATGGTTTCCATAATAAACAGCCTATTAGTGCTTACTTGGGATCATTACAATGTATGTGCATGTGAGCGTTATTTATTTATTTATTTACACTCATGATAATACCTAGTTCCGAACGTGAGGAAGAACTTATTAATGTATAAAAGGAACCTGATGGCGGTCACGACGTTATCATTTCAAATGCTTAAACTAATCTCAAACAGGGATACCGAAACACGCCAATAAGCGACGGAAAAGCGAAAGATTCTTACTGGTAAATACTAAAAAAGATGTTGCATAAAAAACTAAACTATTTAAACAAAGCTGATGATCTTGAAAACAGCCAGACAGATCTCCCAAATAATATACCTAAGAAGCATCTTTCAAATAACTTCGATTAATAAAACCCATTTAAAGATGGTCCATCCATGACGCCAAGTCACAGACGAAACCATCAAACTTAAACGCCTCTGTTTGCGTCGGGTGTTAAAAAAAGAAAAACAATCTTACCAGAACTAGGTCGATCGCTGTATCTGGTACAGTAGACCCACGCTGGCCACAAATTCGGGTTTCCCTGAGATCCCTGAGTATTGTCAGTACTTCCACAAGTCGACGGAGCTCCACTCGAAGTTGAAGAAACAATCGAACTTGCCGAATCCGGTCTTCTCTGAGCCTCTACTATCTTTGGTACTTCTTTCTCCTTTACTTCTCCAATCTGAGATACCGTCTGCCTCAAACCACCTAACGGAGGTAAAGGATTAAACTCAGCTTCTTTGGACTTCAGATAATCAAAACTATATTTCTGATAATCATTCTGTTTGGACAAATCGTATGGTTTGTACAAGATACTGTGATTAGGCCCGACGGATTTTGGTCCTTCGATTTTGTTCGTCTTTCTCAAAGCGTTCAATCCAAATTCTGGATGCAAAATGTTGCTGATCGAGAACGCTATAGGTACCGGCGGCTGCTGCCTTTCTGTTCTTAATCTATTATCAAATCTATCTTGGTTGATCACCGGTTTCACATCAGGCGTTTCAGGTCTGTAGTAATTTTGATATTCTTCGTTTTGTGGACTTGGAGGTGGTGAATTTGGTTGTACTTTCACTATAGTCATGTTTGGGGAACTTCTTTCGTACCTTTGCTCTATTGTTGTGCATGTATATTGGTTCTGTGGACTGTAATTTACTGGTTTCTCTGCATGTGGAGCTGGTACTCTTCCTGTTACTGGCCCCGGACTGTTAGCTTGATTTGGACTACACCGATCTTCGAACGCCATGTTTAAAAAAACAACTGTCAAAACACACGCTCAAATCTTAATCAACTGTGACGGTACGCTTTCAATAGTCCAAAATACAAACACAATGCAATTGTCCCAACAAAATTATACAGTCTTCACGATTTAAATTCATTAAAACATTCAGTATTAACGTCCGCGGCGATTATTTGAATGTCAGACACAGTTGACACACGTTTTAAATATACCATTAATATTTATCGATTTAAGAATAGAGTCATTAACATGATTTCTTAATTTGAATTGTATCGGTCGATTCTTCACGTTTGGTTTTTGAACGCACTTGTCTTTAGTTTTTTTAATGTTATTTTTTTGTGTTGAAGGACGCGTGATGGACAACTGTGGCTGTCAGATTGAAATGTCAAGATGTTCCGATGCGTACTGCGCTCGTGACGGCGGCAGCCGAGCGACTGCGCCCCGATAGTTGTTAGGGGGACACGCCCCCGAACAAACAAGCTTTATTCCCTTCCCCATCCGTTTTGTAGGCGTTAACCGTTCGCGCTTTTCATTGTTCAACAATACAGTCAAACGTCTCCTATCTCGGTCCAACAGATGGGCCGTGTCGTTACCAAAAAGGGACAGCAATATCACAATTGATTTAACCTGATTGTGTATTTAGTGGGCTTGGTAGAGATTTGTAATTCAGTTGTAAATTGCTGCTATGGCTCTTTTGCGGGTTCATAATGTATCAATAATACTGCGGGCTGCTTTTGAACGCTCGAGGTACAGAATTTCAATTAAAGTTTGACAGAATTATTATATTGATAGACAGGACGCCATTTTGATGAATTATTGAACGTGGTACGTTCTGAAACTTGTATTTTTTACGAATTATGACATAATAGTGGCAATTAAGCTGTAGGTAGGTGTGGAACATAATTTTTTATAGGCTAATTTTTTATTGTGCTATAAAAGTGTCACGTTCTTTTGTTTATTGCTACTTGTAATTACAGACTTGTATAATTTTTATTACTTCGTTTTTTTCGTCTTCATTCATTCCGATGACCTATTTTTGATTATCAATACCTACCTACATAACATACAAACACTAAACAATTTAAATTATAATTTCGACTTAATTAGTAGTTTTTTGTATGTATTTACCTGAAAAACCTAATAATTTATTTAAAGTATAAGAGGAATTCAAAACATACTTTAACGTTTTATTGTTTTTATGGATATACAGGGTGAAATTGATATCATTAGCATCCTTTAAACTAAGAGTCTACCCATCAAACTGAACAACTTTTACTATGGCAGCAAACCGATGGGAGTAAAAAAAAAAAAAGCTGTTGCATACATTTGAGTCGCGAACTAGCACGTCGACATTGAAGTTTAGTATGGACAACCTGATTTTTTATTTGCTCCGATCGGTTTGCTCAGTTTGATAGGTAGACTCTTAGTTTAAAAGGATGCTAATTATATCAACCACACCCTGTATACCTACTACCGTCGCTTTTATAGATAATGCAGCCAGAAACTCTGTCACAAAAAAATTATCATAACGTGTGCCCGTCGCCAATGGACTCAAAACGTGCGTTAAACTAAATCAGTTAAATACCTACTTAGCTTTACTCACGAACTTATTATAAGTAGTTAGAAATATAAAATAAGTTCTTTCCATACCTACACATTTTGGTCAGTACGCAAACTTTAACTATGCATTCTACTCATCAAACTGAACAAACTTTCACTAAAGTGACTGACTAAACATTTATAGTTATCGCAAGTTTTAACAATGTTTACGAATACGCAATCGATATTCTAAACAAACTCGATAATGATTAAAAAATGTGTTAACAAAATATTTTACCCTAAATGGATTTTATTAAGGCCTTTGACATTGTACACCACAAGTTATATTAAGAAAACAAGTTAATTACTGTTAATATGGTTAAGATTATTCTATGGTTTGCTTTAAAAAGTTCTATAAAGTGCCATTAGTACGGCAAAAATGTGATAATGGAGTTAGAAAATTTAATACTGCGTGGTGTCGCTCAGGGGTCTATATTAGGTCTTACTTATTTAGAGTATTTATTAGTTAATATATTAATTCTATCAGCTTGTTCATAAATATACAATTTATTATTAATGTGTGGGGAGTAGTAGGTAGTCCCACATACATCAGGAATCCACCCGGTTGAAGAGAAGATAGGAAGTAGGCACAGCGAAGATAGGTAGGTAAGAACTCACGGAAGACAGAAATGAAGATTATTAATTTAGTAGAATGTATATGAGTTTAATAGGATAGAGTAGACGTTAACAGAAATTGGAATTTATATTTTAGCAATTAGCAAATAGATGTTGCGCGTGGGCAGTAGGTAAGCGAACTGGTTCTTCGAGCGCGTCCGACGAGCTTGTTCGCCGGTGCAGGTGCGAGCGGGATGCCGCATTCGAGTTGGCGGAAGAGCAAGCGGGAGCGCGAGTGCAACGTCACGCGATGCAGCAGGCTTTGGTGTATGGCCCAAGGTGCATAAGCGGTAGCGTTTTGTACCAAGTACAAGTAGTGGCGGATAGTTTGCCACATGACTCCCCCGGCCAGACCGTAGCTACGGTCGATAGAATTCAGGAGCCCTCACTCTTCGGCCGCTTCGGGTTCTGGTGATGCCATCTTTGGGCGGCTCAGGAATGGATACTCTTAAGGCACTTCGATCTTTTTTGGGTTGATCTTTGGGTGGCTCAGGAATGGTGACTTCTCTCATTAGGTACGCTGGTTTTAGTCTGTCAACGGATACGTTTGTTGACCTTCCTCGAATGTCTATTGTAAAAAATTTGGGCTGCCTTTTTAAGATTTTATAAGGTCCAGCGTATGGTGGTACGAGAGGTCGGCGTACTTGATCTTGACGCAGAAACACGTGGGACGAGGTAGACAGTGCGCGTGGTATGTAGAACGGTGAAGAAGTGTGCCACGAAGTTGGTTTGGGTGTCAGCTTGGCCATCTGCGAACGAAGACGGGTCGCATATTCGGTGACGTCAGCTGTGGTGTGGTTAGTGTCTGGAGACAGGAATTGGCCTGGCAAGCGGAGGGGCTCACCGTAGACCAATTCAGCAGCGGAAGATTGCAGATCGTCCTTCCAGGAACTCCGCATGCCGAGGAGTACTAATGGAAGGGTTTCAGTCCACTGCGAAGAGGTATGACACATTATAGCTGCCTTGAGTTGGCGGTGTAGACGTTCCACCATGCCATTTGAAGCAGGATGATAGGCAGTGGTGCGTAAGTGGCGCGCACCGACCAGAGTAGTGAGAGCTTTGAAGAGGTGGCTCTCGAACTGGCGACCTTGGTCTGTGGTCACGCGAGCAGGGCAGCCGAATCTGGCTATCCAGCCAGAAACAAGGGCGGCGGCACAGGTCTCCGCCGTGATATCCTTCAGAGGGAAGGCCTCAGGCCATCGCGTAAACCTGTCGATGACGGTGAGGCAGTATCTGAAATCAGAGGACAAAGGTAACGGCCCTACGATATCGAGGTGTATGTGGAGAAACCTCGAGGAAGGAGTAGGAAACGTGGAAGGAGAAGAGATGGTATGGCGTGTAATTTTGGACCTTTGGCATTGCACGCATTGCCTAGACCACTCTCTACTATCTTTACGTATCCCTGGCCACACGAATCTTTGGGTGACCAGTCGCACAGTAGCTGAACTTCCTGGGTGATGTAATCCGTGAAGCATGTCGAATACTTTTTTCCTTAGGTCTGGAGTTACGTACGGTCGCGGTGGTTGAGTTGACACGTCACAGTATACAGGTAAGTTGCCATCGATTACATTTAGTTTTTTTAGTTTCAGTGAAGAGCCATGAAGAAGTAGGTCTTGCAGTTCAGGATCGGTTTCCTGAAGTCGTGCAAGAGCCTGGTAATCAATAAGAGTGATCTCTTCAATGCGAGATAGTGCATCGGCGACAACGTTCTCTGGTCCCGGTATGTATCTTACGTCGGTGGTAAATTGTGAGATGAAATCTAGATACCGAAACTGTCTAGGTGAACATTTATCCTTGTTTACAGAAAAAGCGAAGGTGATTGGCTTGTGGTCTGTGAAAATTGTGAAAGACCTAGCTTCAACCATGTGGCGAAAATATTTGATGGCCTCGTATATAGCTAAGAGTTCCCGATCGTATGGGCTATACTTTCTTTGAGAGGTAGATAGTTTGTGCGAATAGAAGGCTAACGGTTGCCAGTCTTTGCCTCTTCTCTGCTGTAAGACAGCTCCGATTGCAGAGTCCGAAGCATCAGTAACAATCGCAAGATCTGCCGATGGTTCCGGGTGAGCTAAAAGCGTTGCTTGAGAGAGTGATGTTTTGCAATCTTCGAAGGCTTTCAGCAACTCTGCAGTCATTGCCACTGGATGTGAACCTTTTACCTTAGGTCCACTTAAGACAGCGTTTAAGGGCGCTTGTAGCTGAGCGGCGTTGGGGATGAAACGACGATAAAAATTTAGCATGCCCAGGAAACGTCGAAGTTCTTTCACGGTTTTTGGAGTAGTGAAGTCCTGGACAGCTTGGACTTTCGCTTCGAGAGGTCTAGTGCCAGTAGCAGAAACGGAGTATCCGAGGAATGTGACTTCCTGTCGACCAAGTGTGCATTTAGTGGTGTTGACTACGATGCCATAAAGTTTGAGACGTTCGAACAATTGACGCAGGTGAAGTTTGTGTTCATCCACTGACCTTGAGAATACAAGTATGTCGTCAATATATCCGTAGCAGAAATCCAGACCCAATAGAACTTCGTCAATGAACCTTTGGAAGGTCTGAGCCGCATTACGTAGTCCAAAGGTCATGAACGCGAACTCGTACAGTCCAAAAGGCGTCGTTATTGCAGTTTTAGGTATGTCTTCGGGATTCACAGCGATCTGATTATAAGCTTTAACCAAGTCTATAGTGGAAAAAACTGTGCATCCTGATAACTGGTACGAAAAATCTTGAATGTGTCGGATGGGGTATCTATCTGGGATGGTTCTGGCGTTCAGTGCCCTGTAGTCGCCACAGGGTCTCCATCCGTCGTCCTTCTTTTTGACTAAATGCAAAGCCGAAGACCATGGGCTCTCGGATCGACGAGCTATGCCACTCGCCAACATATCCTCGAACTCACTTTTAGCGATCTGCGTGCGAATAGGGTCAAGGCGACGCGGCTTGCAGGATGCTGGAGGTCCGGTTGTCGTCCTGATGTAGTGCAAAGTCTTGTGCTTAGATGAGGAATAAATACCTGAAGGACGTGTGATTTCAGGAAACTCGCGAAGAATTTCGTGGAACTCGGTTTTACCAGAGACAGCTTTAACGGATGAGATGTCGTCCGATAAATCCGAGTGAAGAGCGTGGACAGAAAGGGAGGTAATACCATCAATCAGGCGCTGGTTTCTGCAGTCCACGAGTAAATTGTAGTAGTGCAGGAAATCTACCCCAATAATGGGCTTATAAACATCAGCGATGGTGAAGCTCCAGGTAAAGGCGCGTCGTAGTCCGAAATCTAGATGTAATTGGACTGGTCCGTATGTATGGATAACCGAATTGTTAGCAGCAGTAAGGTCATACTTAGATTTTATGCAGGGCGTCCTGACGGCTGTCCGTGGAAAAACGCACAAGTCAGACCCGGTATCAACAAGAAACTGCATTTTGGATGATCGGTCGGTGACGAAAAGACGGCCTGTTGATGAAGGGCAACCAGTAGCCGTTACTTCCGGCCGCCCTTTGAGTTTTCCGCCAGATAGCTACAGGGCTGTGTGCACTTCTTCGCATCGGCGCCATAAGTAAAATGGTAGAAGCAGTGTGGGTGATTTGGCGGTGGCTGCTTTGGGCGAGAGCGGCTGCGGGAGCGGTTGTACTTCCTGTTTCGTGGAGGTGAACGTGGGCGTCCTCTATGCCTGTCCTGGTTTTTAACTTGAGCTGATAATGAAGCTACTTGCCTTGTAAGAGCGGATATTTGCTTAGCTAGTAGGTCATAAGCAGGTGGTGATGATGATGATGATGGCGGAGGGTTGATCACTGCAACGTGAGGGATCGGTGGAGCAATCTCGTGCACTTTATCAGCCAGCTCTGCCAATTTCTCTAGCGATAGGTCTGTCTGTGATGCAATAACAGTCTGAATATTTTGTGGTAACCTACTTGACCACAAGGTAGTCATGAAGTCCTTTGGTACAGTTGGACCTGCTAAACTCTCTAAGTGGCGTAGAAACTGCGAAGGCTTCCTGTCGCCAAGCTCTTCATGCATTAGAAGCTGTTTCACGCGTTTTTGTTGCGAATCGGAGAGGCGTTTAATCAGTTCAGCTTTGAGTTTGTCATATTTTCCTGTAGCCGGAGGGGAAGTGATCACATCCTTAACCTCAGCGGCGTACTGATGATCTAGTTGCCCCACTACGTAACAGAATTTAGTGTCGTCAGTAGTAATCCTGGAGAGCGTAAATTGGCTTTCAACTTGAGCGAACCACAAGGCAGGGTCGTCTGGCCAAAATGGCGGTACCCTGAATCCGACTCTCAGTACTTGAGCTCCAGGAGCATTCATAGCGTCCTCAAAATTATCCTGATTGGGGTTGGCCATAATAACAAAAAAAATTGGCTCACCACTTATGACTTGGACCACACGTCAAAAACCATACGATCCTTTCTGCACTTTGAACTGCGATTTTCCTTCAACTACCAGCAATTCCCGATGATCAGCGTTGTCCAAATCCACCGAAGCCGTGGATCACGTCGGGGTCACCAGATGTGGGGAGTAGTAGGTAGTCCCACATACATCAGGAATCCACCCGGTTGAAGAGAAGATAGGAAGTAGGCACAGCGAAGATAGGTAGGTAAGAACTCACGGAAGACAGAAATGAAGATTATTAATTTAGTAGAATGTATATGAGTTTAATAGGATAGAGTAGACGTTAACAGAAATTGGAATTTATATTTTAGCAATTAGCAAATAGATGTTGCGCGTGGGCAGTAGGTAAGCGAACTGGTTCTTCGAGCGCGTCCGACGAGCTTGTTCGCCGGTGCAGGTGCGAGCGGGATGCCGCATTCGAGTTGGCGGAAGAGCAAGCGGGAGCGCGAGTGCAACGTCACGCGATGCAGCAGGCTTTGGTGTATGGCCCAAGGTGCATAAGCGGTAGCGTTTTGTACCAAGTACAAGTAGTGGCGGATAGTTTGCCACAAATGTATTTCGGAACGCTCTTATAGCCTACCCAACTAAAAATTTGGTCGCATAGGTGTCGTATAGTCGAACATTAGACGCACAAAGCACCACTATATTATGACGAAATTACAGTAATATAACTTTTATAAGTCAAAATAGTCATATAAATGAGGACCTTATACGACCAAATTGTTTGCTGGGTAGTAATCTGCCTGCGATACTGGAAGCCGTGGGTTTGGTTCCATTATGTTAAAATAATGCAATTATTATTTGTGATGGAAAAAAAGGTTATTAAATTGTTTTGTTTGGTGTGTGAAGACGGGATCTTAGAAGGTATATATTTTTCAACACACTTGCTCATAAAATGGCCCTTATTTCACCGCAATCAGGCACATAATGACACCTATAATCAAACTGTGACTTTTTCATTACTATTATTCACAAGTGAGTTATAGGTTAGAGTAGTAGGTATCTAAACTTCTTGGTTGAGTTCTTGAGTTGCTTTGTTCTTAAAAAAGTTTCGGTACAAAAAAGATCATATTCAATAGTACAAATAAATTCTCTAAATAAACTTTTTATTTACTAAATAAAATGATTTTTTATTATTATTTTCTTCACAAGTGTGTTGAAAAACGTCGTATGATACACGTGTGTATTGATGATTGCCGTCCTCAATGGCGCCTCAGCGGTAATCACCAACATTACACACTTGTACCATAATGTACTATTACGTGGGTCTCTCATGAGGCTACTAAGGGATGAAGTTCCATTTGCATTATATTTAATATAAAGAATACTAGGTAGGACCGCGGATGTTCTGAGGCTTCGGAATATCTCTGACTACCCCCTCGGGGAAAATAGCCGTTGCATATATGCTTATGCTTACTAGGTAGGTATTATGTAGATACCTAAACCTAGATAGTCATTCAATCCTGAGAAGGACTGGTTGTCTGGAAGAAATCTCGTTTGTACCCTTCTTGTTCGTGTATATTGTTGTTGTTTTTTGTGTGTTTTTTTGTGCAAATAAAGAATATGTATCTTATCTTAAAAATATGAAAACTTTAAATATAAAAGTTTGCTGTGTGTACCTACTTGAAACGGTGTAGTTGATAGTCTTAGCTAAGATGCTAGGCACCCCGAAAGGGATAGCGGTCGTAACTGATGTATGTATGTAAGTAATATATGTAAATGTCAAAGGAAACATTAAAAGGTGGGAGTTGTAACACTTTGACACTTTGCTTTAAGTAGATGTACCATTGTTCTACAATGTTTTTTTTTTTTTTTAATCTGTAGCATAATGTTTTTAATATTTTAAGTCAAGGGACGTGGTAAACTGTGAAAAAAAGTTTGAGTGAGTTTGACCTGCGGCTAGGGCATTGCATTGAGGATTTTTAGCGAAGAAATTTAAAAATAAATACGAAAAAATTGTGAATGTTCGTATAGACTAAGAGATAAGTGTACTTTCTGCAACCATCAGCTGCAAGGCTGATTCAGTGTTTATGTGATGTAGAACATCTCTGTGATGGGGATGGACTAGGTCTGCCTGCATAACTTCAGCCGGTTTAGGAGTTACTGATGTTCAAAGGTCAGTAAAAAATTTACGATCAGCTGGAAGGCGCTTGGTGCGAATATGTGGGATGTCAACAAAGCAGGGGTGATATCCCGCGGTGCGTCTGGAAGTCCGATAGTAGAAAGGGGAAGGCGGGATGAGCTCATGTAGCTCTTGGGCACACTTACCGAAGTACAATCTGTAGAAGACCGACAAGCAGGCTACTCTGCGGCGGTGGGATAGGCTGTGGAGCTTGGTCTCCGCCAGCTTAATGTCGCCAATGAGTCTCCTGGCTCTGCGTTCAACCAAGTCTAGTGCGTCTAGTTGATGTGGCAGCAATACTCCATACAAGATCGGAACTGAGCTTTATATAACATTAAGGGCTGTCCAGGAGTGAAGTACCTCTTCACAATTGTCTCTTTTGCACTCTAGTCGGCGGGGTGTATGTGGCGGATTGGACAAAAACGTATACAGACTGAAAAGTGACCTATTCTCCAAACCATTTCAGCCCGCCTATCCTCTTAAAGCCAATGCAATGAAAGTAATCCATGTGTCTGTGGTTTGCTAAAATTTCCTATAAATACATAGGGTGTAACAAAGGGGGTTCTTCAGACCACCAAACTGAACAACTTTCACTATGGAGCCAACATCGAGAAAAAATAAAAATAATCTGCTGTCCCATACAAAACTGCAGTAACCACCATTGGGACAGTTGATATGAGCTGCATGGCTCATAGAGAAAGTTGTTCAGTTTGATGGTCAAAACCACCCCCTTAAGTATGTTTTGTTACATCCTGTATACTTTTTTTTTGTAAAAACATAAAGATATGGACATTTCTTCAATGTACACACGGCGACACATCAAGCTATACAAACCCAAAATAAGCTGGCCGCGCGTAAGACGAGTAACGTATAACGTCTCGCGACCAGTTTATATTGGTTTTGTATAGCTTGCTGTGTCGCCGTCACACTTCTTATCGTGTGGGCAGAGTCCTGGTGTCAGAGTTTTTTCAGACCGCCTTACGGCCTCTGACGTGGTTTTTATGTAACGACTACTACCACCAGAGATAGTAGCCGGGAGTCCCGGCCCGGTCCCGGGCACGGAATCATTTTTCTTTTCAGACAATCAGGTAATTCAGCCTGCAATGTCCTATGTCCTAACCGACTGGGGAAAAATGCACAAAGTGACATTTCACTAGGTGTCCCCCTTGGGAATCGAACCCACGACCTCCGTGTCGAGAGCCAATGCTCTTAACCATTAGACCACAGAGGCAGTTACACACTTGAGATGCCTAGACTCCCATGAATCCTATACTATCTACTAACTTACTAATTTATGTCTAACCACTGAAACGGTAAATTCGATCAATATCAAGAAAGGTAAGTTAATTCCAGATAAAATCTTCATTTAGATCTAATTACGAGCGTGGAGCTCTAGATTTAAATTACACCAACCGGGAATCGAAGCCGGATCTTCAACACCTCGCACAAAATAAGGAGTGTTCTCAATTGACAAGGTGGAGTAGCAGCCGTTAAGGGGTTTAAGGCGAAGTAGGATTCTAAAAATAATTTTAGGGGGTTGTATTGCGCTTGCGAATTTTCAGATTCGCCATTACGATTTTTGGTTTTTTTAATAGGTCTAGCTAATATAGGTTTGTAGATTTTAAATAAATCTTCTTAATTTTCTCTAGACTACTTATACAGGGTGAAATTGATATCATTAGCATCCTTTTAAACTACGAGTCTACCCGTCAAACTGAACAACTTTTACTATGGGAGCAAACCGATCGGAGCACAAAAAAATCAGCTGTTCCCTAGCTGTTCCATACAAAACTACTCGAGCCAAAATGTATGGGACAGCTGATTTTTTTTCGCGATTTCGATGTTGGTCTTACAGAGAAAGTTGTTCAGTTTCATGGTCGGATCATCACCAAAATTCAAAATTCAAATTGAGAAATTCAAATTTTTAAATAATTCTATGTATGAAATTGATACCTTATCTGTCAGGTTATCAATGTGTTTTTGGCATTGAATTATTTTACAGCTTCACATATTTTTTTTCCTTTTTTTACGTTTAATAATTAAGTCTTTTATATTTTATGTTTTACGAGCGTTAACCCGCGACTTTGTCGGCACAAATTATATACCAGGTTTCAAGTCAGATCATAAGCTATCAAACAAAAAACGTTTCATCAAAATCGGTTCAGTAGTTTTTGCGTGATGCTCGTTCAAACAAACAAACACACTAACAAACAGACAGACAAAATATCCTGGACACCTAAAAACCATATCGTAACTCTTTTTTTGTTAATATCTTCAATGTACAGACAAACTTCCTGTTACAGTTTTATAATAGTTTAGATAATGCTATGACCTTTTTGTTTATTGCGACTTTGGATGAAGATAATCAATCAATCAATCAAACATACTTTATTTTACACCAAAAACATAAACAGAAACAAAATACAGAAATAAAATACAAGAGGCACAAAATAAGGCGGTCTTATCGCTAAGAAGCCACCAGATAACCTTAACATTATTCAAAACGAATGTCATTTTCTGGGACTTAGATGATGGGAATAAAATGACTGGACAGGCCCAAAGCGCATTTAGTTGAAGCACTCAAGTAGCAAACTTGGTCCATACAAAGAAGCAAAGTTGGTATTTCATCTCAGTACGTATTTGAAGTATACCTGACGTTTTGACGTATATTTTGTTGTTTAAAATATTTGCGTACTTTTTTTGGTAGGTAATTCAATAATTCTGAAAATTATTTAAAATTAACCTAACTTCGCCTTAACTCGCCGCCGTCAGGGCATAAAGCGTGTTGCCACAACATCGGGACCACACACGGCGCACGCGCAGGAATAGCTCTTGCTCTTCCGCTCCACACGTGTGGCGTGTTCCTACTTACTAGCTTCTACTGGGAGCTCAGAAGTTTTGTAGATGTGCTATTATACTTCCTTTGTATTTCCGAGCGCTTACAACCCGAATTCCTTTAAAAGTACGAGTGAATAGGCTTCTTCTGGGTAAGCTCGCTACATCTTCGACTCGTCCTGAGGACTGGATTGAGGTCAAGAGCAAACCCATAAGTTAAAACAAAAAATCCTTCAGGCATCGTAAACATCTCTGATGCCCAGAATGCCCATGAAACTTGCTGATTAGGCTGCTGGCTGTTGGGGCTGTTACCACTACATCTGATTGACCCGTTCTCTTTTATAATCATTTTGGTCTCCGGTTCTATGAGAATCAAAGATAATTCATTCATTCATTCATGCGGGATACTTAAATTTTTGTCAGTGCTGAAACTTTGACTATGAGGATTGAGGACCATACATTCTGCTTGTCAAACTGAACAACTTTCACTGCGTAGCCAACTCCAAAATAGCGAAAAAAATCGGCTTTATTCCATAAATTAAAATTGATTTTTTTAAACCTTGCACGTAGATGCATACAGGATGCAAATTAATTATGCGGACGGTTTCTTAAGAGGATGATCAGCCCATCAAACTGAACAACTTTCTGTATGGTACCAACATCGAAAACTTGAAAAAGACAATAGCTGTCCCATACATTTAGGAAGTACCTAGGTAGAATTACAGTTTTGCATGGAAGAGCTGTTTTTTTTTTCGCGATTTAAACTTTGGTCCTATAGAGAAAGTTGTTCAGTTCGATGTTCAGATTAACCCCTTTAAAAGCCAAAAGGCCAGTACACAACATTTAGTTTTATCTTATCCTCATTCATTCTTAAATCTATGGCGACTGTAAAACGTAAGCAACACGGAATCGCAGAACAAATATCATTGTTTTATAGTACTTTGTGTCATCTACATATTTAATTCGTTTTCTGTATTGGTATATAAATATTTTATTCATTATTGCATCATCGTCATCATCTCTAATTTAAGACCGTCTTGCCAGTGGAGTATTCACAGATATATGTGATCCTCTCTTCATTCTGCAAGTGCCTTTGATATCCTGGTACGACATCATTTTTGTTGCGAAAATACAGGACTAAAATGAAGAATGATAAGAATCTACCCATCAAACAGAACAACTTTTACTAAGGGAACTAACCGATCGGAGCACAAAAAGAATCTGCTATTTCATTTTTAACTGCTGTTGATTTTTTTACTATTACGTTATATAATACTTTGCTTGTGGTGTAGAATAGAATATCTTATGATGAAATCAATTGTGGTGCAGAATGGCACTCTCTCTCTCTTACGAAGAACGGTCCATGCGTTGCAGAATGGAACTCTCTCTCTTACGAAGAACGGTCCATGCGTTGCAGAATGGAACTCTCTCTCTCTTACGAAGAACGGCCCATGCGTTGCAGAATGGAACTCTCTCTCTCTCTCTTACGAAGAACGGTCTATGCGTTGCAGAATGGAACTCTCTCTCTTACGAAGAACGGTCCATGCGTTGCAGAATGGAACTCTGTCTCTTACGAAGAACGGCCCATGCGTTACAGAATGGAACTCTCTCTCTTACGAAGAATGGCCCTTTTGGTGCAGATGGAACTCTCTCTCTTACGAAGAGCGAGCGACCCGTGTGATTCAGAATCAGAATGGTCCTTTCTCTTATGAATAAGTGAATCTTTTGCCCTGCAATGTGATCCTACATGCTATGTGATAATGATGACGATGATGAGCCTTGCTACAACTGCACACTTAAAAAGAAACATGGTTGTTTTAGCAAAGTTTCTGACCAACGCAAAAGAGATAATGGTCGTGAGTTTATGTTCTTATGGACCAGGTACTTCATTACTGGCACATGATTCGATAACCTGTTTACTATATAACAAACAGATTTCCAATAAACAATCAAAGCCAGAGAGAATCAAATACGTTGACAGTTTAACAATGGCGGATTGACGTTTGACAGGTATTTAGGCGGGAAAGCGGAGTGACAGCGCGTGTCGCCTCGTTAGCGACGCCATGTTTTTTCTTTTGTTTTTTTTTAAACCAAGTCTATTCATTTCATACGATCTAAGAAGTCATTAGTCAGAAACTTTATTTAAATTATAAATAAGGGCGTAAATTGTTAGTTTCATGTGTGTTGGTTAGTGGAATGGATTGTTGTATTAAGGCGCCGATATGATTGAGTTTGTTTAGTTTAATGTCTGAGTATTCAATGCTAATTCTGTTTTCTTGAGAGTTAAATTGTGTGAAAAGTTTGGTAAATAAATTAAACTAATTTGATGTTTATTCTATTTTTACCTAGATTAAGTACAGTCTACGCCCTGAGTATAAATAATAAAAATTATATAGGGTGAAATTGAAATCAAACTAAATTTCGCATCCTTTTAAACTAAGAGGCTACCCAGCACAGGGCATTACTTTTCACGTGTAAGTACATGAAAAGCAAATCCATTTTTAGAGTACGTAATGCAAGAACGTCACCCATCTTCCGATATTTTAATTTAATCAAAGGGTCAGGTGCCAAATAAAAGAATAAAAAAAAATTGCGGCAGGCCGCTTGAAAATTCTCTGACAGGAAGTTAACCGCTTGCCTCCACCAATCCGCACTGGACCCGCGCGGTGGAGTATGGCCCACTCCCTCTCACCATTAATCGTGAGAGGAGGCTTTTGCCCTGCAGACGGATCCTACAGTTAATAATGCTACAATGGCACGCTACATGAATGCCCAACAAATTCGATTCATTGACGATCACAATGTGATAGAACGATACCCCAGTCATTTTACGGAGTTTTGTAACTTTTAAACTGTAACCCGCACCATTTAGTGAGAAAAAGACTATCTTAAAACATATTAGAATAAAAATCACTACGCAACATAGAAATCAAAATTGTGTTTCCCAGAATGCTTTTTAATTAATAATATTAATACCAATGCACTCATTTGACTTAGATTTAAAACAATATAAATTATTTTTTACCAATAAAATAGTCATTGAAATTTTAAAAATGAGTTATTTAATAGAAAATGCTAAAAATATAAGAAAAAACCATGCAAGGTTTTTTCCTTCATTTGAGAAACAATTTATTCATTTTATTTATAACGAGCATTAACCCGCGACTTCGTCCGCACAAATTATATACCAGATTTTAAGTCAGATCATAAGCTATCGAACAAAAAAAGTTTCATCAAAATCGGTTCAGTAGTTTTTGCGTGATACTCGTTCAAACAAACAAACAAACAAACAAACAAACAAACACACAAACAAACAGACAGACAAAAAATCCAAAAATTGGTGATATGGAATCAGGGACACCTAAAAACAATATCGTAACTTTTTTTTTGTTAATATCTTCAATGTACAGACAAACTTCCTGTTACAGTTTTATAATAGTATAGAGTAGTCTGGTTGCACTGCCGTCTGGCATAAATGCTATTATGTTTCTTGTTCTCTTGTTGACTGGCTTTCGGAGGATTCTCTATGTTTATTATAACTAAACTAGTAAACAAATTAATAAATTTGTAAACTTAATTATAATTTAGGGAACTCAAGGTCTGTAAGTGTATCTTAAAATCAAAATTTAATGTTTTTTATGTGACTGTTTATTTCTTCAATAAATAAATAAAAAAAATAAAATACGAATGGATTTATCAAAACCTTCTAAGTAGCCAAAAATATAAACACCATGTTTGAAGTATGTAATAATGATAAAGCCTTAAATATGTGAAAAAAAATTACCATCAGGTTTTTTAGAACGAGATGATAGCTTAAGTTGCTGACATGTTTTTTTTTTTATTTTGTTACATTTCTAGGCTTAAATTGGCTCTTCAATATTATACCGAAAAAAAATATCAATTATTAAATAGTCCCGGCTCAAACCGTAAAATGACTGGGCTAACGACGTACGTTGCGAATTATTAACAACGCATGAAGTATTAATCAACAAATTGTACGTTGTTTATACAAATGCAACAAATAATACGTTACGAAGCAAATTGTAGTTGAAATTATACGAAGAGACACATTACATGCTGTTACGACGATAAATGAATATGTTTTTAAACAGTTCTGCTTAAAAGACATGCACTTAGGTATGCTATGCACTTGTATTTAGGTACTTAGTACTAGATAGGTATAGTTAGGTACTCTTTCTTATACTGTGCTTAATATTATAAGAGATAAGTGTACTTTTTGCAACCATCAGCAGCAAGGCTGATTCAGTGTTTATGGGGTGTAGACCATCTCTGTGATGGGGATCGACTAGGTCTGCCTGCATAACTTCAGTCGGTTTAGGAGTTACAGACGTTTAAAGGTAAGTAAAAAATTAACGATCACCTGCAAGGCTGATCGTATGATATTATTGTAGTGTGCACTGTAGCTATGTGAACAGTACAAAAACTGACATGAACTGCAAGTCGGTTTAGGAGATACAGCCGTTCAAAGGACCTTTGAACGGCTGTAACTCCTAAACCGACTGATGAACCATGTTAGTTTTTGTACTGTTCACATAGCTACAGTGCACACTACAATAATATCATACGATCAGTATAGCAGCTGATCGTTAATATTTTACTGACCTTTAAACATCAGTAACTTTTAAACCGACTGGAGTTATGCAGGCAGACCAGGTCCATCCCCATCACAGAGATGCTCTACACCCCATAAACAGTTAGTCTATTATGCTACTAGGTTAACGCTGGGCCTGGCCAAGGTTAATTAAGCTAATTTTGAAAAGCAATTTTCTCGTTGTTTATAAGACATACAAATTAATGACGACCAGGTTGGTCTAATGGCTACCACGCCAGGCTGCCAAACCAGGGCCCTGGGTTCGAATCGCGGTTCGGTCATGTATGTTATATGTTTGTGCCGTTGTTGTATGGTTTTCAGCCTACAGTGCTTGCTTGGGATCATTACAATGTAAGTGCTTGTGAGCGTTATTTAATTTAATGATAAATATAGCAATGATCCTCAACATCTCGGCTTTATTTGCTATTGTTCATATTTCTTATTTTTCTTTAAAAACCATTATGAAACCAGTGTACAAAGGAAAGCCTAAATACATAAATTTGAATTTTATAAGTCTGTATTAAGTACGTGCATCTACATTATAAGTTGAAGTCACTTGTACTTGTGACACATACCATATTGTGTAGATATATTATTATTGTGGTTTGAAAGAGGATGTAGTGACAAAAATAGAGAAAGGTATGTTGAAATGGTTTGGTCATGTGGAAAGAATGGATGAGAGCAGATTGACTAGGGCAATCTATAAGGCAAGCGTAAGTGGAAATGTTGGAAGGGGACGGCCTAGACGTACATATACGAACCAAATTGGCGACGTGCTTAAAAAGGGCCAGGTCAGATATACCCGTAACCGACGAGCATGCATGAAAGGACTTATGAATGTGGAGGAAGCTAGAGAGGTATGTCAGGATCGTAGCAGGTGGCGTTCCGTTGTCTCTGTCTACCCCAGTGGGAGACAGGCGTGAGAATATGTATGTATGTATGTATATTATTATTATCTAAAAATGTAACTATAAGTCCCTTTTTTAATGAGCTAATTAGGTACATAATTTTAAAATGTGGTGCTTCATCATTATGCTTTTCGAATTTGGTTTCCTTGGATTAGACACTCAATCCATCCATCCATCAAGTGGGGAAACACTGAAGATAACATAATTACCATCCTCATTATTTCGTTAAATCTATCACCCAGCATACGCTTAATGCGCTAAAATGTTAGTTAGTAAGTAAATTTAAATCTTCGGCACTATTCAGAAACAATTCCGAAAAAAATTCATTAAAAAAATGAGTATTTTAAAATGGACAGCTCTAATGTTGCTCTACTTGCTACTGATTAAGCTAAATATTATTGCATGCTGTATTTCTTTATAAGTGGCTGTGCATTTAGCTTTAACTTTAAAATTATGTAACCTACCTACCTTTGAACAATGTAACAATCGTTAAGAAATCAATAAATAAATAAAACATTCGGATGCCTTGTGAAGTCTACTAATCCGCATTTTGCACGCGTGGTGGATTAACGTATACTTCCTATACACTTAGACATATGCCCTCCATGAGGAGGGTAAGCCTGTGCCCTGCACAAGTATATAGGCTCATGATGCAGACATTTTGACGATGAACATACCTTAACTACGCCTCATGAAACATGGTGAAAGAAAGAAATGAAATATAGCAAGAATGACCTATGTAGGTACCTTTTGCCCTTATTAATGCAAGAATGACCTGTGTACCTTATAGGTCATAATACCTACTGCAAGAACGACCTATGTACGTACTTACCATCCGTGTATTTTAATTCAATAATAACGTAGACATGACAAGTTAAATCACCCAAATGGGCGCTCAAAGTCAGTGTTGTGACTGACCCAGCAATTAACCCCTTTCTTACATGAGTTCAACTTGTCATCAATTTTAATTCAACATTTCATATTTTAGCCTTCCCATACTATCAATTTACGCCGCCATTTTCGCTGCCACGATGACAGCTGTCAGAATTCCCGCGCGCGCTCCATTCTCGAACCAATGGGTTTTCGGTAAACATAGACAAATTGATAGTAAAGAAAAAAAAGAAAGAAAAGAAGAAAAAATGATAAAGTATATTTATGTTATGTTATAGTATTATTTTCGGTCTTTTAAACGAAGAACCGTATCTCTATTTTCATGTGCAAGGACCAAGAACATTGTATATTAGGTCTAACAAAATTAGGTGAAACTATTTTAAGGGGAAGATCAGACCATCAAACTGAACAACTTTCTCTATGGGACCAATATAGAATTCTCGAAAAAAAATCTGCTGTCCCATACATTTAGGTTGAGTAGGTTTGTATGCTGATTTTTTTTTTCGCGATTTCGATATTGGTCCCATAGAGAAAGTTGTTCAGTTTGATGGTCTGAGCATACTCTTAAAATAGTTTCACCTAATTTTGTAAGACCTTATATAGTATCCTATGCAAGGACTCCTATATTTTTAAATTAATGTCAAAACGTCACAACTCCCGCGTTTATTAGTTCTAAATTCAAACCACCTTCGTTTTTAAAAGGTCTTTTTATCGTACAACGTTTTGTAACTTATTTCTTATTAATGTCAAGCGGTGAATAGACAATTTTGCGTGTCTATGGTTCACTTTGATATATATTTTTGGGGCTAGTTAAGGCCATTGAAATCGTTAATGGTTTGTAGCTAATGGTTGTTCTTTGTTACCGTTCCTGGTTCAATTATTTGAGTAAATACGCCGTGTCGCTTGGTGGAATAGAGAAATTTTGTTTTGATTACTCTTAGGGTTCCGTACTACAGATCACAAAAACTAAAGGGAGATGTGACAAGGGGTGGAGCCAGTGTCGCAGCAAAATGCGCAAAAACGGAACACATTGCTCGCGACAGTAAGGATTAAATATATTATGAGGCTGAAAGCCAGTCGAGATATTATGTGTAAATAGTTTACTACTAAGCTACTAGCTGCTACTAAGGATTATTCGAACGTTAAGTTCTGATACCGCTGTGGATAATGAGCACATTCAAACTAACAAAATACTTTCTATCGCGTGGTACTGGTGGTAATGCGACACTAGGTTTCGTACTCAGCGCGTTGGCTGGCATCTCTCTAGATCTCTATGGTCCGTACCCAAATGGTGTCAGTTCGGGATCCTATATTTATAAGCCTATGCTGTCCGTCCGACGTCCGTTTGTCTGTCTGTCTACCTATAAAGGGCAGTATCTTTTAAACTGTAATAGCTAGACGCATGCTAGAAGGTTGAAATTTTCACAGAATATGCGTTATGATGGCGGATTTGCTAATAAATAATTGAAAAAAAAGGGAAAAAATGTATGGAGTCGCTATTAGAAGAAACGTTATTTTTAACGTTTCTTATTTTTGGTCTATCGTAAAAACGGTAATACATACAATCGTCAAACTTGGTGTGATTATAGTGCATAGGTACTTTTATGTAAAACCACAAATAATAAAAACTTGTCAAGTGTGTGTCGGGCACAGAACATTATAAGAGGGGTTGAGTCGCGCTGCAAGTCTGGGGGAGGTCAGACGCGTGCGTATTGGCATCTGTTAGGCTTGCACGTGGTTCCGCAATTTTGTAAACTCTTTTGTGTTTTAACTATAAAACGTTAACTTGAGATTATAATATTATAATAAACTACTTGACATTGGCAGAAATGTTACTAATCATTTTCCTACGTGTACTCTCCACATAACGGGACATTGGCACAATTGTGATAACGTATCGGACGCCATTAAATAAAAATAGAATAGAATATAAGAGGGGTTTCTAACCCCTCTTATATTCTACGTTGCATTTCTAATGCAACGTAGCGCTTTTGCTTCGGGGACGGCTGTAGCCACTTGTCTTCCTCACGCTGCTACAATTACTCATATCCTCTCGCTCGCACCACGCCGCGCGCCTAGTGGTGTTATGCAAATCATTGCATTACCTGTGGCAACACGTTTCACGACTACTTTGCACTTCTAACCCCTCTTATAATGTTCTGTGGTGTCGGGTTTGCGTTAAGGATCCCGCAGAAAACAAATTTGTTCGATAATATTACCACTGGTACGGATCCCTCCGTGCGCGAGCCTAACTCGCACTTGGCCAGTGTGTTATTAGTACCAAGATCGGTTTTTAGTCATGCTTTGACTAAATTTTGTAGACATACAAAATCACGTCCGTAATCCCCTTTGGAATACCCAGAAACCTTGCTACAAGCACCAACAACATAGCATTTTTAAAGTTTCTAACACAAAGAAAAAACTTTCTTGATAATTTTGGACTAAAGTCCAAAAAACCATGGCCGAGTCTACTGTAAGTAAACATAAGCATAATTTATGCTCACGACTATATCACCGAGGGGGAAGTCAGCAATTTTCTAAGTATCAAATCAAATCAAAATTTTTTATTCAAAATAATATCACATAGATAGCTTTTTGACGTCATTTTTCCGCGTCGGAAGGTGTTCCGTTGAGAGAAGATGCGACCAGAAACAACACACATCTTTTAAACAAAACAAAATATACAAAGTACAATTAAAATACAATATTGCATTACATAGAGTAACATTGTCAAGACATTTTGGTCATTCAAATAGTTATCGAGTTTATAGTAGCCTTTTTTACAGAGGACTTGTTTAACATGGGACTTAAACTTTTTGTCTGGCAAGTTTAGAATATCCTCTGGTATCTTATGATTATATATAGTACGAGCGTTAACCCGCGACTTCGTCCGCACAAATTATATACCAGATTTTAAGTCAGATCATAAGCTATCAAACAAAAAAAGTTTCATCAACATCGGTTCAGTAGTTTTTGCGTGATACTCGTTCAAACAAACAAACAAACAAACAAACAAACAGACGGACAAAAAATCCAAAAATTGGTGAAATGGAATCAGGGACACCTAAAAACCATACCGCAACTTTTTTTTTGTTAATATCTTTTATGTACAGACAAACTTCCTGTTATAGTTTTATAATAGTATATAGATAGATAGATATATCTATGTCTTTTTAGTGCCCAAACTTTGTCCAAAGTGGACAGTGAACACGCATCGCTAATTTAAATGGACAGAAACTGCGTGATCTATTCTGAACTTTGACTACCTACTTATTAGGGACTAGTTACGCGTGTTATTCTACTAACAAACATATCTGCCACTTTTTGCGGGGGGCGAGGTAACATGAAATCCGCAACTTTGGATTTTATTCCCCATAACTTTAGATTATGGGGAATAAAATCCAAAGTTGCGGATTTCATGTTACCTTTCATGATAAATACCAACTTCTCCAAATTCTTCTGCAGGGGAAATTTTGGGAAGACGAATACCTGGTAGAAGAAGGACGTCCTGGCTTAAAAACCTGTGCGAATGGTTTGATGTTGACACAACCTCACTGTTCAGGGCTGCAGTCTCCAGGGTCCGAATAGCCCTATTAATAGCCAACCTCCGATAGGAGATGGCACCACAAGAAGAAGAACTTTAGATTCTAATTTTGAATGTTAAAAATCATGAAAACTATTCTCGTGTGAACCCCAAACGTCATAAGTTCGTAGTCATTGTTTCGCAATTATATAGACTATCTCGTTTAGTGATAAGGTATTATACAATTGAATGTAAATGCACATGATCAATTGTTCTTATACCGTGGCAGAGGGGAAATGCTTCCGCAAGGCTAGTCCTTATAATAAATAGTCAAAGATTCTGAATTCTTACACCATGTTATTGTAAGAGTATTTTCAAGCCGACTGTATACTTACCAAGTACTTAACCACAAGTAAATAGATCTATTCTATATCTTTATTCTATTTTATTTAACAAATTATTTTCTAAGCCAAAAATACGCCCCCGAAAGTAGATTAAGAAAAATGTTCACTGGATTATAAAATATGATTCCAACGATTTGGGGATACATTGTAGGGTCACCACGTTTTGTTAATAAACATAGGATATTTTGTCTAGGAAGCAGGATCTTTCAATTTTGAAGGTAGTATTTTTTTTTTAAATCCATGCAGTTGCGCACATTATCTCTAATGAGGAAAGCAAAGTCTCCGGTCCACAACCACAAGTGTAAGTACCTGATACGCAAAGGCATATCAAATAAAGCCAACAAAAATGACAAAATTGGCATGGGCTAGCTGCCATGAATGTTGATATCCTCCCCTCTTCTACATACAGTATCAAAAAGTGATCTCTTCCATATCATATAATGGTAGAAGTATAAGCTAAGATATCATTTTACTCCCAGCAGTGGGTGGATTCAGACTGTTTACGATGATGATGATCTCATTTAATCACCAACATCATCATCTCAGTCGATAGACGTCCACTGCTGGACATACCCTCCCCCAAGGATCGCCACAACGACCGGTCCTACGCTGCCCTCATCCAACGGGTTCCTGCATTCATCTGATATAATAAAAGCTATTTTATAATAGAGAGGTACCTAATCAAGTAATTAACAGCGTAAAATAACAATAATTGTAAAAGTAGTATACAATGGGATAAAGGCAGGAGAATTAAGATAAAGTGCAATTTATAATAAACTCACTTGTTTCACTAATGATTAACTCGCCAGTTTTGAATAGTCTGCTAACCAAACCCTTCTCAACCACCAGTGACGGGGGCCACAAATTTATAAATTACCATGCACCAAATCGCTGTAACATTTATGTCATGGAAGAATTTTTTATTTTTTTTTCACTTCTTATTCGTACCATCATTCTCTTGCCCATTTCCCATTATTTGGGGTCGGCGCAATATCTCATCCTAGCAATGTACCGAAGTCCTAAATATCAACACGAACCATGGCCACCACAAAGCGGTGTGAAAAGCCAGGTGTGTCCACAATGGAGCCCTAATGCACGCCCCCTGCTCACCCCTCCTTTGTTCACCCCCATATTTATCTAGGTATGGTCTTTATACTTATTTATTTATAAACTATATTTACGTGGAGTTATGGCAGTTCAGATGGAAGAGATCTCGACTTGCAATTTAAGGTCGTGAATTCGATTCCATACTACAAGATTTTTATTTAGATACTAATTTATCATCAGCAACGCGCTTTCTTCTCCCTATCTTCTCTACTATTATAAAACTACGAGCGTTAACCAGCGACTTCGTCCGCACAAATTTTATACCAGATTTTAAGTCAGATCATAAGCTATCAAACAAAAAAAGTTTCATCAAAATCGGTTCAGTAGTTTTTGCGTGATACTCGTTCAAACAAACAAACAAACAAACAAACACACAAACAAAAAGACAGACAAAAAATCCAAAAATTGGTGAAATGGAATCAGGGACACCTAAAAACCATATCGTAACTTTTTTTTTGTTAATATCTTTAATGTACAGACAAACTTCCTGTTACAGTTTTATAATAGTATAGATTTATAACAGAAGTGTGTCTGTACCTACGTGGAAAATATTAACAAAAAAAAGTTACGATATGGGTTTAGGTGTCCCTGATTACAAATCACAAAGTTAAATTTTTTTGCCTGTCTGTTTGTTGGCGCATCACTTGAAAACTACTGCACCGATATCAATAAAACTTGTTTTGTTTGAAAGCTTATGATACGATTAGACTTGATATCTACACTGGCCTGCAAAACTAAGTATCACACTTTTAAAATCGCAATAACTTTTTAAGTACACAAAATATACTTTCGAAATAAAAAGGACTCCAAAAAGAGTTTAATTTACAAAGAATAGTAACAAAGGAAGCTGATAACATTGGCTTTAAAACGTTTTTATTTTAAATCTCAAATTTCTATAGTTCAGAAAAAAAAATGAAATATTAAAAGTGTAGTACTTAGTTTTGCAGGTCAGTGTAGTATATAATTTATCTCGCTCTTAGACAATATCTCGTTACGATAACGGGAACCCATGCAGACGAAGTCGCGGGTAAACTCTAGTTTAGATATAAAACGGTATTTAACAGGTACATTGATTAGATTAGCTACCTTAGTGATTATTAAAATAAAAATACATATCTAGATACATACTGCTTACGCCTGTCTCCCACTGGGGTAGGCAGAGACGACGGAACGCCACCTGCTACGATCCTGACAACCCTCTCTAGCTTCCTCCACATTCATAAGTCCTTTCATGCATGCTCGTCGGTTTCGGGTAGATCTGACCTGGCCCTTTTTAAGCACGTCGCCAATTTGGTCAGTATATAAGGTCTAACAAAACTAGCTGAAACTATTTTAAGGGGATGATCAGACCATCAAACCAAACAACTTTCTCTATGGGACCAATATCGAAATCGCGAAAAAAAAATCTGCTGCCCCATACATTTAGGTCGAGTACGTTTGTAAGGATCAGCAGATTTTTTTTTTCGCGAACTCTATATTGGTCCCATAGAGAAAGTTGTTCAGTTTGATGGTCTGATCATCCCCTTAAAATAGTTTCACCTAATTATGTTAGACCTTATATAGTACGTCTAGGCAGTCCCCTTCCAACATTACCACTTACGCAAATTTTTGATGTATACAGGGTGTTAGGGTAAACAGTTGCATTACTTTAAGGCATGGTTGTACCCAAGATACTGAACAACTTTCCCGAGGAAACCTATAGGAATTTCGCAAAAAAAATCTATACTTACTTTCCATACTAAATGCAATCTGCTGATCAAACGTTTGTATGCAAAGTGTTTTTTTTTTATTTTAAATCTCTAATTTCTATAGTTCAGAAAAAAAAATGAAATATTAAAAGTGTAGTACTTAGTTTGGTGACCGTGACTCAAAATCACAGATTGTTTGAATTTCTGGTATGTCTGTTTATACGAGCAGATCTCAAAAACTTCTGGACCTATTTTGATTAAACTTTTTGTGTTTCCAAGCTTTTCTAATTACGACTTCAAAACTGGCAGGTAAGTATACCAACTCATACTGATTTTTTAAACGCTTTTTAGATTTCATGGTGTAGGCACTAAGCGAAAATTATTATAATTATACAAAAGGTAACAAAATATCTAAAGGTAACAAACATCCTATTAATATTTAGAGGGGTAGTCTACATTAAAAAAAATGTATATATCAGATTAATCATAAAACCTATTTAAAATTAGGTTTAAATAGGTTTTATAATTAATCTGATATATACATTTTATTTACGTAGCCAGTTGTTATAAAAACTCTATTAGTGAAATTTCACTATGGAGTCAACATCGAAAAAAATGATGAAATCACCTGTCCCATACATTTGAGTCGAGTAGGTACCTATAATACTTTTTCGTACACCCTGTAGAGTGCTACTGATTTCTAACATTCCCCTGTATTATATCTACCTACGTCTCAACCACTAATAAAGTTTTTATCTTATATTTATCTATCAGATTAATTATAAAACCCATTTAAAGCTCTACCTAACAAAATTCTTCCATCCTCAAAAAAAAAACGAAACAAAAGAAAAACAACTCCATAGATTTTAATCTTAGTTCACTAATTCTAAGCAATTAATATATTTATATCCTGGTATCATTTAAATAAGGGACTGGTTTAAAAAATACCGAAAACCCATCTGCCGCTCGTCGGTGCCAGAAAAACGAAATAATCGCGGATTCGGTGTTTTTTTTTACCTGTCTTTAGGTTGTATACAGGAGGTATATTCTAGGTTAGGACCACTTGAAATACACTGACCTCCAAAACTGAGTACTACACTTTTAATATTCCAATTTTTTCTGAACTATATAAGGTCTAACAAAATTAGGTGAAACTATTTTAAGGGGATGATCAGACCACCAAACTGAACAACTTTCTCTATGGGACCAATATTGAAACCGCGAAAAAAAATCAGCTGTTCCATACAAACCTACTCGACCTAAATCTATGGGACTGCAGATTTTTTTTTCGCGATTTCAATATTGGTCCCATAGAGAAAGTTATTCAGTTTGGTGGTCTGATCATTCCCTAAAAATAGTTTCACCTAATTTTGTTAGACCTTATATAAATTAGAGATTTAAAATAAAAAACGTTTTATAGCAAATGTTATCAGCTTTCTTTGTAACTATTCTTTGTAAATTAAACTCTTTTTCGAGTACTTTTTTTTTTCAAAAATATAATTTGTGTACTGAAAAAGTTATTTCAATTTTAAAAGTGTGATACTTAGTTTTGCAGGCCAGTGTATTTTTGCATTGCAGTAAGTGGTGCCAAGTGGTAGAAAATTGTCATTACGTATCCTTTAAGATGCATGGATAATAATCCTTATATCTCTTTTTTTTTATTTATTAATAACAAAAAATTGTCATTTGTCCAATACCATTTTATGGGTTTTGGTGTCGAAACTCTTGGGCCGTGGGGACCTAATGCGCAGGCGCTTTTTAAAGACCTGTCAAAGCGCCTGATAGACTCGACAGGGGACCCAAGAGCTGGCACTTTCCTCGCTCAACGGATCAGCATAGCCATTCAGCGAGGAAATGCGGCCAGCGTTCTGGGTACCCTCCCACAAGGACCGAACCTGCACCACATCCTAGGTTAGTTTAGTTTTAAGTCTCTTTATTTATAATTTTATTTAATGTTACTATTTTATGGATCTTTCGAATAAACAATTAAATTGTCTTTGTGGTCAACTTATTTTACTTTTTATTTTTATTGTCATTTTGTAATGTTTTTTACCGTTTTGTTACCATTAGCTCTCTGTGTTGCTGCGCCTTTCCAGGGTTTATATAAGTAAATACTTTGCTCGTAATTCTTTACCACCTAAAGCTGCAAAGAAATATAATCTATTTTTTTTTATTACGTATGGGTTTGCTCTAAAAAAAAACTACGGTTTTTTCGGTGTAGTACCTAATTATTCTCCAATTCTTTCTTCTTTCTGCAAGTTCATTGACTTCTTGACGACTCTAAAATAATGTAATCTTTCTGTTATATATGATCTATTCTTCTGTCGTAATAAATAACTATGTCTAGATTTTCCTCTACTTCAATTGTTCCCTGCGAATAATTAGTCATAGATGCTAAAGAATAACAAATACCTGATTATTATAATTTAAAATTATTATCTTTGTCATATAGGTATGTTATTGCTAACTAATTTCCTATCTAATGAAACCACTCCGAAATTTTTAATTTTTTTTGGTACATTTGAATTTTTTTAAATTTTGGTATCTACAGGAATTATTTTTATTTCATCAATGGTCATATTTTCAGAGGTGGATCAAATGATCAATCTGAACAACTTTTATTATGAATACCTAATTTAAATCTCGAAATAGAACTTTTTTTAATACATAAAAGAACATCACGATTTCTTTTTCTTTATTTTGTCTGGTTTGTAACAAAAACAAATTATTGTGCTCTTTACTATAAAAGTTTTAATAAACAGTATCAACCTGTACATATCGGTGATATGCCCCACAAAGTCGCAATTTACCCAAATGACATTCTACCGAAAAATATAAATTTGTATTAAAAAAAAATCAAATAACGTCCAAAGTATCTTTCGGCCCAAAACATTGATAATTAAAAAAAAATATAAAGGCAGCATGGCCGCTTTCAACGTCCTTCGTCGATACAAAAAAAAATAAAAAAGCTTCCAAATTCAAAACGGGCGCGGTGGGAGATGAAAAAGCGGGACTAATTTCATGCGCTCACGCAGTGTTCCATTTTCAAAATGACCGTTGAGAGAGATAACCATACGAGTTAGACTGAGACGGGTACATTATAAATGTATTAATCTGCTCATAATTTTCAAGAATATGTTGTTTATGCTGTGGATTACAATTTTTCGAGTTTTGTTATTGTATTTTTTGATTCGGTAATTGTAGTCGTATTTTAGTTGTTATTCATTTATTTTGTACTTTCAAAACTGTTACATTTATTATCATAATTTTTTAGATTACATATTGATAATGTATGATTGTTGATAAATAAATAAATATCTTGGACATTGTCACACAAATTATCTAGTCACATTTAAAGTACCTGGACTTGTATTATGATGACTAGACAACGATATAGAATACATATATAGATACAAACATCCATGACTCGGGTACAAATATTCATATTTATCATATAAATATTTGTGCCTTACGGGATTCGAACCCGCGACCCATGGCACAGCAGGCAGGTTCACTACAGACTGTGCTACCGGGCCGTCGAATATGATTGTTGATATAATATAAGTAGGTATATCATTATGAATTTGAAATCGAACTTCGGAATTAATGTAGGATTTTTAACACTACTGGCTTTTCGGTGAAGGAAAACATCGTGAGGAAACCTGCATGCTTCAATTTCGAGGCATGTATTGTGCCCACTGTCCATTACAAGTGGCGACGGGCTCACTCTCCGTCAAACTGGAAAGAGTTTCAGTACTACTTGTGAAACGTGAACGTTCTGAGTCATATAGTCGTGAGCATATTGAATGTATGTATCCCATTATGATACCTATTCTGCCATGGTTATCTCTCGATAAGTCATTCAGTGATATACCTACAGTCTTCTACAATAAGTATTTTTGGCAAAATTGAGCTACATATTCATATTCATAGTCTTTATTTAGTGTCAGATCATACCGTTGCCTACCTTTCTTCTTTTCACCGTTTCCTCTACCCTAAGGTTGTCTGGAAGAAATCGCTTCTTAGCGATAAGACCGCCTTATTTTGTGCCTCTTGTATTTTATTTCTGTATTTTACTGTTTATGTTTTTGGTGTAAAATAAAGTATATTTGATTGATTGATTGATTGATCATAGATTCATAGTAGGTGTTAGTAACAATAACGTAAAGTTATGTCTATTCTATTCTATTCTATTTTTATTTAATGGCGTCCGATGCGTTATCACAATTGTGCCAATGTCCCGTTATATGGAGAGTACACGTAGGAAAAGTATTAATAGCATTTCTGCCAATGTCAAGTAGTTTATTATAATATTATAATCTCAAGTTAACGTTTTATAGTTAAAACACAAAAGAGTTTACAAAATGGCGGAGCCACGTGCAAGCCTAACAGATGCCAATACGCACGCGTCTGACCTCCCCCAGACTTGCAGCGCGACTCTAAAGTTATGTCGTCACACGGATGTCGTGGGTTAGATTCTCACGGGTGACGCCTACTGTCACTTTGTGCGTTTTTCCCCAGTGTGTTAGGACATTGGGGGCTGAATCGCCTGCTTGTCTGAAAAGAAAGATGATTTCGTGCTTCGGATGGCACGTTAAGCCGTTGGTCCCGGCTACTAGATCTGGGTGGTAGTAGTCGTTACATAAAAACCACGTCAGACGCGGTCTTGATAAGCACGGCAAAAAAAAATACTTTTTTTTGTAGGTAAAATTTTGTTTTCTATGGCGACTCTTTCAAATTTCATTGCTTAAATTAGTTAAGCTGTTCAGGGAGTCGCGTGGCTAGAGGTCTCTCGGTCACGAAAGACGTCTAGTCTTTCGTTCGGCTCGCGATTCAGATAGCCACGCGGCTCGGTTTCGGGTGTGTGTTTTTGTTTAAAAACAGGGCTTTGAGATCGCCATATCAATTACCGTACAATGAACGTTAACTTGAATTATAATAATATCTTCAACACTTGATACTGGCGAAATCTTTAAGGAAACGCCATTTAATAAAAATAGAATAAGCTTTTCAGTGCTGCGGAAATGCGTGAAATTTTAAGCTCACTTCGCTCAGTCCAACTTGGAGTAAAATTTTAAGCTCTAAAACAAACTGAATTATGGTTACAACTTAATCATAATCAGGAGTGCGATTTTTGAATCTCATACGTTGAACTCAGCAGTTGAAAATGTATGGAGATACGCATCTTTCTACTGCTGATTTGACTCTCAATAATCGCACTCCTGGAGTATGGTTTTTGAAAGTCAAATCAGCAGTAGAAAGATGCATATATTCTTCATATTAATTTTGACATTTTCAACTGCTTAGCTCAGCGAATGAGATTCAAAAATCGCACTCCAGTTCGTGTTGTGAAATTTCAATCTCATTTCGCTCGCTTTAGCTTTCGAATGTTTTTTTAAACCATAAAATAAGCACCATAAACATTTGATTTGATTTAACCATTATTCGTTTTTTATATAAGGTCTAACCAAACTAGCTGAAACTATTTTAAGGGGATGATCAGACCATCAAACTGAAAAACTTTCTCTATGGAACCAATATCGAAATCGCGAAAAAAGCCAGCTGTTCCATACAAACCTACTCGACCTAAATGTATGGGACTGCGGATTTTTTTTTCGCGATTTCAAAATTGGTTCCATAGAGAAAGTTGTTCAGTTTGATGGTCTGATCATCCCCTTAAAATAGTTTCACCTAATTTTGTTAGACCTTATATAAGTATGCAGTGCTTTCTACGAGAGAGAGAGAAATTTGCCTTGTCATTTGATATTACCAAATTTAATTGGAAATCCCAATAAACTGTAGCCTTTTTTTAGCCCTTCCTTGATCTTCCCATGCCCTACCTACCTTAAATTAAGTTCTATCTATGGCCCTTGTACAAATTAGGTACCATTGTCCAAGCATCTCTAAAGATGATCTAAACCTAAAGTGTCTTTTGTTTAAATAAAAAAATATTAAGGGCCTGTTTCACCACTTCTGGGTTAATTCTTGTTAGCTTATCCGACAGATACTTTGACATATTTTGTATGAAAGATATGTCAAAATATGTGTCGGATAAGCTAACAAGAACTTACTGAGAAGTGGTGAAACAGGACTTAAATATACTTATTCTATCTCACCATATTGGCGGCCCGGTAGCACAGTCTGTAGTGAACCTGCCTGCTGTGCCGAGGGTCGCGGGTTCGAATCCCGTAAGGGGCAAATATTTATATGATGAATATTAATATTTGTACCCGAGTCATGGATGTTTGTATCTATATATGTATTCTATTTTCGTTGTCTAGTCATCATAATACAAGTCCAGGTACTTTAATATGTGACTAGATAATTTGTGTGACAATGTCAAAGATATTTATTTATTATTTATTTATACATACCTAGGCTAGTTTTACCTAGGTACGGTCACAGATTCTTAGATTCATATTCATTTGTTTGCGTAATAAATTAATGTAATGACCATAAATTACAATATATTTTTACTTACAATATGAAGTAAGAAGTTTCCTATCGTTTTAATCTCTCGCTACATCTTTGACCCCGTTTTCGTCCTGAGGACTAGATTGAGGTCAAGAGCAAACCCATACGTAATAAAAAAGAATATATATATTATATATAAGGTCTAACAAAATAAGCTGAAACTATTTTAAGGGTATGCTCAGACCATCAAACTGAACAACTTTCTCTATGGGACCAATATTGAAATCGCGAAAAAAAAATCTGCTGTCCCATACATTTAGGTCGAGTAGGTTTGTATGGAACAGCTGATTTTTTTTTCGCGATTTCAATATCGGTCCCATAAAAATAGTTGTTCAGTTTGATGGTCTGATCATCCCCTTAAAATAGTTTCACCTAATTTTGTTAGACCTTATATATATATTTTATCCATGTGATTTTGTTGTGTTCAAAAGCCTAACTATAACGTAGTGAGTTACGTTCTCTTTGAGCCTAACTAACAACCTTTTTTATGAAAATTAAAACTTATTTAAAAATACAGTAGGTTTGAGAATGACTATAAATAGACACTTAAGCTGGGTGCACACTTTTACAGCGACAATCTGATCTGAATTGAATACAACAACGTTAGTTGCATGGTTGCAATTGCAAATTGAAAAACCAGCAGCTAATAAAAAATAAGTAGTGTAATTATTTACCGAAATATAAGTCGGTGTATTACCGACTCGGTAAGTACCTACCTGAAAAAAACTAGTTAGAAACATTTATTTTAACAAAAACTGAAGTTTACGATGTAAGTAAGCATTATTAAAACGATAAGCAACTTCTAATTTCATATTGTAAGTAAAAATATACGACCGAACCAAACCATAGACAAAAAAACGAATTCATCCAAATCATTATTTATGACAGCAAACATTATAACGTGCCACTGACAGACAGATAAAAGAACGAAAATCTCAATAACGTTTTCGCTACATTATCATCCTAATTTATTCCACCATTATCAATGCTGGTAAAGCCGAATGCACGATCGATCCGCAAAAAAAAGTCGTTAAATGGACGCTTGCAATTCGCGCTCACGATCGCCTCGGCTTTATACGTGTTTAATCTCAACCGTAGAGCCATTTAAAAAGTAAATAAAAAAAACAAACGCTTTGTGGCGAAGCATAAATTAATAATGTCATCTGATTTACTACAAATAAAACCATCGCCTATTCGAAATTTAAAAAGTTCGGATCCGCGCCCTTTCTCCGCAACAGAAAAAAAATCTACGAAAGTTCACGAAACGAAGCTTTCGGCGCTGTGCTTTATTGTGTGCTAGAACGGGATAGCTATAGCTCCCATGTTGCGTCAAATTAGAACAGCTTCGACGTCATTGGTCGATAGTTCGTACGTAGAGGGCGTCACCGTCGTGTACCCGCCATAAATTGAGTTGTTGACACATTAATAAGGTAAGGTTATGTTTTAATATTGTTTTTTTTTCGCTTGTGAGGCAAGCGCGCGAAATTATAAGCCCTGAATATAATTATTATTGTTACGATTCCTGTTTTTAATGAGCGACGTGTGTGGTCTTGGCTCTCGGGTTGTTGCAATTAAACTGTTTCGGTTCGCCATTTTCTTCGGCCATATTTTAATTTAGTTTTATAACTGGGATCGGGTTAACTAGTTCGATATGGCCACTGTTCGTAACATGTTATTGTTGGGCGATGGAAAAAATGGACGGAAAAGTTTTATTTCAAAAGTTGGGACAAATTTGTCGTCGTAAGAATTTTAAGTCCAGCCAGGAGTGCGATTTTTGAATCTCATTCGCTGAGCTCAGCAGTTGAAAATATCAAAATAACTATGGAGATATACATCTTTCTACTGCTGATTTGACTTTCAAAAATCATACTTTAGGAGTGCGATTTTTGAAAGTTAAATCAGCAGTAGAAAGATGCATATCTCCATAGTAATTTTGACATTTTCAACTGCTGAGCTCAGCGAATGAGATTCAAAAATCGCACTCCAGACGTAGAAAGTTTAGGTCGCGTAGTTTATTTTTGCGTTTTGAATTTTTTCCCTCACACCATCCGTAAAAATCTGACCAGTGAACAAAAAAATACTACTTAGAGCAGAAGATATTATAAAAATGTATAAATAAACCGTTTCGACCGGATTAGAGACTGTTACTGTAACTGTAGCAACCTTGAATTCGTTATAGTTTAGACATTATTTAGATGCAGAAATTGTGAATGATTGATGCTCAAAATATATCCAAAAGCGCATCCGTATACCTATCTAGTACGTAACAGAAATGATTTTTGATAAGTTTTTATTTGTTGTACGTATAGGCGTGGGACAATGTTAAAACAATAATTTTGTTCGCTATATTCCTTCTATCGTAACAAAAATTAAAAATTAAATCCTATAGTATATTTAATTTTTATTTCTTTTTTAATTTGAATAATAACTTTCTGGCCAAGTATGATTAACAAATATAATTTATTTATCAGAAAAATAATCTATCCGGACATATCTTGGTGTTTCAAATCTCTGTTTCTGTATTTCAAAACAGCCTTAAATTGTCGTTGCTATTTGGAATGGAGGTAATTAGGTATAGGCTAATGTGAGACTCTGTGGTATAGGGTATGTATGTTAATAATTTACAGATTTTATCAATAAATTGATGATGAAAATATAAGCTTGATACTTATTGTTTACACTCCAATAATTTTTTTGTTAAATCCTGTTATTGTATTAGCATGTTATAAAAATTATATGGTTCAATGATGAATCTTTTGTAATGCTGTTGGATGTTCTATTTGAATAAAAATAAAAATAATGTAAACGAGCGTTAACCCGCGACTTCGTCCGCACAAATTATATACCAGATTTTAAGTCAGATCATAAGCTATCGAACAAAAAAGTTTCATCAAAATCGGTGCAGTAGTTTTTGCGTGATACTCGTTCAAAGAAACAAACAAACAAACACGCAAACAAACACACAAACAAACAGACAGACAAAAAATAAAAAAATTGGTGAAATGGAATCAGGGTCACCTAAAAACCATATCGTAACTTTTTTTTTGTTAATATCTTCAATGTACAGACAAACTTCCTGTTACAGTTTTATAATAGTATAGATGATGAATCTTTTGTAATGCTGTTGGATGTTCTATTTGAATAATAATAAAAACATGTAAAACGTAGGCAGGTAAGTAAGCTCTCATAACAAAACTCAGCTCTATGGTTTAATGGATAAGTTTTATAGTTATTTATACGATTTCTCTCAGAGTAATAATATAATTTTTACTACGGCGTCCAGATTAGAAAATTTTATCGTAATTTTATGTGAACGAGCCGATTGAAAACGAATTCGTTGTAAAAAAAAATTAAAATTGGTTAATTAAAAAAAAACTTAGTTTTTTTATTAAGACATTACCGCGCGATTGCGCTTAATTTATTTTTTTAAATGTCGATAGATGGCGATTTTCGTGGAACCAAGAAAAATCTACAGCGGATTTTGGATTGCCATCAAAATATAAATTAAGGGCCTATGTCGAAAAATAATTGACGCGAAATGGGCGTGTGATAGCTTATATTACTGCCTGAAACGATGCAAGCGTAAACAAACTTTATTTAATTGTGATTGTACTATTTATGTAAGTTCAATTCTGCTCTAATCAAAATTTGTAATATATCAATCTTTTTTTTTAAATCAAGTCTCGTGTTTCTATTATTCACCGTTTAGCAGTTCCAAGCGTTTATCGATAAAGACGGAGGCTACTTTGGCTTGTTTTTCTATCGAGAAAATGTGTCTTAATCGTGTTTTGGCTCTAATCAAAACTTCAATTATATGTTCAATTTACACATATCCGCTAATCATACTCCTACTGTTAGTAATTCATGATATATGACGCTTTGAAGAATCCTATTTTTTTCACAAAGCCTCTTAAATTACCTACTTATACCTAAAAGTTGGTTTTATAGTTACTATGAAGATTGCAAGTGGAGTACCAAGCATACCATTAGGTAGCCGTAAAGTCGTGTAAAATTTCTCTTTATTGGGTAAAGTAATTGAATAATAATACAAAAATAATATGCAAAAACATGTTCCGTTCCCACCCTGAAAACTTTAGTTGCTTTATTTATGTTTTATCATCTCCGAAATAGATTATACAATGCCTACAGCCTTCAATTTATGTATGCATACATAAAATTATGCCGAAATAACAAACATATAAAAAAAACAAAAAAAAACAGTCGAATTGAGAACCTCCTTCTTTTTTTAAATCGTTTAAAAATCAAAACATAAAGGAAAACATAGGTAAGTAGTGAGAAAACCTATTATTTCTGGGATAAGTAGACTTAGTTTGTGAAATGAGGACTATCTAAACAAAAATGTCATATAATGGGCAGAAAGAATTTCTAAAATCAAACGTCGTGCACCACATGAGAGTACGACGAGCGCAGGCTGGTGAAAAAGATAGCGATAGCGATTTACTAAGAAAGTGTGGCGATATCGCCACAAAGAATGGCGTTGTGACGTGTAGCTTTATTTTTAGTAGGTACGTTACCTAAATACATAAATAGTTCAATGGTAACTCACATCACTATTTACTTATGTCGTGCATTTCCCTCAAATCGCTGAACTAATGATATTAAGAAGCAATCAAAAGTGTTCCAAAAACATTCCTTAAAGTCATAAAAGCTTTTCGAAAACCTAAAACGATTTTACCCACAAATTTTATTACACTGTAAATTTTACATTTAAAATCAAACAACTGGCACGCGTAAAACAGTAGGATCAGAAATATTTTGAACAAAAGTTCTCGAAGACAATGAGTCTAAATCGAATTTACCTCAGAAAACAAAAATTACAATGGCATTTACATCAATGAGGCAATTCGCGACGGTGTAAACACACCTTTGTCTAATTTCAGGTGACACGCAGAGACAAATCTTTTTACTTTTTTTTCGACCTGTCAAACTTTAACGTCAATATTTTGGCGCGATTTGTAACGCTGTGGGTGTTGTTACTATTGTTGTTTTACGGTTCAATTCTCGTAAAATATACTTTTAGACATGGAAATAAGAGTGTCTCTGTTTATTTTGAAGTTTAAACAAAGTTTTGTACGCATGTCGGATGCCTAATAAGTTACGCTTGCATCTAATGAATTGGATTTAATTTTTCTGTTACTTCTAAAGTTTTCTTAGAAGCTTTTGCACCTTTACAAAGATCTATTTACACTTCTATTTTTACTAGAAGTAAAATTTTTAAAGTTAATTAGGTTTAAAATTGAATGACGAGACTAATTTTAGTATTTTGTTCCGCCGGCGTGAATTTTTGTGGGTAAATTGATTATCAGATGTGTGTCCGTTATTGTGACATTTTATTTTGTTACAAAGATTTTTAAAAAAGGTTTTTTTTAGTGCCCAGTTACGGAGCCGGTATGAAATCGTTTTAACCCGTCCCGTGTCTGTGGGTCCGCCGGCGGACCCAAAAATTTTTCATACGTAGAGTGTCTGTGGGTCCTACGTCGGACCCATAAGCATAGTGCCGCCATTGGTTGAGCGGTTGTGCAGGCGCGTTTCGTTCTACCTCACTATTTTAATTTTTTATAGACTTAGTGTACTGTTGGGCAGTCACTTAATTTTTTGGAGTGTGGTTTGGGAAAAACGAAACGCAAAAAAAATAAAAATGTGGTTCGCGGGCAGTGCCGACGTACAGCAATGGCGGCCGGTTTTTGTTTTGTTATTTAGTTATTGTGGCGTAATTCTAGTGTTTAGAAACAAAGTATTGTTACTATAAAGTGATAAAATAAGAGCTTATTATATTATCGTGTAGTTAGTGTGATCTGTGAAGTGCAAACAGTGAAAAAAATTAATGTGATTGTGAATTTCGTTCGAGGTCATGTCGGAAAAAACTCGAAATCAAAATTGATAATTCTATTTGAATATCAGGTACGTAATTTAGCTCTCATATAACATAATATCACTGTGGCAAATATTGTGAGCTTTCCATTGATATTTTTTTTATACCATAGGGTCAAACATAACCTCCACAAATAATTATTTTCTAAAAGTAGTCGAAAATAAAACAAATGACGTAATATTGCCAGACATTCGAGGCACTTTTTTTGCGCGGGAAGCTGACATGGGACGGGTTAACCGTAAACTTTAAGGAGATTTGTTATTTTTCATTGTAATTTTACTTTTGGTTATAAAAACGGAATCAGGCATGAAGAGTTTATTTTATATTTTGAACCATTGCCTTAGAGGTTATAGGTACCTATAGGTAACATGTCAAACCAACACGAAAGCGACGGTGTTGAAAATTTGTAACTATAGAATAATTTGATATCTTTTTCCTCTCATTCAATGGTTTGCTGGAAGCAAAATATCTTAGAGTTAAGCTCGCCTTTGTAGGTACATAATTTTATAATATTCATAATGATTTTATGTTATTGTGTACAATAAAGAATCTAATAATGTATCTTTAAAAAAACAATCTGATTGCTTCTTAGCCATAAGACCACCATATTTTGTACCTCTTGTAATTTACTGCTTAATAAAAAACTACTAAAAAATAGTACATATTTGGTTTTACATCAAAACATATAAATTTTTGTATAAAATAAAAATGCATTTTTTTATTTGGTTTGCATTTCAAAAGTTACATATCTAACTAGGTACCAAAAATATATGATGATGATTGCCACATGCGTCATCTATTCGCTCTATCTCTGTTACATATGTAAACCTATTTTTTATAAGTTTGGCCAGAGCAACATTAAAACTATTATCTAATCTATGGTTAGATACAACACTGGAAATCATTGTTACTGGCCAAATGCCAATAAAAAAGCAATAAAAGTTCTGTGCCAAAATGATAAAAAAAACTATAAAAAGCCGTTTTCACGTAATCTTAAACTACAATTTGGAAATAATTTGATCTCATTGTTGCCATAGACTCAATAGAGTGATAATTTTACGAGTCTAAGTTATAGTACTCAAAAGTATTGGACTTTCTAAATTGGTTGTACAAAAGGTGATTTCTAGTACCGACAGCAAATTTGAAATAAAATAAAAATGCGGCTGATAAAAAAAACTAATTGTTTGTCTACATAGAGCTTTGTAGGCATAGACGAAGAATTTTTCGACCTTCTCTTTCTATGTTTGTAGGGTAGGAACTTTTATAATTTATAATATTCTGTGTTAGAGCGTTTTTAGCTATCATAACAAAAGTTTTCTTAAATCAAAAATATAATCGAAAGTAATATTATTATCAAAAGTATAATGTATTATTCTGAATAATAACTTATAATTGACGATATAAACGAGTGGATCAAATTTGACATCATAAAATAAGTAATAGGCGATAGGTAGAGTAGATATAATTGGAGTAAACAGATCTTGCAAATAACGAATATATGAATTTTTTTTTTTATTTATTTATTGTAAGAAAAATGACAAAAGATTTGGACAATTGAACTTCCAAAAACCACCAACCAAATTAAAAAACGACATTGTAGATTGGTACAAAATATTTTAATTTGGGTACAAAATATTTTTAAATAGAACTCGTGATCTCCATTGGCAATCAAACAATGAACTCAATATCCTAGATTGAAATTACTATGTAAACAAGTACATACATAAATTACTTAATATTTAAAAAAACTAAGATTATCGATGCAAATAAATACGTAATAATACCTTGGATTGGTTAGAAACGATGCTAGAAATATTCTGGTAACCAACCAACTGCAATGGCATATACAGTGTGAAATTGATATCATTAGCATCCTTTTAAACTAAGAGTCTACCCATCGAACTGAACAACTTTTACTATGGGAGCAAACCGATCGAAGCACAAAAAGAAACAGCTGTTCCGTACTAAACTGCAAACTGCAATGCCTCCTACTCGACTTAAATGTTTGCAAAAGCAGATTTTTTTTTTTTGCTTAGATCGGTTAGCTCCCATAGTAAAAGTAGACTCTTAGTTTAAGAGAATGCTAATGATATCAATTTCACCCTGTAAAACAGATTTTTCAAGATCAAGGATTACAAATAAGTAGGTACCAAGTTATTCAGCAAATAATCAGTTTGATGTCTTTGGTAATAAAATACCTACTTATTCTCACACGTTTTGAGGACTATCAAATAAGAATTTAATATTTCTTTACGCTGTTTCAATTTTAATTTTAGCTCTAAACCTTTTATCGGGTAAAATATCTAAGTAACATCAAATTTTTTGCAGCTAAAAATCATGTTACGAAAAATAACCCAATATTTATATCAGCGTGTAATCGAAAACAAGGTAAGAGACGAGAGGCACTTGACTCTGACAGTCGAGAACAAACGAATTCGAATTTCAAAGTTTCAAACTGCGCGCCGAATCAATTTTCAAGAATGGAACAACAAGGCCGTAGTTTCTGTTTTCAAATTTCTTTTTTTTAGGACACCTTAAGGCGGGTTTATATTGTAACATTATTTATTTGTTTTTTCGCTTCCTTCAAGTGTCTATGGTTATTTGAATAACGTTTCATCCAGACTGGTGTTTGGCGACATCGTCAGCATCTGCCACTCCAGGTGACTCTGGTTAGAGTTAGGTACTAAATCCACCACCTCAGATCGTATCATTCTCCCGTGTCCCATCACATTCAGGGGGATAAAGCTGAGAGATTGCATCTGTGTTTACTGCACAATACACTAATTCCAGAGCGTAAAATATAATATACGCTAGTCTAATGCAGTTATGCACTTAAAAATAAGCTGCGAACACTGTTTTGCTTGTAAATTAACAATGGTTTGAATAACCTTGCTCGGCTCCTCGAAAATGGCCCCTGAAGTGCGGGGAGAGGAGCGGTATCTGAAGTTAGGGAGGGGCGGGGCTAACGCGAAAAAATAATGTTGTTCTATTGACAACTTCAGTGGCTACGCGTAACCTAAATGTATGGAATAGTTTTTTTACGATTTCGATATTGGCTCCTAGTGAAAGTTGTTCAGGTTGACGATCTGAAACAACTCTTAAAAATATTTACCGCATTTAAGTCTTACAATTATCTGTGACCATGTTTCTGTAAACAAAAACAAAGACGCCAAAAATAATTCTGACAAGACCATAGACAAACTTTTTTTTTCAACCCCTCGCTCGTGGTCAACTAATTACGGCACACAATAATATTGGTGAAAGCAAACCAACAGACTGGACTGACACAAAGGTGTTTTGTAAATGATTCTGAATGTAAGGTAGGTTTCATAGTGATAGGCGTAAGCGATAAAGCGAAGTGAGTTGGTAGAGTCGCGTTGTATTCTTAGATGAAAGTAAAATTCATAGTTAAGCTCAAAGCACGTTTACTTGAAGCACTCAAGTAGTACACTTGGTCCATACAAAGTAGCACACTTATTCAGTCATCTCGGTACGTTTTTGAAGTAGGTATATCTGACGTTTGTTTTGACTTATTTTCTCGTTTGAAATATTCGCATAAGGCCTTCGGCCCATCCATTTATTTTACTTTCATTGTAGTTCTGTTATTGGGTGGGGAGCAGGTCCCCAGCAACGGAGCTCCAATTCTATGGAGGCTCAAGATTGTGTTTTGTACACAAAACAATCCTCTAAGTCACGAAATATTTATTACCGTAAAACGTCAAGCACTTTTGCTATTTAAACTAGATATTGGCAAAATCATAAGATCGGCCACAATAAAATAGAACAGATAAGAATAAAAATAGAATGGAAGCGATTTAATGGTGATGTGTTTGGAAATATTGAATGGTTTCAAATGATTAATTTCTTCCCTTGGCTGGACCGACCATGCCGCTACCTCCGACAAAACGAGAAAAATCGAGATGTGCCCCTATTTTCATTATCTTACGCATGCCAAAATGAACGCGCATGAGCTTTCTCGTTTTGTCGATTGCTTAGGGGAGCACGTAATTTCTCTATGGTCGATTGCTACGTACAACATTTAAAAAAATAAACATGTTTTTTTTAAATAATATTTTTTACGGCGGCACTGGATTCCAGTCTTTCGATTCTAGTTCCTCGACCTACTAACACTACTGATTTGGTATGAATACGTTGCTAATGCACAATAGTTTCACTTCTGATAAAAGAATGTTAGCAAATTCTACTCAGCCCAGCTCTTATGGAATGCGACCATTATAAAACATAGTAAACTAAACAATATAATCACAGCTTAAAAACCATTGCGGGACGTTCGCGGCATGTGGCCTCCATTTTGAAAACGCGCCATTGTGTTAGCTGTCAAAATATTTCTTTTTTTTTATAAACGCCGCACACCGCTACGGACCTTTACCCAGAATGCCTGTTTGGCTGAAAATTCAATTTTGAATTTTTTCCTGATTTGTTTTTTTTAGATGGTCGGTAGATAGAATGTATTAATTCCGTCGCCTGCGGTGTATTTGATTAAAATAATAATATTTTTCCGTAGACTGAATTATTATCAAGACTAGCTGAACACGTATACTGGAAAGGGATGAAGATACGACTAAATAGGTTCCTTGGGGAAAGTTGGTCAGTATCATGGGTACAATCTCCCATTATGTTGTCCACAAATACCAGCATATCGATGTAAAATGTATAAAATAAAGAATTTTTATTTTATTTTTATTTATTTATTATTTTATAAATGACAGATTTTTTATTTTATTTCCTAACTCTATCTACTGATAAATTTTTAAACTAACCATGGAAAACTCCTCATTGATATCACGGCTTAATAAAAATCCATCCCTTTGCCTATCAATCAGAAAAGAGCGTAATTAAGCGTTTTTATTATCTGTAATGGCCCGTTTATTTCTTTAAAACCGCCAATTTTCATTTATAATGGCGGCAGAAGGTGATTTTTATGACATACTTTGAATAACAAGTAAATTGCCTGTAGGGTTGTCAATTGTGAGAAAAGAATTTCTTGTAAGAATTTGTCGTCAGTCATTTAAGTTTTTAACTGATATTTTCTATTTGACCCATAGAAATACGTAGATATACAAAATTATCCTGTACTTTAGTATACAAGGTGTAACAAAACACCCAAATAATAGATATTAAAAGGGGTGATTAAGATTAGACCATCAAACTGAACCACTTTTACAATGTAGAATCATGAAACACATTAAGGCGGTTGCAGAGAGGTCAATTTTATACAAAACTTTGACGCACAATACGCGTAGACGGTATTAATATAAGTAACTTTGTACATATGGAAAAATAGTTTAGAAAATCTAGATGCCGCGTCACAAATAACATTTGCAATTTATAAAATAATTAAAAAGATATAAAGCTTTGAAATTATTCATACAAAATTTTAAAAGCTTTATATCTTCGTAATTATATTATAAATGGCAAATGTTATTTGTAACGTGGCAACTAGATTTTTTAAACTATTTTTCCATAAATAAAATATTGCTTTTATTAATTCCGTCTACGCGTATTGTGCGTCAAACGTTTGTATGGACTGAAACCACCTTAATTGGAATAAAAATTAAAAAAATTCTGTTTACCAACCTACTACAGATTTGGTATTGTAGGTATGGTATTAAACTGTAAAAAAGTTATGTTTGTACATTCCTGAAAAAATATTTTGAATATAAAGACATTTCCAAAACAAAACCAACATCAGGTTCCTACCTACTTGACCTACTCGAAAAATACTACAAAAGCCTATGTTTCAATTTGCGAATGACTGCAAAAAGAATACCCGGAATTACACAACATCGGCGGCTACTTACTTAGGTAATTTATTTTTATACTTTTTTGTCTTCTTTGCTAACCCTAATTGCATGTCATTATTTTTCAGTTGAAAATATAGCAGGCAACTTTGTAATTAAAAAGTATTCCATTATATTTTTTTTAAATGAAACCGCGGCGTCATCGGAATTCACTTTGGCGTTTATTATGAAAAGAATCCGCCAAGTGGGTTTTATTTAAATATGCTTAAGAAATGTTTTCACGCTAGCTCGAGGCATTAAATTCGTCACCTTTTGAATATTTTTGTTACTTGTTGTTTTAAATACATTTTTTTATGAACTAAAAAGAAATTTCCTAGAAAATTAAAATGATTTCAGAAGAATTTACAAGTTAAAATAGGTTTAATTTTGAATATACAGGGTATACAATTAAATGGGACACTTACTTAAGGGGTGCTTCAGACCATCAAACTGAACAACTTTTACTATGGGACCAACCAACCACGAAAATATACGCTGTCTCATACAAAACTGCAAACACAACTCGACTGAAATGTATGGGACAGCAGATTTTTTCGCGATTTTGTTATTGGTCCCATAGAGAAAGTTGTTCAGTTTGATGGTCCGAAGCACCCCTTTAAGTAAGTGTCCCATTTAATTTTACACTCTGTATAAAGGAGTGCTTTTTACAAACTTATACTACGGGTAGTAAGTACTAGTACTTATTGTGTGCTTATACATATCAAATGTTAATCTCTAGGTTAATGTGTTATCAATTACACGGAAAACATATTTATAACAATAATAACACATGATAATAAAAACATAATTATTTTAAACGTTTTTATTAATCATTGTTAATATTTGTTGTTATATAAGGTCTAACAAAATTAGCTGAAACTATTTTAAGGGGATGATCAGACCATCAAACTGAACAACTTTCTCTATGGGACCAATATCGCAATCGCGAAAAAAAAACTCAGCTGTTCCGTACAAACGTACTCGACCTAAATGTATCGGACAGCAGATTTCTTTTTCGCGATTTCGATATTGGTCTCATAGAGAAAGTTGTTCAGTTTGATGGTCTGATCATCCCCTTAAAATAGTTTCAGCTAATTTTGTTAGACCTTATATTAGTTAGTTTTATTTGTAATCTATTGTATCTACGGTTCAACTTGATCTACCTACCAAAAATAATAATAATTCTCTGTTTCCTACAGCCAAATCATAAAACATGGTTTTGTAGGACTATTATTAAACAGACTGTAAATAAAAAAATAGTTGACACCATAATACTTAGTAGGTACCTTACCTACTTAATATTAAATGAATAAGGCCCACTTGCGCCAAATACTGGGTTAAATTGCGTAACCCCATCTTTAGTAGCACCGATCTAAAAATTGAACGAGTGTTATCGAAGATAGTCTTGCGCCAATGAAAACTAGTTCATAGTTAACTATCTTGACAGTTCTCTGTTTTTCACTGGCAACATCCTAAATGACCATAGAGTTTATGTAATCCAACAAAATATTAAAAGTGAATGATGAATGAACATAATATATGCACGTCTCTTTCACACTGCATCTCTTTGTATTTGTCTGTCTCATTTGTTTTATTTTGGCAATGACATTTCGTTTTCATCGTTCATTCATGTTATCGAAGAACATGTAACACACTACGTTATGAGTCGGGACTTCCGTACTAAAAACTGGTCGTGACCGATTATCCAGAATGTATGAAACGTGTGCAACCGTTTAAAGGAATTAAATGGCGCGGTGCATGTTTCATATAATTTTTTTTGTTAGAGAGTTGCGCGAGCCTACAACAAAACTGTAAAAACAGCTGTTGCCTCAATTTTGACATTTAGCACGTAGTTTAGTGACTTAAACCTACCACATCGGCGGTTTAAATATAACACAAGTTTAGCCCCTAAAACAGGATGGTGCAAGACATAATAATAATTTAATTCCAAATTACCGTCTAGTTCCGAGTTAATAACGATAACCCTGCTAGGCGCAAGCGGGCCTAATTATATTAAAAAAGTAAAACTTTTTAAAACTGAATAAAAAAAAATTCTCAACTATTTTAGGTAGGTTACATATTGGTTACATAGAATAAAAAAAACATGTGTGCAGTTACACGAGGCAGAAGGGAAACCTTCAGAAACTATTTAGTTTACGATTTGAAACTCGATGAAACGAAAAAGCTTATTTTTCGTTTCATAGAGTTTCAAATCACAACTTTTCACTTCAAAAAATTGCGGTTTTCAAGATTTGCGTAAATAATTTACTTATTAAAAGTACAATCTCTTTGGTCGAAACAATTTTAAACCTATTGTAGGTATTAATCGATTACAATATAATAAAGTCCTCAACAAAACCCTTATTCCATTCCATTTAAAAACCAAAATCCCTTAATTCGCGAGCCACCGTACATAAAATGAACATAACAAGCGTGCCAGTCGCGTATATAATAGGATAATTGCAGTGTTGCCATGTAAAAGCGGGCCGGTAATTACCGGGGTAATAATTACCCATTATAATTGGCTTGGTGGTAATTATTATGACAGTGCGAAGTGGTAGGTAATGATTGGTAATTTAATAAGCTTATTTTAACCGGGAATTGCGAAGGGCTTTGTTTTTAAGTAGGTTAAAAGTTAAGTAAGGTTAGGCAGTGGATGAGGGCAGCGCAGGACCGGTCGTTGTGGCCATTCTTGGGGGAGGCCTATGTCCAGCAGTGGGCGTCTATTGGATGATTATGATGATAAAGTAGTTAGGTATTCAAAAAATTGCTGGAAACTATTAAGAGTCCTTTTACCGTTCAATGGCGTGAATTACAATATTTAATCTAGAAATAAACATTTTAACGGGTTCTTACCGCGTTCTTACGTCGGAGTGACACAGTCAGTGTATTTTGTCGGGCTGGACCAAGTGACAAAAGTGACAATGACAATCGAGTGAGTTCCGATAGTGTGCAGAGCAAACGACGAAGACAGATTTGTCTGCTCTTAAAAATCTACCTGCAGTTCCTCAGTCATCCCGTGATCATGGCAGTTGTAACACTGCCGAAATATCGGGAACTCAAATATACCAAAACGCGGTAAGAACCCGTTAAAATGTTTATTTCTAGATTAAGTATGGAACAGCTGATATTTTATTTGCTCCGATCGGTTTGCTCCCAAAGTCAAAGCTGTTCAGTTTGATGGGTAGACTCTTAGTTTAAAAGGATGCTAATGATATCAATTTCACCCTATATATGTACACGATTTCATTAATTACAAAAAAAAACTTCATAAAATTTACGAATTACATTTACATTTTCGCTAAAGTTCATAGACTTTTGGTGGTGACTGTACTAATTGGTAGACATACATATTTGTGCATCTAGTAATAATATAATAGACGTACGATCATTAGGCAGGCCATTAACTCTCAAAAACTGTATTACAATATTTAAGATGTCTTAATTAAACTTAAATTAAAACAGTGCTACCCACTGCAATTATGTTACTTAAAAAAGCCTTAAAGCAATTTTGGTACAACGATTTTATAGGTTACGCGCGTTAACCCGCGACTTCGTCCGCACAAATTATATACCAGATTTTAAGTCAGATCATAAGCTATCAAACAAAAAAAGTTTCATCAAAATCGATTCAGTAGTTTTTGCGTGATACTCGTTCAAACAAACAAACACACAAACAAACAGACAGACAAAAAATCCAAAAATTGGTGAAATGGAATCAGGGACACCTAAAAACCATATCGTAACTTTTTTTTGTTAATATCTTCAATGTACAGACAAACTTCCTGTTACAGTTTTATAAAAGTATAGGCCACATTTATATTTAGGTAAGTATTAGGTTATAAATTTTCCTAGAAGTGGAGTGTTTAAATTTTAGAATTTTATTTTTGTTTTTGTTGCAAGTTGTAGTAGCACTTTTTCATTTTGGGTTTTGATTAAGTATCAAGAAATCTATAATATAATTAGGCCCGCTTGCGCCTAGCAGGGTTATCGTTATTAACTCGGAACTAGACGGTAATTTGGAATTAAATTATAATTATGTCTTGCACCATCCTGTTTTAGGGGCTAAACTTGTGTTATATTTAAACCGCCGATGTGGTAGGTTTAAGTCACTAAACTACGTGCTAAATGTCAAAATTGAGGCAACAGCTGTTTTTACAGTTTTGTTATAGGCTCGCGCAACTCTCTAACAAAAAAATGAATATGAAACGTGCACCGCGCCATTTAATTCCTTTGTACGGTTGCACACGTTTCATACATTCTGGATAATCGGTCACGACCAGTTTTTAGTATGCAAGTCCCGACTCATAACGTAGTGTGTTACATGCTCTTTGATAACATGAATGAACGATGAAAACGAAATGTCATTGCGAAAATAAAACAAATGAGACAGACAAATACAAAGAGATGCAGTGTGAAAGAGACGTGCATATATTATGTTCATTCATCATTCACTTTTAATATTTTGTCGGATTACATAAACTCTATGGTCATTTAGGATGTTGCCAGCGAAAAACAGGGAACTGTTAGGTTAGTTAACTAGTTCCTAGTTAACTAACCTAACAGTTCCCTGTTTTTGAAAAACTAGTTCCTAGTTTTCATTGACGCAAGACTATCTTCTATAACACTCGTTCAATCTTTAGGTCGGTGCTACTAAAGACGGGGTTACGCAATTTAACCCAGCATTTGGCGCAAGTGGGCCTTATGAGACTTTTTATATAAAGTTTGACTAATAAATCAACAATACAACACTTCGAAATTGAAAGAGTTTATAAAAAGAAAAAATTCAAAAAAGGAATACAAAGAAAATAATTATTAAAAAAACAAGAAATATCCAAAAACATCATATTGATAAAAAAAAAGTATTAAATGATTTCTTTTCCAGAACTTACGATGTTTTCCTTTATACTTACAGAGTAAGTAATATATTTTTAATCACCAACTTTTATTCAATAAATTTAAAATATAAGGTCTAACAAAATTAGGTGAAACTATTTTAAGGGGATGATCAGACCATCAAACTGAACAACTTTTTCTATGGGACCAATATCGAAATCGCGAAAAAAAAATCAGCTGATCCATACAAACCTACTCGACCTAAATGCATGGGACAGCAGATTTTTTTTTCGCAATTTCAATATTGGTCCCATAGAGAAGTTGTTCAGTTTGGTGGTCTAATCATCCCCTTAAAATAGTTTCACCTAACTTTGTTAGACCTTATATAACTAAAAATATGTACCTATGTATTTGTTTTTTTTTATGAAATTGTCGGTAGGTAAGTATGTTAGTAGGTATTATGGCCATTGTTACCTGGCCGGAAATTATGATGGTATTAGTTGATTAAGAAAATAATGATTTGATTTATATTCAGGCAAAGGAAATGCATCCCATTCGCCGTAAAATTATTATTTCAGTATTTTTCAAATACTTACTCAAGAAATAGGTAGGTAATAAACAATAAATTTTCAACAATATTTTTTAAATAGGATCGCCTTTTTGAAATGGATTTTCAGCATAATTTAGTTAACACATCGTAGGCAGAGCTACCAACAATGTGATACAAAACACAAGCGGCCAAAGTCACGGTCAAACCTAGTAGATAGTCGCACGAACAAATCTGATATCTATTACACAATGATACAAGTTCGAAAATCAAAAACCGTATCCACTTCAGACCACACACGTCGAAGCGGCGGGCTTTTAAAAAAGGAACGCGCCAAACGCGCCTCGTTCGTTACCTCATCATCGGTTTTCTTTTTTTTTTAATTTCAAACCTGCGGCGTAGACTATCCTACATAGAACGCACGCCTCTTATGTGGGGTTGCCAGAAAAAATATTATAAGCTGAATAATGTTGTTGTGGTATTATTATTGGGAGCTTCGAGCCAGTTTTTGGTCAAGAGTATAAATTAGTTGGTTTTATTAGTTTCGGCTTCGCTTCTGATGTACTCCGACTTCGTTTAGGTGCCTTTTTATAGTTTTTTAAATATTCTTCTTTAAGCTTGAAGATTAGTTTGTTATCGGGTAGTAATAAAGTAGGTAAGGGTATAGGCGGTAGATGGCTTATTTTTTAATTTCTTTTTTTTTTACCAAAGAGGTTGCCTTAAGGGGAATCGGATACTTATTGGTGGGAAATTTTCTTGATGTCCTGATAATGGCTGGAAGGATTAAGAAAAATTGTTTTTTAATATCAGTAGTTAGTAATTTGATAGGATATTGGACTGTGTCAGTTTCGTGGTACTTACTATCTCTACGGTCAGTTTACGTCATGTTTTGGTTGACTAGCTTATCTTGCCTGCCGATACACTGGGGTGCTCGAGATTACTTACCACAGACATAAGCCAAGAAAGACGCCGCATAGCCCGCGGTCGTATTGCTTTTGCACTTAAGAGGAGTCATCATCATATCAGCCATTAAACGTCCACTGCTGGACATAAGCCTCCCCCAAAATGGGGGGATTTGCCATAATCGCCACGCTTGGCAGGCGGGTTGGCGATCGCAGTTGGATTGAATGTGTGTACTCAGAGGATGCTGCTGCCCGTCTTCTGGTAGATCCCTTAGTCGCCTTTTACGACACCCACGGGAGGAAATGGGATATAACAGGAGTGCCATTTTTAAAATTCACACCTTCAAATCAGCAGTAGAAAGATCTCCATAGTAATTTTGACATTTTCTACTGCTAATTTCAACTTGTGAGTTTCAAAAATCGAACTCCTGATTCTGAATAGTAGTAAAAAAGGTCGGCGACGGCGGCAAGTATTATTTGGCTAATTGAGACACATTTCGGTATATTTTTGTCAAGCACTGTAAGAGTCGACTTTACTTACCTATACCTACCCAACTAACAATTTGGTCATATAGGTGTCGTATAGTCGAACATCAGACGCATAAAGCACCAGTATATGACGAAATCACCGTAATATAACATTTATAAGTCGAAATCTATCTATACTATCATAAAACTGTAACAGGAAGTTTGTCTGTACATTGAAGATATTAACAAAAAAAAAGTTACGATATGGTTTTTAGGTGTCCCTGATTCCATTTCACAAATTTTTGGATTTTTTGTCTGTCTGTTTGTTTGTTTGAACGAGTATCACGCAAAAACTACTGAACCGATTTTGATGAAACTTTTTTGTTTGATAGCTTATGATCTGACTTAAAATCTGGTATATAATTTGTGCGGACGAAGTCGCGGGTTACCGCTCATAGTCCTATAAATGTGGGCCTTATACGACCAAATTGTTTGCTCGGTACTCCTTGCTGCAGCTTAGGTGCGATTTCGACCTCTTTAAAATGAGATATTAAAATAAGGATCAAAGTTTCATTAGAAAGCTCGTCACAAGGAATCTGGAAACAAATATAACTCAACCCCACCATAAATTACGGTAGTAGGTACTGCAGTCATGACGTCACGACATCGGCAGCGCCGGTGTCAATGTCAATGTCAAGTTAGAGTTTACCCGCGACTTCGTCCGCACAAAACACAAAAAGTTTCATCTAAATCAAAGTGTAAAAAAATAATGTAAAATTGGGAAAAAAAATGTTTTCTAATTTATAAACATTATTTATTTACTTATTTCCATACTTAATAAGACAATTTTTAGTTGGATTTTATCTCTAAATGATAACTTTGATTATAATTTTTGTATAAATAATTCGTCTCTATGCCATTTGTTAAATACGTTTCTATTTAAGGCGGTTGCAGAGGGGTCAATTTTATAAAAAACTTTGACGCACAATACGCGTAGACGGTATTAATATAAGTAACTTTGTGTATATGGAAAAATAGTTTAGGAAATCTAGATGCCGCGTCACAAATAACATTTGCAATTTATAAAATTATTACGAAGATAAAAAACAAACAAACAAACACACAAACAAACAAACACAAACAAACAGACAGACAATAAATCCAAAAATTGGTGAAATGGAATCAGGGACACCTAAAAACCATATCGTAACTTTTTTTTTGTTAATATCTTCAAAGTACAGACAAACTTTCTGCTACAGTTTTATAATTATACGAGCGTTAATCCGCGACTTCGTCCGCACAAATTATATACCAGATTTTAAGTCAGATCATAAGCTATCAAACAAAAAAAGTTTCATCAAAATCGGTTCAGTAGTTTTTGCGTGATACTTGTTCAAACAAACAAACACACAAACAAACACCCAAACAAACACACAAACAAACAAACAAACAGACAGATAAAAAGTCCAAAAATTGGTGATATGGAATCAGGGACACCTAAAAACCATATCGTAACTTTTTTTTTGTTAATATCTTCAATGTACAGACAAACTTCCTGTTACAGTTTTATAATAGTATAGATAGATAGATTTAGATTAATCAATATTGTATGTACCTAATTGTAAATTTTAATTATTTTATTTTGGTGACTGTTTAAATTGTCATTTAATTGTATTAAATTTTAATAATGCTTGCATGTATATGTAGATGTTTATAAATTTTGTAAAAAAATGGAATAAATAAAAAAAATATATATATAGAAGTAAATCCAATGAAAAATTCCATGGAACCATTGTATTTAACTAAGAAGAAATTATGACCTCACAAATACTCAATTTTAGTTCTTCAAAGTACATAAACTCATAACCTAAAACAAACAATTAAAAAAAAATTACACTTTTAATAAAAAACATCAATTTATAAAAACTAAAAATACGAAATTTTGTTGGATTCATTAATAAAGTACCTACACTGATATCATTTGTTTAAACGATCTACCACATAAATTGCTTATTCTAAATTATTTCCGTTCAACCCTTATTTTTACTGGACTAAATACCGAAGCGAAGGTCCACATGACAACGAGCGAGCGCTTCGATCTATGACAATACAATACATAAATGCTATTTACCCACAATCTCCCCATTTAAAGTGTACCCAGGGGAAAAGGGGATCAAAGATGTGGGTAATTTGTGTCAGTTATAGGTCCAATCAAGCTATATGCCCCAATTGTGTCGTCTTGATGGATGATTTCATAGAATTAGGTGCTATTGCGTTTCGATAGGGGTATTAATTTGTTATGGTTCATTGTTGGTTAGATTGTGGTGTATCTAATAGGTTTATATCTACAATTGTGTAGGTATGTAAGCTCACGATTATAGTATCTTTCGGCGTGATCACGAACTTTTTTATAAACCACGTCATCGTCATCATCATCATCAGCCAATAAACGTCCCTAGGGCACATGCCTACTCTCAGGGAGGGTGTATGGGCATTAGTCCACCACCCGTACCCTTTGACTATTTATTACAGAAATTCTACTGCAAGGCGAGTCCTTATAGGACTCGCCTTGCAGTAGAATTTCCCCTCTGCCACGGTATAAGATTAATTAATCACGTGCATTTACATTCAATTTTATACCTTACGAGCGTTAACCCGCGACTTCGTCCGCACAAATTATATACCAGATTTTAAGTCAGATCATAAGCTATCAAACAAAAAAAGTTTCATCAAAATCTGTTCAGTAGTTCTTGCGTGATACTCGTTCAAACAAACAAACAAACACACAAACACACAAACAAAAAATCCAAAAATTGGTGAAATGGAATCAGGGACACCTAAAAACCATATCGTAACTTTTTTTTTGTTAATATCTTCAATGTACAGACAAACTTCCTGTTACAGTTTTATAATAGTATAGATAGACTATAGTTAACCCGCGACTTCGTTCGCACAAATTATATACCAGATTTTAAGTCAGATCATTAGGTATCAAACAAAAAAGTTTCATCAAAATCGGTTCAGTAGTTTTTGCGTGATGCTCGTTCAAACAAACACACAAACAAACAAACAAACAGACAGACAAACACACAAACAACCGCTCCTACTATTATAAAACTGTAACAGAAAGTGTGTTGTACATTGAAAATATTAACAAAAAGTAAGTTACGATATGGTTTTTAGGTGTCCCTGATTCCATATCACAAATTATTGGATTTTTAGTCTGTCTGTTTGTTTGTTTGTTTGATCGAGCATTACACAAAAACTACTGAACCGCGATTTTGATGAAACTTTTTTTGTTTCATAGCTCTTCTGATCTGACTTAAAATCTGGTATATAATTTGTGCGGACGAAGTCGCGGGTTAACTATAGTAGTTAATATAGTTCTACATACTACAGCATGCACTTTAAAATCGCGGATAGTGCATACGCTGAAGAAGAAATTCTGATGTGTATGTGAAGTCTACCAACCCGCATTCGGTACGGACTTTGACTACTTATATAGGGACTAGCCACGCGTGTAATTCTACTAACAAACATTTATTTTTTATTATAAGTGGTCCCTTAGTAAAAGTTGTTCAGTTTGATGGTTTGAAGCACTCCCTAAAATATAACGCATTAGTTTACATCCTGTATACACTGATGATTTTAACCTATTTTGAAAATATCAATACGTGCTAGAATTTATAAATGTAGAGCAAACTAACCAGTTTGTAGAGCGTCTTGAAAATAAAATAGAAAACTGAACTGTGAACTGAACTGAATAGTGCTCTTGAATAGCAAATAAGGTTCGATTTCTTGTGTATCAGATATCAAAGGAGAAAGGAATGCAAATATACAAATACGAGCGTTAACCCGCGACTTCGTCCGCACAAATTATGAACCAGATTTTAAGTCAGATCATAAGCTATCAAACAAAAAAAGTTTCATCAAAATCGGTTCAGTAGTTTTTGCGTGATACTCGTTCAAACAAACAAACAAACACACAAACAAACAGACAGACAAAAAATCAAAAAATTGGTGAAATGGAATCAGGGACACCTAAAAACCATATCGTAACTTTTTTTTTGTTAATATCTTCAATGTACAGACAAACTTCCTGTTACAGTTTTATAATAGTATATAGATATATAGATAGATAATGGGGTTAAAGAAATGGTCCCGTTTGAAATATAAGGTACGAATATCAAGGAATGTGAAGTAGATAGGTAAGTATTCGTTTCTAACAAAAATTTACCTTTTTTGCTTTGTGAATTCATAGATTTGATCGATTTTGTTAGATGATGATCAGACCATCAAATAGGTCCAACACCGAAGTTGCGACAAAAAAATCAACTGTTCCATACTAAACGTACCTACTGAACCCAAATAGCAAGCAAAATGAAAAAGAATTTCAGCATTTTCAATGTTTGTTTTTAGTTGGTTTATATTTAGTACACGTATTCTTAGGTTTGTGTAGTTAGTCTCTGACACTTTTTTAACCGACTTCAAAAAAGGAGGTTTCTCAATTCGAGCGTATATACCTATATTTTTTTTTTATTCGAGAATTTTGTACGAGACCCGGATTCCATTATTATTTGTTTTCTTATTATTCTTTTATTTTTTTATATTATGGGATTATACAAATTGTTCCATTTGAAATGTAAGGCACGAATATCAATATCAATTTCACCCTGTAGATACTCTTTCTTAGGTATACTGTGGTACCTACGAGTAGTCTATTGTTACTACCAAGCCAACTGCCTCCGTGGTCTAATGGTTAAGAGCATTGGACTCTCGACACGGAGGTCGTGGGTTCTCGATTCCCACGGGGGACACCTAGTGATATGACACTTTGTGCGTTTTTCCTCAGTTGGTTAGGACATTGCAGGTCACCTGATTGTCTGAAAAGAAAGATGATTCCGTGTTTCGGATGGCACATTAAGCCGTTGGTCCCGGCTACTATCTCTGGTGGTAGTAGTCTTTACATAAAAACCACGTCAGAGACCGTAAGGCGGTCTGAAAAAACTCTGACACCAGGGCTTTGCTAGTTGCTGCCTACACGATAAGAAGACCAAGCCATGAGGTAACAATTGGTGGGGGGCATTGGTGTCTGTACTGTATGTAATGCCATACTCGAATCCATGGTGTAGTGTAAAGATCAGCCAGTCAGCAATGGTCGTATCGAGGCTCATTGGCGTAGCTAGAGATTTTCCATGAGGGGGCAACCGGCCACCTACACCATAGCTACCGCCAAGACAAGACTCACATTTCTCGTGGCAAGGTTGGATCCAAAAGTTCATTTTCCTAAGGATCCCCGTAACCAAAATTTGGCGTGGGATTTTTAATGAGATTGTAGAACATGTAACGAACACTGTAAAGATTTCGATATATTTCATCAAAATCAGACTCAATATGTTAACTCTATTAGATGCATTTTAATAACATTTAAATAACAATTTTCTCAATTCCCAACCATAATGTCTAGATTCGACGGCCCGGTAGTACAGTCTGTAGTGAACCTGCCTGCTGTGCCGAGGGTCGCGGGTTCGAATCCCGTAAGGGACAAATATTTATATGATGAATATGAATATTTGTACCCAAGTCATGGATGTTTGTATCTATATATGTATTCTATATCGTTGTCTAGTCATCATAATACAAGTCCAGGTACTTTAAATGTGACTAGATAATTTGTGTGACAATGTCCAAGATATTTATTTATTTATTTTAAGATAATGTTGTGCGCAGTTGTTATTGAGAGGCAATCTTAGCCCTATTGTAGATATAATATTTGTATATAGCATATGTTTTATATTGTCTTTTGTTACTGTGCCTATTAAAATATAATAAAATAAAATGTTATAAAGGTGAAATAACGCGATTATTTCTTAAACAATAACAGTTGTGGTATGAGTGCTTCAGCCCTCGCATGCTGATACATCTGGAGCGAACGAAGCGAGCTCGAAATTTTGCAGTATTGCCTCTGAGTTTTGGCTAGAATTTCACAAGATGCGATGTTTAAACAGAGCCTACTATTTCTTCACTACTTTCCATTTTTCTAAGGGGGGCAACGAGCTTTCTGAGGTGGGCGTCGTTTCCCCCCAGCAGTCAGCCTCGGCATTGGCGTAGCAAGGGGGGGGCCTTGCTACGCCAATGTCGAGGCTGACTGCCCAGGCCCTGTACCCGGACTTTCGATGTTCGACATATCGCCACTGCTTCGGTCCACACTTCATTGTAATAGAGTTGACAATGGAACGAAAAATTTCACGCAATTGCGAAGTTCGAATGTCCGGGTAGAGGACAAGGGTGCGCCAGACGAACTCGTGTTACGTCATTAACAATAATTCAAAAGTAAAACCTTCCCGGCCCAAAGTTATAATATTATTATATTATCATTACCCCTCCATCAAAAGGGCGTGGGCAGTAATAAAACTTTAACCATCCAAAACATTACCAATATGTAATCAGGGTACATTAAAATTAATTTAATTCAGTCTTCATTTCATTCTACAACGTCTCGTTAATTACGCAATTTTCCACCTTACTTTTGTACTAACAAGACTAAACCCAAGGGATTTCAGAGTGGTTGGAAATGTGTAAAAAATTAAAGGATTCTAAACCTTATGTGATCGGAATAAAGGTCTCTGTTTATTATGAGTTATTGTTCATTGGACAAACTATGTTCTAGCACGCGATTTAGAATTTCATTATTTGAGACTGATACAGGCTGTTTGAATAACTATTTAATCGATTAAAAGAAGGAAATGAAATGAAAATAAATGAAATATACTTGTGTTATAAGTCATACAAACATTTTTTTTTATCAAATTTATAAAAATAAAATAAAATAAAATATATTTATTTCAGACAAATGTCCTTATCGTTATTAAGGGCCTATGCCGAAAAAAAATTGTAGTGAAATGGGCGTGTGATAGCTTATATCAGAAAGAGATGGGGCGGCGCGCGCGCCTGATACGACGCAAGCGTAAAACAAACTTACTTATTTAATTGTGATTGTACTATTTATGTAAGTTCAATTCTGCTCTAATCAAATTTTGTAAAATATCAATCTCTTTTATTTAAATCAAGTCTCGTGTTTCTATAATTCACCGTTTAGCAGTTCCAAGCGTTTATCGATAAAGACGGAGGCTACTTTGGCTTGTTTTTCTATCGAGAAAATGTGTCTTAATCGTGTTTTGGCTCTACTCAAAACTTCAATTATATGTTCAACGAGCGTTAACCCGCGACTTCGTCCGCACAAATTATATACTTACCAGATTTTAAGTCAGATCATAAACTATCAAACAAAAAAAGTTTCATCAAAATCGGTTCAGTAGTTTTTGCGTGATACTCGTTCAAACAAACAAACAAACACACAAACAAACAGACAGACAGACAAAAAATCCAAAAATTGGTGAAATGGAATCAGGGACACCTAAAAACCATATCGTAACTTTTTTTTTGTTAATATCTTCAATTTTTTTTTTTTTAATTCATTTTTTTTGGAGCTTTTAACCCTGTGGTTACGTCAGCCCAAAAAAAATATATAAAATAAAAAAAATATAAGATATATATATATATAAGATCTAACAAAACTAACTGAAACTATTTTAAGGGGATGATCAGACCATCAAACTGAACAACTTTCTGTATGGGACCAATATCGAAATCGCGAAAAAAAAATCTGCTGTTCCATACAAACGTACTTGACCTTAATGTATGGGGCAGCAGATTTTTTTTTCGCGATTTCGATATTGATCCCATAGAGAAAGTTGTTCAGTTTGATGGTCTGATCATCCCCTTAAAATAGTTTCACCTAATTTTGTTAGACCTTATATATAATATATATATAAATATAATATAATATAAAAATATATATATATTTTTCCCAAATATCTTCAATGTACAGACAAACTTCCTGTTACAGTTTTATAATAGTACAGATAGATAGATTTATACATATCCGCTAATCATACTCCTACACATTAAGGACTTAAAACTATGTAAGTATTCAGCACAATGAGGCGTTTCTGGATGTAAAATTAATACGTTACAATTACTTAAGGGAATGATTCAGACTATTAAACTGAACAATTTTCATTACGGGACCATGGAAATCGCGAAAAAAATCAGTTCTTCCATAGAAAACCTCAACAGCCAAGCTACTCTTAGGCTACTCGACCAAAATGTACATGAAACAGTGATTTTTTTTCTCGATTTCAAAGTTGGTCCCATGGTAAAAGTTGTTCAGTTTGATAGTTTGAAGTACCCCGGCGGCGGTTAAGGCGGTTGCAGAGGGGTCAATTTTATACAAAACTTTGACGCACAATACGCGAATATAGTATTAATATAAGTAACTTTGTATATATGGAAAAATAGTTTGGAAAATCTAGATGCCGCGTCACAAATAACATTTGCAATTTATAAATTAATTACGAAGATATAAAGCTTTGAAATTTTTCATACAAAATTTTAAAAGCTTTATATCTTCGTAATTATATTATAAATTGCAAATGTTATTTGTTACGCGGCAACTAGATTTTCTAAACTATTTTTCCACGTATAAAAAATTACTTTTATTAATTTCGTCTACGCGTATTGTGCGTCAAACGTTTGTATGGACAGAAACCACCTTAATATGTTTTTTACTAAACTGAATTATTTTTGTTAAATCCTATGTACGATATTTCAACATTCCGTATAAAAAGCAGAACACCAAATCGTTTAGACTTTCAGAAAATTTTGTAAATTAACATTCAAAAGCGAAGTTTATAGACTTAGAAATGAATTGTTATTTAATTTTAGGATAAAGGGTCGGTAAGTTGGTGCGTTGTGGAGAGCTATGAGCACTCAATCATGAGGATTCGGGTTCGAATCCGTACGGATGCCATGCCGTGTACAGGTATAGTACCAATGACCTCCTGTCCTCTTGCCAAATGACTGTTTTGTGATACAAAATTAATGTATTTTTTGTTTGTTAAAAACATTATTAATTTACGAGCTTTAACCCGCTACTTTGTCCGTACAAATTATATACCAGATTTTTAATCAGATCAACCAAAAAATGTTTCATCAAAATCGGTTCAGTAGTTTTTGCGTGATGTTCGTTCAAACAAACAAACAAACATACAGACAAAAAATCCAAAAATTGGTGATATGGAATCAGGGACACCTAAAAACCATATCGTAACTTTTTTAATGCATAGACAAACTTTCTGCTACAGTTTTATAATAGTTTAGATTAGAAAGATTTAGAAGAGATTTTTTTTCTCTATTTGAATGTCCCAAAAAGAACTTTGTTTAGTTTGATTTGTTTCATCATCCCCTTAAAATTATTTCATTTAATTTTGTCAAAAAAAAAAACATTCCTTGAGGTAATGAGGAATCAAAGAAACAAAGAGTATGGAATAGAGAAGGGATTGGATATGAGCATCACTACGACGTTTGACAATGAAATTGAAATTGGTAATAAAACTAATAAATTAAAAAAAAGAAAAATTAACGAATAAAAAAAAACAATAATTAAAAAGAAAATTACTCATTTAAAGATTCAATAAAGTGAGAAATGGTTAAAAAAAAGAAAAAAAGGATTTTTTTTATAATTTCAAGCTTTGATTATAACATAACCTCATAACCTCACAGCGCACTAGCGCCCTCTAGCTTCACCTCGTAAAACGGGCAGCTATTTAACATATAAATTGATGTTTGTCATACGCCCCGCTCTGTTCGCGATAGAGCACGGCGCAGGGTTAAATTGTGTAGTTGTATATTTTAGAGGGTTTATACCCAGGTGCTGTGTGGATTCGTATAGTTTTGTTGCTTGGTTTTAATCGTAGTCTATGGTTTAACCACAGACTTGACTTCTTTGTCTTAAAATCATCAGCTACAGGCAGCATGGGTTTTGCTTCACTCGCCTTTCCGTGTGAAAGAAATTAAAAAAAAAATCTACTGTCAGCTACGCTGATTAAGTGATTACACAATATACTAATTATATAAGGTCTAACAAAATTAGGTGAAACTATTTTAAGGGGATGATCAGACCATCAAACTGAACAACTTTCTCTATGGGACCGATATTGAAATCGCGAAAAAAAATCTGCTGTCCCATACATTTAGGTCGAGTAGGTTTGTATGGAACAGCTGATTTTTTTTCGCGATTTCGATATTGGTCCCATAGAGAAAGTTGTTCAGTTTGATGGTCTGATCACCCCCTTAAAATAGTTTCACCTAATTTTGTTAGACCTTATATAGAGAGATTGACGACCCGGTTGGTGTAATGGTTGCCACGCCGGACTGCCAAACCAAGGTCCTGGGTTCGAATCCCGGTTCGGTCATAGATGTTTATATGTTTGTGCCGTTGTTGTATGGTTTCCATAATAATGGCGACTCGACTCAAATATAGGTAGTCAAACACAAGTCTGAACTGGCCAGCGGGGCTAGTACGCCAACCCGCGATAGCGACATCCAACTGTCAAATTTTTATCTGTGTCAGGCTTTTATCTCGTTCGTTCGCGCGCAAATAGAAAGAGTGCGGAAGCGTGATAGAGCTATATCACGCTATCACGGGTTGGCGTACTAGCCCCTACACTAGAAAATTCTTTGTGATAATGTCCAAGATATTTAATAGTATGTTTGTCATAAACGTAAACACCGTTAACTAAGTTAACACGTTCCGGGACAGTGACCGCCTATAGCCGTGATAACAATAAAAGTTCTATTGTGTCTCGTTCACTGTCCCGGAACGTGTTAATAACTAAAACAAAAATCTTTATTTCCACATAATATTTTATTACATCCCTATAAATACTTAATACGACATATGGAGAGAAAATAAAACAAAAAATATATCGCCAGCCATAGACAATATGAAACTGACAGATGCAGTTAATGTTCCCGCCATTTTCAGACCGACCAATAGGAGCCCGCTATAGTTTTTTCATCGGAACAACAGCTGCCGATTTTCGGCCAGCATTAACGCATGTTATTGGGTGTTTTTATAAACACATTTTGTGGTAGGGCTGAATGAGGGATGAACAAGGGTGTTTTAATGTACCAATTCTTTTTTGTTGGGGATGATTTGTGGACATTGATGATGATGTTGTATTGATAGGGGAAATTGAATTTTTGTAATGAGTTTCTGGCTGATGAGTTTTTCGTTTTTTTGTTGGTAGGGCAAGATAAGTTAATGGTATTTTTTGATAATTTAATAACATGAAAGATTTAACTGACTTTCGAAGGTACAGAGAGTACCAACTATAATTACTAGGTACCGTAAGTAGGTATGTGCCTGTGAGCGCTATTTATTTATTTATTTGTCTTAGATACTTCAGAAATCTCACAACACTAGACAGATAAACAATTTATTTGCATAAGTAACACACATACAATATTACAGTTCACAAAAAGTTTACAAAACAAGAATACAACGAATTATAGTGGGTGGCTACAGTGGAGGTGAAATGAAGATGAGAAAAGATTGGTACTAAATTATATTTACATTTTACAAATAAAAGTCTTAATCTAGGAATTTGGATGCGACCGAAGTTAAGTACGCTGGGCCGAAAAGTGACACTATATAATATTAAAATTAGAATGAGGTCAGCGGTCACGTTCTGTGGCATGCCTCGCGAACTTCCACAGCGGCTGCAAGTCCATTGAGCTGACGGTGTAGGTATTGGTGGGAGCTATACATAACAAACGACACATCAATAGACCAACATGTAATTTATTGTATGCTACAGCAGCAAATAGGCCCCAGCTCAACATAGACCTTGTCCGAAAGCAGGGTGTTGATTTTCAGATGAAACCATTTTGGTAGTAGTCAGACGCAGCAACCAATGAAATGAGTGATAATAAATAAGTAAGTGTAAGTTCAAATGAAATATAGTTATGGAAGAAAGTGTTAAAAGAATTTGAATAATATTATAAAGAACTATCAGTAAAAATATCTTAATAAAATATACAATAAGTAATTAAAATAAAATTAAAACTAACAATCTGAAAGCTAATAAGTATAACGACCGTTTTATCAGTCAAAAAGCCCGCCCCGGGTCATACCGGATGCAAAGGTTCCCATGACGCTTCTCGCGTTTCCGCGTTGGATGGCGATGGACAACCTTTGCATCAAGTAGTACCCGGAGCGAGCGTCGTTCCCCCTCTCCTGGAGTCGACGACAAAACTCAAAGCTTCAGACCCCCAGCAGCCCGTGGTCTCAAAGGCCAGAGGCACGAAATAATCATGTGGTACCAAGTTGCAGTAAATTTCCCGCTTTTTGTCAGCCGCTACTTCGGCGGCGGCCCTTGCCTATTATAAATAGGTATTAATATAAAAATAAAATGTTTATTATATTGTAAATTATTATTATAATTATGTATAGCCTAAAATTGGTTACCTAGTGAAACTATGACACAAAAAATACGTTAGCGTAGCTATCAGGCAAGTCAATAATTTGTTTTTTCAGGATAAATTCCTTCAATTCAATTTTCTCTTGAACATTTTTTTTTTTCGAATTGACCAATACAGCATTGCTCAGGGAGCATCGACTGCTTATTACTGCGGACTATAGGGGGACTACACCAGTGACGGCGAAGCGCCCTGGTAGGTCTACCGAACCAATACTCTTGAACATGAAACCTGGCTTCATTCAAAAATAGGTGAATATAGAAACTATTTTTGTAAGTATTTTTTTTTTCAAGTCCTGGTACTTACTTTAAATGTGACGAGATAATCTGTGACAATGCCCAAGATATATTTATATTTATTTATATTGAAAAACAGTCTTTAATGGCATCATATTGTATGTTGTATGTTTATCATATCAAGTGTGTATCACATGTGACACAACAGGGTACACCAGTTCGTTTTAATTAGTTTCAATAAATTGTCAACAGGTACAGTCTCAATGAGTCTCAATTCTCAAAGAATGATCTCAATTTTCCACCTTCATTACTTTTTTTTTAAATCATTTAAAAGGCGACGGGGACAGAATTCGTTCAGAAATTCCTTAATTCAAGAAGTTCTTTATAATCCCTTGATGTCATCCAATCAAGGGTCGTTACGGGTAAGAGAGTCGTAAACTTACGTTTTTACGTTTCAAATGTTTATCGCAGTGGTTCTCAAACTTTGCAGTATTCTTACCCCCGCGAACTGTGATTTTAAGCACAGTATGCTCACTTTTCCTTTTATGGGATTAAGTAGGTACCTATTAAGAGAAACAGAGTGTGCCTAACTGTAAACTATATAATAATAATAATAATAATAATAATAAATATCTTGGACATTGCCACACAAATTATCTAGTAACATTTAAAGTACCTGGACTTGTATTATGATGAATATTTTTTTTTTATCGGGCGTAGGCCCACCACATATTCCCACCGCTGTAAATCCTGTAAGCCAGGATCAACAGCGGCGACCATTCACATCACTAGACAATGAAGTCCAGCGAGCCCGGGGGATGATTCTAATCTATCTTGGAACCCGCAATGAATTAATCAAAGAAGATAGGAGGAGTACTTCCCTCCATTGCAAACGGGAGACAGCAATAAGAAGGAAAAAACATGGCTATTAGAGAGCCAATTCCAGAGATCATTTATGGCAGTGTTGTAGTGGCAGTTATTATGATTACTAGACAACGATATAGAATACATATATAGATACAAACATCCATGACTCGGGTACAAATATTCATATTCATCATATAAATATTTGTCCCTTACGGGATTCGAACCCGCGAATCTCGGCACAGCAGGCAGGTTCACTACAGACTGTGCTACTTGGCTGTCTATGGGACAGACTAATATTTTTTTTTGTCTCTAGAGAAATTAGTTACGTTTCATAATCTAAAATTACCCAACCCCTTTAAATATTACAAGCGTGTTTTCTTGCACCTTAATATGATTAATAACTATGTTAAAGTATTCTATTATAATTATCTTTTTTTTATTTTTTTTAATATTCGATGTAGTTTTTTATTAAAGACAAATAAAGCAAGGTATGTCCATTAAAATTAAATAAAAATATTGAGAAAATAAAACAAACTTAACCTAAAATATGGTGCAGGTTTGGACCGCGCGGGACCCAAGATGCTGGCAGCGTTTCCTAGCTGAACGGCTAAACTGATCCGTTGAGCGAGGAAAGCGCCAGCCTTTGGATCCCCGGTCGAGTCTACCAGGCGCTTTGCCAGATCTTTAAAAAGCGCCGGGACCCCACGGACCAAGGGTTTCGACACCGAATGCTATGAATTTGTATTGGGTGCCGATACCCTTGCATTTACCCTCTTTTGCCTTTTCGGCAGATTTCGCCGCCGAGACAACTCTTTTGCTCGTTCCCCGTAGGTGGGACGGCGCCAAAGTATCCACACAGGTGGCATCCCACACCAGCACCCGACCCATCATCCAGGGGACGAGAGACATCCCGTCTGGTCTCTTGCCATCCTCCCTTTTTATAATTATCTAAAATATGGTGAGTTCGTTGCAACTTTCATCTGATGGACAAGTGAAATATACGCCTTTAATTTGAAGCATTTCATCTCGATAATATTTTCACCAGTGGATGCCCAAACGAAATTAAAGTTATGGCATTATATAAGGTCTAACAAAATTAGGTGAAACTATTTTAAGGGGATGTTCAGACCGTCAAACTGAACAACTTTCTCTATGGGACCAATATCGAAATCGCGAAAAAAAAACTGCTGTCCCATACATTTAGGTCGAGTGGGTTTGTATGGAACAGCATTTTTTTTTTTTGCGATTTTGATATTGGTCCCATAGACAAAGTTGTTCAGTTGGATAGGCTGATCATCCCCTTAAAATAGTTTCAGCTAATTTTGTTAGACCTTATATTACCCCGACATGTCATAGTTACTTTAACCCCGTAGTGGTAATTATAATTACCGTCAGGTTGAGAACCACTAGCTAAAGGCAATCTGGTTTTATGACGAAATTTTATGTTTGCGCCTCAAGGAAAATTATCTTTTTATTAAAAACTAGGCTTAACCCGCGACTTCGTCCGCACAAATTATATACCAGATTTTAAGTCAGATAATAAGCTATGAAACAAAATAATTTCATCAAAATCGGTTCAGTAGTTTTTGCGTCGTGCTCGATCAAACAAACAAACAGACAGACAAGAAATCCAAAAATTGGTGATATGGAATTAGGGACAACTAAAAACCATATCGTAACTTTTTTTTGTTAATATCTTCAATGTACAGACACACTTCTATTACAGTTTTATAATAGTTTAGATATGTATGTATGTACAAATAGCATGCCTACCTAAGTAAGTAGTAGGTACTGGATATATGGGAGTATACTAGGGTTATACGTAACTCCTATACATTATATTGCAGTTGGTTTTTCAATAAAACAAAAATAAAAGAAATCAATTTTTCGCTATGGTACCAATATCGAAATCACGAGAAAAAAATCTGCTTCCCATAATATCTGCATTTCTATGCAGTTTTGTATGAAATAGCTGTTTTTTTTCGCAATTTCGACGTAGGTCCGATAGAGAATGTTGTTCCGTTTCACAGTTTGATCATCCCCTTAAAAAAACTTCAGCATAATTTTATTAATATAACGAGCGTTAACCCGCGACTTCGTCCGCACAAATTATATACCATATTTTAAGTCAGATCATAGGCTATCAAACAAAAAAAGTTTCATCAAAATCGGTTCAGTAGTTTTTTCGTGATACTCGTTCAAACAAACAAACAAACACACAAACACACAAACAAACAGACAGACAAAAAATCCAAAAATTGGTGAAATGGAATCAGGGACACCTAAAAACCATATCGTAATTTTTTTTTGTTAATATCTTCAATGTACAGACAAACTTCCTGTTACAGTTTTATAATAGTATAGATAACAATATAAGTAACAATATAAATTAATATGAAGATGACTTAACTAACTTATTAGAACAAGAAAAAACAAAACAAACAGAAAAAAAAAAACACCTAGGCTACTTAAAGGTAAAAAATATCCTCTAAAGCCCCTACTCGGGGCAGAGTGCCTAGGAGGCTGGCAGCGTTGCCTCTTTGGATCGCAAGGTTGATCCTTTGCGCAAAATAGCTGCCAGCCCTCCTGTCGCCTGTAGCCTCGAATAGGCGCTTTGAGAGGCATTTGAGGAACATTTTCCCCCCAGGACTCATTTTACTAATATCTCTCTAATGTCATTATCTTATCTACAGAACATTGTTCTCACCGAATCGATCCCCGCTACCCAATCCGCCGTGTAGCCCCAGCAACGTCCTTTGCCGAGGTCCGTACCCCTCTGGGTGCCCCTAGGTCGGTTGCTTAAGTTCCTTCATTTGGCTCGGTAGACCCTTCGTGGTCCCTCCAATAGTCCGCAGTAAAAAGCAGTAGTTGCTCCCTGAGCTGTAATAGTCATAAAAAAAAACAGAATATTAGAAGGGAAGATTAATAATAGAGGGGTTAGAAATGCAAAGTAGCGCTTTTGCTTCGGAGACGGCTGTCGCCACTTGTCTTCCCGCTCACGCTGCTACAACTACTTATGCCCTCTCGCTCGCACCACGCTCCCGCGCCTTACGATGTTATGCAAATCATTGCATAACCGTGTGTCACGCGTTCCACCCCTACTTTGCACTTCTAACCCTTCTTATAATGTTCTGTGATTCTTATCTTTAAAGATATTTCTTCCATGCTATGTTATCTTAGTACAAACTAAGTGGAACGCTGATTTTCCATAGACAGCTTCCGCCATCTATCGGTTATGTTTCGAAGCACTATGTGTTGAACTAGGGTTCATATCGGAGTAACAGCGCACTACACCTCACGCGCTGCGCTGTAGTAGTGAGAGATTTCGCCCATATCAACCACTGTTTTGTTGGTCGAGCAGTCTAGACAACCGGCTTACGATCCGGGTAGCTAAGGTTCGATCCTCGTGCCGGCCGATCGTCTTTTCAATTTATTTCATAATGTGGCGCCCCCTAGTGCTAATAAGCGGCAACGCAATTAGGACGTCCTAAAATTCAAGGCGAGTTACCTATCTATATCCAATATACATATTAATCTATGATTTCTTCAAGCAACATAATATCGTTATTATACCGCATACTTATCTAACTTCACTCAACAACTACTTATTTCTAACGGCACTTACATAAAAGATTACAATAGTAACAAACCGTTGTCAAAAGCAATAAAGGCAAACCACCAATCCTCCATATTGGATGCACCATGTGCTCGTAACTACTTTCGCGCCATTTCCCACTCCTGTCAAAGTTTTTTTTTTCTTTTATTGCTGAAAAGCTTATAGTTCAGGGTACGGGAGCGAGATATCCCTGTCCCTATGAAAAGATGTAGTGGTATGAATGTAGATAAGACGAGAGCATAGTGTGTAGTGTCTCTGCTTACCCCAATGGAGAATTAATGTCGCGATATAGATAAATAATACAAGGTGTAACAAAGCACCCTCTTCTTCTTATCGTGTGGGCAGAGCTTGGGCAGAGCCCTGGTGTCTGAGTTTTTTCAGACCGCCTTACGGCCTCTGACGTGGTTTTTATGTAGCGACTACTACCACCAGAGATAGTAGCCGGGACCAACGGCCTAACGTGTCATCCGAAGCATGGAATCATTTTCCTTTTCAGACAATCAGGTGATTCAGCCTGCAATGTCCTAACCAACTGGGGAAAAACGCACAAAGTGACATATCACTAGGTGTACCCCGTGGGAATCGAACCCACGACCTCCGAGTCGAGAGCCAATGCTATTAACCATTAGACCACGGAGGCATTAGGCACGGAGGCACAAAGCACCCTAGTACCTTATACTTAAAGTTGTGGTTTTTACCATCAAACTGCTGAATAACTTTTACTAGGGAAATAATTTCGAGAAAAAAAAATCGGCAGTCCCATACATTTGAGTCGAGTAGGTAGGTACTGGAGTTGTGTATGAAATAGGGTATTTATTTTATTGTTTCTCGATTTTGGCTCCATAATGAAAGTTTGCAACATTTGCAATTTATAAAATAATTACGAAGATATAAAGCTTTTAACATTTTGTATGAAAAATTTCAAAGCTTTATATCTTCGTAATTATTTTATAAATTGCAAATGTTATTTGTGTCGCGGTAACTAGATTTTCTAAACTATTTTTCCATATATACAAAGTTACTTACCTATATTAATACCATCTACGCGTATTGTGCGTCAAAGTTTTGTATAAAATTGACCCCATGGTTGTATGGAAGAAATCACTTTTAGTGATAAGACCGCCATTTGTAAAGAAAAAAAGAACGTAAGAGACGTTCTTCTATTCTGTTTTTCTTGCTGTATGTTTTTGGTGTGCAAATAAAGCATATTTATGTTATGTTCCATTACACTAACATTGATGGAGAATTTTCCGTGATATCTCACGAAATCAAAAGTCTAAGAAGTAGGTAAGTATATTATGTATATGCAATTACAATTTTATTATTAACTTAAAGACAACTTACACTAGATTAAAAATAGAAATAAAACCAACTAATTAAACAGAACATGAGTATAACAATGATTATAAAATTTTTATGCAACAGGTAGTTTTATTTTGGAAAACTCGAAATGACCAAAAACCTATTTAAAAAGACCTAACACTTCTCCGTCGACATCTCACTCCCGTCTCCTACACTACATATTAGGCGTAAGCGGAGCTGACAAAGCTCTAAAACGCAATATCGCTCTGAAAGTAAATAATAGGTACCTTTTATCTTCAGCAGATTATCCGCAAATTGCAAAATTCTCTTTTTACGTTTCATTTCACGGAATGAGAACAGATTAAATCGGAATTTACACGAGTGTTACTTTAAAAGTTTTGACACTTCAGAAAAGCCGATACCCGTTTTAAAATTCACAATATCCAATTTAAACTTTAACTTGAGTTGCAACTAGGGTTGACAGTTAGCAAACCCTTAGTAGGTACCTTTTTTTTATTAATTTATAAGTAGGTACAAATGAATACTTCCATAGGTATAATTTAAATATGTTGTATACCTAATGTAAATAATGTAAAGAAGATTATACAGGGTTTAAGGAAAAGTATCATTAACTTTTTATTATTATTAATATTTTGCATTTCCACCTACCTACTCCGTTATCTAAAAAGGCAGTGTGAAAGGTAATTTAAAAGCAAGAACTTGTTCCACTACATAAAGGTTCGTTGAAAACAGAGCTTAATTTTGTATGTAGGTAAGTATAATTATATTATAACTTTGTGGACACAGAACTCGAAAAAATACTAAGTAAGTAGATATAGCTCGGTACTATCTCAACATTTTATTTATACTGAAAAACGTTGGCAACCCTACCCACAACAGACAATTTTCCGTCGAATTTAATCTCAATTCAAAAGTCCCCAACATCAATTAGATTCAATGACAAAAATCAGATTACAAATAAAACCACTACAAAAACCAATTTCGCAACAAACCGATTTACCTACCGCATGGCTGTACACCTCAAACACCTTTACCGAAAGAAAGAAAGTCAAAAATTGTCTATGGTAACAAAAAGGTGTTTTATAATACCGCCCCATTCAACATTTTGGCGGGCAACTTTGACACGGTCCGGCGCAAACATCTTGTTAGTACGGTCCAAATACGTACATTTATAAATAATAAATAAGTTGAAAAACCTTATGGATATAATACTTTACAATACAATGGGCTAACAAATGTTTTGCGTCGTTCGTTGTCACTTTTTCTATGTAAATTGCGCGCGTAATTTGTGATCGTACCTTTGTCGCTTTCTTGTGGGTGGGTGCTTTTTAGTACCGGATGACGGCTGAAAGGAGGTTGTATATCGTGGCGAGGAATGAATTGAAGTGGCATTGGGTGGCAGATTTTGATCTGGTTGAGCGTAGTTGGTTGTCAATGTTGTCATATCGATAGTTTGGCTCTCTAATAGCCATGTGTGTCTTTCTTATTGCTGTCTCCCGTTTGCAATTTAAAGTCGGATATTTTTCCTACTCGTCCTATCTTCTTTGATTAATTCATTGCGGGTTTCAAGACAGATTAGAGTCATCTCGGCTCGCTGGACTTCATTGTCCAGTGTTGTGAATGGTCGCCGCTGTTGATCCTGGCTTACAGGAGTTACAGCGGTGGCAATGTGTGGTGGGCCTGTGCCCGTTTAAAAAAAAATATATCGATAGTTTTATGTCAAGTTATTTAGATTGTTAGTCTTTGACCATTTAGAGCTAAAAAAACAAAAAGATAAGGCTTATATTAAAACATATTTGTAGGATAAAATAAAAATGTTCTCAACCAAAGGACCACCATCGTACACACTGCAATGTAGTGACTACTAATTTATGAAATTGATAATACAGGGTGTAAAATTAAATGGTACAGTTACTTAAATGGGTGCTTCAGACCATCAAACTGAATAACTTTTATTACGAACACTGAAATCGCGAAAAAAAATCCGCTCTCCCATACAGAACTGCAAACATAACTCTACTGAAATGTATGGCAACAGAGCAAACAGCAGACTTTTTTTTCGCGATTTCGATATTGGTCGTTATATAAGGTCTAACAAAATTAGCTGAAACTATTTTAAGAGGATGATCAGACCAACAAACTGAACAACTTTCTCTATGGGACCAATATCGAAATCGTGAAAAAAAATCTGCTGTCCCATACATTCGAGTTGAGTTATGATTTGCAGTTTTGTATGGGACAGCTGATTTTTTTTTCGCGAATTCGATATTGGTCCCATAGAGAAAGTTGTTCAGTTTGATGGTCTGATCATCCCCTTAAATAGTTTCAGCTGATTTTGTTAGACCTTATATAATTAAATGAGCTTTATTACAAATTCAATCAATTAATTCGCTCAATTTTCGACCACCAAAAAAGACCTCTAAGTTTACTATTATTATTACACTACTACCTTAATGTTATTGCTCAAATATTTGTATACCCTACATTACCGTGTTGGCGACATTAAGAAATAAAATAAAAAAATATAAATAAACGAAGGTCGCGGACTCGCGGGATTATGCAAGTTAGCCTAGTCATTTTACGGAGTTTTGTTAGGAGGGGGTAAGTAATTAAGAATTGAACTTTTAAACTGCAACCGGTACCATTTAGTGACAAAAAGACTAAGTACCTGAAAACATATTAAAAAAATGTTTGCTGCGCACCATAGAAATCAAAATTGTATCTCCCAGAAGGCTTTTAAATTAATAATATTAATACCAATGTACTCATTTTAATTAGTATTTTTGGGCAATAAAAAAGGCATTTAAATTAAAAAAAAATGATATATTTAATATTAATAGAAAATACTAACGTATTTTTCAAAGCCTTTTAAGCAGACAAAAATATTAACACCATGTTTGAAGTATTATAACGGTAAAGCATCAAAAGCTAGCAAAAAAAATTTACCTTTATTTTTTTAGAACGAGATAAATGCTAAATGTAAAATTTGGGGCTGTTGCTGATGTGAAATTTTGTTTTTGTACATTTCTAGGCTCAAATTGGCTCTTAAATACTTTTTTTTTCTAGCCTATTTCATCCCACTGCTGGGCAAAGGCCTCCCCTTTAATCTTCCAACCATCTCTATTCTGGGCAAGCTCTGGCCACTTGTCGTCAAAAGCATCCAGATCATCCCGCCACCTCTTCCTAGGACGAACCTGGCGCCGACGACCGTTTTTTGGGATCCAGGGCGTAACAGGCGTCTTAAATACTATAACAGGCGTCTTAAATACTACATACATGCATACATATGCTCACGCCTATGTCCCACTACTGGGTTAGGCAGAGACAACAGATCGCCACATGCTACGATTCTGACACACATCTTTAGCTTCCTCAACATCCATAAGTTTCTTCATACAAGCTCGTCGGTTCCGGGTACATTTTATTTGGCCCCTCTTCAGTACGCATCCGATTTGGTCAGCATACGTGCACCTAGGGCGACCCCTTTCAACCATTCCATTCACACTTGCCTTGTAAATTTCATACGTCAACCTACTTTCGCTCATTCTTTCCACATGGCCAAACCAAACTTAAAAGTCTTAAATACTATACCGAAAAAATATCAATTATTAATTAGTCCCCGCTCAAACCGTAAAATGAATGGGCTAAGTACCTACTTATGTGAGTTTTTATTATATGGCTAATGCACCTACTCTCTTCTTTCTTATCGTGTGGGCAGAGCTTGAGCAGAGCCCTGGTGTCAGAATTTTTTCAGACCGCCTTACGGCCTACCGTACCGACCTACTGTACAGTTATCAAAACTAAAGTGTATAAATAAGGAATAAGTACTTAAATAAAATAAAATAAAAATGAAATATTAAATACTAAAAATCTACAGCAACAATAGAAGCTGAAAGAACATTTTTCATCAGATTTAGGTCTCATTTAGGTTCACGCTCAGGAGCCCGATTGCGCTAAGTTAAAACATCGAGTTCTAATCTCATTGCAATCGAATTACTATTCAACTGTGCTGATTTCGCGTTTCGATTTCGCATTGCTGAATTTCGCATCGCGCTAAACTCTATGTAACTGACAGCCAATAACGTCTGAGCGATTTGTCAAAACGGCTCTAACGGCTGTCAAGAGCAAGTACCACGCAATGCCAAATGTGTTAAAAGTTATGGTTCGTACGTAGCCCAATAACAGTTCAATCATCGAATATTTACCGCGATTGCAGCCCAGTTGTTTTGCGTTATGCCCTGAACAATCTAATAAAAAAACGTGCACCGCCGCCATTAAATTTCTTTGAACGGTTGCACACGTTTCATACACTCTGGATCATCGGTCACGACCAGTTTTGAGTATGGAAGTCCCGACTCTTATAACGTAGTGAGATACATTCTCTTTGGCCCTGAATTTTATTTACATGAAAGCAGTACAATAATGTAATAATATTCGCTTATTTAATAATAATCGTGAAATAAATAGTGCAATCGTTTTATAGCCTTATTTTACCCGTGTGAAAAATGTAACCTTATAAAAACAAATTTTAGTACCACTTCCAGTAAAATACAATGTCTTTAAACTACATTTTACAAAACCAAATCCTATTTGCACTTCATAAATAAAAATTTGTACATATTTAAACCTTATTTCTGTGGTATTAAAAGTCATGAACAGATTGCAAAAATGTTGCTAGCAGCATTTAACATTGTCATTGTCAACATGTAATTGTTAAGGAAATTAGACTTGTCACAACCTTTTTTGTTTGAGCTTTATTCTTATTAAAATAATGGTCATTATTAAATAATATTTTTTCTCGTTGTTGGACATCGGGAGGGATAACAAAATGGCTGTTCTGTTCATTTCAATTTGAATTTTCTCTTTTGTTCCTGGAATGGAAAATGGAGGGAAATTTCAAAATAGAACCCGTAATTTTTTTTCTTAGAAATAATATACATGGTGTAACTTTCAATTCGTTATACAGGGTGTAAAGTTAAATGCGTTACATACTTGAGGAAATACTTCAGACCATCAAACTGTATAACTTTTACTATTTTACGTTAACTTTTTTACCAACTAGGAAATCGTGGCAAACCAATTTGCTGTTTTATACGTTTTGCTCCATATTATGAAGAACTCTATACCTTAAAGGGGGTGCTTCAGACCATCAAACTGAACAACTTTCACTCGGTATTGAGCCAACATAGAAATCGCAATTGTCTATGAATGAGAAACCATCAAAATGCCACTTTGCAGTCCCGCACTGTCTCTTCAAATTGACAAGCCCCTCACGTCGTCCCCTCCCCTTCTTACCCCTCTCACCCCTTAGCGGCTAATATTAACAATCACAACAAGAGGGTTCACCTTATGAGGATCACCGTGTGTGGTTCAAAATAGGGGTGAATGCGTTCTGGAGGGAAAGAAGGGATATTGGACCATTAAGATAAAGAAGACCAGTTGAACCACTGGACTCAGGCTGTGAACAAAATTATTTTATGGTTTGATCACTGTGCTCAGATTGTTTCAACCACTGCACTGGACTTAGATTCTGAACAAGGTTTTTTATGGTTCGATCACTGATCACCACTGGATTCAGATTGTGAACAAGTTTTTTTATGGTTGGATCACTGATCACCACTGGATTCAGATTGTAAACAAGTTTTTTTATGGTTGGATCACTGATCACCACTGGATTCAGATTGTAATCAAGTTTTTTTATGGTTCGATCACTGATCACCACTGGATTCAGATTGTGAACAAGTTTTTTTATGGTTGGATCACTGATCACCACTGGATTCAGATTGTAATCAAGTTTTTTTATGGTTCGATCACTGATCACCACTGGATTCAGATTGTGAACAAGTTTTTTTATGGTTGGATCACTGATCACCACTGGATTCAGATTGTAATCAAGTTTTTTTATGGTTCGATCACTGATCACCACTGGATTCAGATTGTGAACAAGTTTTTTTATGATTCGATCACTGATCACTAGCCCAGTCACCCAGCCCAGTAATTAATAATTGATATTTTTTTCGGTATAATATTGATGAGCCTAGAAATTTACCAAAATTAAAAAAAATCACGTCAGCAACAGTACCAATTTTAAAATTTAGCTATTATCTCGTTCTAAAAAACCTGATGGTAATTTTTTTTTTTTGCACATTATTAAGGCTTTACCATTATACATACTTCAAACAGGTGTTAATATTTTTATCTACTTAGAAGGTTTTGAAAAATACATTCGTATTTTCTATTAAATACCTCATTTATTAAATTTCAATGCCTGCTTTATTGCTCATAAATAATTTATATTGTTAAATTTAAGTTAAATGAGTGCATTGGTATTAATATTATTAATTTAAAATCCTTCTGGGACACACAATTATAATTTCTATGTTGCGTAGCGATTTTTTTTAAATATGTTTTAAGATAGTATTTTTGTCACTAAATGGTACCGGTTACAGTTTAAAAGTCCCGCCTAACAAAACTCCGTAAAATGACTGGGCTACACCACTGGATTCAGATTGTGATCAAGTTTTTATATGGTTCGATCACTGATCACCACTGGATTCAGATTTGTGAACAAGTTTTTTCATAGTTTGATTACTGATTGTTTATTGTTCGATCAATATGAGCTCAGATTGCGAACACCAAATTAATAATACTTTAGTTTAAGAGGATAGACCAGTACGGTTTTTTCCATACAAACGTATTCCCCTGTTTTCTCCCTGGATAGAGCTAATATTTGTTTACCATACAATCAATGTTACCTCTGCCATGTCCCTATCTTTTGCTTTTTTGCATTAATTACTTACTAAGAACTAGGGACCTTCGAAAATGACCAATTTTACCGCCCGTTTTCAGACATCCAGTAAACAAATTTGACGAATATAAACAAAAAAAGCAAAACACACGGACATGGCCAAAGTCTTTCTCATATTATTTTGGAAAGAATTATTAAAATCGGTTCAGTTTTGGAGGAGGAAACAGAGGGGAATACGAAATGCTAATTTCGACGATTTTTTGTATATAAAATCGGTCCGAGCTCCAGTTGTCTCTTTCGCACTTTAGTCGGCAGGGTGTGTGGGTGGGGCGGATCTGATAAATAAGTATACAGTCGGAAAAGTGACCTATTCTCCCAATTAGCATTTCAGCCCGCCTATCCTCTTAACTTTAACCAATGCACTCAGATTGTGAACCAAATTAATTATCTTATTTCAAGCACTGGACCCAGATTGTAAACAGAATTATTTATGACGAGCGTTAACCCGCGACTTCGTCCGCACAAATTATATACCCGATTTTAAGTCAGATCATAAGCTATCAAACAAAAAAAGTTTCATCAAAATCGGTTCAGTAGTTTTTGCGTGATACTCGTTCAAACAAACAAACAAACACCCAAACAAAAACACAAACAAACACACAAACAAACAGACAGACAAAAAATCCAAAAATTGGTGAAATGGAATCAGGGACACCTAAAAACCATATCGTAACTTTTTTTTGTTAATATCTTCAATGTACAGGCAAACTTCCTGTTACAGTTTTATAATAGTATAGATAGATTCGATCACTGGGCGACCACAAAATTAAGAGGATATGTGAAAAAAATAGGATTCTTCAAAGCGTGAAATACTAACAGTAGGAGTATGATTTGCGGATATGTGTAAATTGAACATAATAGTTGAAGTTTTGATTAGAGCCAAAACACGATTAAGACACTTTTTCTCGATAGAAAAACAAGCCAAAGTAGCCTCCGTCTTTATAGATAAACGCTTGGAACTGCTAAACGGTGAATAATAGAAACACGAGCCTTGATTTAAAAAAAGAGATTGATATTTTACAAATTTTGATAAGAGCAGAATTAAACTTACATAAATAGTACAATCACAATTAAATAAAGTTTGTTATACGCTTGCGTTGTTTCAGGCGCGCGCGCCGCCCCGTCTCTTTCTCTCGCATCAAACAGTAATATAAGCTGTCAGACGCCCATTTCACTTCAATTATTTTTATATTTACTTACTTAGCGCCTTAAGATAGTGAATAAAATGAATTATGGTTTGATTACACTGGGTTCATAATTTGAACAAAATTATTCATGGTTCGAATGACTGAAAAGCCATTGAAGAAAAAAAATATTAAATAATAGGTTGGGGAAAAAGTTTCTTCGCATTTTTCGCAGAAAATTCAAAACATTTTTAATATAGTTTATTTACATTTAACTAAAGTATGTAGGTACCATTTTGTTCGATAACTTTTTGCTATCTTGTAGGTAGGGACATGATCCCATTGCTATGGAAATTTTGGGGCTTCTGATCAAAATACCGCGACAAGTAGTTTTGGCAGTCCTCTCGTGATGTTAACCTGACACTGCCTAAAGAATTCTGAAGAGACCGAAACAGGTGGAAATCTGAAGGTGAAAGGTCAGGACTATACGGCGGATGCATTAACACCTCCCAGCCAAGCTCTCTTAATTTTTGCTGAGTGGCTAAAGATGTGTGAGGTCTAGCGTTATCATGATGAAAAACCACACCCCTTCTGTTGATTAATTCCGGCCGCTTTCTCTCAACTTCTTGCTTTAATCTCATCAGTTGTTCACAGTAGAGTTCAGAATCGATGGTCCTGCCTGGTGGTAACAGCTCATAACGAATAATGCCCTTCCAATCCCTCCACACACACAGCATCACCTTGTTGCGAGTTAACCCGGGTTTCGCCACAGTCTGTGAAGGCCGGTCAGCCTTTAACCACGACGTTTTTCGCACGTTCTTGTCGTACGTGATCCACTTTTCATCACCAGTGATCAGCTTCTTCAAAAATGGTTCGGTTTTATTGCGTCGTAATAAAGAATCACAAATGAGTACACGGTTCATTAGGTTTCTTTCAGTGAGCTCATGAGGTACCCAAATATCGAGTTTTTTTGTGTACCCAGTTTTTTTCAAATGCGCCAAAACTGTTTTGTGGTCAATTCCCAGTTCTTCAGCTACGTCGTAACTACCGATATGCCGATCTTGCTCCACTTTTTCAAAACTGGCATCCATTTTGTCCGTAATAGGGAATGCGAAGAACCTTTTTCCCCAAGATAATTTTATTTTTATTGGTTGTTGTCTTTTTAATAACCCTCTACCTCTCATCCCCTAAACCAACACCCTACAGGAAAATCTATTAAGGGTGCGGCTGTGAAGGGAAAATTCGAAAATTGCTTGTTATTGTTAACACCCCGTATCGTAGGGAGATAGATTACTTCCCACAAAACAAGACCTATGATTTAGCTCTTATGTCTATGTAGTAAGTACGAAAATGCTTTAATTAACAGGACGTGAAACTGAAGGTACGCCATATTTTGTGTTTTGGTTCCTCTCCAATCTTTTGTTACAAATTGATAAACAAACTCGACGATTTAGTTTAACAATGGAATTACGCAGATTTAATAATAGAGGTAGATGTTCCAATAATTAGGTATATAGGATGTAAACTTAAATGCGTTGCATACTTTTAAAGGTGCTTCAGAACATCAAACTGTAATAATATCATTGATCAAACTGAACAACTTTCACTACGGGACCAAGAATGAAATCGTGAAACAAAATCAGAAGTTGCATATACAGAGTGAAATTGATATCATTAGCATCCTTTTAAACTAGGAGTCTACCCATCAAACTGAACAACTTTTACTATGGGAGCAAACCGATCAGAGCAAAAAAATAATCAACTATTCCATACTAAACTGCAATGCAATGCCTACTCGACTCAAATGTAAGCAAATTCCTGATTTTTTTTGCTCCCATCGGTTTGCACCCATAGTGATAGTTGTTCAGTTCAGTTCCCTGTAGGTACAGGGTGTAAAATAAAATGGGACAGTTACTTAAAGGGGTGCTTCAGATCATCAAATTGAACAACTTTTACGATGGGACCAACATTGAAATCGCGAAAAAAAAATCCGCTGTCCCATACAAAACTGCAAACATAACTCGACTGAAATGTATGGGACAGCAGATTTTTTTTTCGCGATTTCGACATTGGTCCCATAGAGAAAGTTGTTCAGTTTGATGGTCTGAAGCACCCCTTTGAGTTATTTTACACCCTGTGTTTGGGTCGGCCATTGACAATTTCTACGGAAACTAAAAAAAATCGTGTTTTCAATACCATATTTGTTCCTTATAAAAAGTTGTTAAGTTCTATGGTCACCTCCTGACATTTGTAACCTGTTCAATTGTACACTATGTATACCTACTTATCTGAAAGACCTAATAGCAAAATGACCACGTATCATACCGTTCTAACCTAATAGCAAAACGTCCTATTAACAAATCGTACTGAAAGCTTAGCCCTAAAAGTAATACGGCCTCATTATATTTTTTAGATTCTTTTTACATTCACAAATGCATTGATACAAAAAGGTATGAAAAAGAGCAAAATTATTTCCGAAGAGATTTCTTCCAACAGATGTGCAACAGTTTAAATTTTAAGTAACGCAAACTTCAAAGTCATTTTATTTCATTCTTTTAAAACATGCTACTATAAAAGATCCGAAACAGAAAAAAATAAATCCTTACTCTATGATGCAAAACAATGATCCCATTCCCCCTCAAGTCGAGAGGGTGTAAACAACCCTTAAACAGCTTAAGGGATGTTACGGGATTTGTGGGTTATGTTATGACACTTATTTATTTATTTAATGCTCAACCACGGACGTAATTGTTTTATTGTTAGGGGTGTGAGTGCGGGGGTTGGTCGTTATCAGAGATAATATTCTGCTATAAAGTAACTTACATAAAATGTAGGGTACTTACTTCAATTATATTTAACACTTCGTCTGGACAAATTATATAGGTACGAAATTTATCAAACAAAACGGTTTCATCAAAACCGGTTCAGTAGTTTTCGCGTGATGCTCGATCAAACAAACAAACAAATTTTTAAATTTACAGTTTTATAATACCTAGAATAGATTATGTAATCTTCATAGAGAATGTTGCGTAAAATTGCCTATATACCTACCGCCACGGCCGTCTCGCTCGTAGCATTGCTTGACTTGGACTATTGAAAGACGTCCCAATTGGGTCGTTTTCGAGTCATCACTTTGCACGCGTTGGTATAAATCTTCTTTTTGGTAAAACATCATTGAGCTATCTACTTTAAATGTATGATTTGTAAAACGACAGGCGTGGCATGTATGGTGTCGATGATTTTGCTAAGTTATAATATTAAATTGAACCTCCACTGTGCACTCTACTAATTTTAAGGGGCACATGGAGAGATAGCTCGAGAGCCCAACAGACACGACCAACAATCGCAAACTCACAACACACGACAACAGGTAACACGATATCAATGCGTTGACACCGTAATCAACGTACCCGCCGGCGGGGTAAGATAGTCCGCAGTAAAAAGCAGTAGTTGCTCCCTGAGCAAAGCTGTAACAGTAATTTAAAAAAAAAAACCCGACGGGAGTACCTGTCAATGTCATACAAAACTATGGGCAAAGGGATTGAGGACCATACAACCTTAAAAGACGCAGAGGTATATTAGTTTCCAATTTTTAATGGAAACAATTATCTAGTAATTTATGAAATATGGTCATTAAAAGTTTTAATTTCTTCATCTTTGGATTTAAAAGACATTTTAAAAGTTCGATATAGACTGACACAACTTAGCAGTACAATCTAGCGATCCCCAACAAAATAGCTGGAAAACTACTCAATCGTATATAGTATTTTTATTTTACCTGTGTGTCCATACTAAAGTACCTACGTAAAGTCCAAGCAAACCCAGTAGTCAAATCGTATCTCTTTCAAAACAATCACTCGAAAACCCTCAATTGTTTACCTCCATTGTTGTCCAAAAGCGATTGTTCAAAAACAGCACGCGTCATTTTTTCAAACAAACTTGACCAATGTAATGATATCCATTCTACATTGAACCCTGTCGTCTAAGGTTGTCTTTTAAATCACAGCTCTTTTTAAAGTTGGCGTACAAAAGTAAAACCACTGCAATTAGACCTACCTTCAAAGTGACTTGTATGGATAGCTGTTTTTAATAAAATGGTTTATAACCAGTTTATTTAGGACCGCAAGTTGGAAGAGGTTTTTGTAAGTTAGAGGTCAAGATTTCATTCCTTTGTAAACAAACCGAAATTATTGTATTTTTAGTTACCATTAGCATTGCAGTGGCCAGTTTGCGGTTGACAGCTGTCGACTGTCCATTTTTATAGGCAAAAAAATAATTTCTTTGAAAAAAAAACACAGAATAATATTAATAACACAGTCATAATAAAAATCCAATTTCAGTCCGAATAAAATGGCGCACGTAATAGAGTTTCCCGCGCGCGGGAAAAGTGACAGCTGTCAAGTGAAACCATAAACAAGGAGTTTTTTTTAAAGACACCGCAAGGCCATTCTTGCGAAGTGGTCAGCCATTTCCTGGCCGAATAACATAAGGAATAACACTTTGTTTGCTATTGTTATAAATTGTTTGGACACGTGTTGCAAAATAAACAATTTTAGGCCAGGTGCGATGGCGTGGTTGAAAGAAAAATACGATTATTTGTAAGTAGCCGACAGTTGTATAGTTGTTTACACAAATCTGTTTCTTGTGGTTTTTGGATACAATACGACATTGATGCTCATGTAAAGTTTGTGCAAATCATGGCACACTCCCTTTATTTTAATTGTCCATTTTGTCCATAGTAAAAGTAAAGGCAAATAATTTAAAAAAATACAATAAGTTAACAGGACAATAGCTTAATAAGAAAGAGTATATAATATATAATATCATAAAAGAAATCGCTGTACTTTTCTAAAATTTCGAGGGGGGGAGAAATTTATATCCGACCTATCCTCCTAATGGATAAGTGCTTGGTGCAGGAACAGTTTAATAGATGGGCTAAACACCTTAACAGGGACATTACAGGTGGACTTCACATACAGTAGGTGTCCCAATTTCTTTCCCAGAAGCCGTAGCATATGCTACACGTGATACGCTGTATCACGTCTTTTATCTCGATCGTTCGCGCGCAAATAGAAAGAGAGCGAAGGTGTGATAGCGCTGTATCACGGTGGCAGCTATCGTACGTACCTAGGTTTGCCTAAGAAATTTTCTCTGAGAGCAATCGGTATTACTAAACTAAACATGCAACTTTTGTTTGGGATTTTTTCCGTCGATCGATAGGTAGACCACCAAAAGTCAAACTCAACACAAAATTTCGTTTACCTTTGCCGAAAGAAAAAAAAAGCGACAATACGTCACTTCGAATGTCACTGGTCACTCACAAAAGCGGCTATTAACGTCAAAATATTTTCAAAATACGAACGCTTCGGGGCTTCGCTTTACAAACACCGCGCGCAAAATGGGTTCTTTTTCGTACCCCGAATACTAGTTCGCGTATTTTTTTTTCCTTGACACAGTTGGATGCCTTTTGCGAGTGCCGGAACGGTGTCTTTGATATTTTGTGGGGCGTTTTGATATTTGAGTTCCGTTCCATTATTATAAGGAGGTGTCTTGTCTACATTGTAGTGGATTTAAAAAGGAAGGAAGTATGTTGAACGGTTTAACATACCTACTTCGTTCACTTACCTATCTCTTGTTTTCGGCTTACATAAAACAAGAGATAGGCAAGTTTAAAACTGTTCAGAGAGAAATGTTATAAAGATACTAAGTTTTCGAAATTTTGTGTTTTTATTTAAACATTATGAAAATCGCCAGCCAGCGCCGATCTTTTAGATTTAGTGACTAAAAATTTGTATATGTTTTTCATGAAAATACTTGTTGCGCAATCCTGAATAATTTATCCAGTGGACCACAGTGGAAAACATAATCGTCTGTCAGATTGGGAAGATTGGCAAAATTATTTCAAATTTGGCCCATTTAATTAAGTTTTCAAAATGGATATATCACACTTGGCATTTCTGTTTAAAAAATAGTAATATTTTGTTTTCTTGCTGAACAACCCAATAAGAAATCAGTAATTCCATAGTAAAATTTATTTGTATTAAATGTCTCAAAGTTGCCTAAGAAAGAAATGATACCGCAAAAATCTAACAGAAAAAATGGTTTTCTTTAAAAAAAAATATGGCACTTACTCCTTTTGAATTCGGTCTACTGAATAGATTATTCAGGATCGGGTAACAAGTATTGTCATGAATAAATACACAAGTTTTAAGTCACTACATCTAAAAGAACGGCGCAGGGTGGCGATTTCGACAATGTTTCGAAAACCTCAAAATTTCGAAAACTATAATAGAATTATAATTAATCAATTAAACTATATTAATCCTATCCTACTGAGTGTGGATGTATGTTTGTTACTCTTTCACGCAAAAACTACAGAACGGATTTCGATGCAATGAGGGATTTTCCGAAAGCCATTAAAAAATAAAAAGTAGTTCCTAATGGCTCGATAGATGGCGTTGACGAGACAGGGGTCAGCGACCTTGCAGATAATAAAATACAAATAAAATAGTAAGAATTTGTATTTAAGTAAACAGCAAAATATGAACATTTATATTTCGTCAGCGGATGCGTCTGACTCAGTGACATGCATTGTTGTTTACTTTTTAGCCTAAAATTTTCGTCTTCGGACCCCTCTCTGGTGAACGCCATCTATCGCCGGTATATTGAACTACGTTTGACTAGCTGTCAGAAAACTCCTCATTTGGCATACAGATAGACCAAGGCCTGGTTTAACACATAGGGTACTTTTTATCCGGGTAACGCAGACGAAGTCGCGGGCAACAGCTAGTTATAATATATTTTTATTTTTCCCTGAACAGTTATAAACTTGCCTATCTCCTGTTTTCGGCTTGACGCTGAGTTTTGGGGCTCTCTGTATGTTGAACTATGTCATTAAAGAAAGACCAGAAAAATAAAACAGGCCGCCATGTTGAGGAAAATCATTGAAAGGAATTTCGTTATGTCATCGCGAATTTTATTTTTCTCGCTCCCCTCATCGTAGCGAGATAAAATATACTAACTATACCAGTTTTGAAGTCTAAATAATATAAACTTTCAAACACAACAAATTTTATCAAAATTGTTCCAGTACTTTTTGCGTGATGCTAGAACAAATAAACAAACAAGCAAACACGAAGATATAAATTATGTAACGTCATAAAAATAAGTGATTTGGAGTCAAGTAGAACACCCTACACCGTATCTTAACTTTCTTTTCTAAATATATAAAAACTCATTGGTAAATATCTTCAATGTACAGACACACTTCTGTTACAGTTTTATAATCGTACGAGCGTTAACCCGCGACTTCGTCCGCACAAATTATATACCAGATTTTAAGTCAGATCATAAGCTATCAAACAGAAAAAATTTCATCAAAATCGGTTCAGTAGTTTTTGCGTGATACTCGTTCAAACAAACAAACACACAAACAAACAGACAGACAAAAAATCCAAAAATTGGTGAAATGGAATCAGGGATACCTAAAAACCATATCGTAACTTTTTTTTTGTTAATATCTTCAATGTACAGACAAACTTCCTGTTACAGTTTTGTAATAGTATAGATAGATTGTAGGTACTTATGGTACTTATGTCGATTATAATAGCGCCCCCAAGCAAGTATCTTTCTTTTATTCAATTTCGTTTAGGCAGTAACTAAAAATTTTATGGAAAGAAAGAAAAAAATATCCACCAACAACGGTCTAAAAACGACTTCAAAATATTTTGTAAACATGAACGATTTAAATAAACGTCGATTGAAACCATTTAAAATAGCTTATCGGGAAAAAACATGCATTCATTGGCCATAATTGTATCATAATAGCTTATTTTAAACCTTTATAACCAAAACATTATCTATCAAATGGTATTTTGTTCAAACAAAATTCTGTCATGGATATAAACTGTTTCAATGTGAATGTCTTGAGTCGTAAAAAAAACACAAATTGAAACTAGCAAAACACAAATTGAAACTAGCTACCTATTTATTATAAATATGTGGCGCTTTGTAAACTTATATTAGTTAAATAATTAAAATTTTAGAATAATACAGAAACACATTTGAAATGAAATGAAATATATTTATCGTGGAGCATATATCTATCTAGAGGTTACAAGGGTCATCGTCATTCTGATATTTGTTTGATAAGTAAATTATGGTGATGATCTGGATGCTTTTGACGACAAGTGGCCAGAGCTTGCCCAGTATAGAGATTGTTAGAAGATTACAGGGGAGGCCTTTGCCCAGCAGTGGGATGACATAAGCTAGTAAAAAATTAAACTAAGCTTGGCTTGCACCAACAAGAGTAATTAGGCTTAAACTTATTTAAATATGGATGCTGTCACTGTCGTAAGTATGAACAGTATGAGGGACAGAATGTTCACTAAATTGGTTAAACCCCGATTCTGAAAAGTAAAAAAATAATAAAAAAATAAAATAAATAAATATCTTGGACATTGTCACACAAATTATCTAGTCACATTTAAAGTACCTGGACTTGTATTATGATGACTAGACAACGATATAGAATACATATATAGATACAAACATCCATGACTTGGGTACAAATATTCATATTCATCATATAAATATTTGTTCCTTACGGGATTCGAACCCGCGACCCTCGGCACAGCAGGCAGGTTCACTACAGACTGTGCTACCGGGCCGTCAAGTTAAACCAAAATCTGTCATACCTTCTTCTTTACGTATCAGCATTTCAGCATGAATTAGGCATGACAATGCACATGCTGTAGTGGATAGATGAGCCAGTCAACAATGGTCGTATCGAGGCTGACTGCCCAGGGTGCGCCAGACGAACTCGGGTTTCTTCACTCGGGGAGGCTGTATCCTTACACCCCATGTCATACCTTTTCGGTAATAATAATAAGGTTTAATACCTTATAATTGAATATAAATGAAGACACATACATCCGGAATAAACCTGATTCGGAATTAAATTCCGTATGTAGTGTCACTTTCAGAGACTTTTCACTAGATCTAGTGATTTTTTGATGTCTTAGGTGTTGTATTTTTAGGTATTTAATAAAACGAAACAATTTCTATACATGATAATTACTATCATGTGATGATCTCATGACGTTACGGTAATGATTTGTAAATTATATTTCAATATTATGCAATTATATCAAAATACTATCGACAGTTTTTTGCATTAGACATAATCTGCATACAAAATGGTATAAGCCATTATCACACAAGTGATTTTTGAGCGTAGGCGTTAATGGAACGATACCATATCGTGATGTTGCAGTTGCGACGTCGTTGCGGTATAGTTGCGAAATCGTCTACGCTCAAAAATCGCTTGTGTGATAATGGCTTATACCATTTTGTATGCAGATTATGTCTAATGCTAAAACTGTCGATAGTATTTTGATATAATTGCATAATATTGAAATACAATTTACAAATCATTATCGTAACGTCATGAGATCATCACATGATAGTAATTATCATGTATAGAAATTGTTTCGTTTTATTAAATACCTAATAATACAATTGTTATTAATATGACATTTCATTCATTTTGATTTTAGACACTTTTTTTAAACAGCACAGTAAAGTAATTTTTGTAACCATAGTTGACAACACTGAATCCTGAATCAGGATTCCGGATCGCAATTCCGTCTGTATGTGGCGGACATTATTCCGGATGTATGTGGCGGACCATAATCTGTAAATAGGCCTTTTGTCCTGCTGTGGGACTTAGACTACACTTTCAATCCACTGCAGCGTCCCCCCATCAACCCATTTCAAGTCCTTTACTAGGCGCATCCATCTCTCAAGCTCACAAATGTCATAAGTTCATTTGGCAGTTGCCTAGCTAGCATGCCACCCCCGAGAAATCGACAAAAATCGAGATGTGTCTCCATCTTTATTATTTTACGTAGGCCAGAAAGAGCGCGCATGACGTTTTTCTCGTTTTAACGCTTTGTCGTGGGTGGCATGCTAGCTAGGCAGGACGCATCTCTCACTTGATCTCGGCCACTAGTCGGTTAAGGCTGATAATTTGAGTACAGAAAGTACTAATTAAGTATTTGAAAAGTTTTGTTTCTCTTTCGTTTGTTTTTTCTTTAGGTTTAGGGTTATGTTTATGTATATCTTTTATGTTGTAAAAAAAGTTTTCAGTATTTGAAAATAATGTAGTATTATTATTTTCAGTAAATAATAAATAAATGAGCATCGATAAAAATAGTACCTAATACTTTATCGATGGTTTGGTAAATATAATCTGTGGTTTCAGTCAGTCCTATTGAAATGGATTTCACATAATACTCCCATTAAACCCATCCCCACTCAACCAAAACATTGTACTATAAAATACCCAAGCCGGATGTTATAAAGTAGCATTATAGCCCGATTATACAAAAAAGTTTCGTACTTCCGCTTCTAAAACACTGTGTGACACGAATAGAAATGGAGGAATTATAAAAATGAGGATTGGATTTCAACCCTAAAATCAAAGCATGTTTTTTAAAAAAAGTTAAGGATTAAATCCGTTATCTATAGTCACAGAAAGCGCGCTAATTGTGACGTTTGACAAATGGCGTGTGTGCTGGTTAAAATTAATTATTATTTCTTTGTCAAAATATATCCAATAAGTGGTTCCCGCTTATTAAATTGACGGCGCGATAGCACAAACAAGCCTGCTAATCCAAAATTTGCAGGTCCGAATGGGTTTGAATGATGAATATTAATATTTTGTACTTCCGAGTCATGAATGTTTGTATTGTATCTATATTGTTGTCTAGTCATCATGATTCAAATCGGGGCTAGATTCTGGAACTTCAATGGGACTAGATAATCTATGTGACAATGTCCATGATATTATTAATGGCCCATTTGTACATAGGTATAAACCCAATCTACACAATTGGTCTCATTTATAACGAGATTATTATTTAAAAAAAGTGAACTAATAAAATTAATTGGCACAACATTTTTCACAAACATCCGTGCGTTTGAAACGTGCCGGATCACAGATCTCGCATATTTCCGAACGACGTGTGCGGTCCCGCTTTCGCGCCTAAACCGCATTTGAAATTCAAAAACAATTCTATTCTAAAGAATTGTTGTCTAAGAAAAACTGAAAACTTTTTAAATGTTTTAGAAGGTGTTTTATGGTGTTAAATCTCGTATAAATGCTATTTAACTTAAAAAAAAACTGGCTTAAATCTAGGTTTATTTTGTATCGCTGCATTTTTTTACTGGCTTTCAACAAAAAAAAAGTACTGTCTTAAATTTTCAAAGTCAAAGTTGATAAATAAGTTTACTACCAACTTAAGAGGCTATGTGAAAAAAATAGGATTCTTCAAAGCGTCATATATCACGAAGTACTAACAGTAGGAGTATGAGTTGCGGATATGTGTAAATTGAACATATAATTCAAGTTTTGATTAGAGCCAAAACACAATTAAGACACTTTTTCTCGATAGAAAAACAAGCCAAAGTAGCCTCCGTCTTTATCGATAAACGCTTGGAACTGCTAAACGGTGAATAATAGAAACACGAGACTTGATTTAAAAAAAAAAGAGATTGATATTTTACAAATTTTGATTAGAGCAGAATTGAACTTACATAACTAGTACAATCACAATTAAATAAAATTTGTTTTACGCTTGCGTCGTTTCAGGCGCACGCGCCGCCCCATCTCTTTCTCTCGCATCAGGCAGTAATATAAGCTATCACACGCCCATTTCGCTTCAATTATTTTTCGACATAATTGTCCTTAACTTTCCAAATTCCCGCCAACACGTCCAATACGTAGACAATTTTTTTTTTATGTTTCAAATGTACTTTTCAGTACCAATTCATAAATCAACTTTAAATTTGTATCCTAATCTGCATTGCAATGTCATGACAGTAATAAATTATACTACTATAAGCTAATCAATCATACAATATGATCTAATTTAGAAAGATTACGCGGATAGAGTATTCAATCAAAAATGCTAATTCGAAATCTATAATAAATTTTTCCTAAACTACAAGAATTCAACATATCTGTAATTGGCAATTCAAATGAATTCAGTCCAGTACCTAATTGGAACTTTAAAAATCAAAGCCGGAATGGTCGTTCTAAAATCGTAAGCCGCAAAAATCGACACCACGGCTCACAAGACCGAAGCGTTTAAAAAAATTTGCTAAGTTTGAGCAGAACTCTTTCTTTAAGTGTTCCGTATCGTATTAAAATTTTGATTTTTGATAATTACTAGGTACTATATACCATACTACTGCAGCGAGGTGTGAGGCAGGGGGACGTTATATCTCCGAAACTGTTCACCGCTGCACTGGAAGATGTTTTCAAGGTTCTGGACTGGAAAGGGCTAGGCATCAATATAAACGGCGAGTACATCAGTCACCTTCGGTTTGCCGATGATATAGTCATCATGGCGGAGACTATGGAGGAGCTCAGTCGAATGCTCGATGATCTTAGCAGAGCCTCCGAACGAGTTAGTCTGAAGATGAACATGGACAAAACGAAGATCATGTATAATGCCCATGTTGTACCTACTCCTGTAATCATCGGAAACTCTGCGCTCGAAGTTGTTGACGATTATGTTTTCCTGGGACAAACTATTCAGTTAGGTAGGTCCAACTTCGAGAAAGAGATCAACCGTCGAATCCAACTCGGTTGGGCAGCGTTCGGGAAGCTATGTAGTATCTTCACGTCCCAAATACCGCAGTGTCTTAAAACGAAAGTCTTCGATCAGTGTGTGTTGCCAGTGATGACATATGGAACAGAGACGTGGTCGTTCACTCAAGGCCTCATAAAAAGGCTGAAAGTCACCCAAAGAGCAATGGAGAGGGCTATGCTCGGAGTTTCCCTGCGAGATCGAATCAGAAATGAAGAGATCCGCAGAAGAACCAGAGTAACTGACATAGCCCAAAGAGTTGCTAAATTGAAGTGGCAGTGGGCGGGGCATATTGCTCGCAGAACCGATGGCCGATGGGGCCGAAAAGTTCTCGAGTGGCGACCGCGTAGGCCCCGCACACCGTGGACCGACGACCTTGTGAAGGCGGCGGGAACCCGTTGGATGAGGGCAGCGCAGGACCGGTCGTTATGGCGATCCTTGGGGGAGGAATATGTCCAGCAGTGGACGTCCATCGGCTGAGATGATGATGATGATGATATACCATACTCTAGGAATAAATAAATATTGCCTGGATAAAAACACATTCTCTTAGACTTACAAAATTTTCAATTAAATATGTATTCTTGATCGAAGAAATCCTTTTTATCCGTGTACTATATACTATTATAAAACTGTAACAGAGGTTTGTCTGTACATTGAAGATATTAACAAAAAAAAAGTCACGATATGATTTTGAGGTGTCCCTGATATCAGCAATTTTTGGATTTTTTGTCTGTCTGTTTGTTTGTGTGTTTGTTTGAACGAGCATCACGCAAAAACTACTGAACCGATTTTGATGAAACTATTTTGCTTGATAGCTAATGATCTGACTTAAAATCTGGTATATAATTTGTGCGGACAAAGTCGCTGGTTAATGTGTCATACAACTTTAGTCGGGGAAATCTACGGATTTTTGTATGGAGTAGGTTGCATTAATTGAACTTTAGATGATAGTTTGAAATATTAGTAGAAACATACCTGAAAAACATAAATTCGAAATAATCCCCGATTTTGTATTGTATATTATGGAATAATTAAGACATTTATAAAAAATTATATTTAGGTATGAACAAAAAATGAAAAACTGGTGATTTTGTACAGGAAGGGTTCGTTCAATACGTTTTACTTAGAACAATAATAATCCCCGGTTAATATCGTAAATTTGAGTAGATATTTAATATTTTGTAATTGTAAAAAATTATAACCTCAAAACTTAATTATTTACTGTTTGTTTGTACACAATAAATTTGCATTGTGATAATTAACTGTCTCTTTTGCTAGTATGCTGGAAGAGATAAATTTAGAAATACGCTTGCCCTTTGTATATTTAAATCGATTTTAAGGTATTTCTCAGGGCCCTCAGCCTATATAACCACGAAATCTCGACAAAAGTGTTATAAACTAACAGTTATAATAGTTCAAACACAATTTACTAAAGTGTATTTAACGCAATCTCAAACCGTATTTTTCCTAGACTACTTTAAAATTTTCCAATTATAGCTCTAGGCAGGTATTATTTCTAAAACAATCCATTTCAGGTATTACCAAACTATGCTTGTTCTTAAACAATTTACATCATCTTCATAACAGGCGTCTAATCTATTCTCCGATGCCCATAACGTGTGGTTACTAGCCTGTCACTGCACTGTCTTTATAGCGGGTATGCTGGAAAAATATGTAATTTCGCAATGGAAAAAAATCTTAGTCTATGGTTTTACCATTTTAAAAACGGAACACCAAAACTCGTCCTAAAATTCTAAAAGCAACTACAATTGGGTCGTCTAGATACTTATCTACTGCCCTAATGGCCCATTGTCTTGGCCCTTCGGAATTCGAATTTAAAACGACTTTTTCTCTCGTACCTTTAATTGCGGCAATTTTTACGGATGTCACTTGAGGATATGGCTTTTAAAAAGACATGGTTTTTTAATCTTCAGCCTTTATTACGCTTTTATTGTTTTTTTTAATCCTGATCTAGTCCCAAAAAAGATGTAAGTACCTTCTTAGGTCCGCCACACACATACGGAATTGCGATCCGGAATCCTGATCCAGGATTCAGTTTTGTCAACAATGGTTACAAAAAATACTAGTGCTGTTTAAAAAATGCCTAAAATAAACATGTATGAAATGCCAAATGAATGACAATTATATTTTTAGGTATTTATTAAAACTTACTACTACTTACTACAATGCTGGCTCAGAGACCTGAAGTGGGTAAAAACGGTCATTGGTCATTTATTAAACCGAAACAAACAATTTCTATGCATGATAATTACTATCATGTGATGATGTCATGACGTTACGATGATGATTTGTAAACTGTATTTCAATATTATGCAACTATATCAAAATACTATCGATAGTTTTAACATTAGACATAGTATGCATACAAAATGGCATGAACCATTATCACACAAGCGATTTTTGAGTGTAGGCGATTTCGCAACTATACCGCAACGACTTCGCAACTGCACCGTCACGATACGGTATCGTTCCAAAAATCACTTGTTTGATATGATTGTAAATCTTAAAAAATGCACACCTAAGACATCAAAAACTGACTAGATCTAGTGAAAAAGTCTCTGAAAGCGGCAACACTCCATCCGGAACCAATTCCGAATCAGGTTTATTCCGTATGTAGGTATGTGGCGGACTTTATAAATGGAAGAATATTCAAATACAAATTCGCGTACACCACGACACAATGCTTGCATAGGCAATGCGTCACAAAATGGAAACCATTTCGCCTAAATTTTAAGTCACTTTAGTCACCTTTAGTTTTCATTTACACGCGACCAAAAAATTTCGTTGATAATGATTCCATCCTTTACCCAAATAGAAAGCGTCAATTTTATCTATGGCATCGGAAGACTCATAATATCATAACATTAGCTAAAAGACAGGGTGTATCTATCAGACAATCAAACTGAACTACTTTCACGATGGGAACAACTTGAAATCGCGAAAAAAAATCGGCTGTTCCACACATTTTGGTCGACTAACTATACAATTTCTATGAAACAGCAGATTTCGATGGTGGCTCCATAGTAAAAGTTGTTCAGTTCGATGGTCAGAAACACCATGTGCGATGTGTTACGCATTTCATTTTACATCCTGTATATTGACTAAATTATTGCATCTGTATTTAGTCTAAGTAGGTAGGTATGACACAATTATTTTTTATTTTTTTTAGTACCTACCCATGGGTTTGCTCTTGGCTCTTGACCTCAATCCAGTCCTCAGGACGAAGATGGGGTCGAAGATGTAGCGAGCTTACCCAGAAGAAGCCTATTCACTCGTACTTTAAAGGAATTCGGGTTTTAAGCGCTCGGAAATAGTGACGCAAGCAGGGCATTCCATTCCTTGGCTGTGCGCATTGTAAAAGATTCAGAAAGGCGCTTAGTTCGGATATGTGGGATATCAACCAAGAAGGGGTGGTATCCCGCGGTGCGTCTGGAAGTCCGATAGTAGAAAGGGGAAGGCGGGATGAGCTCATGCAGCTCTTGGGCACACTCTCCGAAGTACGTAAATAACTATTAAATCAAAAATATAACCCTTTGTCGCTTCGTATGACACCCACAGAAGGAAATGGGGTTGTTTAATGTTATGCGAGAACCAAAATAAACACAACTTCTGAATCTAGAATATCCCCAAAAATTGCGTTCTCCGAAAATAATGTCAAATAAACAGAATTTGATTTGAAATTCGAAGTAAAACTTAAAATCTGAGGCACAACTGAGCTGATTGTAACACAAAAGATTTTTTTCGTAATGTTGGCACAACAATGGTACCAACAAAGAAATTGACTTCGCTCAGGTAAGAAAAAAAAACTTCTTGTACTTTTCCGCCTCACTTATTTATTGGTGTCACTCATTGTTTGCGGTTTTTGAAGATGTTATCTTAACTATTGTACTAATTCTGATCTTAGATAAAGTACGGGGTGGCCAGCAAAACGTGCAACTTGCATTTTGGTCGATTTTATTTAAGTATATTTTTTAGTATTTAAATGGTCCATATGGAATACGATTTTAATATGTGATATGTGGTTAACCTTACGACCACTAAACACAAAAAAGAAATCTATAAGTCGCCTTTTACTAAATTCGATGGATGAAATGGGACCGGTCTAAAACGTAAATAAAAAGAGGTGCTTCAGACCATCAAACTGAACAACTTTTACTATGGGACCAGCACTAAAATCGAGAAAAAAAAATCCGCTGTCCCATACAAAACTGCAAACATAACTCGACTGAAATGTATGTATGGGTCAGCAGATTTTTTTTCGCGATTTCGATATTGGTCCCATAGAGAAAGTTGTTCAGTTTGATGGTCTGAAGCACCCCTTTAAGTAAGTGTCATATTTAATACTACACCCTGTAGATGAAAGTAAAAAACATTACGCTCCTTTTCTCTTTACCGTAATTTAAAATATTAAACAAAACAACGAAAAATTTTGTATTTTCAAATAAATTATTCACCGTTACAAAAAATCTTTATCAAAACCAAAGACAGGAATTGTTCTTTTTTAAATCCAAGTAAATAAAGTAACATACCTGTTACCTGCAGTGTATTAAAAAATACCCATAAAAAAGTAAATGCAGGTTCCTTTTTTAAAAGGGGCCAATGAAAAATCGCGGCTGATACGCGTAATGCCCTACCGAATTTTGAAATCAGAAACTTTTAGAACAAAAAAACTAACGAGACTCCTTTGTAATGTTTTCATAAATAATCGGGGATAATTCAGATCATCATTATATCAGCCGAGGGTTAGAAATGACGTTTACAGCTGGACAAGCCCTCCTCCAAGGATCACAACTACGACCACGGTTCTGTCCTGCCCTCATCCAACGGGTGCCCGTTACCTTCACTACCAGGTCGTTGGTCCATCTTGTCGGGGGGGCTTCCCATGCTGGGCTTTCCGGTACGCGGTCGTCAATGTGCTCGGCCCATTGCTACTATATTTTAGCAATTCTTCGGACTATGTCGGCTTCCCTGTTTCTCCCGCGGGATTCTTCATTTCTGTTTCGATCTCGCAGGGAAACTCCGAGCATAGCCATCCCCATTGATTGCCCTTTGGGTGAATTTTCTGCCTTTAGTGAGCGACCCCGTCTCAAGTTCCGTATGTCATCACTGGCAAGCAAGGTTTCTGATCACTCCAAAAGGAAAGAAGATCGTAAATCTGTGTATAATTTTGGCTATGTATCTACAGATAGACAGTGCGGAAGAGAAATAGAATAGCATAGCATAGAAGAGCATACAATAGTCCTTATGCTTATTTTTTTTCGATTTTGGGCACAAACAGTATTTAAAAAAAAACTTGACTTGGAGGTCCCAAAAGTTATTTTTACAGTTTTTATGAAAAATACTTGTTTATGAAAAATATAAGTGTTTGGCTTAACATAAATTTGATTTTAGTTTATGGATTTTCAGTTAGATATAGTTAAACAATTCTGCAAAGTGAGAGTGTTGCCAACTTAAATGTAGCATAATAGATAAAAATAACATCGGTTTTATGAATTTATATAAATTTAGATTAGACTTAAGAAATTACAGTTATAGTTAGACGTAACCTATTTCAACGTATAGTTAAGTAAACAATATCGACAATGCCAGTTAAATATTGCATTACTAATAGAGAAAAATAGTTTTTCTGGCTTTATATGAATTTGGATTAAGGAGTTTACAGTTACAGTGAAAATGTTGCCATCTTGAACATTGCGTTATAGAGAAATACATAAGGATTTATGAGTAAATTTCAAGAACGCAGGGCGCAGTTAAAGTGGCTCCCTATTCGCAAGCATCGTGATGTCCATATCCTCTGTCTCCTCCACAAAATCCTTCACAATCCTTCCGCCCCTAGCTATCTCCGTGATCGTTTCTCCTTCTCCCGCCCTCCTGACAAACCTTGTCGATCTCATATCCGTACCCAACTTAGAATCCAGACCCACTCCACCGACTTCTACTCCTACTCTTTCACTATCCATGCTGCCCGGTTGTGGAACTCACTCCCCACCGATATCCGATATTGTCAAACATTTGCGTCCTTCAAAAAGCAAGTGAATGAACACTATCACTCTCTAAAATAAGCCATAGTTTATGTATGTTTATTGTATCTATTTGTTTATTTATAATTATGTTTATTTATATTATATTTATATATATATATATAATTAACTTCCATTTAACAACAAGTATCTAGTTTTTATCATTTGTGCTGTACACATTTTGTCTGCCTCACACTTCAGAACTGTCTCTGTTGCGGGTTTGCTGGAAGAGATCTCTTTAGAGATAAGCTCGCCCTTTGTACATGTCTACTTTAATTGTTTTTTCTGTAATGTTATGTGTACAATAAAGTGTTAAATAAACATTTTAGATTAAAATTAAGAGTTTAGGCGATTAGGCTTATGTTAAGCGAGCCAGACAGACGGTTAAAAGGGACCTTTCTCCTTGTGGGTATGACCCATTATGGCTAAACCGAACAAATTCCCAATTCTCATACTACAGAATTTGTCTGTATTGTTGATTGGAAAATCAAATTTACGATTCCACTCCTTTCACAAACCTCAAAACAATATTGCCGCCGAAAACATTTAAAAAATAAGAACAAGAGCGTTCCAAACTCAAATCTCCCGCCGTTGAATATAAATTTGTAGGTGACATTCTTTTTTTTATAATTTAAGGCGACGTTTAAGCTCGCTCGATAAAGTGTTTACCGACTTATTTGTGGCCAGTTTTTTCGCCCTTTTTTTGTTTTACAAATTATTTTTGTAATTTTTCATATTCTTTTTTAAAGTGAACAATAACTTTGCCGACTTAACTAAGGAAATTAACTATACATTCCCCGAGGGATAGTCATCCATGCCCAAACTGTCTTGTGTTGCAGATATTGAGCCCACCGCCACTTTCAGTGGAAATGGATAGTGAACATAATATACAGGATGTAAACGGTTGCAGAGGGGTAAATTCTATACAAAACTTTGACGCACAATACGCGTAGACGGAATTAATAAAAGTAATATTTTATATGGAAAAACAGTTTAGAAAATCTAGATGCCGCGTCACAAATAACATTTGCAATTTATAAAATAATTACACAGATCTAAAGCTTTGAAATTTTTCATACATTTTAAAAGCTTTATATCTTCGTAATTATTTTATAAATTGTAAATGTTATTTGTTACGCGGCAACTAGATTTTCTAAACTATGTTTTCCATACTTAAAATATTACTTTTATTAATTCCGTCTACGCTTATTGTGCGTCAAACTTTTGCTTGGACTGAAACCACCTTAAATGTGTTACATATCAATGGGGATGCGAATTTTAAAACTCATTCGTTGAACTTAGCAGTTGAAAATTACAATATTACTATGGAGATTCCTTTCTTTCTTCTCCTGATTTGACTTTCAAAAATCATACTTCAGGAGTGTGAGTTTTAAAAGTCAAATCAGCAGTAGAAATATGCATATTTTCAACTTCTGAGCTTAGCTAATGAGTTTCAAAAATCGCAGTCCTGATTATCAAACTGAATATCTTTCAGTATGGAACTAACTTTGAAAATGCAAAAAATAAAATCTGCTGTTCAGAGAATGTCATTATTCACTCGACCAAAATCAACACAACACATCGAAATAGTTGGTTTTTCAAAACAGATTTCAAAATTGGTCTCATAGTAAAAGTTGTTCTGTTTGAAGGTCTGAAGTTCCCCCTAGTATGTAACGCACTTAATTTTGCACCCTGTATAATATAATTAAGCCTCACAACTCTGCCAGGAGTGCGATTTTTGAATCTCATTCGGTGAGCTCAGCAGTTGAAAATGTCAAATTTACTATGGAGATATGCATCTTACTCCTGCTGATTTGACTTTCAAAAATCACACTCCTGAAGTATGATTTTTGAAAGTCAAATCTGCAGTAGAAAGATGCATATCTTCATGGTAACTTTGACATTTTCAACTGCTGTACTCAGCGAATGAGATTCAAAAATCGCACTCCTGGCAGAGTTGTGAGGCTTAATTATATTATACAGGGTGCAAAATTAAGTGCGTTACATACTAGGGGGAACTTCAGACCTTCAAACAGAACAACTTTTACTATGAGACCAATTTTGAAATCTGTTTTGAAAAACCAACTATTTCGATGTGTTGTGATCAAAAATCGCACTCCTGGGCGGGAATCGAATCGAAATACCGGCTACTCGCCGCTAAACCACCATGACCGTGTTACAAAATGATGGTACAATAAAAAACCTCGGTAATGTACCAACGTTACATCTTATTCTATAAAACAATTTAAAGTCAATTTGATGAAAAAAAAACCGACACCTCAAATCAACTTCAAATAAACACCAACAAAAAATGTTCAATTTCCCAAAACTAATTTTGTACGGGACTCGTTTTAGTTTTTGTTCTCCCACGATTGTCTATGAGTAGGTAGGTACCTACTTACGTTTTTTTTCTTGAAAGAAATGTTGATTTGAGTAGCCCTGCCAGTACTACTGTAAAACAATAAAATATGAATAATCTATACTTACTATTATAAAACTGTAACAGGAAGTTTGTCTGTACAATGAAGATATTAACAAAAAAAAAGTTACGATATGGTTTTTAGGTGTCCCTGATTCCATTTCACCAATTTTTGCTGTTTGTTTGGGTGTTTGTTTGAACGAGCATCACGCAAAAACTACTGAACCGATTTTGATAAAACTTTTTTTGTTTGATAGCTTATTATCTGACTTAAAATCTGGTATATAATGTGTGCGGACGAAGTCGCGGGTTAACGCTCGTATAAAATAAAATGAAGAAAAATATATAAGTTGGTACTTAAATGTAACTTAAATTTTTCAGATTTAGATTTTGTAATAGAAATCTATACTTAGGTCCGCCACACACAGACGGAATTGCGATCCGGAATCCTGATTCAGGATTCAGTGTTGTCAACTATGGTTACAAAAAATACTAGTGCTGTTTAAAAAATGACAAAAATAAAAATGTATGAAATGCCAAATGAATGACAATTGCATTATTAAGTATTTATTAAAACGAAACAAACAATTTCTTTACATGATAATTTCTATCATGTGATGAGGTCATGACGTTACGATGATGATTTGTAAATTGTACTTCAATATTATGCAACTATATCAAAAGGTTATCGATAGTTTTAACATTAGACATAATCTGCATACAAAATTGCATGAACCATTATCACACAAGCTATTTTTGAGCATAAGCGATTTCGCAACTATACCGCAACGACGACGTGTCAATTGCACCATCACGATACAGTATCGTTCCATCAACGCCTACGCTCAAAAATCACTGTGTGATATGACTGTAAACCTTTAAAGAAACCTCCTCCTTTTTAAAGTCGTTTAAAAAATGCCACCTTAGACATCAAAAAATCACTAGATTTAGTGAAAAAGTCTCTGAAAGCGGCAACACTCCATCCGCAACCAATTCCGAATCAGGTTTATTCCGTACGAGCTTTAACCCGCGACTTCGTCCGCACAAATTATATACCAGATTTTATGCATGATACTCGTTCAAACAAACAAACAAACAAACAAACAAACAAACAGACAGACAAAAATCCAAAAATTGGTGTAACTTTTTTTTTTGTTAATATCTTCAATGTACAGACAAACATCCTGTTACAGTTTTATAATAGTATAGATGTATGTGGCGGACCTTACAAACAAAACAGTTATGTGACTGACTGACAGACAACGTACAGTACGCATATCAAAGGAATACTTACTTATACTTACTAAGATTTTACGGAGGATGTAGGGGTGCATTTAAAAAAGGACTTCAATTTCACGCGGACGAAGTCGCGGGTAAAAGCAGTGGTACAATAAAAATTAAAAATCATCCATATTTTGTTCTAATTTCAAAAAGCTGATTCTATTCTTACTTTTTTTTCTTATTTCCTTTTATGTAACTTTTTTACTAGAAAAAAGCTGAATTAATTAACTAATATTTATAACTATATTATATTTGTTAGGTATTATTTTTTAAATCTAATTCTGGTAGTTTTCTAAAATCTACTTGGGCCCGATTCGACCAAACGCGAGTAAATTTTATTCTTAGATTAAGTCGCTGGTTACTCTAGAGTAAACTGTTTTTGCGTTTCACCATCAAGAGTAAATTTTACACGGCCAATTTTGACGGTGTAAACCTTATACCGAAACTAATGAAATGCCAATGTCACATAATTAAAAAAAATAAAATGAACAGAAACCTAACAAATTAAAACTGTATAACCTCACATTTAAATAAGTACGGATACAACGACCTCTTTCTTTAGGTGCATTATACATTCGTTCTTATAGAATGGGTTTAGTGTGGTAGAGCACAAATGAAGTTATTTCGGAGTAAATAACAAGAGTAAAATTGTTCCTTATATAGATACTTTTCTATAAATCAAAGTTTGGTCGAATCCGGCCTTAGAACAATAAATCTAGTGAAGTCTGTTAGTATATTTTGTATTTTATTGTATGAATAGTTGTCACATAATATATTAGTCAACACCTTGAATACCTAGGTTGACGATGATATAAGAAACCATTTCAAGAAATACCTTAATCAGTAGAGTAGAGATTTAAAAAACTAAAACATAAATCAACCAGTCGGGGTACTATAAAATAACTAAGTAATAAATAAAAACATTAAGCTCTGTCCGTGTGCGTGATCTCGAATCTGGGGGGAATTATGTATAGAATGATTTTTTTTTATCTTTACTGGCTTTTCCAGAATGATAAGTAGGAAGGAGTAGGAAACGGCTGAATACATTTTTTGTAAAATACGCCAAATGACTTATGATATCCTCATATCAAACGTAAATAAAGCAATTTGAAAAATGTTTATATTTACTATCTATATACTATTATAAAACTGTAACAGGAAGTTTGTCTGTACATTGAAGATATTAACAAAAAAAAGTTACGATATGGTTTTTAGGTCCCTGATTCCATTTCACCAATTTTTGGATTCTTTGTCTGTCTGTTTGTTTGTTTGTTTGTTTGTTTGAATGAGTATCACGCAAAAACTACTGAACCGATTTTGATGAAACTTTTTTTGTTTCTTAGCTTATAATCTGACTTAAAATCTGGTATATAATTTGTGCGGACGAAGTCGCGGGTTAACGCTCGTACTATTATAAAACTGTAACAGGAAGTTTGTCTGTACATTGAAGATATTAACAAAAAACAAGTTACGATATGGTTTTTAGGTGTCCCTGATTCCATTTCACCAATTTTTGGATTTTTTGTCTGTCTGTTTGTTTGAGTGTTTGTTTGTTTGTTTGTTTGTTTGAACGAGTATCACGCAAAAACTACTTAACCGATTTTGATGAAACTTTTTTTGTTTGATAGCTTATGATCTGACTTAAAATCTGGTATATAATTTGTGCGGACGAAGTCGCGGGTTAACGCTCGTTGTAGTATATTTTTAGAATCGGCTCATGAAGCCCTTTCATTTGATACCCCACACGATAGGTTTCACAACAAAAATTTTTTTAATCCCATACAAAAATTTTATTACGTCATAACTGGAGACCCTGACACCTTAGAGACTGTCTCCCGGTAGTTTTGGGGTCTAGAGAACATACCTAACAACATACAAAAATTTGGTACTGGTATCCGGAAGCGAACTTTATTTCCATTAAGGCAGTGCACTACTATTCACTCGAGTAGATTATTCCTTAGTATTTCTTTAGATGGAGGATGGATAGAGAACGTTCAGTTTGGCATCCGTTAATCAGTCAATCCCATAGCATAGGCTTATAATTAAATTACATGTAACTAAGTAAATAACTTTAGACGACCCGATAGCACAATCGGCAGTGAATCTGCCGGCTGTGCCGAGGGTCGCGGGTTCAAATCCCTTAAGGGACAAATATTTGTATGATCGATATGAATATTTGTACCCAAGTCATGGATGTTTGTATCTATATATTTATTCTATAAGGTCTAACAAAACTAGCTGAAACTATTTTAAGGGGATGATCAGACCATCAAACTGAACAACTTTCTCTATGGGACCAATATCGAAATCGTGAAAAGAAAATCAGCTGTTCCATACAAACGTACTTGACCTAAATGTATGGGAGAGCAGATTTTTTTTCGCGATTTAGATATTGGTTCCATAGAGAAAGTTGTTCAGTTTGATGGTCTGATCATCCCCTTAAAATAGTTTCAACTAATTTTGTTAGACCTTATATATCGTTGTCTAGTCATCATAATATAAGTCCAGGCTAGAGTCTGGCACTTTAAATGTGACTAGATAATTTGTGTGGCAATGTACAGGATATTCAGAGGATATGTGAAAAAAATAGGATTCTTCAAAGCGTTGAAGTACTCACAGTAGGAGTATGATTTGCGGATATGTGTAAATTGAACATATAATTGAAGTTTTGATTAGAGCCAAAACACGATTAAGACTCATTTTCTTGTTAGAAAAACAAGCCAAAGTAGCCTCCGTCTTTATCGATAAACGCTTGGAACTGCTAAATGGTGAATAATAGAAACACGAGACTTGATTTAAAAAAAGAGATTGATATTTTATAAATTTTGATTAGAGCAGAATTGAACTTACATTAATAGTACAATCACAATTAAATAAAGTTTGTTTTACGCTTGCGTCGTTGCGCCGCCCCATCTCTTTCTCTCGCATCAGGCAATAATATAAGCTATCACACGCCCATTTCGCTTCAATTATTTTTCGATATAGGCCCTTAAAAAAACTCCCGTCATAAATTAGCGTATACCTACAAAAAGTTAGAATAGAAAGATAGAGTAAGTAGGTAGGTACACAAAGTACTAGGTAAGTAAATTACCTACCTTGTGTATTTCTTTCTACTTATTTCTAAATTAGGTAGGTATAGGCATAGAGATAGGAAGTACTAATATCTATGGATATATGCACTTTAGTAGTATTTTTTTTCTATAATAGCTTACCTATTGATCTACTCTTATATCCAATGAGGAGTTTTCTGACAGCTAGTCAAACGTAGTTCAATAAACCGGCGATAGATGGCATTGCCCAGAGAGGGGTCGGAAGACGAAAATTTTAAGCTAAAAAGTCAACAAAAATGCATGTCACTGAGACATCCGTTGTTGAAATAAATGTTCATATTTTAATGTTTACTAAAAAATACAAAATCTTCAATATACGCCATCTATCGAGCCAATAGGAACTACTTTTTCTTTTTTAATGGCTTTCGGAAAATCTCTCATTTGGTATTGCCTATTAAATAGGTATACCTATTTATATAATCTTTTTATTTATTTATATTATCTGTATTATATCTGTCGCATGCATTCGGAAAGATGGGCCTAAATCAACACAGACTGGGTTCCCCAGGATGGTCGCCGGCGTCGAGGCAGACCCAGAAAAAGGTGGAGAGACAACATGGATGCCTTCTTGGAGAGTTGGCCAGTAGTTGCACACAATAGAGAGGATTGGAGAGTAAAGTAATATAATATTTACAGATTAATGATGCGTTTTGAGGGCAACATTTACGTCACAACATGCCAAGATAAGAAACAAAAACAAAAAAAACTGAATTATTATTAATATTTCGAATCACAAATCAAAAGAAAGGTCCTACCTTTCGTCCAAAAATTTCCCAAAGCACCCTGTGAACAAAAAACAATAATTACCAAACGAACGCCGCCCATACACTTCAATACAATAAAAAAATATCGCTGTCCCACTCTAACACGCTCTAATAACTCTCCCTGTCCCTTTCACACAGTCCCAAATGGACAAGCCGGTTGGAAATTAATAACTTATATAAACCAGAATTTATTGAGCACATGTTAGTAGTTAAGGATTGAGTAAGATGGGTCAGGTTATGTTGGATGCTCTAGGACCCATAGAATACATATAATTTACTCCAGTGCCGTAAAATAATAATTATATTTGGTTCTATTTTGTTTTTTTTAAAGCGCTGTCAAAATTTCTTGTAGGTTCCGTATGTTTTTGAGGAAATTTAGGACAACTTTATAAGTTAAACTAAATATTGATTTAAGTAAAATATCGAATCTGTGGATACTACAGGGAGGTAGGTATCATTTTAATTTCGAATACCTACTCAAATTGTCTTTTTTTTGGTTGCACAATTTTTGTGTGCGAAATTGCAAATATTTACCTACTTGTTTATTTCCTTTAGATCTATTTCATCCCTTTAACTTTAAACTAAGACTCTACACTTCAAACTAGACAACTTTTACAACAGAAGAACAAAAAATCTGCTGTCCCATACATTTAAATCGAGTATGCAGTATAAAATCTGCAATGCACATTCATTTCAGTTTTTTATGAAACAACCGATTTTTTCTTTTCATAGTTAAGTTAACAGTTGTTTAGTTTGATGTGTAGAGTCTGTTTAAGGGCCTATGTCCAAAAATAATTGAAGCGAAATGCGAAAGCTTATATTACTGCCTGATGCGAGAGAAAGAGATGGGGCGGCGCGCGCGCCTGAAACGACGCAAGCGTAAAGCAAACTTTATTTAATTGTGATTGTACTATTTATGTAAGTTCAATTCTGCTCTTATCAAAATTTGTAAAATATCAATCTCTTTTTTTTAAATCAAGTCTCTTGTTTCTATTATTCACCGTTTAGCAGTTCCAAGCGTTAATCGATAAAGACGGAGGCTACTTTGGCTTCATATTCTATTGAGAAAATGTGTCTTAATCGTGTTTTGGCTCTAATCAAAACTTCAATTATATGTTCAATTTACACATATCCGCTAATCATACTCCTACTGTTAGTACTTCATGATATATGACGCTTTGAAGAATCCTATTTTTTTCACATAGCCTCTTTAGAATTTTTCTGGTTTGTTATCATGGAAACCCTACTAACAGCTCTGTCGGCCATATTGGATTGTTTTTTTAATAATGGCGGCAGCAGTGCCGCGGGATGACTTCATATAATCTATGGTCTACACGATGACTCTATATTATCTATGGTTCTTTTTTTTAAATAGGCTTCAATGTTGTTCTTGGTTTTAAAAATATTATTTACGACTTAAGGGGAGATCATTAAAGATGTGTTTTGGAATAGAGAACGTGATATAAGTTTGTTATTATGTGTGGAAATGTGGGTTGATGTATGATGGCCTATGATATTACGAAATATTTCCCACTATCGGCGCCCGCGACTTCGTAGCTGCGTACGCGCAGTCAGTGGTCGCTTTGGATTGAATAAGCCGATAGCGCTGAAATAAAGCTTAGATGTTATTACGAATCACCATATCAGCCATTAAACGTCCACTGCTGGACATCAGCCTTCCGCAAAATGGGGGGATTTGCCATAATCGCCACGCTTGGCAGGCGGGTTGGCGATCGCAGTTGGATCGAATCAATGTGTGTACTCAGAGGATGCTGCTGCCCATCGTTCAGTAGATCCCTTAGTCGCCTTTTACGACACCCACGGGAGGAAATGGGATGGTGCTATTCTTAGCCGACACCACACGGACTACACACACACTATTACGAATCTTTGACAATTTATTATAAGGACTAGCCTTGCGGTAGTATTTCCCCTCTGCAACGGTATAAGATCAATTAATCACGTACATTCAATTTTATACCTTATCACTAAACGAGACAGCCTATAATTGCGAAACAATAATTTCGAACTTTAGAACGTTTGGGGTTCACACGAGACGAGTAATATATGAGTATACTTTTTTTTTTAACCTATTTTGTCCCATTGTTGGGCAAAGGTCTCCCCCAAGCTTTTCCAGCCTTCCCTATCTTGTACCATCTCGCTTCGTGGGCATCCAGGTCGTCGCGCCATCTCTTTCTTGGTCTGCCCCGGCCCGGCTTCCATCGTCGAGCTCCCTTAAATACCAAAAATCGGAAACTATTTTAAGTTCTTCTAAAACTAGAAAAATTTTGAAAAATACAAGAAAATACGTCATCTTTGTGACGATTTTCTATCGAGTGAAGTAATTCCAATCGTGTATTCAATTGATGATTTCACTGGATAAACTATCCAAAAATACTGAGGTATGACTTTGGTTTCGATAAATTGTATAAATCTCGTCGAAAAATGAAAAATAAAAGATACCTTCAAGGTGTTTCGGCAAAAACAGAGTGTTGAGAGAGATTCCAGAGCTTCGTGGCAAGCTCAAACGCGAACCACGCAAACACTATACAAAAGACAAGTGCAAGCGGCAAAACTTGCAACTTGACGTCCAAAAAAACACAATTAATTTATCAAAAAATCTCACTAACAACAAACCGCCATATTTCAAAAATTACCCGCAGAGAAAAAAAAAAGAATAAAAAGTTTTATTTTGTCACTTGGCGCTTAGACCACCCATGCTAAAAGACGCCGCTTTTCCATAGACAAAAATGATAGTCAAACAGGTAAAATTTATAGATTAGAAAAAAAAAGGATACAAAGTGACCGAAAGCAATAAATTCACCGTTTTGTTAAGAGTGGAAATGTCAAAATATTGTGTCAATTGTACTGGGCGGCGGGCGTGTGAATTATAAAAAGAACTACAATGGTTTAGTTAAAGGTAAAGATTTGAGGATTTTTTTGAAGGTGGCTTGTAATTACGTCTCTTATGATGCTTTGAATATTAAGGTTATTAATAACCATTAATGATGCTCAGAACGTAGGTGGCGCGTTGCGGAAAGGTAGGTATGGAAACTATATTTTGAGGTCCGGGTTCGAATCCGCACGGATGACATGTTATATGTGCCAATAAGTTTCTCTAACTTATGTACTTACCGACTGCTCTCAAACGGTCAAGGAAAACATCGTGAGGAAACCTGCGTACGCTGAGGAAGAAATTCCGATGCGTATGTCATTGAATAATTGTGTATAGAAACAGACGCGAACAAAATTTGTGCACCACGATCAGCAGTGCGGGGCGCGCACTGAGGGCGCGTCGCGGTGCAGCACGCGGCCGGAACATACTAAGTAAGTTAGAGCCCATCAGCTCAAACGAGTGTTACAAAAAATGTAGTCCGGGTGTCGCCTCTAGTACCTCAATGGCGTATGTGAAGTCTACATACCAATCCGCAGTGGGCACGCGTGGTGGACTAACGTACATCCTCCCTGAGGATAGACTGTGCCCTACATTGGGACGTAGGTATATAGGTTGATGATGCTTATAGAAGGCAATTGTCCCGAGTAGCGAAGATTGGGAGGCGGCTAGACAACTGACAATCTCGCTGTCTTAGACTAAGCTATTCTAGACATTGCTCGCAGAACCGATGACCGATGGGGCCGAAGAGTTCTTGAGTGGTGACCACGTACCGGAAAGCGCAGCGTGGGCCAAGGTAGACCGACGACCTGGTGAAGGCGGCGGGAACTCGTTGGATGAGGGTAACGGAGGACCGGTCGTTGTGGCGATCCTTAAGGGAGGCCTATGCCCAGCAGTTGACGTCCATCGGCTGAGATGATGATGAGACTAAGCTATGCTACATAATTTTAAAATTCATGCAGTCGTACCTACAACATAACTTCTGCTTCAGGAGAAAGAAGCTTCAGAAAAATGAAGCTGAAAAAGAAGTAAGAATTATTTGCTTTCCCCAAAATGTCTGAAGAGCGCTTATCGGGATCGGAAATATTATCGACTGTGAGAGCGAAATAGACTTCACATACCTACCTAATTACGCATCTTAATTTCTTCTTTAGCGTATGCAGGTTTCCTCACGATGTTTTCCTTCACCGTTTGAGAGTAGTCGGTATTACGTTCATAGGTTAGAAAAACTGAAAAACTCATTGGTTTATGGCATGTTGTCCGTGCTGATACCAAAATAGGATTATTGTCTTGAATTTACGTAGGTGGGTACAAAAGAAGTTTTTAGAAAGTCCAAAACCACCACCGGACTGCATCTGTCACGAAGACGTTGACCAAAACCGCAAATTGTCGTCCAAAATTGACCAAAATATTGTAATTTGTTTCTTATTACAGTTGACCACGTTGCTGTAATTGAGTTCTAGAGGTCGCTAGTATCAATATGTTGCTTAATTTGGGGGATGACCACAAAAGCCTTATTTTAAAATAAAGCATTCTACCTATTAATGATGGCCCGATAGCTCAGGAGAACGATTTTAGAATCTCATTCGCTGAGCTCAGCAGTCGAAAATGTCAAATTTACTATGGAGATATGCTTCTTTCTATTGCTGATTTGACTTTCAAAAATCGCACTCCTGAACTATGATTTTGAGACTCATGAACTCAGCGAATGAGATTCAAAAATCGCACTCCAGTTCTTAGTGAACCTGCCTGTTTATGTGAGGGTTGCGGGTTCGAATCCCGTGAGGGGCAAATATTTGAATGGTGAATAGGTATGAATATTTATTAGACATATATATTTTTGTGTACCTACCTATACCTATACAGGCAATAAAATTAAATAGTTTCATATTAAACAGGGTGTGTTTTGGTCATCGAAAGCGTGAAAAACTATATATAGAAATCAGTATTCTCATACATTTAGGTCGAGTTAAGGAACCATTAACGTTTTCTATGAAACAGTCGTTTTTTAAGCGGTTTCGTAATTTATTTGGTTCGTAATTTATTTATTGGTTTATAGAGAAAGTTATTGTTATGTTTGATGGTCTGGAGTGCGATTTTTGAAACTCATTCGCTGAGCTCAGCAGTTGAAAATGTCAAAATTATTATGGAGATATGCATCTTTCTACTGCTGATTTGACATTCAAAAATCATACTCCAGGAGTGCTATTTTTGAAAGTCAAATCAGCACCAGAAAGATGCGTATCTCCATACATTTTCAACTGCCAACAAATAGCTGCAAATAGCTAACTTTGTATTAATTAAGTAGGTAGTATTCATTTATACAGGGTGTAAGTGACAGCCTAGCAAATACTGAAACGGTGAACTCAGATCATCAAACTGAACAACTTTCACTATGGAGCCTACATCCGAAAACGCGAAAAAAAATCTGCTGTCCCATACATTTTAGTCGGGTAGGTACAGCAGTTTTGTATGAGAGATGTATTTCCTGAGATAGTCTCCATACTGAAAGTTGTTGTTGTTGCTGCCTGTTTGCGAATTATAGCCTGCGAGCAGTCCACCTGTGCCTTAGCAAAGATCTCTGAGGCTCCTCAAAATCGGAGCAGTCGCAACTGAAGAATGTTGGGGAAGCTCTCTTCTTGTAAACTCGATTATTATTAATAAAATATATCTTTGACATTGTCAAACAGATTATCTTGTTCCAATTAAAGTACCAGGAGTGCGATTTTTGAATCTCATTCGCTGAGGTCAGCAGTTGAAAATTTCAAAATTACTATGAAGATATGCATCTTTCTACTACTAATTGGACTTTCAAAAATCGCACTCCTGGAGTCAAAGTCAAATCAGTAGTAGAAAGATGCATATCTCCATAGTAATTTTGACATTTTCAACTGCTGAGCTCACCGAATGAGATTCAAAAATCGCACTCCTGAATAGCCCGGACCTGTATTCAGGAGCGCATTACGGGGAGGAAATTGTTGCCCAAAGAAATTCAGTAGGTATAGCCAGAGGCACGACAGAGCGTAGGGATCCAAAGGTGTAGGTATTACCAATAAACAACCAGACACATTTTTTTGGTGCAGTAAAGAAAATAATATTAGGTACGCACGGCGACAGATCAAGCTAATACATAACCAAAATAAGCTGGCCGCGCGTAGGACGAGTAACGTATAAAGTCTCGCCACCAGCTTATATTGGTTTTGTATAGCTTGATGTGTCGCCGTGTGTACCTATCCAGTTATATGAATATAGCCATGTAAAAAATCTGAACTCTCTTCGCTTGCTTCAGGTTTTAAAATATTCATACAATATTTGACCATAGGCAGCGCTCTATTTACGTGATTTGAACTAAGTACCTATACTTTAACTTAGCCTACAAAAAATTGCAGTCTCGCTTTCCTCGCTCGATTTGATAATTTTTTAATATCACAGCGTACGACACACTATTTTTTGTGTGTAAAATTGATATCACTGGCATCCTTTTAAACTAAGAAACTACCCATCAAACTGAACAACTTTTACTATAACTTTTACTATGGGAGGCTGGGAGCAAACCGATAGGAACAAAAAAAATCTGCATACATTTGAGTCGAGTAAGCATTGCAGTTTAGTATGGAACAGCTGATTATTTTTCTGCTCTGATCGGTTTGGTATAGTAAAAGTTGTTCAGTTTGATGGGTTAGTTAGTTACTCTTAGTTAATGATATCAATTTCACCCTGTATAAGTAGGTACTTCGTAAACTAGTGCGGCATTACGGTTTTTGAGAGTTAATGTCAATGTTTATTTCTAAATTAGAGAGGCATTATTTATTTGACCTAGGCACTAATACGGCACTGTTTAATAATCCTGATTCCTGTCATATACACAACGATAACAAACATTTTTACAGCTTAAAATTACTTTTTCAAGTACAGCGCCATCTAGTAGGCAGTAGTTGCACTAAAGGCAATTACAACTGCGCCGCCATCTAGTGTCGAGTAGCGATACTACAAAAACTCTTGGTAGGCACACTACTTGCTTTGGTTCAAGGACAATATAATAGAGGGCGCTGTACAGGTAGCACAGGCAGCCACCTACGTAGTAAATCATTTTCTTTGGCACTGACGCCATCTCGTGACGTCATAGACTTCACGTCAGTCTAATTCCGACAGCTGCGGCGTAATCAAGAGTAGTATATTCCTTGGGCGTAATATACATATTAATCTATGGCGGCGTAAACAATCACTAAAATTATTATTAGAGCTGTGTATTGGGTTGTAATTCCTACTCAGATAATAGAGGCCTTGAACCATCAAATACTATTTCTTTCCACGCGTAAGTAGGTACACATGGCGACACATCAAGCTATACAAATCCAACATAAGCTGGCCGCGCGACGTTATACGTTACTCGACCTAGGCGCGGCCAGCTTATGTTGGTTTTGTGTAGCTTGATGTGTCGCCGTGTGTACATACCTACCTAGCTATAGCTACCTATCCTGTGGATATTTCTAAACAAATTTTTCTTTTCGCTTTGGTTTTCTTTTTTTTATCATGCTAAATACACGGCGAGTTAAAAAAAAATTTAGAACAACTTTTTTGGTTAGATCTGTCTTTCTTTTTCTTAAAAATAGAGAAAAAAACATGTCCAATCAATGACGTTTTACAAATAGACGCGTCATACGCTAACATCACTGCACTTTAAGGTGGCGCGATACAGGATGAAATTGATATCATTAGTATCCTTTTAAACTAAGAGTCTACCCATCAAACGGAACAACTTTTACTATGGGAGCAAACCAATAGGAGCAAAAAAAAAATCAGCTGTTGCATACATTTGAGTCGAGTAGGCAGCGTCGGCGGCTGCAGTTTAGTATGGAACAGCAGATTTTTTTTGCTCCGATCGGTTTGCTACCATCGTAAGGGTTGTTCAGTTTGATGGGAAGAGTAGACTCTTAGTTTAAAAGGATGCTAATGATATCAATTTCACCCCGTAGTAACGTGTAGCCCACTACACTAGACGGCGCGTGACTATGTGAAAGCCGGGCAATTACCTTGCTATTTTGTTGCCATTTTGGTTTTTATATTTTTTCCAGATTTCCATCGGAGCCAAGATTACGTAAGAAGTGGATAGATGCATTAAACAGAAATAATTGGAGTCCAAATAAGTTAAGTAGAGTTTGCTCTCTGCATTTTTGCGTCGATGATGTTATACAAACAAAAAAGAAACTGGAAAAAACTAATGACTGGAAAGCTTGAAATTGGGCGAAAATGATGTAAAAAAAATATTTCACCTATAATATTATGATGCTGGCAGTTTTTTAAGGGTTGTCCGACTGAACAACTTTCTCTATGGGATCAAAGTCAAGAAATAGCAAAAAAACAGCTGTTTCGTAAAAAACTGCAACACGACGAGGAGCTATTGACATTTTCTATGGAACAGCTAAATTTTTTTCACTATTTCGATGTTAGTTGCTTGGATAAGTTATATGTCAAGATTGACAGTCGAAGCTACAAAAGCGTAGAAAAAAATTGTAACCAGTATTGGCCTCTAAACCCTATCCGTATAAACGCACACAGACATAATTTGTATCGCGCCTCACGCACTCCAACCTAAGAAAGTTGGCCCCTGTTTTATACGGTAGAAGCATGAGGCTCTTTCTAGACATATACTTTTTCTAAGGTTAGTTGGTCACATAGTTCTTAGATACTGAAATTGTATAATTTAAGTAGACAAATAAAGGTAGGTAAGTAGGTATAGTCAGTCGGGGCAAATGCCTCTACGGGGTAAGTGCCTCAAGCTTCAAAATTTCGAAAACTAGACGTATATTTAGACCAGGCGGAGGACAGTCGCCTTTTGGTGACTTTTTCCGATTCAGTTTGCATAGAATATGCTGCCATCTATTAAATATTTCGCAGAACTATGAAAAAAAAGATGGTATTGTCTATGTCAATGTCAAATTGACAAATTCACAAAATGGCTACTTATCTTGCGTAATGTGCTGGTTGTTTGTAGTTTTCGTTCAATTTCGTGCCGATTTAGTGATGTTCTGGAGTTTCTGTTGTTCTCTTACCAATGTTTAGATTACAGGAATAGTAAGGATACTGGAATTTCACTCGATCGGTGCGGGATTGAACGAAAACTAGCATTCAAAGTAATACTATCCATCGGTATGAGTAGATATAAGTAGGTATGTATAGTATAGGTTGAATTATTGTCGGTGAAACATAGATGGCGCTAGCTAGCCTTCAATTTGACATAAGGTGGATGCATAATGTTGCCACGAGTGGGTTCTCTTTTCTAATATACTTATATTACTCTTTGATTTAGACATACCGCCATCAAACGTCAGATGCCGTAAGGCGGTCTGAAAAAACTCTGACACCAGGGCTCTGCCCACACGATAAGAAGAGGACTAGGCAACAAATTGAGACGTGACGTGACGCAAAATGTTTGCAATAAAAATTGTGTTATTTATCTGTATGATTTGATCTTAAATCACATGAACCAAGATCTTCTTCTTATCGTGTGGTCGTACCATCACAGATAGTAGCCGGGACCAACGGCTTAATTTGCCTTCCGAAGTACGGAATCATTTTCCTTTCCAGACAATCGAGTGATTCAGCCTGGAATGTCCTAACCAACTGGGGAAAAACGCACAAAGTGACATTTCACTTGGTGTCCCCCGTAGAAATCGAACCCACGACCTCCGTGTCGAGAGCTAATGCTCTTAAGGTGGTTGCAGAGGGGTCAATTTTATACAAAACTTTGACGTACAATACGCGTAGACGGTATTAATATAAGTAACTTTGTATATATGGAAAAATAGTTTAGAAAATCTAGATGCCGCGTCACAAATAACATTTTCAATTTTTAAAATAATTACAAAAATATAAAGCTTTGAAATTTTTCATACAAAATTTTAAAAGCTTCATATCTTCATAATTATATTATAAATTGCAAGTGTTATTTGACGCGGCATCTAGATTTTCTAAACTATTTTTCCATATATACAAAGTTACTTATATTAATACCGTCTACGCGTATTGTGCGTCAAACTTTTGTATGGACTGAAACCACCTTAACCATTAGACCACCGAGGCAGTTACTTGTTGCCTAGTGAATGGCTTTATCAATATAATTTAACTATCAATATCATGTAGAATTAGAACCTGTCTTGATTTAAAAACATCCATGTACTTAATCACCGGAAAACATGTGATAAGTCTTTTGTATATAAGCATCATCCCTTCGAAATACTGGCCATTAAGGTGTCAACTTCCATCGTCAACACATACCTAGTTCAACAAAAATAGTGTGACTAATTTATTTTATAATTAATTCTTATCATCAAGATGTCCGAACGAATTAAAGTGCTATTAGCTGTAATTGCCTGTGTGGTTCTGAATTTATCGATAGCTTCAGCATCTCCATTAAATCAGCAGTTTGAACAAAGAGAAACAATCATTACCGATAATGATCCACAAGCGAAATCTGACGTCTCTGCTGCCTTAAACGAAATAAGAAATCTTTACGAAGGTGACAGAGCACTTGTTCTGGTCAAAATTGAAGATGGACTTAAAATGACTCAAGCCCAATCACGTGGTTTCAATCTTTACTCATTTATAATTGGTGAGAGTTCATGCCCAAAAGAAAAATACACTCAAGAATGTAAATTAGATGACAGTCGTCAACTCAGACGGTGTTTTACTGCTTCTGGTACTGGATTCCAGCAGATGCCAATGATTATTATATGTGCCCATAGAGATCATAAGAAGATGATTTGTTTAAATGACCCTACATGTATGCAAGCTAAAAACTCACTTCCCGGCATTACCGTCACAGAAGATTATTATAAACGATTTGACGTGAACGAGGACGCAGTATCAGAAACAGATCAACCGCCATTATCGATAGCTTCAGCAACTCCATTAATTAAGCAGGTTGAACAAAATGAAAGGAACATTACCGATGATGACCCACAGGCGAAATCTGATGCCGCTATCGCCATAAACGAAATAAGAAGTCTTTACGAAGGTGATAGAGCACTTGTTCTGGTCAAAATTCAAGGTGGAACAAAAACTGCACAGGGCCTATTGCAGGTTCTTAATCACTATTTATTAATAATTGGTGAGAGTTCTTGCCCAAAAGACAAATATACAGAAGAATGTAAGTTAGACGAAAGTCGTCCGCTCAGACAGTGTAGTGCTACCACTAGTACTGGCTTCCTGCCGGCACCAATGATTATTGCGTGTGGCCATAGAGATCATAAGAAGATGGTTTGTATAAATGATCCTCAATGCACCGGAATTAAAAACGAACTTCCCGGCAGTACCCACACAGAAGATTTTTATGATCGATTTGAAATTAACGAGGCCACAGTATAAGAAATAGATCTATCACTCCAACTCTTTGCCGGCTCCTCCTCCACAGTATAAGAAAGATATCTAATATTACAACTCTGTTGACGACCTCAACAGTATAAGAAAGAGATCTACCGATTCAACTCATTGCTAACTTCCTCTACAGTATAAGAAAGACATTATATCATTAGAACTCTGTTGACTACCTCCACAGTATAGGAAAGACATCTCGATTATAATTATTATCATCATCATCGTCTCAGCCAATGGACGTCCACTGCTGGACATAGGCCTCCGCCCCCGCGGATCGCCACAACGATCGGTCCTGCGCTGCCCTCATTCAACAGGTACCCGCCGCCTTAAGCAGGTCGTCGGTCCACATATAATATTTTACACAGACTGACTTTTGATCAATAAAAATACCCATCAGCATTTAAAAATGAGTTATTCTTTAGAAAATGCTAATGTATTTTTCAAAGCTTTCTAAGGCCCGATTCGACCAAACGCGAGTAAATGTTATTCTTAGGTTAAGTCACCGGTTACTCTAGAGTAAACTGATTTTGCGTTTTACCAAAAAGTTGAGAATAAATTTTACACGGCAATTTTTGACGGTCGGTGTAAAGATTATACCGAGACTAATTAAATGTCAATGTCACATAATTTAAAAATTTTTAATAAAAAGTAGCCTAACAAATTAAAACTAGATAACCTTACATTGCAATAATTACGGATACTACGATCTCTTTCTTTAGGTGCATTCGTTCTTTTAGTAGTAAAGGTTTCATCTGAAAATCAACACCCTGCTTTCGGGCAAGGTCTATGTTGAGCTGGGACCTATTTGCAAGGAGTTGAGCTGGGATTTCTTTTGCTGCTATAGCATACAATAAATTACATGTTGTTCTATAGATGTTTCGTTGTATTCTTGTTTTGTAAACTTGTTGTGAACTGTAATATTATGTGTATGTTACTTATGCAATTAAATTGTTTATCTATTTAATTATCCTCAATCTTATTATGGGAAATAGGCTAAAATAAAAATGTTAGCGTATAGTTATGGAACTCATGTCGATTTGTTTCTCATAATCTCTAGATTATAGTGGTAATATTAGCTATACCTCATCTAAACGGAATGTCGCGTAATCGCAGTTGGCGCAAATCTTATCTTGGTAAGATATGTTGGTTTTTTATTTTTATTTTCGTATTAACATCTAAGATGTTCCTATACACGCATTGCTTTACATGTGCCGTTTTAATAGGAAAAAAGAATCTTACCAAAAAAAGTCAAAACGGTGAATTTTTTATATTTATTTCATAATTCCGTTCACATTTTTACTTAATCTTTCGTCCAATTATTATAAGATAAGATAAGATAAAAATTCTTTATTTGCACACCAAGAACATACAAACACAATTTATAACAAGAATGAGAAGGGTACAAAGGGCGGTCTTATCACTAAAAGCGATTCCTTCCAGACAATCATTGGAAAATTTAATTATGTGTTAAGAATGTAATACCATCAATATAACGTAACCGTTTGTGGGCCTACAATGAATTGACTCCTTTACCGTCAGGTTACGTCCCAAACCCTAAAACCTGTCAAAAAAAAAAGTCCAGTGGTCTAGAATTCTGTTAAGTAATATTGAAGCGACTTTAACAGTCGGGAGGACCAATTAAAAACTCTAGACGGGATCAAATTTTCCCTATAATGGTGCCTGACCTTTGACGCGGAGCTAGCTGGCGGAGCGGAGAAACATATTAAGTTTATTGGAGAAACGGAGTTCTATTAACAAATAAGATTTCAGCTCCGAACTTATTGGTTAATAAAACTTCTTTTTTTTTTCTTCGCTCCGCCCGCCGCCTTAGATCTAAAAAAAAAAAATATGCACTTTATTGCCACACACAAAATACAAAAAAAGGTACAGAAACAATACACAGATCAATACAATGATCTCCGCGTCAATGGACAGGCAGCCTAATAGGTCCGTAGATATGAGGTAGATATACTTACTATCTCTATGGTCCATAGAGTAATACTTACTAATCTCTATGAATAGGTCCCAACTGTTAAAGTAGCTTCAATACACCTTCAATATTACATAGACTACTGGACTTGTTTTTTTTCTTTTTACTTTTTATTTAAAGTTCATTTTTTTCTTAGATTTTGAAACCTTACATATTGTGGAATTCCACTGCAGGGCAAAAGCCTTCTTCAAACAAATAAAATAATCAATAAAAAACATTAATTAGGTAATTAAAACACTTTATTAATAAAAATATATTATTGTAGGTACTTATTGTACTAGGTACACACGGCGACACATCAAGCTATACAAAACCAAAATAAGCTGGCCGCGTGTAGGTCGAGTATCGTATAACATCGCGCGTCCAGCTTATGTTGGTTTTGTATAGCTTATTTCTGTAAGTTAATACAACAAGCCTCTGTCTATCAACTTTTATTACCTTATTACTAGAAAAAATATGAAAGGTTACTTTTCATACCAAAAGGTTACTTTTTGTATTTCCGGTTACTTTTGATAAGACCCGGCTGGCAACACTGACCAACGTGCTACTATCTATTGGGTGAATCTTGGATAAGTTATATGTCAAGATATACAGTCGAAGCTACGAAAGCGTCGAAAAAAATTGCAACCAGCACTGGCCTCTGAACCCTATCCATATACACGCACACAGACATAATTAGTATGGCACCTCACGCACACCAACCTAAGAAAGTTGGCCCCTTTTGTTTTATACGGTAGAGCGTGAGGCTCATTCTAGACATAGTATACTTTTTCTAAGGAGTGAATATTATATACTAATCTATAATCATTTAGCGAAATGATACAATGAAAATAAAAATCCATAAGGGTTAAATCTAGTTTATGATTTAAAATGAACATACAAAAATGTGTTTTGATAAGGAAACTATTTCATCACCTCAGGACACATTTTCTCGATAGAAAAACAAGCCAAAGTAGCCTCCGTCTTTATCGATAAACGCTTGGAACTGCTAAACGGTGAATAATAGAAACGCGAGACTTGATTTCAAAAAAAGTGATTGATATTTTACAAATTTTGATAAGAGCAGAATTGAACTTACATAAATAGTACAATCACAATTAAATAAAGTTTGTTTTACGCTTGCGTCGTTTCAGGCGCGCGCGCCGCCCCATCTCTTTCTCTCGCATCAGGCAGCATAAGCTATCACACGCCCATTTCGCTTCAATTATTTTTCGACATAGGCCCTTAAACCATAATTGCAACTATGGAGCAATTGCACTTATAAGAATCACGATTCAGTTCTTCTCTCAATAGACTTATGTCTCGTCATCTAGAAGGCAGGTGTTGGTATAAAGAGAAGGACTGAATTGTGATTCTTGTAAGTGCAATTGCTCCATAGTTGCAATTACCAGATAGTTACAATTACAAGACTCCACCTTATCCTTGTAGAATTGCCGTGTGGTGTCTGCTATGAATAGCACCATCCCATTTCCTCCCGTGGTTGTCGTAGAAGGCGACTAAGGGATCTACTGAAGGATGGGCAGCAGCATCCTCTGAGTACACACATTGATTCGATCCAACTGCGATCGCCAACCCGCCTGCCAAGCGTGGCGATTATGGCAAATCCCCCCCATTTTGGGGGAGGCTTATGTCCAGCAGTGGACGTTTAATGGCTTTTAGGGATATGTTTATGTCTCTGACTCCATATTTATTTTACACTTCGAATAAATGATATTACAAGCAAGAGAGAAATTACCGGGATGGACGCGTGACGGGGAACGACTGGCGATCGAAACGCCAGTCCTTGCTCGTTACGCTTTGTCATCATTTTCTATGTATGACGTAATGTGTAGCCACATAGATCCCCCCCTTTTTCAAAAAAAAAGAAATAAGAAAATGAAAATATGTTACAAATGTTGAGAACCACTGCCAATCATGCATCAAAATTACATTAGATTGACAACACAAAACAACGTTACGGTTGCGACAGCGATTACACCGTGTAGGCAAGGTATAATGTTTCAACTCGGCATATGAGCGCGCGGTGATAGTAATTCGCTGACGTTACCGTTTCGTGTGTCCTAGTTACATTACGATACAAAATACAAATTATTATTTTATTCTATATTTAAACTGAATTATTTTCTATTACAATTGACTTCTCTTTTGGAGTCCTTTATATTTTTATAATGTTTTGGTACCAATTACAATTTTTATTTCGATTTACCAAACAGTGGCTTCTCTTTTGGAGCCTTTTCGGTGTAATATTTCATACAACTAATATTAGGTACTTAACTACGTTACCTTAGGAAACGACAAACTGAAAATAAGTATACGTACATACGCAAACTCTTGCCTTTTTCCAGAAGGGTAGGCAGAAACTATGATACTGAAACTATGTTACTTAATACGTGGGAACGAACACTGATTCTAATTTTAACACTATAACGGTACACTTCACTGGGTATAATTACTAGTGTTTGCCGAAGTATGGTGTGGTATTTGTTGTACCAACACCTTTGATGGCGGTGGGACTGCATTTGCTGCTATTTCCTTCCGCATAAGGCCTCTCAGGGCTCTTCTACAATTGGCTCTTACCATGTAGGCCAAAAATAAGGTTAGTAGGACTCCCACAACTACTAGGGATATTCCCAAAATATTCAATTTATAATTCACCTGCTCGCTGACTGTCGCAGCTTGCGCTTGAGCCATAGCTACCGAGTTAGATGTTTTCGACTCGTAGCTACCCATTTTCAACAAAAAAAAAATTTTTTTATTCAAAACTGGCAAATGAATACGTCGGCAATTAGGTACTACTTCGAACCTTGTTAAAACAGAAATGAGTCTATAATTCGCAATTATCGAAAACTAAATCTCATCTGCATTACTTGCTTAATAAATTTTCTATCAAGTTAGTTCATGAATAACCTACTTTCTAAAAATGCAATGCAAGATTTTTATAAAAATTATTTGTCAAATTACATTTGTATTTCTTTAGTGTGCTAGACAATTTTCGTTCCTATGTCGTTCTTAAAAATATTATTTATTCTAAACTTAGTTTATTACAATGGTTATACTATACCTAAGCTTTTTATTTTCTTATATTATAGCCTAAATCTAACGGGAAGTCGTACTACGCGTCCACTGCGCGTTTTGTGTACCACTTCATTGTTCTTATCGCGTTGATCGCGTAATGGAATGTCTCCGTTCGAAACTGTATTATCACGAGTAGGCTCTAGGGACAAATCCAAAGGAACTGAGTCGTTATTTAACAAATAGGCCGGTTTCAACCGATCTATTGAAATGTGAGTCTTACGGTTTGGTAATTGGATTTGATATACTTTATCGTGCCTACTTATGACGCGGTATGGGCCGTCATAAGGAGGTACTAAAGGTTTTCGCACTGCATCGTTTCTGATGAAAACAAAATGACATTTCAGTAAATCATCATGAACAAAAGTGTTACGTTTTTCGCTCTTGTTCCTAGAACTTACTCGAAAGTTACTTATAGTTTCGCGGATTTTCCGTACATAACTTTCTGCATCCCCTAAATTGTGGGATGTTTCGTCATAAAAATCACCTGGTAGCCTGATCGTACAACCATAGGTAAGTTCTGCACAACTGACGCCAGTATCACTCCTGACAGCAGCTCGTAAACCCAGCAACACGGTAGGTAATTCTACGATCCATGATTTGGTGTTTAACCTAGCCATGAGCGATGCTTTTAATGCGCGGTGCCAACGTTCCACGGCACCGTTACTTTGCGGGTGGTATGGTGTAGTGCGAATGCGATCTACTCCCAATAATTTCATTAATTGCTGAAATAAAGAACTTTCGAATTGTCTTCCCTGGTCACTTGTGAGGAAACCTGGGCAACCGAATCGTACGATCCAATTTTCGTACACTGCTTTCGCTACGGTCTCTGCGGTAATATCTTTGACCGGTACGACCTCGGGCCAATGAGTGAATCTGTCTATCATAGTAACGCAATATCTATATCCGTCTTCTGTTGTATTTAACTGTCCTATTATGTCAACGTGAACATGTTGAAATCTTCCTGCTGAAGGATAGGTTCCTAATGCTGACATTGTATGACGTTGTACTTTGGAACGCTGGCACTGAACACAAGACTTTGCCCAGATACCTACATCACGATTCATCTTTGTCCAAAAAAATTTATCTTTTACCATGCTTCTAGTAGTACGAATGCCTGGGTGGCTTAAATTATGAATTGAATCGAAAGCGATGCGTCTAAAATCGAATGGTAGGTATGGTCGTGCAATAGATGTTGATGTTTCACAAACAATCGGACTAGCTATACCTGGTAATGTAATATGCTTAAATTGCAAATTAGAGTTGCTTTGTTCGAGCAAAGTTGTAAGTTGATCATCTTGTTGTTGTGCAATCGCTAATTCTGAGTAGTTCAACGACGTGGGACATGTTATTGTTTCAATTCGTGATAAGGCATCCGCTACAACATTTTCGTTACCTACTATATGTTTTATGTCTGTTGTGAACTCACTTATGAATGCTAACTGTCGAGTTCTGCGGGGTAAATCCTTATCACTGCTAACTTTATTGAATGCGTAAGTTAGAGGTTTGTGGTCTGTTAAAATAGTGAGCTGTCGTCCTTCTATCATATTACGGAAATGACATACTGCCATGTAAATCGCGAGTAATTCCCTATCGTATGTGCTGTATTTACGCTGTGCGTCAGAAAGGCGTTTTGAAAAATAACCTAATGGTTTCCACTTACCTTCCACTTTCTGGTTCAAAGCAGCACCTACGCATGTGTCACTCGCATCCGTCATGAGGGTTAAAGATGAGTCTGGCGTCGGGTGAGAAAGAGTAACTGCGCTTTTTAGGCTCACCTTACATTTCTCATACGCCGCTGTCGAAATCTCTGTCCACTCGATCGGTGTTTGATCACGTTTCTTTGCATTATGAAGATATTTGTTCAACTCTGCCTGCTCTTCGGCAGCATGAGGAATGTGTGACCTGTAAAAATTCAACATTCCTAAAAATCTGCGAAGGTCATCCACTGTTTTGGGTTTTGGATAGTTGGTTATGACCTCAACTTTGTCTGTCAAAGGTCTAATTCCATCCCTGGTGACTTCGTAGCCTAGAAAATTAATTTTTTCTTTTCCAAATTGACACTTTGAGATATTGATTGTTATGCCGAACTCGTCGAACCTACGAAATACATCCTCTAAGTGTTGTTTGTGTTCTTCCAAGGTGTCGCTTGCTATTATTACATCATCTATGTAAACAAAAAGATTATTTAACCCTTCCAGCACGCTGTGTGACATAAAACGTTGAAAAGTTTGTGCTGCATTTCTTAACCCGAACGGCATTCTAGTGAATTCGAATAGACCGAACGGAGTGATGATGGCCGTTTTTTCAATGTCCTTCTCTGCAACCGGGATACAGTGGTACGCCCTGTTTATATCGAGAGTAGAAAAAAATTGTTTACCTGCTGTGACATAGGTGAAATCCTGCAGATGGGGCACTGGATATCGATCTGGTTTTGTGACCGCGTTCAGTCGCCTGTAGTCTCCGCAGGGTCGTAGCTCGCCGTTTTTTTTGGGCACTACGTGCAGGGGATTTGCCCACTCACTCCTGGAGGGACGACATATACCCATCTCCTGCATGACTTGAAACTCTTTCTTGACCTTGGCGTAGCGCTTTGGATCTAAGGGTCTCGCTCTAGAGTAAATAGGAGAACCTTCGGTATGAATATGATGACAAACCGTGTGCCTTGGTGTTTCTTTGAAGGATACCGGTTTGGTTAGATCAGGATACCTAGTGAGAACATCATGAAATGGATGTTTATCATCTATAGTTTTAATTGACGGTTGCATACACTTTGAAATTTTAACATCCGTTTTTAAATTTGTTATCTTATCTACTAATCTTTTACAGCTCAAATCAACCATTAAATTATGATAGGTGAGGAAATCAGCTCCTATAATGGGTTGCTTAATGTCCGCTATCACAAAAGTCCATCTGAATGGCCGTCGTAGCTTAAAATCAATGACCTTAGTACACAAACCGTATGTTTTTATCACTGTATTGTTCGCTGCATAAAGTTTATAGTCGGCGTTTTCTACCGCGTTTTGCACTGTAGATTTTGGTAATACCGAAACATTCGCGCCCGTGTCAATGAGAAAACGTAGACCGGACTCGACGTCTGTTATTGTGAGGCGATTGTTGTCGTAATGTGCATGATTCGCCTCCCCGATCTGCACATCATCTAGTTTTCCGGCGGTGTGTCGCGTTTCGGTGTTGGCTTCCAGTTACAGGGCTGAACGCACTTCTTTGCATTTCCTTTGTAGTGGAAATGGTAATAGCAAAGCCAATTTGGATTTTCCGTCCGTCGCGATGAAGATGGAGTTCTATTTCTGTTATTATTGTTATTTCCTCGCGATCTGGACCTTGAACGATGCTGTCGATCGTTGTTAAAATTGTTGTTGTTGGCATTATTATTCCTCTTGAACAATTCGTCAATTCTTAGGCTGAGCTTGGCTATTTGATCCGCTAAACTTGCCTCATTTCTGGACGTGGTAGGTTTTGGTGCTATCTCGTTGACGTAGTTTGATGCTCTGGTAGTGTCTAAAACCTTGTCGGCCAGTATAGCAAGCTGATCCAACGACGCGACGCCTGTCACTGCTAGAATGCCCCTGATTTGAGCAGGTAGGCTTTCACTCCACATAACCTTAAGCATTTCATCTTTGACTCGATCCCGTGCGAGATCACGCATCTTGCGCAGCAACTGAGATGGTCGTTGTTCGCCCAAATCCATCTCTCTAAGTAACTTCTGAATTTGGCGGATTTCCGACTCCTCGTAGACCTCTATCAAACGTTCTTTCAGAGCTTTCACTTTATCTGTTGTTGGTGGCGTAATAATTATGTCGCTTACTTGTTTGATTGCATCTTTATCCATCTTCGAGAGAAGTAACTGGAACTTGGCCTCGTCACTCAATTTCTGCGGACCCAAAATCGCTTCTGCATGGGCCAACCATAAGCGTGGTTGATCATTCCAGAATTCTGGAATTCGTGACGCGACAGCGACTGCTGCGAGCTCTGTCCCCGCTTCTTTCTTCGGAGGTGGCATATGCGGACCTTGATGTGGCGGTTCCATTTTCACTCACGCGTTAGTTTACTTTTAAATATAAGTTTATGCACAGCACTTTTACTGCGGTGGCGTCCTTTCTCCGGTTCTCTCTTTGAGCCGTTCCCAAAAAAAAAAAAATATATAGTGCTCTGTTGGGTGTCACCACTTTAGGGATATGTTTATGTCTCTGACTCCATATTTATTTTACACTTCGAATAAATGATATTACAAGCAAGAGAGAAATTACCGGGATGGACGCGTGACGGGGAACGACTGGCGATCGAAACGCCAGTCCTTGCTCGTTACGCTTTGTCATCATTTTCTATGTATGACGTAATGTGTAGCCACAGGCTGATATGATGATAGGCCCTTAACTAAAGTAATCGATGGATGCTTAACCTAATCCAAAATAATACAAATTGGATCTCATGTTTGACGTTTAATGGCTGATATGATAATGATAGTCGTGAGCATATGCAATAGTTCCGGCTTTGACGTTTGATGGCGGTATGTCTAAATATATGTCTAGTTTTTGAAATTTTGAAGCTGGAGGCACTTACCCCGTAGAGGCACTTGCCCCGACTGACAATACTTAAAAATAAAATGTACGAGAATGTTAATTAACAATCGACTTCTTGGAATCTTCATGATGAGAAGTGCACCAGGCTCGGGTGCTGTGTAACACGAGGTGCTGTTGCTCAATGCTGCAGCAGGTAGTAGTTTGGTAAGTGGTAGCCTGGCACCTCCGGAGAGGACGACCTACATCTAATTTGCATTCTGGAGTGTATTCGTCCTTTAGACAAGAACTCTCACCTATAATTAATGTAAAATCATACTGATATGTTAAGAGAAAAGGATCGCTCATTAGGGTTCTAGTTGCATCTTCAATTTTGAGCAGAACAGGTGCTCTATCGCCTTTGTTAATACCTCTTCTTATTATATCCATGGTAGCTTCTGTATAAGGCACTTCGTCACCGGAAATATTCCCACACAATCCAAAGTCAAATTTTAGAGTCACGCAGGCTATTAGAGCCAGTAGCACTTTATTTAGTTTAGACATCTTGAATATTCGTCGAGTAGGTAATTTATAACAATAAAGTCACACTAACTATTGTTGAACTGAACCTAGTATTTATTATGTGACTGAACTACGTACGTGTTCACGTTGGAAGTTGACACTGTTATGAGTTATAATTATGACTGACATCTCGAAGGGATGATGCTTATTATATATCTACTTACAAGTGATTCATCACGTATTTCCCAGTGATAACATGGATGTTGTGTTTGGGAATTTTTATCACAAATAGGTAATAGCCCAGTCAATTTACGGTTTGAGCTGGGACTAATTAATAATTGATTTTTTTTTTCGGTTTAGTATTTAAGAGCCAATCGACGACCCGGTTGGTGTAAAGGTTACTTTGTTATGAAATGTCCCCGTTTGTGCCGAACCGCGCAGCCACCGCACCGCTTGCTCGCCATACCTCAGTCACAGCACGGACACGGCATACAAAAAATTGAAATTGACAAGATGACGTCAGCACATGCGAAATTGTGGTACAACTTGTGACGGGCAGATGGCGCGCGTGACATAGTCGATGAACGAATAGGAAAAATATTCTTGCGCGATTTGTGTCTTGCATGCGATTGTGAACCTTAGTTTAGCAGCTTTACGGGTTTCCAATGTGCCATCGTTAATTGTCTTATGTCGTATTTTTGCTAGGGAGGCTGTTAGCGCCATCTGTTGGCAAACTGCTATCAGTTACAATAATGCATTGGTACATTATGGCCTGTCGTCCGTGCGGATTCGAACCCGGACCTCAAGAATAAGTTTTCATGCATCTCCGTAACGCGCCATTACTATTATTAGTAAGATAAATCCTACTCCTGGGTATATTATTAAGGTATCCCTAGTCTCTTTCTTACAAGCAAACTTTTACGATTAGCCATCCCGCTTAAATTGAAAGCAAGGTCGCAACAAACGTATTCTTCATCAATATCTTTTCTCTTGGGTGTTTGGGGTAAAAACCATCGGGTAGAATCGCTGCTATGATTAATTACCTTTCAAATGGTGGTATATTCAGAAGAAATGGTGTATGGTGATTCTTGTAAAAGTGGTTATAAATCTGAAATCGAACTTACTTTGGTCCTCTTATCTATCGAGAAAATTTAATAGAATCGTGTTTTCAACGGTTTGATTCACTTTTTTTTTTTTTTTTTTTTTTCGAATTGACCAATACAGCATTGCTCAGGGAGCATCGACTGCTTATTACTGCGGACTATGGGGGGACCACACCAGTGACGGCGAAGCGCCCTGGTAGGTCTACCGAACCAATGCATGAGCTTAAGCAACCTGCCCAAGGGGCACCCCTAAGGGGTACGGACCTCGGCAATGGGCGTTGCTGGGACTACGCGGGCTACGATTGGGTAGTGGGGATCGGTGAGAATCGGCCAGCGATGTGCCGGTAGCGTCTGTAGGCGCCAGAAGGCAAAAGAGTGGGCAGAGATCGCGACGAACCCCCCCCCGGGGACGGTGGGGATTTCGATTTTTACGACGACGACGCAACAAAGAAATGATTGTGTTGCCGCCGGCGGTGATCGTGTTGTGTGTGTTTGTGTCGGTGAGTCGTGATTGGAGGGCCGCTATCATAGCGACCGTGATCGGGGTTTAATTCACTGCAGAAAGAACGTATCTACACTGTAATTTGAACTATATATATTAAATGTAATGATTTGGTTATCAAAAACCGGTTCGAAAACAGACAAAGTAGGTCCAACCCCTTAAGGCATTAGTAAAAGATTAAATAAAATAACAAATTCGTGTATAACATAAAATATATTTCTTAAAACCTAATAATTAAAGATAAGCTATATTTATTTAATATTTATATTATAGAATAGCCGACGCCGTCAACATCATTTTTATATTAATTGCACATTAATTATTAATTTTAACAAATTTTATTTGAAGTTTAAAGGAATGTCTCAAATACGCTTAATAATTATAATTTGCTATGAAGATTTTTTTTGATCGGGAATAAGAATTAAAGGATACTCGACAAAAATGTATGGCCACTGGTCCAAGAACCCCCGCTATGGCACATGTAGAGACAGTTAGAGGATACCCTAACGTACATGTTGCACAATTGCATCAAAAAATTTACGAGAAAAAAAAGATACAGGATGTTTTATTCTGACATGGTCTTTTAACATAACATAAATATTCTTTATTTGCACACCAAAAACATACAGCAACGAAACATAATAAAAAGAACGTAAGAGTACAAATGGTGGTCTTATCACTAAAAGCAATTACTTCGAGACAATGGCCAAAATTATAGAAAAGTTAGGCTGAACTTGCGTCTGGTCAAATTTTCACCTAAAGATAGGAAATGTACTAAGCATTATTATAACGTGAAAATCGTTAAATTTGATGGGGAATATTTTAGAAAAATATTTGATGGGGAATATTTTAGAAAAATACTAATTTTAAAAATAGATTGGATATAAAAACAAAAGCATTCATTCCTCACAAAAAAATACCATAATATTGTATTTTATTTTTAAACCCAGGGCTAAAAATACATATGAAGGGATTCATAATTCAGACCAAATATTTTTGGTAAATTAATGATTGATGACGCATTGATGAAGTATCTTTATCCTGCTGACGCATTGATGACGCATCTTTAGCCTGCTTTTGGCTTTATAAGAAAATTATACAGGGTGTAAGGAGACAGCTCTCCGCGAAATGAAACAATGAACGCAGACCATGTATGACCATATTTAAATAAATAAATAAATATGTACAGCAGTATTGTATAATTATGAAACATTAAACCTAATTTTTTCTTTCGCTTTTCCTGAGGTATGCTCCATAGTGAAAGTTGTTCAGTTTGATGGTTTGAGTTAACCGTTTCAGTCTACGGAGGGCTGTCCCTTACACCATGTTTATTAAATCCCCTTTCAGAAGATGCCACTTATGGGGGCTCTTGAACTGTCCTTTACTATTGTTCAGAAGATTGTGATATAGGTAAATTAAACAATACAGGAATCCGATCGCACTAAATAATTGTCGACTGAATTGTCACCGACTCGCTAACGAATAACAACTTTTTGCACATTTGGTATCGCGCTAATAATTTGACAGCAATTTTAGTCGTAACTCGATCACTACTGACTCGTTACCGCTGTCAATCGAATAAAAAATAAGTCAAGTTTAGAGCGATATCCTCCTCCTCGAGCTAGATGTGACCTCTAGCGAGAAAAGAGCACGCTAACCGACCCGTTTTGTCGCCCCCTCGGAAAGCCTTCCCCCAGGACATGAACTACCCAGGCCGATTTGGAGGACTTTAAACAGGCTCCGAACTCAAGTCGGCCGGAGTAAGGAGAACCTGTCCAAATGGGGTTTTATCGATGGATCAGACCCGAGGTGTGAATGTGGTGTTACCCCTCAGACTATGGCCCATCTCATATCTTGCCCTTCCTGCCCGGAAACTTGCACACGAATGGAGCTTATGGACGCTGCCGCAGTGTTGCCAGCCAGATCTTGTCAAAAGTAACCGGAAATAGACAAAAAAGTAACCTTTTGGTGTGAAAAGTAACCTTTTATATTTTTTTCCAGTAATAAGGTATTAAAAGTTGATAGACAGATGTTGGTTGTATTTTCTTACAGAAATATAAGCAATTCAGAAGCGTTTTCCATTTTAAGTTGCATTTTTCAACCGATTTTCATCGATTGATCGAGCGAGGAAGTGAGACGCTTAATTTAGGTATAATACGATAATTCGAGAGAGGAAAACGTGTTTTAGGAGGTGCACTTGCTACGTTACGAACGTTTTGGGTTTTAAAAAATTGCAAAATATATGAAAAAGCGTTCCGTTTCATGGAAAAATAATAATTTTAAAATTAATACTACAAATTCCGAAAAATCACCAAAAAGTAACCTTTTGAATCGTGTAACCTAAAAGTAACCTGGCAGAGCTAAACATCACCTAAAAGGTTACAAAATCCGTGTTATCCGTTTGGCAAAATACTGGGCTGGAAAAATATAAAATGACATGCCATCGACTCGATAGAAGAAGAAGCGCGATACCAAATTCCGCACTGCTGAATCGACATAGATAACTAAAATTGAATCTGCATCGAATTTCAGTTGAATTACCGCGATCGGCCTGGATTCGAGAATTGCTGTTTAGAAAAAACAGTTTGCAACGCAAAGCTTATAAGAGGATACAAACGTTCTTGCTGCGCGCTTCGTACAAACGAAGTCTGGTTATATCATCAATACCAACCAATTGATCATCCCGTTGGCAGTTGTAACACTGCCGAAATATCGGGAACTCAAATATACCAAAACGCTGTAAGAACCCGTTAAAATGTTTATTTCTAGATTAAATATTAACCGCGTAACTCTCAAAAACTGGACAACCAATTTCAAATATTATTGATTTTTAAACATGTTACAGCCATGTTGTGCTATTTCGAATCAAATTAAAGATTGAAACCCCACGTCCCCTTAAGACGCAACAGATTGAAAAATTTCGTTCTCTGGGTAGTGGGCTCGGTGGCGAAATTGGATAACGCAGTTCCCCGGTTTGGAAAAGTGCGGGTTCAAGTCCCGCCCGAGACAAAATTTTTCAATCTTTAATTTGACTGGACAACCAATTGAAGTCGATGAAATTTTTCAGAAACAATCTAGAAACCTTTACTTATTTAGGGACTAGTTACGCGTGTCTACTAACAAACATTTCTGCCACTTTTTGCGGGGGGCGAGGTAGCATGAAATCCGCAACTTTGGATTTTATTCCCCATAACCTTAAATTGCTACTGCTCTCAAACGGTGAAGGAAAACATCGTGAGGAAACCTGTATACGCTGAAGAAGAAATTCTGATGTGTATGTGAAGTCTACTAATCCGCATTGGGCACGCGTGGTGGACTAATGCCCATACACGTTCCGTAAGGGTAGGCCTGTGCCCTGTAGTGGGACGTTTATAGGCTGATGGTGAACTTTAGATCCTAATTTTGAATGTAAAAAATCATGAAAAGTAGTCTCGTGTGAACCCCAAACGTTCTAAGTTCGAATTTATTGTTTCGCAAATATAGGCTGTCTCGTTTAGTGATAAGGTGTAAAATTGAATGTAAATGCACATGATCCACAAGGCTGGTCCTTATAATATAATAGTCAAAGCTAGAAACTAATCTCTATGCTTGTATGTTGTCAGATTTTCGTTAAAATGTATAGTTTTAAAGTTACTTACACTCAGTTGCAGAAACGCTCATTAAAGTTAATCCTCCATTAAATCTCTTGCTGTCACTTTTTGTCTTGTTGACGCAGTAAAAGCTAGCAAGAGATTTAATGGAGGATTAACTCTAATGAGCGTTTCTGCAACTGACGGAGAGCCTCAAAGATTTCCATACAAATCTTAAATAGATCCTAGCATTGAAACAAGCAAAAAGATTAGTTTCTAGATTGTTCCTGAAAAAAAATCGTAGTATATTTAACAGCATGTTAAGTATAGGATCTATTGATGGCATCCGTATTGAATATGAATTTTGGAAATCAACTATTAATGCCCGATTCGACCAAAAGCGAGTAAATTTTATTCTTAGATTAAGCCGCCGGTTACTCTAGCTAGCAGCTGGAGTAAACTGAATTTGCGTTTTACCAACACTAATCTATGAATAAGTTGAGAGTAAATTTTACACGGCCAATTTTGACGGTGTAAAGCTAAAGACTAATGAAATGTCAATGTCACATAATTAAAAGAAAAATTCAAGAAAAAAGAAACGTAAGAAATTAAAACTGTATAACCTCACAATGCAATAAATACGGATACAACGACCTCTTTCTTTAGGTGCATTATACATTCGTTCTTTTAGTATGAGTTTAGTGTGGTAGAGCACAAATGAAGTTATTTCGAAGTAAATAATAAGAGTAAAATTGTTCCTTGTATAGTTACTCTTTTACAAATGAAAGTTTGGTCGAATCCGGCCTTAGTCAGTTAAGAAAAATACTGGATATTTTAAGATAAAATCGACAAAGAAAATGTTTTTTTTGTCTACTTTAGTCGTAAACGACTGTGATTGGCCGAACGGTTGATGACGTCAACTGCATGTAGACAGTTGCGTGTAGAGTATGAGTGTCACAAGCAGGTGACGTCTCAATGACGTAGCGACGTATATTGTCAAGAAAAGCGTTTTCGTGGGATATTTAAATAATATTGTTTGTTTTCGTTTTTTCTTGCACTATATGTAATGGAAAGTAAAATACACCATTTCTATACAGGGTGAAATCATTAGCATCCTTTAAAAACTAAGAGTCTATCCATCAAACTGAACAACTTTTACTATCGGATACGATCGGAGCAAAAAAAAAAATCTGATGTTCCATACTAAACTACAGTGCCGTGCCGTGCCGACTCAAATGTATGCAACAGCAATTTTTTTTTGTGCTCCGATTGGTTTGCTCCCATAGTGAAAGTTGTTCAGTTTGATGGATAGACTCATAGTTTAAAAGGATGCTAATGATATCAATTTCATCCTGTCGAGTCCATAGACATCAGTGATTAACGTAGAACAGTTTTTTAAAATTTACGCGGTTATTATTTAATCTAGAACTAAACATTTTAACGGGTTCTTACCGCGTTGAACTCAAATATACCAAAACGCGGTAAGAACCCGTTAAAATGTTTAGTTCTAGATTAACGTAGAACAGTTTTTAAAAACGTATCAAATACACTATTGGTTAGTATTGAAAATATAACCAAACTTCATTTGTGTAAATTACTGAAAGACAACATTTTTACTTTTATTCTTCTTCTTCTTCCTTCTCTCCTTGTATTCCTCTACATTCCCGCTCAGATCCTGGTATCCCTCAAACTTCTGACTTTCATAATTTGGGAAATTTATACCTTCAGTCTGTTGGTAATTTTCCGAAAATGTTTCCGAAAATTTCGTACTAAGGGTTTCCGAACCGAAGAATTTGTTAGTGAATTCTGTAGGTTTTTGTATGTGCTGGTATTTTTCGTTTTGGGGGTAGATGGTGTTGAGGATGTTGGTTGCTATGGCGACGGGCGTGGCTGTATAGGCGCCCTGTTGTAGCGGTCAGAATTTCAGGTCCTGAAGAAGAAATAGATAGATAGATAGATAAACAAATCATTTGCATAAGTACACATAATAAGAGAATAAATAGACCGCATACCAGCACGGCTAGAATGCCACCCACGACAAAGCGACAAAACGAGAAAAACGTCAAACGCGCTCTATACAGGGTGTAAGTGATAGCCTAGGTGACAGCCTAGCAAATACTGAAACGGTGAACTCAGACCATCAAAAGAACAACTTTCACTATGGAGCCTACCTCAGGAAATGCGAAAAAAAATCAGCTTTCCCATACAAAACTCCTGTACCTACCTACCCGACTAAAATGTATGGGACAGCTGATTTTTTTCGCGTTTCCTAATGTAGACCCCATAGTGAAAGTTGTTCAGTTTGATGGTCTGAGTTCACTGTTTCAGTATTTGCTAGGCTGTCACTTACACCCTGCACAGGCTGGCTATAGAGACGTTCGCGAGATCCTGTCAAAATCATGTCAAGACTGTGCCTGCCTTTTTTAAAGGCTTAGAGATCGAACCCATACATACATGTCAGACGTAAACAGTTTCATATTTTTGATTAAAATGACGCGTAAATAATGAAATATTTAATCAAAAGACGCGTTGGCATCTTTTTGATTATCTTCTCCCTCTTTATAATTTTAATGAAAATTTTTTGAAATTTTGACCTTGCTTGCTTATCGTGTCGACTTCAAACATTCTGAACAAAGTCGCTTTTGACCTTTATTAGCACAGACCGTAACGCTATTAATCGATCCCCCAGAAAACCAAAAGAAAAACCCTCATTGCACTCCAGCACTCAACCCGATTTCGCGCGTTTTGTTCGAATTCCGAACTTTGCGCTTCAGGAACGAAAACTAAAATGCGCCTTAGCGACAGCCTGCTAGTGATTTTAAGCCTGTCTGCGCATCTTGCAAATGTTTTAAAAAACCATCAGATCACGCTTCGGGTTCATCAAATTGTCCTATGTATAAAATTAGAGTAGATAATCTTGTATCCCGCATCAACTATGGATAAGCTAATAATAGGCCAATTAAATCTTCATAACAATAAGATTGCAACTTTAGAGTTAGATAGGCTCGTTATTGATTATAACATAGACGTAGTCTTAGTTCAGGAACAGTACCAGCTTACTGCTTTAAAAAATAAACTTTTACAAGTATCTAAGTCGGCTCTCGCTGGCATTTACATCCCGCGCGCTAACTTCACAGTCACAGCCTTAAACAATCTCTCTACTACGCACTGCGCCGTTGCGGAGGTATCCTGCCCTTCCTTTACAATTTACCTTGTTAGCTGTTATTTCCAACATGCCGATCCTGCTACTCCTTACCTCCACCATTTGCGATCCGTCCTACACTCCTTGGCTGGCCGTAGGGTCATCATAGGAGCTGATACCAATGCTTCATCTCCCTTATGGCATGGCAAACTGCGTACCTTTGACGCTGTGCGTCGCACAGCTGTGGAAGAGTTCATCGCTGAGCTCAACCTCTATACGTATAACACCCCTGATGCACCACCTACATACAGCAGCCCTTCAGGCGAGTCCTCTATTGACGTCACATTTTCTAATGTGGACGTTCGCATAGATTGTTGGCGCGTCATTCCTGATGCGTCTTGTAGTGATCATCGCCTGATCGTGTACGAGTATATTCCGCGGTCGCAACAAGTTCTGCCTGCTTCATTACCTAACTATAGTTATAAGACTAGAAATGCTGATTGGTCATTGTTTGGCTCACTCTTTGTCTCGCTTGCTGATGGTTTTACTCGGTCGGAATTGACTCCGATTGAGTGCGCCGAAGTTATGACTGAAACATTTACATTTTGTGCTGACGTAGCTTTGGGACGCACAAGTGCAACCTTAACACGTAGATGTGATTGGTGGAACGATGACTTAGTTAGACTTCGTAGAGTGTTTAGGCAAGCTCGTAGAAAATATAATAAAGTACGTAAATCGGATGCTACCTCGGAGGATCAACTGGTAAATGCGATTGGGGACCTTAGAACTGCTAGGTCTCACTATCGTGCTGCCGTTCAACTGTCTAAGAAACAATTACTGCAGCGTATGGTAGCAGCACTCGAGAGGGAGGGGCCGTGGTCTCCTCTTTATCACGAATGTAAAACTAGCAAAACACCTGCTTCTACATATTTTTCAAATATAAAAGTAAATGACACCCATACTATCGGGGTCGAGGAGACGGCGGCTGCTCTTTTAGGTTCACTAATTCCGGATGATTCACCTGAAAACGACAGCGATTATCATCGTGAAATAAGAAAGAGAGCTGCTGAATTGCCTGAAACACCATCTTCTTGTTTACCGTCTCTTGATGAACTGCGAAATGTCGTGGGATCTCTGCCGGCGGGTAAGGCTTCCGGTGAGGATAAGATTTCGAATCGGATGATCAAGGAGGCTTTTAAAGTTGCCGGTGAGTCTATTCTAACAGTTTTCAACCGTTGCATTGCTGGGGGAGTTTTTCCAAACTTATGGCGACGTGGTTGCATTAAAATAATCCCCAAAGCCGGTGATAAGCCCCCTGATGATCCGAAGTCTTATCGACCTATTACCCTTCTTCCATCTTTGGGTAAACTCTTGGAACGCCTCGTTGTCCCTCGGTTAATTCCAGGAGGACCTAAGTTCAGTGACAGGCAATTTGGCTTTACCATAGGGAAATCGACTTCAGACGCGTGCTTACTTGTGAGAGAGGCGGTAGAGCTCTCTGAATATAGCTATATCGTCGGTATATTTCTTGATATATCGGGTGCCTTTGACAACGCATGGTGGCCAATGCTTCTCCTAAAGCTCAAAAATAGAGGTTGTCATCGGAACATCTACTCGCTTATTTATTCTTACTTTACGAACGGAGTTTCAAAGTTGAGGCTTGGTCACCATGTAGTGTCCAAAGTGCTGACACAGGGCTGTCCTCAGGGCTCTGTCCTTGGACCCTATTTATGGAATATAGGTTTTGATGATTTTCTGACACTTCCTTTCCCTCAAAGCTGCTCGCTAATAGGATACGCCGATGATGGTCTCCTGCTCATACATTCCAATACTAGAGTGGGTATCGAGGGACTGGCTAGCAACTGCCTGCAGCAAATAACAGATTGGGGATACAGAAATCGTCTTCAGTTCGCCCCGCATAAAACATTCCAACTATTGCTCAAAGGGAACCTGAAAGTACCACCACGAATAAAATTTCAAGGCATTAATATTAAAAGTAAAGATTCTGTTTCCTATTTAGGCTTTCATTTGGAACGTAATTTTAGCTTCGTAAATCATATCAAGACAATAGGAGAGAAAGCCAAAAGTAATTTTTTGAGTTTAGCGCGTATTTCCACCTCGACATGGGGTCTTTGTTACAAAACACTTAAAATAATATATTCCGCTACATACCTCGGGTGCATGTGTTATGGAGCCCCCGTTTGGGCAGATAGGTCGGCTATTGGCGCTGCGCGCCGTAAGTTACTTCAAAGTCAACGTTTAGCCTTGATTTTCCTGTGTAAAGCGTATAGAACGGTCAGCACCGAAGCACTCCCCGTTCTAGCGGGGGTGGTTCCCGTAGACTTGGAAATACAACGCCGCGCGGCCAATTACTTTCGTTCAAGAAAAGTTAGTCATAACTTCTTAAAACCTCGCGACCGAAATAGAATTAGTAAATTATTTAACTTTGATTGCAACATCTTTGATGAACTTTTATTAGACTGGGAACTACGGTGGCAAGGGTCTACAAAGGGTCGACATCTATACCAATTTTTTCCATCTGTTCGCGATCGTCTATACAAGGCGTGGCTAGAGGTAGATCACTGCGTAGCCCAATTTCTTACTGGACATGGTAACTTTAAGGGAAAGCTATTTTATTTTAAATTGGTTGCGTCACCTTTATGTGAATGTTCTGTTGACAGTAACGAGTTCGAACAGACCGCTCATCATATTCTTTGGGAGTGTGAGCTCTGGTACGCCGAGCGCCAGACCATGCTTGACTCAATAAAATCGTTTTCTGGTGTCCCTTACTACATGGATCTTGTTGCGACTAGGGATAACTTCCGTGCGTTCAGATGTTTTTGCCATACTTATTACTGGAAGCAAAATAGGTCATAGTTTCAGTACAATGTTAGGTTCCTATTGTTTTATTTTGTATTTTTGGTGCTTTTGCGGTCGTGTCTTCAACACTGCCATAAATGATCTCTTGAATTGGCTCTCTAATAGCCATGTTTTTTCCTTATTATTGCTGTCTCCCGTTTGCAATGGAGGGAAGTCGGATATTTCGTTTTCCTACTCCTCCTATCTTCTTTGATTAATTCATTGCGGGTTCCAAGACAGATTAGAGTCATCCCCCGGGCTCGCTGGACTTCATTGTCCAGTGTTGTGAATGGTCGCCGCTGTTGATCCTGGCTTACAGGAGTTACAGCGGTGGGAATGTGTGGTGGGCCTATGCCCGTTAAAAAAAAAAAAAAAAAAAAAAAAAAAAAAGCCTGCATCTTAGGAGTAAAACCCTACAACATACATACATATTCTCACGCCGGTCTCCCACTGGGGTAGGCAGAGACAACGGAACGCCACCTGCTACGACCCTGACATACCTCTCTAGCTTCCTCCACATTCATTAGTCCTTTCATGCATGCTCGTCGGTTTCGGGTAGATCTGACCTAGCTATACAATCAATGAGTTATTATAACCATAGAGTCATCATGTCATACAATAACAAAGCCTATACATGGCACACGTCTCTAATGTCACCTTTGTAGGCATCAGTTATGGCCAGCTGTCATACATTGCCACTGACATTCCAGTCCTTTCAAATCTTTCAAATGTATTCGGTCACAAAGCAGTAATGTAAAACAACTGGGCATAACTTAGTGGTCCCGTTAATAGCGCACTGATGCGAAGTTCTCCTTGTATAGAATGTCATTGTATATATATATATATATAAATTATCAACTACATAAAGTCTTATATACCTTGATAGCTTGGGGCAAATCTGGCAGTTTCATATCGCGCAACTGTTGAGGCAGATTCATACTTTTTACGGCAGACACGGCACGCGCAGGCGCCGCCGATATACCAGCCTGAAAATATAACAATAATGCTTGAATTTATTACTACAAGAATAAAATTAAATTGATAAAATTGAATTGAACCCCAAAAGTCATAAGTTCGTAGTTATTTATTCGCAATTTTAGGCTGTCTCGTTTAGTGATAAGGCACAAAATTGAATGTAAATGCACATGATCAATTGTTTTTATACCGTGGCAGAGGGGAAAATGCTACTTTCCTTCTAATAAATAGTCAAAGGGCGATAGAGGACGACCCTGATACGATCAGAGGTGAGGTCAGATGCAGTGACTAACTGGTAAGCACACGCTGAGGGCACCACAGATAGTGTCATGACTAAAGAATTTCACAAACTGCGTTTTCAATTATCTGTTTATTAATATTCGAAGGTTTACCCAGCCGATTAAATTCCCAGCATTGTTTGTTTCATCAATCAATCAATCAATTATACTTTATTTGACACCAAAAAAAACAGAGTATACAGAGAGCAAACAATCAGGAAATACAAAAGGCACAAAAACAGGCGGTCTTATCGCTAAGAAGCGATTTCTTCCAGACAACCTTAGGGTAGAGGAAATAGTGAAAGAAGATTGGTAGGCGGTGTAGATCATAATAACACAATATAGATAACATACACAAATAATGTTATACAAATACAAACATACTGTAATATAAAAATATATATATAATACGAGCGTTAACCCGCGACTTCGTCCGCACAAATTATATACCAGATTTTAAGTCAGATCATAAGCTATCAAACAAAAAAAGGTTCATCAAAATCGGTTCAGTAGTTTTTGCGTGATACTCGTTCAAACAAACAAACAAACAGACAGACAAAAAATCCAAAAATTGGTGAAATGGAATCAGGGACACCTAAAAAATCCGCACCATTATCGTCGTCCGCACAAATTATATACCTGATTTTAAGTCAGATCATAAGCTATCAAACAAAAAAGTTTCATCAAAATCGGTTCAGTACTTTTTGCGTGATGCTCGTTCAAACAAACAAACAAACAGACAGACAAAAAATCCAAAAATTGGTGATATGGAATCAGGGATACCTAAAAACCATATCGTAACTTTTTTTTTGTTAATATCTTCAATGTACAGACAAACTTCCTGTTACAGTTTTATAAGGGTATAGATAAATACCTATTACGAATACATATTCAAACCTACAAATACATATCATACATACATATATACGTTTCATGCGTTATTAACAGTCAAAGATTTTCCCAGTTGTTTAAATTCGCTATCGCGTTTTCCCCCCAGTACCAGTAGTGGGTTTCGAAGAAGACATCATCATGATCACACATTACCCAATAATATAATTTATCATGTGTTTTTACCAAAGGAGTGAAGTCATGTTCGTCTGCAGCACCATGTCATCAATGCTTTCAAGATAGAAGGATAAATATGTATGAAGATAAATATCTTGATCATTGTCACACAAATTATCTAGTCACATTTAAAGTACCAGAACCTAGCCTGAACTTGTATTATGATGACAAGACAACAATATAGAATACATATATAGAGGACCTAAGTTTATTAACGATTGGTAAAAAAATAAGAATTAATTACAAAATTGGCAACATGTCTCGTGAAAAGGTTCGAAATATGCCGTAAATATATGCTTGTCAAGTTGTGTTTGCAGTTTTGTATGGGACATCAAAATTTTTTTTTTCGTGATTTCGATATTGGTCCCATAGAGAAAGTTGTTTAGTTTGATGGTCTGAGCATACCCTTAGAATAGTTTCACCTAATTTTGTTAGACCTTATATATTCTTATTCGTAGGATTTGAACCCTGGCAGGTTCACTACCGGCTGTGACCCGGTTTATATAAATTATTATAGCCATTTAATACTATTTTTTATGTAAGTATATTTATACTTATTTATTTTTGTATGTGTGTATCTTATTTTGTAGGTATACATTTTATTACCTCATAATTAATTAGATCTTTTTCAAATATTATTGATTTTTAAACATGTTACAGCCATGTTGTGCTATTTCGAATCAAATTAAAGATTGAAAAATGGTTGGTCAGTTTGTAATAACTACCAGTAGATGGCGCTCACGTCCCCTTAAGACGCAACAGATTGAAAATTTCGTTCTCTGGGTAGTGGGCTCGGTGGCGAAATTGGATAACGCAGTTCCCTTGTTTGGAAGAGTACGGGTTCAAGTCCCGCCAGAGACAAATTTTTCAATCTTTAATTTAATTAGATCTTTATTTGTGTGCACACTGTTTGTACCCAAACATATTAGTTTTCCTCTCACTCAACGGTTTCCTGGAAGAAAACTCTTTTAGAGTTAAGCTCGCCTTTGTACATCACGACTTATTGTAATCTATACTATTATAAAACTGTAACAGGACGTTTGTCTGTACATTGAAGATATTAACAAAAAAAAAGTTACGATATGGTTTTTAGGTGTCCCCGATTCCATTTCACCAATTTTTGGATTTTTTGTCTGTCTATTTGTTTGTGTGTTTGTTTGTTTGTTTGAACGAGTATCACGCAAAAACTACTGAATCGATTTTGATGAAACTTTTTTGTTTGATAGCTTATGATCTGACTTAAAATCTGGTATATAATTTGTGCGGACGAAGTCGCGGGTTAACGCTCGTTATTCATAATTATGTTGTTTTGTTATGTGTACAATAAAGAATCTAAAAAGAATAATCTAAGACTGAGCTACCGGGCCTTCTAAAGGTATACAGGATGTAAATGACAGTCTAGCAAATACTGAAACGGTGAGCCTACCTCAGGAAACGCGAAAAAAAATCAGCTGTCCCATACATTTGAGTCCGGTAGGTACTGCAGTTTTGTATGGGACAGCTGATTTTTTTTCGCGTTTCCTGAGGTAGGCTCCATAGTGAAAGTTGCTCAGTTTGATGGTCTGAGTTCACCGTTTCAGTATTTGCTAGGCTGTCACTTACACCCTGTATTACAACCCAAAATTGTCAAAGACATCAAGATCATCAGATACGAAAATCCCAAGATAATCACAAAATACCTAGAAGTCAAGGTCCCAAGATGATTCACCTGCCTATAGATATACAAACAATATCATCGACCCATAGAGATCTAGAGAGATGCCAACCAAAGCGCTGAGTACCAAACCTAGTGTCGCATCACCACCAGTACCACGCGATAGAAAGTATTTTGTTAGCTTGAATGTGCTCATTATCCATTGCGGTATCAGAACTCAACGTTCGAATAATCTTTAGTACTATTGTAAACTATTTACACATAATTATCTCGACTGGCTTTCAACCTCATAATATATTGAATCATTACCGTCGCGAGCAATGTGTTCCGTTTTTGCCCATATTACTGCGACACTGGCCCCGCCCCCTTTTCACATCTCCCTTTAGTTTTTGTGATCTGTGCATCGAACCATCTGTATAATATGAACCCACCTCTGCCTTCTGCATCTTGGTCTGTTCATGCAGCCGGCAAAGTATGTCGGCCATGTTGGTCTGCAGCACCATGCCACCCATCACCAGCTCGTCCAGCACCTGGTGCGCCGCGTCCGCGTGGAAGATCAGGTCCAGCTCGCATACGTTCTCGAAACACTTGTCTAATGTCTCTACGAATACCTGCAATATAACATCATCATCATCAGCCTATAAACGTCCCACTGCAGGGCACAGGCCTACCTTCAGGCAGGGTGTATGGGCATTAGTCCACCACGCGTGCCCAATGCGGATCGGGCACGCGTGGTTGTTGATTTCTTCAGCGTATGCAGGTTTCCTCACGATGTTTTCCTTCACTGTTTGAGAGCAGTCGGTATTTACGTACATAAGATAGAAAAACTCATTGGTACATGGCATGTCATCCAGTCTGATTCGAACCCGGACCTCAAGATTTAGTTTCAATACCTCTCCGCAACGCGCCACCGACGGTCAAAATAATATGATTACTGAAAACCTATTTCCATGTCAACCATGTGGTTCCGATTTAGAATGGACTACCCCTTTTGTTCCCGTTGGTGTCGCACGACGCGACTAAGGCATAAGGGTTTCTTATGCAGTCTTTTATTACGAAAGACTAGCCATTTTATCATTTGGCACATCATTCCAGCAGGGCCGTCATCAACCTATTGCAGGCCCTGGGTACTTTTGAATAATGGGGCCCCTATGACTATGATATGAATATGAATATCTTATTAACAACAAGCAAAAGGAGTAGGTAAACAAAATTATAGATTTAGACCTACAAGTTTTAGGTAGGCAAGGCAGTCAGAGTTGCCAGTGTTTGTTAGGCTAGGCCCCTTGTTCATTAGAATACAAAAAAATCTGATAAACAAATATTATACATTTAGGGCCTGTTTCTCCACTTCTGAGTAAGTTCTTGTTAGCTTATCCGACAGATAGTTTGACATATTTTGTATGAAAGATTATGTCAAATATCTGCCGGATAAGCTAACAAGAACTCACTAAGAAGTGGTGAAACAGGCCCTTATAGTCAGTAATTAGGTATCATTTGTTTTTCGGAAAATAAATATATTTATGGGTAATATCGGTTATCGGTTTGTGACCGGGCAGGAACTAGGGGGGTCCCATCGATCGCGGGGCCCTGGGCACTTGCCCAGAGTGCCCAGTGGGAAAGATGGGCCTTCATTCCAGCCTGAAAGGTTCGAAATATGCCGTAAATGATCGCAGGGTTTCTGTCAAGACCAAATAGCAAGGCGGGTGGAGGGGAGAAGCACGCGGTTCTCATTGGCTGAGACCGTGCGATCGGCCTTTACACGTGTAATGTGGCTAACGAGCGATTTGGCCTTGGCAAAATTTCTGCGTGTCTGCTCTGAGCATAAGCATATGTTCACAACTATATTCCCCGAGGAGGTAGTCAGAGATATTCTGAAACCTCAGAAGATCCACGTTTCACTAGTACCGAAACTCTGTCCAATGTGACGGGGAGTGAGCCCGTCGCCACTTGTAATGGACAGTGGGTACAATACATGCCTCGAAATTGAAACATGCAGGTTTCTTCACGATACTTTTCCTCACCGAAAAGCCAGTTGTGTTACAAATTGTACATAAATACCGAAAAACTAATTGGTACGAGTCGGCCTGGACGGGGATCGAACCATGTAAGGTTACTCGCCACTGGACCACCACAGCTTCTAATCTAAAGGGTTCTTCTGAAGGGTTGCCCGTCTACAGGGTGAACTTGATATCATTAGCATCCTTTTAAACTAAGAGTCTACCCATCAAACTGACTAACTTCTACAATGGGAGCAAACCGATCGGAGCAAATAAAAAATCAGGTGTTCCATACTAAACTGCAATGTCGACGCGCGAGTTCGCGACTCAAATGTATGCAACAGCAGATTTTTTTTGCCCCGATCGGTTTGCTCCCAAAGTAAAAGTTGTTCAGTTTGATGGGTAGACTCTTAGTTCAAAAGGATGATAATGATATCGATTTCACCCTGTATAGGGTGCTTAAATCATAAAATTGTACACACCTGTATAAGATCTAGAATGCCAAGCTCGCTCTCGGACGAGTCGACACAGAACACGAAGTATAGTGTTGCATAGTGTCTATAGATCAACTTGTAGTCAGATCCACCGATGAGGCTGAAATGGATTGAAGAATATTTGATTGATTGATTAAAAGTAAGTAGTGACAAACATAGAGAAAGGTATAAGCAGATTGACGAGTGCAATCTATAAGGCAAGTAAGTGGAAATGTTGGAAGGGGACGGCCTAGACGGACATATACGGACCAACTTGGCGACGTGCTTAAAAAGGGCCAGGTCAGATCTACCCGAAACCGAACTAATGAATGTGGAGGTAGCTATAGAGGTTTTTCATGACATGATCGTATCAACCCTTTGACTATTTATTATAAGGACTAGCCTTGCGGTAGCATTTCCCCTCTGCCACAGTATAAGATCAATTAATCATGTGCATTTACATTCAATTTTATACCTTCTCACTAAACGAGTCAGCCTATAATTGCGAAACAATAATTTCGAACGTTTTGGGTTCACACGAGACTACTTTTCATGATTTTTAACGTTCAAATTTAGAATCTGAAGTTATGGGGAATAAAATCCAAAGTTGCGGATTTCGATTTACCTCGCCTCCCGCAAAAAGTGGCAGAAATGTTTGTTCGTAGAATTACACGCGTAACTAGTCCCTATATAAGTAGTCAAAGTATCAACCCCAATAGGAGACATGCGTGAGAATATGTATGTTTGTATGAGTTCAAGCCTGTAGGATTCTTTCACAAATAACGGTGAGAGGGAGTGAGCCATACTCCACCACGCAGGCCCAGTGCGGATTGGTGGAGGCAAGTTAGTGGTCAACGTGCTGTCAGAGTGTTTTCAAGCCGCCTTAATAGGCCTCTAACCTGGCTTAACGAATATGCTTACACATCGCAATCTGACGGAACTATCCGAGACCAACTGGTTAAAATGCCTTCCGAATGGAGACGGTTGAGATGAAATATTATACGACACAAAATTTTAATATCTGTAATCTCTACAGGGTGAAATTGATATCATTTGCATCCTTTTAAACTAGGAGTCTGCCCATCAAACTGAACAACTTCTAATATGGGAGCAAACCGATAGGAGCAAATAAAATTTGGTTCTGATCTCATGTAAATAAGTATTACCATTAGTAAGTAGTTATCTTATGTATTTTTGCATGTAAGTATTTTGGAAATTGCTCTGTAAATTTACATGTAATTTTTATAATAAATAAATAAATAAAAATCTGTTGTTCTATACTAAACTGCAATGTCGATTCGCGAGTCCGCGACTCAAATGTATGCAACAGCAGATTTTTTTCCCATAGTAAAAGTTGTTCAGTTCGATGGGTAGACTCTTAGTTTAAAAGGATGCTAATGATATCAATTCCACCCTGTATAACGGAAATTTGACAAACCAAAGACAAAAGAGATTATTTCCTAGATCGTGTTTCTCATGTCTAGAAACGAATCACATATATTTTCTCATGTCTAGAAACGAATCACATATTTTCTGCGACAATGAGAACAGTGTGGTGGGATCCCACGGAGTATGTATACAACGTGTTAATGAATAAGCGCAAAACCTCATACATCCCAACTGATTTATAACAAAATAATTAGATTGAAACAATAATTTCATTATTTTGATAGAAAGTTAAAATTTAAAGTTATTCGCATTTTAAGTTTTGAGGCAAAAATGATTTGTTATCATTTCAGCAATGAATGAAAGCGCTAACATTCTCATGGATACATTTTAATAATCTTGTTTTGATAGTAAGTAGGGTGAGTATGCCCGTGGGGTGGGTTGACATCTGGTTCAGTAAATTTTAAATTTTACAAACCAATTATGTATTCTTTTGAAAAAAATTACCTATGTTGAAACCATGATAGTTCGATTCTGCTCTCGATTCTAAACAAACTACTTTCTAGTTTTGCGTTAATTCATAACACGTTGTATATACAGGATGTCCCGTAAACCGACGTCAACCCGGTGGATGCTGATAGTTCATGCCTAACCAGAATATACTAAAATTAAAAAAATCTATCAATCAATCAATCTTTCAACATTTTCTTAAGGAAAAGGTTCTTAGTTTTCAAGATAAGGGCAGTTTTATGAAATTCGTGAAACTACCTTAGCTTAGTTACTATTTTGAGTGCCACGGCTACAAATGTTCTATGCAGTATCTGTGTTATAACTGTCAATATCTCGAAAACTAAGACACTTTTACCAAAGTAAAATTTTGATATTCTGCTTAGTCATGACCTAACCTATCAGCATCCGCCGGGTTGACGTCGGTTTACGGGACACCCTGTATGTACAATAATATTGTACCTTTTCAAACAGACATACCTCGAATGCCATCATTTCAAACCGCAACGACTTAAGGACACTGCAAGTTAAACAAACACCTACACAGAATGGGGCACCCACTTGCAGATTCTGCTGTGAAGCAGAGGAAAAGCCCATACACCTCCTCTGCGAATGCGAAGTGGTCATTCACAGCAGGTGGCCATCTAGGTGGATACATAATAACACCTACTGAAATTAGGGACCTCCCCTCCAAAAGCATAACACGGTTCATGAAGTCCGTGGGCCTAGGAAATGACCTTTAGGTCTAGGGTTACAGCTACAATAGATCTGTCCAGGTCGCATTAGCTATTTGGTCATTGACAAAGCACTTATAACCAAATAATAAATACTGTACCTGCCACCCTCGAGAAAGTTGCAGACATTGTCGTCCCTCTTGGACACCAGCTGGAAGGTCTCCTTTATTATCTGCTGCTGCATGTCCTCATTCTGGAAAAACATACGTAAATGTTTATGGTCAAAATTGCTAGAGATTACAATATTTGAGGAGAATAAAACAGCCGGTTGGAATGCAGTGAGCAACGAACGATTTACAGTAGGCAGACAGCCACCTCGGTAGTCCGACGACATGGCTGGTCAATAATTGATTAGATTAGCACATGACCGCGAAGAAAGATCCAAAAATAATTAGTAAAAAACCCGACTGCATGAAACAACAATGATCATAGAGCTTTTATTTTTTCTTTTCAGTTAATAATTTTTTCATGCAGTCGGGTTTTTTGTTTTTCTTAGGCCGGATTCGACCAAACTTTGATTTATAGAAGAGTAACTATACAAGGAACAATTTAACTCTTAGCGTTTACTCCCAACCCAAATAACTTCATTTGTCTTCTACCACACTAAACCCATACTAAAAGAACGAATGTATAATCCACATAAAGAAAGAGGTCGTTGTATCCGTACTTATTGCATTGTGTGGTTTTAATTTGTTAGGTTTCTTTTTTCTTGAATTTTTCTTTCAATTATGTGACATTGACATTTCATTAGTCTTGGTATAAGCTTTACACCGTCAAAATTGGCCGTGTAAAATTTACTCTCAACTTATTCATAGATTAGGGTTGGTAAAACGCAAAATCAGTTTACTCTAGAGTAACCGGCGACTTAATCTAAGAATACAATTTACTCGCGTTTGGTCGAATCGGGCCTAAATAATTTAGTCTGTTTCATTCTATTCTATTTTCTATACTATCTTGAGCCACCACTGGAGCTTCTTTGTAGGCCCGGGAGGGGGCAACCAACAATCTACGAGCCACACGTGACTACCCACTAGCAGACCTACAACGCGACTCCTAGTTTATTTCATACTTTTTAGTCTTGTTGTGTCAAAATGGTAGCATAGCAAGTAATTACATCTCTCTTTTTTGATTCTCAGATGCCATTATTAAAATAATTTATATCCTATAACTCTAATAAAATTGACGAATCTAATGACACCTCAACTATGTTAAAACTCCATCAAGCTGTTTTGGCTGCAGAGCGTATAAAAGAAAAAGACATACATATACAGGGTGAAATTGATATCATTAGCATCCTTTTAAACTAAGAGTCTAACCATCAAACTGAACAACTTTTACTATGGGAGCAAACCAATCAAACCAAAAATGTGTCGCGTAGGCATTGCAGTTTAGTATAGAACAGCAGAATTTTTTATTTGCTCCAATCGGTTTGCTCCCATAGTAAAAGTTGTTCAGTTTGATGGCTAGACTCTTAGTTTAAAAGGATGTTAATGATATCAATTTCACCCTGTATATTACATACATTTGAAAAACATAACCCTCCAGTCAGGCAGTCGGGTAATAAGGAAAAAACATAATACCTACATAGATAGAAAGTTTTGTTGGAAATTCCACGGGTGGTACATTCCCAATGTTCCAAATACATTTTTATCAACACAATTTTTCTGCCCGATTTCATCTGGTAAATATAACTGGGATAAAGAATCTTGTATATAAGCATCATCCCTTTTAGATGCCAATCATTACAGAGTCAACTTCCATCGTCAACACATACCTAGTTCAACGAAAAGGATGATGCAAATTTTGGGCCTACCCTCCAATAGCTACGTGTGATACATCGTTGAATAGGTATTTTTGAGCAGAATAAAAGTTACTATGGGGCCAAGTCCCAAATCTAAGTCCGTTCAGAGTTATACTTTATCAAACCTATCAGTTTTGGCAATAGCTAAATAATGCTATTTCCATAATATATTGCACTTTTGTGCATAATACATGGAGTGTAGATAAGTACTAACCTATAGTTATCAACCACGGCGTTCAGGAAGGTACAAACCGTTTATCAGGCATCTTGCTCGCACTCATTAGGTGTTTACGCTGGCTCGCTCGCTCGTACTTAGGGTACCCTAGGCACGAGGGATTTGTAGGCCCAGCCTTATTTTTGAACGAGGTAAAGATGTGTGAATGTGATGTTTGAAAGTACGATATCATTGTTTTATTTTTTGTAAAAACTCCTCTGAACGGACTAAGATTTGGGACTTGGCCCCATAGTAACTTTTATTCAGCTTAAAAATACCCATTCAACGATGTATCACACGTAGCTATTGGAGGGTGGGTCCAGATCTCATAGAAACACTGGCATCATCCTTTGTTTGTATAATTTATTGTATAATTAATACTCATCTTCAAGATGTCCGTTCAAAATAAAGTGATATTAGCTGTAATAACCTGTGTGGTTCTAAACTTATCGATAGCTTCAGCATCTCTATTAATTGATCACGGCATTGCACCAAGAGGGTCAAGTGATTCCGTCATAGAAAATAGTGAAAAGCGCCGCTGCTGCCGCCATGGACACAATAAGAAGAAGTAAGTCAGAAGTACTCAGGAAACTCTACTGAATGAGACGATACCACATGTCGGTAAACTACTCAGTCATGTCGGTAAAAAATCTTTTAATTAGTTGGCATCAAAAAGAAATTCTCGAATTCTCTTCGAATATTTTCGAAGAAATCCAATGTTGAGTAGAGCGTCTTACGTGTCGCCTAAATTCGTTGCCTAGTGAATGGCTTTAAGAGGATATGTGAAAAAAATAGGATTCTTCAAAGCGTCATATATCATGAAGTACTAACAGTAGGAGTATGAGTTGCGGATATGTGTAAATTGAACATACAATTGAAGTTTTGATTAGAGCCAAAACACGATTAAGACTCATTTTTTCTATAGAAAAACAAGCCAAAGTAGCCTCCGTTTTTATTTATAAACGCTTGAAACTGCTAAACAGTGAATAATAGAAACACGAGACTTGATTTAAAAAAAGAGATTGATATTTTACAAATTTTGATTAGAGCAGAATTGAACTTACATAAATAGTACAATCACAATTAAATAAAGTGATGAAAGTCGTCCGCTCAGATGGTGTCATGCTACTACTCAAGCATGTTGCTTCATGCAAATGAAAATTATTATCCGGTGTCCTCATGAAGATCTCAAGAAGTCCATTTATTTAAATGACGAATTTTCAAATAACTATGTTAAATAATTGTTAAAATAAATATTATTAAAATTTGCCAATGATTGTTTTAATTGTTACTTTAAATAGCATCGCATATGCTCATGCATATGATCACGACTATATTCCCCGAGGGGGTAGTCAGAGATATTCTGAAACTTCAAAACATACACGTTTCACTAGTAGTACCGAAACTCTGTCCAGTGTGACGGGGAGTGAGCCCGTCGCCACATTTAATGGACAGTGGGTACAATACATGCCTCGATATTGAAGCATGCAGGTTTCCTCACGATGTTTTCCTTCACCGAAAAGCCAGTGGTGTTACAAATCGTACATAAATTCCGAAAAACTCATTGGTACGAGTCTGCCTGGACGGGGATCGAACCATCGCCTCCTGCACGGCATGCAAGGTTACTCGCCACTGAACCACCTCGGCATTTTTACTTTAAATAACTTCATTCATTATAACAGAAAGGAGTCAATTTATTTATTTGTGGGCCACAAATGGTTACGTTTATTGATGGCATTACACTCTAAAAAATAATTTGATTTACTATAGTAATCAGACGAAAGATTAGGTAAAAATGCAAACGGAATCTATAATATTATAAAACTGTAACAGGAAGTTTGTCTGTACATTGAAGATATTAACAAAAAAAAGTTACGATATGCTTTTTAGGTGTCCCTGATTCCATTTCACCAATTTTTGGATTTTTTGTCTGTCTGTTTGTTTGTGTGTTTGTTTGTTTGAACGAGTATCACGCAAAAACTACTGAACCGATTTTGATGAAACTTTTTTTGTTTGATAGCTTATGATCTGACTTAAAATCTGGTATATAATTTGTGCGGACGAAGTCGTGGGTTAACGCTCGTTATGAAATAAATTTTAAAAATGCACCGTTTTGACCTTTCTTGCTAAGATTCTTTTGTCGTATTAAAACGGCATATGTAAAGCAATGCGTGTATAGGAACATCTTAGATGTTAATACGAAAATAAAAGTAAAAAACCAATATATTTACCATGACAAGATGTGCGCTAACTGCGATTACGCGACACTCCGTTTAGATGAGGTATAGCTAATATTACCAATATAAACTAGAGATTATGAGAAACAAATCGACATGAGTTCCATAATTATACGCCAACTATACTCTAACATTTTTATGTTAGCCTAATACCAATACTAAGATTGAGGATCTATTTTGATGTCCAAGATGATGATGTTGATATTGTTGTTTGTGCGCAAAAAAATAAATAATGCGGAATATTTCTGTTAATCAATGTTTCCATAAAATTATTTACAACTTCGATGTGGTAACGAATGTAGGTTTTCTTCTCTTTCTCGATTTCAAAACATTCGTGTTATTACTGAGAAACATTATCTTGTTATAATAAGCAGCTTCCATCGTCAACACATACTTAGTTCAACTTAGTGACTAATATATTTTGTAATTATTATTTTCACTGAACATGAAGATGTCGAAACAAAATAAAGTGCTATTGGCTCTAATAGCCTGTGTGATCCTTAACACGTTCCGGGACAGTGACCGGCTATAGACGTGATAACAATAAAAGTTCTATTGTGTCTCGTTCACTGTCCCGGAACGTGTTAAGTTATTGGTAGCTTCAGCATCTCCATTTATTCAGCGGGGCTTTAGCCAAAGAGAGTCAATTGTCTCTCTATGATCCTAAAGTGAAAAATGCCGCCGCTACTGCCATGTATGAAATAAGAAGACATTACAGGGGCGATAGGGCCCTCGTTCTGGCCAACATTGAAGATGCAGGTCAACGAAACCGAGGTTATGTGCACCCCATGTATATTCTTAAATAAAAAATTGGTGAGAGTTCTTGTCCAAGAGCCGAATACACTGAAGAATGCAAATTAGATGGAGGTCGTCTGCTCAGACGGTGCCATGCTACTTACCAAGCATCCTGCTTCATGCCCACGGAAATAAGTATTCAGTGCCCCCATGAAGATCAAAAGAAGCCGATTTATTCTAATGATGAATTTTCAGGAGATTATTATAAATAATTAAATAGGAAATTAGCATAAATAAAAAGAATTTGACTCTCTATACTAAATGCAATCAGCTGATCGAACGTTTGTATGAAAAGTAGATATTTTTTCTGAGAAGTTTCTTTTGTTCCTTTGGGAAAGTTGTTCAGTATCATGAATACAATCATCCATTAAAGTAATGCAACTGTTTACCCTAACACCCTTATGTACTGTTTTCTGCTCTCACTTATCTTTCTCGATTTCAAAACATTCGTGTTATTACTGGGAAACATAAGTAATTATCTTGTTATAATAAGCATGACCCCTACACGATGTGTCTTATTACAGAGTGGCAGCTTCCATCGTCAACACATACTTAGTTCAACTTATTGACTAATTTATTTAATTTTTTTCACTCAACATCAAGATGTCGAAACAAAATAAAGTGCTATTGGCTCTAATAGCCTGTGTGATCCTTAAGTTATCGGTAGCTTCAGCATCTCCATTAATTCAGCGGGGCTTTAGATTAAGCCAAAGAGAGTCAATTGTGTCTATCGATGATCCTAAAGTGAAAAATGCCGCCGCTACTGCCATGTATGAAATAAGAAGACATTACAGGGGCGATAGGGCCCTCGTTCTGGCCAACATTGAAGATGCAAGTCAACGAAACCGAGGTTATGTGCACCCCAAGTATATTCTTAAATTAAAAATTGGTGAGAGTTCTTGTCCAAGAGCCGAATACACCGAACAATGTAAATTAGATGAAGGTCGTCCGTTCAGATGGTGCCATGCTACTTACCAAGCATCCTGCTTCATGCCCACGGAAATTAGTATACGGTGCCCCCATGAAAATCAAGAAAAGTCAATATTTTACACAAGTGATAAATTTTCAGGATACTCAGAAAATTATTTTCGATAATTTTCGATACTCCACATGAAGAACAAGTGTCAAAAAAGTGTTTCTCTCGATATTATTACAAATACAAACAAAGATACAAATAAAGGTCTTCAAAAAAAGTACTTTCCTTCTTATTATGCTGAGATGCTGCCACTTTTTTAAGAGGCTATGTAAAAAAAAGGATTCTTCAAAGCGTCATATATCATGAAGTACTAACAGTAGGAGTATGATTAGCGGATATGTGTAAATTGAACATGTATTTATTAGAAATTACGGATGGTTTTTTCAAAACCTTCTAAGTAGACAAAAATATTTACACCAAGTTTGAAGTATGTACCTATAATGGTAAAGCCTTAAATATGTGCAAAGAAAAAATTACCATCAGGTTTTTTAGATCGAGATAATAGCTAAATTTTAAAATTGAAACTGTTGCTGACGTGATTTTTTTTTTAATTTTTACTTATTTATATAATTTTTACTTATATATACTTTTCTAGGCTCAAATTGGCTCTTCAATATTATACCGAAAAAAATTACAATTATTAATTAGTCCCGGCTCAAACCGTAAAATGACTGGGCTACTTCTAGAATGAGTTCTCCACTTGCGCTCGACTCGGCTTTTTTCTATACTACTTGTCGCGGCAAAGCGAGAGGATCACACTCTGAAAGGGCGGGAAGAGGTTATTTTCTATGCAGCGAAGGCGAGTCAGGCGCGAGTAAGGTCCGCCACACACATACGGAATCGCAATCCGGAATTCCGAATCAGAAATTTGATTTTGTATAGGTTTTGAGAGCTCCGCCATTCCGATCGGAATCGTAATCCTGATTCAGGATTCCGGTTCGCTATTCCGTATGTGTGTGGCGGACCTAAAGAAATCATTAGGCCCACCACACACATACGGAATAAACCTGAATCGGAATTCAGTGTTGTCAACTATGGTAACAAAAAATACTGAAGTGCAGTTTAAAAAATGCCTAAAATAAAAATTTATGAAATGCCAAATAAAATTACAATTGCATTTATAGGTATTTATTAAAAACGAAACAAACACTTTCTACACATGATAATTATAATCATGTGATGAGGTCATGACTTATGATGATGATTTGTAAATTGTGCTTCAATATTATGCAACTACAGGGTGAAATTGATATCATTAGCATCCTTTTAAACTAAGAGTCTACCTATCAAACTGAACAACTTTTACTATGAGAGCAAACCGATCGTAGCAAATAAAAAATCTGCTGTTCCATACTAAACTGCAATGTCGAAGCGCGAGTTCGCGACTCAAATGTATGCAAAAGCATGTTTTTTTTTTTGGTCCGATCGGTTTGCTCCCATGGTAAAAGTGTACTCGTAGTTTAAAAGGATGCTAATGATATCAATATCACCCTGTATATCAAAAGACTATCGATAGTTTAACTATAGTATTATATTATCTGTGGTTTAACATTAGACATAATCTGTATACAAAATGGCATGAACCATTATCAGACAAGCAATTATTGAGCATAGGCGTTTTCGCAACGCCGTCGCAACTGCACCGTCACCATACGGTATCGTTCCGTTCAACGCCTACGCTCAAAAATAGCTTGTGTGATATGACTGTAAATCTTTAAAAAATTGACCACCTAAGATATCAAAAAATCACTAGATCTAGTGAAAAAGTCTCTGAAAGCGATAACACTGAATTCCGAATCAGGTTTATTCCGGATGTGTGTGGTGGGCCTTGAAGGCACAATAGATAGATAATTGCGCTAGAGAGGCAAATTTTTAGTTTATAGGGTTCCGAACCCAAAGGGTGAAAACTGAACCCTATTATTAAGCCTACGTTGTCCGTCCGTCCTACCTATTTAGGGCCGTAACTTTTGAACCGTAAGATACTTGAAATATTCACAGAATGTGCGCTATTACGGCGGATTTGCTAACAAATAATAAAAATAATATTTTTGTAAGTTAATATATTGTGTGGTGGTGTGGTACGGAACTCAAAGCGCGAGGATCGCACTCTGAAAAGCGCGGAAAGAGGGTAATTTTCTATGAAGCGAAGGCGAGTCATGCGCGAGAGATGGATTATTGCGCTAGAGATACAGATTTTTAGTTTATAAGTACACACGGCGACACATCGAGCTATACAAAACCAACATAAGTTGGCCGCGCGACGTTAACATTACTCTAATTACGCGCGGCCAGCTTATTTTTGGTTTTGATTAGCTTGATGTGCCGCCGTGTGTACATATACAGAGAGCAAAGGGTAGAGAAGATGCAGCCAGAAACACTATATCACTTTTTTTAATGTTTTTAAATTATATTAATTTATATATTATATTTTTAAATTATATTATTAATAAACGTTTTTAAATATTATATTATAATACAGAGCTTCGATCAAAGTAAGTAATAAAAAATAGTTTTCCTTTCTGTGCTCAACATTTTATGCATAGTTATACAGTTATACACATATATTGTGACTAGCAAATACTTAAACGGTGAACTGAGACCATCAAACTGAACAACTTTCACTATGGAGCCTACCTCAGGAAGCGCGAAAAAAAATCAGCTCTCCCATACAAAACTGTTGTACCTACCCGACTAAAATGTATGGGACAGCTGATTTTATTCGCGTTTCCTGAAAGTTGTTCAGTTTGATGGTCGTAGTTCACCATTTTAGTATTTGCTGGGCTGTCACTTACACCCTGTTTATTATTTATTACTTTTTTTTATTATTGAGCCTTTATTATTCATCATTCTAGTATATCACACTTCATTTTGTACCATTTTCTTTCATTTATGAACCTACAATCACGAAAAATAGGCACCTAAGTCGTCGAGATACGGAAAATGAGCCCTCTCAACAAATACCAATGTACCTACAATGTGTTCACAATAAAAGATGAAATTAAATGACATTTATTTAGGTAACAGCACAAAAAGTTTTACAACATAATCATCGGAGTCGCGTTGTAGGTCTCAATAGGAAGTCACGTGTCGCTCGTCGATTGTTTGTTTGGCCTACAACAAAGCTCCAGTGGAGGCTCAAGATAGTGTTCTTTTCGAAAAACAATCCTTGAAGTCACCAAAACACAAACTACCGTACAATGTCAAGCACTGTTGCTAAATAAACTAGACATTGGCAAAATCATCACAAACAAGATGTCATTTTTTCAAACATAGAATAGAACATCTAGGAATCTGGAAAACCTTCCGTAGCGATATACGAATCAATGTCATTACCGTAACACTTCACAGCGACATACACCCCTCGGATGGAACCCGCGTGTGTAGTAGCTCGACACCGAAACTCTGGACGACCATCTAACTTACATTCCGAAGTATAATTATCTTTTGCGCAATAACTCTCACCGACTCCTAATAAAATTTCAAAGTGGGAATGTAGATGACAGCCAAGGTAACTTGCAGCTTTAACTTTATCTAGAACAAGTGCTCTATCGCCATTGTATACACTTCTTAGTTTATACAAGACGGCAGCTACAGCTATTTTCACGTTTGGATGATCTATGTCTACGGAATCGAATAATGTTATAGCTATCGATTCAAAAATCGCAAAGACTATTAGAGCCAATAGCACTTTTTGTTTAAACATTTTGTCAATGAGTATAATGTCACACAAACTTTTCTTGCTTGCTTCTATGTGTTGACGATGGATGTTGACTCTGTACTGAGTGGCATCTCGTAGGGATGATGCTTATAAACAACTGAATGACATTTCGGAGCCATGACTCATGTGTTCTATTCAATTCAACTCTATTCAGATGTTAAACAAGTGTAGTAATAAAAACATGGATGTTTTTAAATCGAGACCAGGCAAAAACATCGACATAGCCTTCTCGTATCGTAAGGACATTTAAGCAAAATGTCATACACATCAAAATGACACAAAATCAAATCGACGGAATAACGAAATGTCCTATTCGCAAACCAACCTCTAATTAAAATGTGCCATTTACATGTTCCACGTACAGTCAGGTATAAATTAATTCCATCAAATATATAAATGTGAAATGAGAGCCAAGTTCAATTAAAAAAATAAAAAAAAATATTATGATATTTTATTTATTTATTTTGTGATAAATATATAAAATATCATAATATGTGGGAGTCGCGCTGCAAGTCTGGGGGAGGGCAGACGCGTGCGTATTGGCATCTGTTAGGCTTGCACGTGGCTCCGCCATTTTGTAAACTCTTTTGTGTTTTAACTATAAAACGTTGACTTGAGATTATAATAAACTACTTGACATTGGCAGAAATGCTACTAATCGTTTTCCTACGTGTACTCTCCACATAACGGGACATTGGCACAATTGTGATAACGCATCGGACGCCATTAAATAAAAATAGAATAGAATAGAATATGTGATATGCCTTGGTTGTTAGCTTCAACGACAAAAGAAGTGAATGAAATTTAGTTATAACAACATAAAATATTTTATAACAACTTGAAATAAAATTTCTTGTTATAACTTAGGATAATATAGCCTAAGGTCTGACTTGGCTAGTTCTCATTATACGAATTATTCTTAAGTACCAACGAAAACAGTCATGGAAGAGCCCTATATTCAATGGCTAGTTTCTACAAGCATTCCATTTTTTCGGAAGAATAAAATAAGGACTTACAGCTTTAGAACTTGCGAAGGCTATAATATAATTTGTATATGACAACTACCCAAGTCAGACCTTAGGCTTCAATATATTATTCTAAGTTATAAGAAGAAATTATATTTTAAGTTGTTATAAAAGACATAAATCAGCAATATGCTTCATCAAAACAATGAAATATAAGCTCAGTCAAATAACCCGCCCCTTGTCGATCCCGGCACAAAGGAACCCATAATGTTAGCAGCGTTGCCACGTTGAATTGCTATGGCTAGCCTCTGCACCAGAAACGACCCGGAACGGGGGTCACAATTTCTCTCCCTCAGTCGACGGCCAACCTCCGCAACGAAGGTCTTAGCCTCGGCACCCCAAACCCCCATGGTCTCAACTGCGACAGGCACAAAAAGATAATCGGCCACCAGGGCCGAGTACGTGTCCCACTTCCTAAATGTTCCTGATATAAAATATTTTAAGTTGTTATAAATAAATTTCAGGATTGACCATTTAACTTGGCTCCCATTTACATCTCATTTTTTATGATACTTGGCTCTCATTTTACATTTATGTTTTTTAATGGAATAAATGATGAAATTTTTATTTTTAAATGCTAGAGTTAATCCTCCAATAAATCTCTTGCTGTCTTCATCACTTTTTGTCTTGTTGTCGTAGTAAGAGCCAGCAAGAGATTTAATGAAGGATTAGAAAGAAAGAAGAAAGAAGAATTATTTATTTGGATCTCCGACACACATACAATCTTTTACATTATCACGGATACATTTTTGTAATATATTAAAAACAGAATACCTATTAATAAAAGATTGCTGTGCACCGCAGTGGCAAAAAGGTCCCAACTCAGCAAACTGCTCGGCTCGAATTAACTCTAATGAGCTTTTCTGCAACTGAGTGTTTGTCGGTTATGTTAGCGAGTATCCACCCGTACGAAGTCGCGGGCAAGACCTAGTTATTTTATAAGCTTTTTGTGTCGTAGCATTTCAAAAATTTCTCCTGTCATGTAGAGTAAAAACTTCATAAAACCGGATAACATTTTCTTGTTATTCGATAATGCTATCTTGCTATCTGTATAGGTTAAAGGGAACTGCAAATACATTATAACAGATATTGAAACATTATACTCACAAAATATTGATAAAACTTCGACAGCCGTGGCTTCCCATGATTGTTAAACACTAAAATAGCTTTAATCATCTTGAAGAGACACTTTTACAACACTTTAGTAAATAAATAGGCTACTTAGTCATTTACGTGCGAGTTAAATTTCACTATTTAAATAATATATGCAAATAAAACTGAAAAAATATGAAGTTGGAAACTCGAAAATAAATCGATTCATAAGATTTTTCGTTTTGACACTGACATTTTTTTTTTCGTCCAAAAATCGGATGAGTTGTTTTTCGTTCAGAAATATAACTATAAAAGGCCATTCGCAGACGATAGACATTTTGTTCGTGGGCAATAGCTGTGCTGTGACTCCGACTCCTGCTAATGTTTTTCAACACACATTACACAAAAACATGAAACAAAATGGCGTCGCCCCATACAATTTAATTTGAAAACAAGATAGCGGACGAAAAAAATTGAATCTCATCTCCTCTTCGCTTAGCTTTAGTGGACTTTCAAGCGAGGCAAGGAGATATGTTTGTGTAGGATTAATTGGCACCCTATTACTCGGCCAAACCACTAAGCCTGTTCTTTCTGTGAGGTTTTTTCCACAAAGAATGTTTACAAATAGTTCACAACATCTTTATTTATCACCAATCCTCATTACATGTGACAGGTCCTTCTGGTACCTTTTGTTTGCGAATCGAATATAAAATGACGTCACTGCTGTGCCAGTACCAGCCGCCAGCCAGTACTCATACTACACTACACTATTTAAACTACAGATTTTCCCTTTCCCTCTTCATTACTCTAGCATTAGGTTAAGTATCATCAAAGTACGCCGTGTAGTAAATCGTAGGTCAAAAATACTGTGAATAGTAGGTATGCATGCATGCTTAACCTATGTAGGTGTACAAGTACAATGTAATGTTACGTGTTATTACAGAAATAAAGTTTTTAAATGAAAATTTTTTTTTAGTACGAGTATTAGAATTTGGATGTGAAGACAGTGAAGACGAAAAGGGCTAAAAAGTAAGCAAACAATATTTTTATTATTTTATTATCTCCATGGTCGCTCATCCATGTTTCGCCAACGCCATCTATCTAGCCATTTGGACCTACTTTTTTCTTTTTTAATGACTCGAAAAATCCCTTATTTTAATGGCTTTACTAGTCATTCTCTTTCTACGGATGCTTCAGTTAACTTTTTAGGGTAGCCTCACAGCGTATTCTTGTGCCGTTCGTACCCCATAAAATTAAGAGTTACCATGCTTATAGACCATGAACTTTTTCCTGTTTGTAAAGAGGGCAAGGATCTTCCTGCTACATGCCGTCACGTGTGTAGGTGGCCTTAACGAAATAGTAGAAATAATTTCCCCAAACTGGCAACACAAACAGAATCGCGGTCGCGTTGCGCTACACCAACTCGTTGAGTGTCAAGAAAAATTGTAAAAAACTGAATGATTATTGTGTGAAATAAACTGTATTTGTTATTGTTCGTGCTTTTTGTTAAATTATCTCTTGAATGGAACCGCATCGGGGCTCCAGCGACGCTGTGGAATCAACAAACAGGTCAGTAAATTTAGAATGGTAGACATGTCATTTCGTTGACTTAATTTGGAAGCCCGGCTCTTTCTCCAGTCGTATCGTGTGGCCTACAATACTTATGCATTTTTCGCTTATATCTTTAAACAAACCGAGCAAACTTAAAAGGCGCGTAACTACGTAATAATTCACAAAGAATTCAGAGTATTTGTTCGCCGTGAAAGTGGTCTAGAATGAATGTCTTCATGGTAACTGACCATCGCACTACGGGGCGGTCAGACCTCGGTCAATCAATCAACTGAACTAGGAAATTGTTTTTTTTTAAATCGTCTAGTAGACAATGAGTTTTCGGAAGTAGAACATAATAACTTTTTTTGGCTACAACTCTGCTATTCAACCGCGATCGTAAACAATTAACTGTGGTTTGACCTTGCGCCCACATTTCTATCTGTTCTGATAACTTGTAGTTAAATAACAGGCTTACAAGTTGCACAACAGCACGCCGTTCCGAGCCTCGGTGAAAAATGTTCTATTGCAACTTGGTTGTCACAACTCAACCGTTCCGAACCTTTGACGGGTTGCAACTTTTAACCATCAAATTCGATGGTTAAAAACACTCACATTTTGATTATCTTTGGTTACTTGACTTTTAACTCGTTTTGAATAAAAGTTTGTTCTTCAAATTATTTTTATTCACTTTTTGATTCGCTAACATGGAAGATGAGTTTTTATTGTATTTGGAAATGATGGAAGCCCATGTTACAGTCAATGTAAATATTTGACATTATAAAACAACCATGATCGTTCCATACCTTAGAGTGAGTGATAAACAAGTGTTTGTTCCGTATTTCCGTTGTATTGAAAAACAACCAAACAACTGCACCCAAAGGTTTTTTTTTTCTAATTTTATTTAGGGACTTTTGTACCTATTGTACATGTTAGTCCCATCGTACCCTTTTACTCTTATATACATAAACATATACAACTTAAAACTATTTATTGAGACACTGATGAGTTAACAAAGGTGAACAGGAGCTACAGAGATATAAACTTAAATTGTAAGCGTTGGGTGCCAGGAGGGGGTTGCAAGGGGGTGTACTGGCTGGCTTGAATGTAAATACATAGAAAATCATTACAGTAGTACCAGGTTTATAAGTCTCACCGATGTACCACCTGCGCAGTTGACAAATTTTAATAGCACGCGCAATTATATTGACCAATCAGGATGTGACACCTTGCTGCTATTGGCTTATTGCTTTCGCGCCCTTTTCGCTGCCGGAGCATCCATAGGTCTGCTATTCGAATTGGATGTGAGATAGAGAATACCCGATTTTGCACTGCTCTGTGCAAACGAAGATTGACGAGCGGAATTGTGAAATGTAAATACTGTAGAAAGGGAAGGTACTAGAAGGAAGCGTGTGTATTGTCATTTTCACTCAATAAGAGATGCACATAGCAAATTCGTTCTAGTTAAAAAAGGAGATCGCTACCTTATTGCTGTCCTTATCGACGTAACCACTTTTTTGTACTACAGCCACCTGACTCCGACATGTCACTTCATATAAATTGTATAGGATTTTATGACTATCGCTATCTCATACCCGGTTACACTGACATTCTGTCTACCAGAATAATCGAAAATTTCTTCTAAGGTAAATACTGGCCCTATGTATAAATTCCTTTCCTTCCTCTCTCGCTACATCTTCGACCCCATCTTTGTCCTGAGGACTGGATTGAGGTCAAGAGCAAACCCATACATAATAATTAAAAAAAAAAACAATAAGAAAATTATTATGTACGTACGGCGACACATCAAGCTATACAAAACCAAAATAAGCTGGCCGCGCGTAGGACGAGTAACGTATAACGTCTCGCGTCCAGCTTATATTGGTTTTGTATAGCTTGATGTGTCGCCGTGTGTGTCATTGTCACTAGCTCAACGTTAAAAGAAAAACATTGCGAGGAAACCTGCATACACAAGATCGAAAATTAAATGCCATAAGTCAAAATCAAAATGTTTTATAACAACAGTTACAATTGGCAGCCAACTGCTGGTTGGCTGACCCTCTGTCTAGCAGAGCAGTAGACTTATACCAGTTTGTTGGGTTGTCCCTTGCCCTAGATCGTTAAAAAAAAATGTATAAACTTATGAGGCTGACATTCTCACCACGCGTGACAAAAGACAAAAAAAAAAAAAAAAAAAAAAAATGTTTTATTCAAAATAATATCACATGGATAGCTTTCTCAGCGTTCTGACATCATTTTTGACTCTAGCACCACGTCGGCTGTTTTCCGTTGTAGAGTAGATACGGCCAGAAACTCACACATCTTTTTAGCCCCGGCCGTAAAAAATGGGGTGTTATAAGTTTGACGCCTATGTCGGTCTGCCTGTCAGTATGTCTGTCTGTGGCATCGTAGCGCCCAAACGGCTGGACCGATTTCGATGCTTTTTTTTTAATAGAAAGTTAATTTTTGCAGGAGTGTTCTTAGCTTTGTTTCATGAAAATCGGTTCAGCCGTTTTCTAGTAACTTTAAAAGTTTCGAAATAAAATTTAATTACAAATTTAAAAAACCCCCTACGCTAAAAACAAACATTTAAAAAGAAAAAAATAATTCGTTCACCTAGTTATTTTTTTTTACTTTCTAATTGTTTGTTTTTGGCGTTGGGGGTTTTTTTAAATTTGCAATTTAATGTTATTTCATAATTTTTAAAGTTACTTGAAAACTGCTGAACCAATTTTTGTATATGGTTTGATGAAATTTTGAAGAAAGAAACTTGAAATTTGGAATACAGGGTTTAGGGTAGACAGTTGCATTACTTTAATGGGCGATTTTACACATTATAATGTACAACTTTCCTAAAAGAACAAAGGGTAATTCGCAAAATGAAATTTCTACTTTCCATACAAACACTCGATCAGTTGATTGCGTTTAGTATTTGGAAAAAAAGACAAAATTTTTTTTTGCTAATTTCCTATTGGTTTCTAGGTAAAAGATGTTCAGTATCATGGGTACAACATACAATCACCTCTTATACACTCACACCCTTTATAGCTTTACGAGCGTTAACCCGCTACTTTGTCAGCACAAATTATATACCAGATTTTAAGTCAGATCATAAGCTATCAAACAAAAAAAGTTTCATCAAAATCGGTTCAGTAGTTTTTGCGTGATACTCGTTCAAACAAACAAACAAACAAACACCCAAACACACAAACAAACAGACAGACAAAAAATGCAAAAATTGGTGAAATGGAATCAGGGACACCTAAAAACCATATCATAACTTTTTTTTGTTAATATCTTCAATGTACAGACAAACTTCCTGTTACAGTTTTATAATAGTATAGATACAGTGTGTAAAATTAAATATGTTACATGTCTTAGGGGGTGCTTCAGACTATCAAACTTAACAACTTTTACTATGGGAATGTAACCAACATTAAAATAAAAGAAAGTAAATTTTTCTCTCGCGATTTCAATGTTGGTCCTATATTTGGGTCGACTTGCCGTTGACATTTTCTATGGAAGAGCTGATTTTTATTTTGCTATTTCAATGTTGGTCCTATACAGGGTGTTACAAAAATACAAATAAAATACAACAACTTTCACTATGGGACCAATATCGAAATCGCAAAAAAAAAATCGGATGTTCCATCATCATCATATCAGCCGATAGACGTCCACTGCTGGACATAGGCCTCCCCCAAAATAAGGAGATTTGCCATAATCGCCATAAAACGCATCGCTCGTTTGCGATGTTCCATACTTAACAACAGATATACTCGAGCTAAATGTATGGGACAAAAGATTTTTTTTTCGCGATTTCGATGTTGGTCCCATAGTGAAAGTTGTTCAATTTGTTGGTCTAAACCACCCCCTTAAAAGTTTCCAATTTTAATTTTTACTTACTGTAATTGGGTCGAGTTGCCGTTGATATTGTCTATGGAAGAGCTGATTTTTCTTTCGCGATTTCAATCTAGGTCCCACAATGAAAATAGTAGTGTAGTAGGTCTGAAGCAATCGTTTAAAGTTGTGCATTTAGTTTTACACCCTGTATGTTCTACATCGGATGTAGGGGTGCACCAGGAAAGGATTTTTCGAAAATCAACCCCTAAAGACTGATGATCTTCTTTCTTATCGTGTGGGCAGAGCCCTGGTGTCAAAGTTTTTTCAGACCGCCTTACGGCCTCTGACGTGGTTTTTACGTCTACTACCACCAGAGATAGTAGCCGGGACTTCAGCCTGCAATGTCCTAACCAACTGGGGAAAAACGAACAAAGTGATATGTCACTAGGTGCCACCCGTGGGAATCGAACCCACGACCTCCGTGTCAAGAGCCAATGCTCTTAACTATTAGACCACGGAGGCAGTTAGGTCGGTTAGACTGATGATGATGATGACGAAGCTTAGAGTGAATAGACTTGATGAGGGCACATTTCATGAGATCCTGGCATAACCAGGGCCTGATGCTGCGTAAAGTATTTGCCTTTGTTAATTAGAATAACTAAGTTAGAGTAGGTAAAATCTAAAATCTAGACATAAGGTACGATGATACTGACATGTACATAACATTTTTGTACGAAAGTCGGGTGCAATGGGCTGTTTTAGGTTCAGGCGGACGAAGTCGCGGGCAAAAGCTAGTGTTGTAATAAAAATAAAATGTTGTTGAAGAGGTGAGAGATGTGTTAGCAACGAATGCCTGCATACAAGTTTACGCAGGTGTTTCATGTATGTAAATAATAAATGTGCACATTTTTATGTGCCTACAAAATAAAGTTAAATAAAAAATAAGATAAATTAAATTAATTATTGTGTATTATAATTATCACAGAACATTATAAGAGGGGTTAGAAATGCAGAGTAGCGCTTTTGCTTCGGAGACGGCTGTCGCCACTTGTCTTCCCGCTCACGCTGCTAGAATTACTCATGCCCTCTCGCTCGCACCACACCGCGCGCCTTATAACCTGTGGCGACACGTTCCACTCCTACTTTGCACTTCTAACCCCTCTTTTAATGTTCTGTGATACTTATAAACCATTTTAAAATCACTTGTCGCAGCTGTCAAACGTGAGTGACGGACCACTGCCTTGATGAAGAAATCTTGGATAAGTTATAATGTCAAGATTGACAGTTGAAGCTAGGAAAACGTAGAAATAAATCGCAACCAGTACTGGCCTCTAAACCTTATCCATATACACAGACATAATTTGTGTGACGCCTCACGCACACCAACCTAAGAAATATTCCCACCACACTGCACCAGATTTTGATTCTATTAAGGGCCTATGTCGAAATATAATTGAAGCGAAATGGGCGTGTGATAGCTTATATTACTGCCTGATGCGGGAGAAAGGACGCAGGCGTAAAACAAACTTTATTTAATTGTGATAGTACTATTTATGTAAGTTCAATTCTCCTCTAATCAAATTTGATAAAATATCTGTCTTTTTTTTTAAAATCAAGTCTCGTGTTTCTATTATTCACCGTTTAGCAGTTCCAAGCGTTTATCGATAAAGACGGAGGCTACTTTGGCTTGTTTTTCTATCGCGAAAATGTGCCTTAATCGTGTTTTGGCTCTAATCAAAACTTCAATTATATGTTCAATTTACACATATCCGCAAATCATACTCCTACTGTTAGTACTTTATGATATATGACGCTTTGAAGAATCCTATTTTTTTCACATAGCCTCTTTAGAATTTTTCTGGTTTGTTATCATGGAAACCCTACTAACAGCTCTGTCGGCCATATTGGATTGTTTTTTTAATAATGGCGGCAGCAGTGCCGCGGGATGACTTCATATAATCTATGGTCTACACGATGACTCTATATTATCTATGGTTCTTTTTTTTAAATAGGCTTCAATGTTGTTCTTGGTTTGGTTCCTGGAATGGAATACTAATAAAATAAACGAAAACATATTTGGAAACAATGACATCAGTCATTGTTTGGAAAGTGTCAAAAACACGATAATTTGAGCTAGAAAGTCTGTATCCGTATTCCGTATAGATTAGTTATTGATAAAAACAAAAATACAGTTTACCGAATGCAATTTCCAAGAAAAGATAAAAATGTACGAGGAAAAAACAACTTTCCCGACGACCTTGAATGTTAAAAATAACAATAAAGTTGTCTTGATTGTAAATTGTAAACAGTTGAAACACGTTACGGATTTACGTTTGTCTGTAGGTAGATATAGACTAAGAGATAAGTGTACTTCTTGCAACCATCAGCAGCAAGGCTGATTCAGTGTTTATGGGGTGTAGAGCATCTCTGTGATAGGGATGGACTAGGTCTGCCTGCATAACTCCAGTCGGTTTAGAAGTTACTGATGTTTAAAGGTCAGTAAAAAATTAACGATCAGCTGCAAGACTGATCGTATGATATTATTGTAGTATGCACTGTAGCTATGTGAACAGTACAAAACTGACTGCAGGCAATGCAGGCAGACCTAGTCCATCCCCATCACAGAGATGATCTACACCCCATAAACACTGAATACGCCTTGCTGCTGATGGTTTCAAAAAGTACACTTATCTCTTACAATAATACATCTTTTTGACGAAAGCATGTACTGAATTATCATCATCATCAGCCTGTATAAGGTCTCACAAAATTAGCTAAAACTATTTTAAGGAGATGATCAGACCATCAAACGGAACAACTTTCTGTATGGGACCAATATCGAAATCGCGAAAAAAAAAGCTGTCTATGCAAAACTGCAAACATAACTCGACCGAAATGTATGAGACAGCCATGGGATATTTTTTTCCCGATTTCAATATTGGTCCTATAGAGAAAGTTGTTCAGTTTGATGGTCTGATCATCTCCTTAAACTAGTTTCAGCTCATTTTGTTACACCTTATATAGGGCAGGGTGTAAATGACAGCCTAGCAAATACAGAAACGGTGAACTCAGACCATCAAACTGAATAACTTTCAGTTTGAAGCCTACATCAGGAAACACAAAAAAAAATCAGCTGTCCCATACAAAACTGCTGTACCTACCGACTAAAATGTATGGGACTGCGGATTTCTTTTGCGTTTCCTGATGTAGGCTCCATAGTGAATGTTGTTCGGTTTGATGGTCTGAGTTTACTGTTTCAGTATTTGCTAGGCTGTCACTTACACCCTGAATACGTCCCACTGCAGGGCACAGGTCTATCGATATCCTCAGGGAGGGTGTATGAGCGTTAGACATCCAAGCATGAACAATGCGGATTGGTAGAGTTCACATTCGCATCACAATTATAATATATACTCGTTAAGTAGTGAAGTTTGTCCTGGCGGTAAAACGCATGTGCCTCCTCGGAGATGGATACCCGAAACCGGGAGATCTTAGGTTTCTTCCCCTCAATGGTGTTGCCTCCTTCATTGACCATGTATTTGAAGGGTGAAGAAAACAAAAAGTATTGGGGCTAACACAAAAGATCCCACTGGGTCGAAGTGTTGCTGGCTTGCCAGCCCCCACAACAAGATAAGATAAGATAAGATAAGTAGTGAATTAGAAACTGAAATCATGTTGGCACCTTTTGGGTCCGGACCGTAACCCTAATAGTACGACATTAAATACGCTTTTACTATCTGGACTGTCCTAACTTAGTAAATGGCATAAATTACTTTGTATGTAACAGAAATCTGAGACGAAAGGCTCTCTTCGCTCAACCCGCTGTATACACTAATTATACCCAAAACGAATATATTAGGTTGGGGAAAAAGTTTCTTCGCATTCCCTATTACGGATAAAATGGATGCCATTTTTGAAAAAGTGGAGCTAGATCGGCATATCAGTAGTTACGACGTAGCTGAAGAACTGGGAATTGATCACAAAACAGTTTTGACGCATTTGAAAAAAACTGGGTACACAAAAAAGCTCGATATTTGGGTACCTCACGAGCTCACTGAAAGAAATCTAATGAACCGTGTACTCATTTGTGATTCTTTATTACGACGTAATGAAACCGAACCATTTTTGAAGAAGCTGATAAATGGTGATGAAAAGTAGATCACGTACGACAAGAACGTGCGAAAAAGGTCGTGGTCAAAGGCCGGTCAGGCTTCACAGACTGTGGCGAAACCCGGGTTAACTCGCAACGAGGTGATGCTGTGTGTGTGGTGGGATTGGAACGGCATTATTCATTATGAGCTGTTACCACCAGGCAGGACCATCGATTCTGAACTCTACTCCGAACAACTGATGAGATTAAAGCAAGAAGTTGAGAGAAAGCGGCCGGAATTAATCAACAGAAAGAGTGTGGTTTTTCATCATGATAACGCTAGACCTCACTCATCTTTAGCCACTCAGCAAAAATTAAGAGAGCTTGGCTGGGAGGTGTTAACGCATCCGCCGTATAGTCCTGACCTTGCACCTTCAGATTTCCACTTGTTTCGGTCTCTTCAGAATTCTTTAGGCAGTGTCAGGTTAACATCACGAGAGGACTGCCAAAACCATTCGTCGCGATATTTTGATCAGAAACCCCAAAATTTCTATAGCAATGGGATCATGTCCCTACCTACAAGATGGCAAAAAGTTATCGAACAAAATGGTACCTACATACTTTAGTTAAATGTAAATAAACTATATTAAAAAATGTTATGAATTTTCTTAAAAAAATGCGAAGAATCTTTTTCCCCAACCTAATATGTATCGAACTACTGTATTGTACAACCTTAAATACTTTGATTTGGATCCATTTTGTTTATCTTTGGCACAGTATAAGAAGGGTATAACTGTTAAAGTTCTTTAGACTGAGCAATATACTTTCTTCTTATCATTTATTGTTATTTTAGCCTACCTACCTTCTAATAGGTAGCTATTATTGTATAAGCTTTGCAAGCCATTTTCATTTAATTTTAAATTACAATTAGCGGATTCCTGTAATTGATCTATTCTATGTTCATAGTTTGTAAACATTCGTTTGTAATTTGACTATTTGTTTCCCGAATAAAAATTTATTAAACATTTTTTTATTTATTTAAATATAGATATGTCCATCTGTAAGTATTTATCTACTCAACAGACTTACGTTTTAATGAATATTAACCTGATACATACCATCACCATGTCACTCTTAAGTGTGTCAACGAACCACGTGTCTCGACGCTGTGTCTTAAATTTAGAACTGTTGCTACATCGCTTACTAGCTATTTTCGGCAATTTAAAAATAAAACATATTTAAGAGGGCGGTGAATCAAGTTTGCAGCAATTTTGGACAAGGAGAAAAAATTTGCCAAGTTTCCTGTCTCTGAGAAAAAACGCGTGTGACAGACGGACGGACAGACACAGGTGGTTCCATAAGTGTTTTGCTAATTTTGGTACGGAACACTTAAGAGGAAAGGCGGGTGTCGTTTAGTCCATGCAAACGTATTCCCCCGTTTCCACCCTGGATAATGAATGACACTAGAGAAAAAAATATACCATCTCCCTAAGTTTTTTTTTCATAAATTAATTACTATGATAAGCAGGATAGGAATCTTCTAAAGTTACTAAAAGTCCTCGATTTTACTGTCCTTTTCAGACTCAGACAGTCCCTTCCAGCAAACAAATTTGTCGAATATAAACATTAAATGGCTCTTTCTCATATTGTTCTTGAAAATATATCTACACTGACCTGCAAAACTAAGTATTACACTTAACATTTAATTTTTTTTAGACCATAGAAAATAGAGATTTAATATAAAAAAACGTTTTATACCAAATGTTATCTGCTTTCTTTGTAACTATTCTTTTTAAATTAAACTCTTTTTCGAGTCCTTTTTATTTCGAAAGTATATTTTATGTACTTAAAAGGTTATTGCAATTTTAAAAGTGTGATACTTAGTTTTGCAGGCCAGTGTATATAGAAATCGGTCTAATTTTGTAGCAGGAAACAGGAGAATACGAGATCGCGATTTAGTCTATTTTTATGTATAGGTAAAATCAGTCCGAGCCGCAGTTGTGACTTTCGCACTGGTAGCTCGGGTTGCTCGGGAACAGCGCGAAAGCAAAACCTATTCTTCAAATTTCTTGCAGACTGGCTTTCCTCTTAAAATATTATGTCAATTCGTCGTATACCACTAGCACTGTATAAGAAAGGGTATCTATTACTACCATAGGTTTTAGTGATCTATGATTACTACATACAGTACGGACACTCCCTTCCTCCCACCAACTTTTTACCTCGCCCCCTCTATCGCCCTCTGGTTACCCGCCAGTTACCTACAGAGAAGACTTAAGGTTCAATTTCTTTGGTTTCGCATGTTCTGACGTCATTTTGTCCTTTTCTATTTTTTTTATGCAGTGTCTGGGCTGTGCCACAAGTTTTTAATTACTAACCAATTTTAAGGATGTGTGGACCATGAAACTAAACATTCCCATATTATTATTATTTGGGGGGTTTTGGGCCTTGACAGGCTTGCTAAGCCTGTGCCACGTTGCTGGTCCTTTGTGAACGCCCTTTTTAAAGTTCCTTACCAATCCCCGCTGCGGCCAGAAATCGCAGTAGATTCTTGATCGGGACAGTATCTCAGCTGGTGTCAGTACCTGCCTACCTAGATGAGTACTATGTTTGTACATCAGGGGGCCAAAGTCACATAGGAGGTGCAGAGGAGTTTCCATCTCATCCTGGCATTCCCATTACATTCCCTTAGGAACATCGCTCGAAAAACGAGATTTTACTGACCTTCCATACAAAAATGCGGATCAGCCGATCGATTTTCTATGACTTTTACGTTTGTTTTATCGAAGTCCTCATTGATAGCGACTTCGTACCGGCTTGAGCCGGTACTGTTCGCGACTGGGCTTGCAGTAATTTTTTTGGCTTGGCTTGACACAGACTCCAATAAAAATGTTCTTAGAGATGCGAACGTTAAAGTCATCGGCTGCAATATTATATTTGTTTGAAAGCCCTAATAGATTATAATTCATCATATCAGCCATTAAACTTCCACTGCTGGACATAAGCCTCCCCCAAAATGGGGGGATTTGCCATAATCGCCACGCTTGGCAGGCGGGTTGGCGATCGCAGTTGGATCGAATCAATGTGTGTACTCAGAGGATGCTGCTGCCCATCCTTCAGTAGATCCCTTAGTCGCCTTTTACGACACCCACGGGAGGAAATGGGATGGTGCTATTCTTAGCCGACACCACACGGCAGATTATCATTATAATGATATAAATATTGCAGTTCCAATAACATTACATACAATACGTGTCGAATTAATAACCTCCTTTTTTTTAAGTCGGTTAAAAAAGGACTTCAAGCATATTCTTTAGCCAAAAATAACTCGTCTCAAAATCGCAATACAACGTTATGATAATTTATTAATCGAGACAAGATGCTCGAGGATCGAACCGGCGACCTTGCATAGAGGTCATGGGTACTAGTCAATGACTTTCATTGTTATTCAATACGTATGACATAGTTTCTACTATCTTATTTAAATGGCGTGTATATGTATTACATTTTAATGAGATCGGGAACTGCCATCTTAGGACTCTTGGTTTGTTGCAGGGGGGTAAATTTTATACAAAACTTTGACGCAGAATACGCGTAGACGGTATTAATATAAGTAACTTTGTGTATATGGACAAATAGTTTAGAAAATCTAGATGCCTATATATTAAATAATTACGAAGATATAAAGCTTTGAAATGTTTCATACAAAATTTTAAAAGTTTTATATCTTCGTAATTATATTATAAATTGCAAATGTTATTTGTGACGCGGCATCTAGATTTTCTAAACTATTTTTCCATATATAAAATATTACTTTTATTTATTGTGCGTCAAAGTTTTGTATGGACTGAAACCACCTTAACCATTCATTTAAGTCAGAATTTGGGATCGGAAAAAAATATATCTACAGCGGTTTTTTAAAGGGGTGATCAGACCATCAAACAACTTCCTCTAAGGGACAAACATCGAAATCGCGAAGAAAATTTGGTGTCCCGTACATTTTTGTCGAGTAAGTTTACAGTTTTATATGAAACAGGTGACTCGTATCGTGTCTAGTTTTTCAGACCGTCTTACGGCCTCTGACGTGGTTTTTTATGTAACGACTACTACCACCAGAGATATTAGCCGTGACCAACAGCTTAACCTTTATACAAAACCATTGTTATTGCCATGTTTTCTATGTAATTTTCGTAATGGCTTCGATCAATTCGCTCAGAATCTATTATTCAAATCATCGATGCTTGCAATACCTAGGTGTAGGTATTGCCGGTGCATTTCAGGTCGTATTTTAAGCCTAGACTATCGATTGACCTAAATCATTTACTACTTTGACTGTTAAATTTGTAAGTATAATAATGGAACGGTGTTTTTAAATCTTCTTCGATTAAATTCATCACAGAACCGGTTTTTGATAGCCAAATTATATATATAATATATATTTGCTACCCGAAGAGTGGATTGTGCACTTGCATCGAAATTGAAGAATCTGGGTTTCCTCACGATGTTTAAGAGCCTATGTGAAAAAAATAGGATTCTTCAAAGCGTCATATATCATGAAGTACTAACAGCAGGAGTATGATTAGCGTATATGTGTAAATTGAACATATAGTTGAAGTTTTGATTAGAGCCAAAACACGAATAAGACACATTTTCTCGATAGAAAAACAAGTCAAAGTAGCCTCCGTCTTTATCGATAAACGCTTGGAACTGCTAAACGGTGAATAATAGAAACACGAGACTTGATTAAAAAAAAAGAGATTGATTTTACAAATTTTGATTAGAGCAGAATTGAACTTACATAAAAAATAGTACAATCACAATTAAATAAAGTTTGTTTTACGCTTGCGTCGTTTCAGGAGCGCCCCATCTCTTTCTCTCGCATCAGGCAGTAATATAAGCTATCACACGCCCATTTCGCTTCAATTATTTTTCGACATAGGCCCTTAATATAAGCCTGTATCACAAATAATGGCAGCATCTTGGCAGGTTTGCATCATTTGAAGCGTGACATTTGGCATTAAGCCTATTAGGTCGTAATAAAGGCTACTATTGCGTAACAAACAATTTTCCAGTGATTTAGCTGTTCAAGGTCTATATAAACTTCAATAACTAGGCATTGGCTCTCGACACGGAGGTAGTGGGTTCGATTCCCACGGGGGACACCTGGTGAAATGTCACTTTGTGCGTTTTTCCCCAGTTGGTTAGGACATTGCAGGGTGAATCACCTGATTGTCTGAAAAGAAAAATGATTCCGTGCTTCGGACGACACGTTAAGCTGTTGGTCCCGGCTACTATCTCTGGTGGTAGTAGTTGTTACATAAAAACCACGTCAGAGGCCGTAAGGCGGTCTGAAAAAACTCTGACACCAGGGCTCTGCACACACGATAAGAAGAAGAAGAAGAATAACTAGGTACGGGCAGCATCTAAAGTTGATGGAACTATTTTTCCATATATAAAATATAACTTTTATTTATTCCGTCTACGCGTATTGTGCGTCAAACTTTTGTATGGACTGAAACCACCTTAACACTTTCGCTGCTAAGCTCAAAACCACGATCCTCGCGCAGTGCTAAAACTGACGCCTCTCGTGTGTCGTGCGCACAGTCGTAAGGTAAAAAGACCAATGCGGCTCACCTCGTCGGTCACCGCACAGGCGTAAGGTTTGGGTGATTCACGCTGTAGGTCATGAGCACAGGCGAAATGCAATTGAACTTTACCCCCTCGTAGGTCGCGCGCACAGTCGTATCGTTGAGACGATTAGTGTGGCTCGCGTCGTGTGTCACCCGCGCTGGCGTAAGGTTTTCGGTGACTCGCGCGGTAGGTCATAAGCATAGGCGAAATGCAATTAAACCGGCTCGTTACGTGGGTTATTCAGCACTGCGGCCCATTTGTCGCCGACCTACGGCGTAGGTCGTCAGCAGCGAAAGTGTTAATGTAGGGTCTTTATTAATATGCTGACGAGGTTTTTAAAGGGATGATCAAACCATCAAATTGAACAACTTTCAAATTAAAGATTGAAAAATGTGTCTCGGGCGGAACTTGAACCCGCACTTTTCGAAACCGGGGAACTGCGTTATCCAATTTCGCCACCGAGCCCACTACCCAGAGAACGAAATTTTACAACACGAAAACGAAATAGCACAACACGGCTGTAACATGTTTAAAAATCAGTAATATTTGAAATTGAACAACTTTCTTTATGGGACTAACATCGAAATTTCGAAATAAAAATCAGCAGTCCCATACATTTGGGTCCCGCAGGATTGCAGCTTTGTATACATAAACATATAGAAGTTAATGGTCTGATGATAACCTTAAAATATCCTCAACATAGGTACAGATTAGTAAAAAGCTAGGAACAGAAAACTAGTATATTACAAAGTTTTATTAGCAAGTTGTCTTCATATTTCCATTGCTTGTCAAGTCATACAATCAGTGTATTTCTTCTAGACTTACTAGTCAATCTGTTGAACCATTTCACAAGGCTCCACGTACGTTGGGTTCCGTCTAACTTGTATAAAATGAGTTTTTCCTCGTCTTGGTCTCGTGCGAAGCGACTCCACATTCCGGGCTTGCCTTGACAGGGCATGGTTATGCAAGTTTGATGTCTAGTGACAGATTTGATGTGAGGTTAGTTTAGGTAAAGTTCGTATTTTAATATCTCGGAAAAGAACTAAGCAATCTGCAGTGTATCAAACAATTGCTTCTTTATTCATGGACCCTCTATTTTTTGACTGGTGGGACAATGGGTCCTTGTTCAAACAAGATTGATAATTGGCGACAGAATTTGTTGTAAGGACTTTATATGTCTGTTTCATATAGAACAAGCTCGTATTTCAATATCTCGGAAAAGAACTAAGCCATCAGAGTTTCAAACTTTAAAAAAAAAATGCCATACGAAATGATGATGATGATTTCTTCGTTATTCATTATCCCTCTATTTTGCTCCACTGGTGGGACAATGGGTCCTTGTTCAAACAAGATTGATAATTAGCTGCAGAATTTGTTGTAAGGTAGGATAAAAGTCTTAGATAAGTCAATATATCGGAAAAGAACCAAGCAATCTACGTAACAACCTTTTACGAAAGTATTTCTTAAACTAAATTGCTTCTTTGTTTATGGTTCCTCTTTTTTGCTCCACTGATGGGACAAGAGGTGGTTCCTTGGTCCCTCAAGGTTGAAATCTAGCCACCGAATTTATTGTAAGGTAGAACAAGTTCGTATTTCAATATTTCTGAAAATATAAGGTAATTACGTATTAAACTTTTTCAAAAGTAGTTCCAAAACAAATTGTCTCTTTATTCATAGTGCCTTTATTTTGCTCCACTGGTGGGACAATGGGTCCTTGGTCCCACTTGGTATTTCAATATCTCGGAAAAGAACTAAGCCATCTGAGTTTCAAACTTTAAAAAAAAAAGCTCCAAAAATTAATTGCTGCTTTATTCATTGTCCATCTATTTTGCTCCACTAGTGGGACAATAGGTCCTTGGTTCCACAAGTTTGATCACTAGGCAGAGGTTAGGTTAGGTTAGGACAAATTCGTATTTCAATATCTCGGAAAAGAACTAAACCAATCTGCGTATAATTTTTTTTCAAAAGTAGTTCCAAAATCAAATTGGTACTCAATTCATGTTCTTTTATTTTGGACCACTGGTGGGACAATAGGTTCTCTAAGTACCACTGGTTGCTGCAACTATATCAACAATTTCTCAATTTCTTGTGACTTTGTGTATGCACATTTTTGAATGGCACGTTGTATTAGTAACTTCTTTCGTGTCAGCATGAGCTACTCGAATATCGCATGACAATCATTTATGCTGAAATGGAAAGACCAGTAATTGTTATACAGGGTGTAACAAAACACCCTAGTAATATTTTAAAAGGTGGTTAAAACTATCTCATTGAATAACTTTCACTATGGTAGAGTCAAAAATGACGTCAGAAAGCTATACATGTGATATTATTATAAATAAAACATTTTGGAGCCAACTACGAGAAAAAACACTGTTTCATACAAAACTGCAGTAGGTAAGGTCAACTGTCTTTAAAGTGAAAGTTGTTCCGTTTGATAATGTAAACCACCACTTTAAATTATAAACTAGGGTGTTTGGTTACACCCTGTATAATCTGTGGTAGTATGTACAAACGCAGTTTCGCTATAAGTTATATTCATGATACGTCCTACGTCTCTCGCAGATCGTCACTTTCGCAACTCATTATCCTACGCAGTTCTTCACTTATGCAGTTCGTCACTTTCGCATTTCGTTACTTTCGCAGCTCGTCACTTACGCAGTTCATCGCTTTCGCAGCTCGTCACTTATGCAGTTCATCGCTTTCGCAGCTCGTCACTTACGCAGCTCGTCACTTACGCAGTTCGTCACTTTCGCAGCTCGTCACTTATGCAGCTCGTCACTTCCGCAGTTCGTTACTTTTGCAGCTCGCTTTGTACTTTTATATCAAAATATACCTACATAGTTCGTCGCTTTAGCTTGTCACTTGCGCAGCTCATTCCCAACGTAGTGCATCACTTTCTTTCTTTCAACACTTTCTTTCAAATATTTTTTTTTACTTATTTGAAACGAATCGCCACTGGCTATCTTATCAAAAATTGTGAGGAAATTTTGTTAAAACGCTTGTATTTAAATTGTAAGATCGAAAATTACAAAAAATACTATCCTTCCGTTAAGTTGACAGACAATAATAAAACTAACACAGATTTTTTCAAGTATTATAAAAGTAACAGTCAAGCATTATCTCTAGTAATTGAAACTGGGTGCCGATCGCGCTAAATTAATGGCTGGTGGCTACTGATTTGTCACTGAACTCTACATGCCGAATCACAACTTATTGTCCCTTGTTACCACTGTCAATCACATAGTAAATATGTCAAGTTTAGCGCGATCCCGAATTCTGCACAGCAGAGCTGAATCGACACATGATCACAACTAAAACTGAATCTTAACTGAATCAGCACCTAACGTCAACGTTTTAAATTATTGCGATCGGCCCGTTTCGCCTTCTTTACAGAACAAAACATACAATCTCCATGCTATCATTTTTTATCTATCGCCGCGTGAAAAGAAAAAAATGTCAACAAAAGGGCGCCAACAATTTGTCTATTGGAGCATTTGAAATTGGAACTACAAAAACGCATCCTTCCTTGTTCCGTACTGGCCAGTTTTTCCCGCGCTTTTGTGTATAAAATGGCGGTTTCCTGATATGATAACGTCAGTCTTCGGATGACTTTCATCCCTTAAGGTTGTGTTGTGATCTAGTTGTTGGACATTCCGTATTTTGTTAAGTTTTCGGTGAGTGACATAAAAAATTATTTATTTTTCATCATTTTTATTACAGTTCCGTACCCAAAGGATGAAAACTCATAATCATAAGCCTACGTTGTCCATCCGTCCGTCCGTCTGTCCTACATATTTAGGGCTGTAACTTTTGAACGGTAATAGCTAGACAGTTAAAATTAACACAGAATTACGGAGGATTTGAAAAAATGTCAAAAAGTTTATTAGGGGGGTCCTCATACAAGAATGATTTTTATCAACGTTTTTTCTTTTCACTCTATCGTAAAAACGGTAATACATGCAAGCGTCAAACTTGGTGTGATTATAGAGCAAACTCTACAGTATAAAAATAAATAATAAAAACCGGCCAAGTGTGAGTCGTTCTCGCGCTATAGGTCCCGGAAAAAAAAACTTTATTGTATGTTAATAATTTGTGTGATGGTGTGGTTGTGGTACGGAACTCTCGGACCTCGCTGCGAGTATTCCGACTCGTACTTGACCAGTTTTTTGATCAGCCAAGATTTTTTGTTTTTTTAACTGGTTATTTTGACTTGTTTCTTTAAGTTATCACTTATCAGTTTAATAACATAAACTTAGTTACTATATTTGTTTCGTTTTTATCGTATTGGGGAAACCAGGCATGATAAGGATATTAATGACGAAGTAGGTAAATAAAGTTTACTTAGGGTCTGTTTTCAATACTTTTGCATAAGTTCTTAATGTGGTTTCAGTCCATACAAAAGTTTGACGCACAATACGCGTAGACGGTATTAATATAAGTAACTTTGTATATATGGAAAAATAGTTTAAAAAATCTAGTTGCCGCGTAACAAATAACATATGCAATTTATAAAATAATTACGAAGATATAAAGCTTTTTAAATTTTGTATGAAAAATTTCAAAGTTTTATATCAAATTGCAAATGTTATTTGTGACGCGGCATCTAGATTTTCTAAACAATTTTTCCATATATAAGGTCTAACAAAAGTAGGTGAAACTATTTTAAGGGGATGATCAGACCATCAAACTGAACAACTTTCTCTATGGGACCAATATCGTAATCGCGAAAAAAAATCAGCTGTTCCATACAAACCTACTCAACTTAAATGTATGGGAGAGCAGATTTTTTTTTCGCTATTTCAATATTGGTCCAATAGAGAAAGTTGTTCAGTTTGATGGTCTGATCATCCTCTTAAAATAGTTTCACCTAATTTTGTTAGACCTAATATACAAAGTTACTTATATAAATACCGTCTACTCGTATTGTGCGACAAAGTTTTGTATAAAATTGACCCCTCTGTACCTTAACACTTTCGCTGCTAAGCTCAAAACCATGATCCTCGCGCAGTGCTAAAAGTGACGCCCCTCGAGGGTCGGGCGCACAGTCGTAACGTAAAATGGTAACGTAAAGTCGTAACGGGTCACGCGGTAGGTCATGAGCACAGGCGAAATGCGATGGAACCGGCTCGTTACGTGGGTTCTTCAGCACTGCGGCCCATTTGTTGCCGAACTGCGGCGTAGGTCGTCAGCAGCGAAAGTGTTAATAGCCTCTGAAGTGCTTTTTTTTTTCTATTCCGTAATAATAATAATATATACAGGGTGTCCCGTAAACCGACGTCAACCCGGCGAATGCTGATGCTGCGGTCGTGACTAAGCAGAATATCAAAATTTGACTTTAGTAAAAGTGTCTTAGTTTTCGAGATATTGACAGTTTTAACACAGATACTGCATAGAACATTTGTAGCCGTGGCACTCAAAATAGTAACTAAGGTAAGGTAGTATCACGAATTTCATAAAACTGCCCTTATCTCGAAAACTAAGAACCTTTTCCTAAAGAAAATGGTGACAGATTGATTGATAGATTTATTTTTTTATTTTTATTTATTTTAGTATATTCTGGTTAGGTATGAACTAACCTATCAGCATCCACCACTGTCCGGTCGGTTTACGGGACACCCTGTATAATAATAACTATGGGTAAAACTCTCAACACCGACTCGTCATTTCACATTGTGTTCACTCGTCCTCTGAATAATGCTGTAATTATCAATTCGATTAAAACGTGTATCATCCATTTTTTATTTGGTTATAAGGGCTTGGTCAATGACCAAATAGCTACTGCGACCTGGATAGATCTATTGTAGCTGTCACCCTAGACCTAAAGGCCATTTCCTAGGCCCACGGACTTCATGAACCGTGCTATGCTTTTGGAGAGGTCCCTAATGTCGATGAAGGTGTTATTATGTATTCACCTAGATGGCGACTTCTGCTGTGAATGAGCACTTCGCATTCGCAGAGGAGGTGTATGGGCGTTTCCTCTGCTTCACAGCAGAATCTGCAAGTGGGTTAATCTACAAGCCCCATTCTGTGTAGGTGTTTGTTTAACTTGCAGTGTGTGTCACCCATAACAATATCAACTGCAATTTGGGAGGTCTCCCCCCCCCCCCTGCCACATACCCCAGGCTACATTACAGTACAATGAATCTATTACGTAAAATAACCACGATTGAACATGATACGCCATCATTACACCGTTATTTAAGTTAAACGAGAGCATGTAAGTGATTCCACTCGCTACTCGATGTCATGCGATATTTTATTGGCATGGCAGAGGCACAGTATAATTTACGAGCGTGTGGCGTAACTTAACGATTAAAAATTAAAACCGCCTTCAAAAAAACTAAAAAGTTAAAAAAATAATATTGCAGCCTTTGACTTTTTCGCTTTTCGATTTTCGATGGTTTCCTTTGATTTCTCTGGGATGCCATCATCTGATCCTGGTTTCCTTATCATGGTACCACCCTTGGAATATATTCTTTCCAACAAAAAAAGAATCATCAAAATCGGTTCATAAACGACGAAGTTATCCGCGAACACACATAAAAAATATATATATATGTATATATAAGGTCTAACAAAATTAGCTGAAACTATTTTAAGGGGATGATCAGACCATCAAACTGAACAACTTTCTCTGTGTGACCAATATCGAAATCGCGAAAAAAATACCATACAAAACTGTAAACATAACTCGACTCAAATGTATGGGACAGAAGATTTTTTTTTCGCGAATTCGATATTGGTCCCATAGAGAAAGTTGTTCAGTTTGATGGTCTGATCATCCCCTTAAAATTGTTTCAGCTAATTTTGTTAGACCTTATATAGCCTCCTCCTTTTTTGAAGTCGGGGAAAAAAAACGGCTAAGAGCGTGTCGGACTCGCCCATGATGATAGGGCTCCGTAGCCATTGTATTGTACTCTGTAAGTAGGAAAACTTTTAATAAATAGTTTTTCTAACTTATCGAAATTTCAGTGCGCTTAGATGTAGTGATTTAATTTCGGTCAGCGCCCTCTAGTTACAATCATAAAAATCTACGTTTTATTTGATTACACACCGAGGGCAGGAAAGTAAGAAAGGTCTCAGATCTCATTGTAATTGTTGTAAGTGTCAACAAACATATGATCTGAGGCTTTCTTTTTTAGTGCCCGAGGTTAGTATACTATTTCTCTCCTCGACGGAGGCGGAAAGTGGCAACTTCGTTTAGCGCAGCGTGACGAAAGTTGACGCTTTCCGCCCGGAGGGGTGAAAAAAATGATTCTTAATTTTAGTTACCGAAGAAGATCAAACTTCGTTTGTATGGAGCGTACCGAAGAACGCAAATATCGCCCTGTATAGGTACTTTTGCTAGCCATATACCTAGTGTTTCTTTTGCCTAGTTTGCTATATGAAAGAAAACATTGATATATCATTACACAGATATTGTATTCTAGACTTCTAGTTCGCAAAATGATTGCAATTCTATCTGTTATTTATATTTGCGATTCCCGTTACTTATTAGTTTTTGTTATATCATCATAAAACAGCATTCACTATATTAAAGGCGCGTCCGTAGGTTGATTGCTTATCGAAAAAAATATGTTCTATCCATCGACCTCAATTGATTTTTATCGAAATCTATACTATTATAAAACTGTAACAGGAAGTTTGTCTGTACATTGAAGATATTAACAAAAAAAAAGTTACAATATGGTTTTTAGGTGTCCCTGATTCCATTTCACCAATTTTTGGATTTTTTGTCTGTCTGTTTGTTTGTGTGTTTGTTTGGGTGTTTGTTTGTTTGTGTGAACGAGTATCACGCAAAAACTACTGAACCGATTTTGATGAAACTTTTTTTGTTTGATAGCTTATGATCTGACTTAAAATCTGGTATATAATTTGTGCGGACGAAGTGCGGGTTAACGCTCGTAATCTATAAATATAAAAAAAAAAATAGATTTTTACTGTGTGTCTAAGTGTTGACGACCCGGTTGGTGTAATGGTTACCACGCCGGACTGCCAAACCAGGGTCCTGGGTTCGAATCCAAGTTCGGTCATGGATGTTTATATGTTTGTGCCGTTGTTGCATGGTTTCCATAACATACATACATATACTCACGCCTGTGTCCCGTTGGGGTATGCAGAGACAACGGATCGCCATCGTCTACGATCCTGACACACCTTTTTCGCCTCTTCCACAGTCATAAGTCGCTTCATACACGCTCGTCGGTCTCGAGTACATTTGATCTGACCCTTCTTAAGTACGCTGCCAATTTGGTCCGCATACGTGCGTCTAGGGCGACCTTTTTTGACTGTCCCATTCACACTCGCTTTATATATTTCATTCGTCAGTCTGCTATCACTCATTCTTTCCACATGACCAAACCATCTCAGCATTCCCTTTTCAATCCTTGTTACTATATCCTCTTTCAATCCACATCTATCTCTAATTACACTGTTTCGTATTCTGTCATTTAGAGTCACACCACACATACTGCGTAAAGAACGCATTGCGACAGCATTTATTCTAGATTCATTCCTCTTCTGCCATACCCAACATTCGCTGCCATACATCAAAGTTGGTGCCAGCACACCGTCATGAACTGCCAAACGTGCCTTTTTGGACACGTTATGACTTTTCATGAATGTTTCCATAATAAACAGCCTATTAGTGCTTGCTTGGGATCATTATCATTGAGATTATTATCAGCGTAAAAATAAATAGAGGCATTGTCCATGGTCAGTAATTGTAAAAATCTGCAGATGGCGTTCAATTCTATACAAATTAAAAAAAAACATTAAAAAGTGGATCACCTCAAAGTATCATACGCTAATATTAGGGAACAGATAAAAAAGTCTATCTTAGTACTTTGAATGCTTACTATCAAAAGTTTTGAGATTGTGCCTCCAACCGCCTAGCCCAGTCATTTTACGGTTTGAGCCGGGACTAATTTGTAATTGATATTTTTTTCGGTATAGTATTTAAGAGCAAAGAGCTTAGAAATGTACCAAAATTAAAAAAAAAATCCGTCAGCAACAGTTCTAAATTTAAAATTTAGGTATTATCTCGTTTTAAAAAACGTGATGGTAATTTTTTTTTTCACATATTTAAGGCATTACCATTATACATACTTCAAACATGGTGTAAATATTTTTGTCTACTTAGAAAAATACATTCCTATTTTCTAATAAGAACCTAATTTTTTAAATTTCCATGCCCATTTTATTGCTCAAAAATAATGTATATTGTTAATTCTAATTCAATTGAGTGCATTGGTATTAGTATTATTAATTTAAAAGCGATTTTTGTAAATATGTTTTCAGATAGTCTTTTTGTCACTAATTAGTGCCGGTTACAGTTTAAAAGTCCAATTAATAATTACTTCCCACCTCTTCTAACAAAACTCCATAAAATGACTGGACTAGGAATGAAAAAGGCCTCATTGGTTTGTATACTCGTATAGATCAAGAATATCAATTATGATATTCTTGATCTATACGAGTATAACTATTAAGTTATCAGATATTTACTTGTGATGAATAAACATGTTATTAGTCATTAAAAATAGCATCAATAAGGAAACGAATGTTGGAAATATAATGTACATAAATTTATGCAAATAAAATAAAGATACCTAGTTATGTCAAGTATGTCATATAAATAGTTTTGTCGAGCAAGCGTAATTCTATACCCTTATACAATACTTTTTATTTTTTATTTTTATTTATTTATTTGGAAAATCAGCAGCGTTACAGATGTAATTATGCTAACTCGTGTGTGTGTGTGTGTGTGTGTGTGTGTGTGTGTGTGTGTGTAAGTATGTCTTTTGTTGGCGATGAGGGAGGCAGGGGAGGGAATGGGATGTGTGAAAGGCTATTTTTCGTCCAATACAACCTTAATTTTAGATTTAAAGTAATGCTTAGAGTGCAAGAAAATATCTAAATTTTCAAAAACATTGTTATAAGTTTTAGTCATTCTTGCTTGCGTATATTCACGATACTAAATAAAACACGTTTCTTGTTGGAGTATTTGGAGACACCGCCTTAATTTTCCATAGAGTTTATGGCCGCATCTTCTCTTCAGCGACAACATCAAAACACGTTCGGTAGCTTCAAATCAAAATTTGACGTTTAATAAGTGGGCATAAAGCTCCTGTATTGAATAAATGATGTTGAGTTCGGGGAGTCGCGTTGTAGGTCTGCTATTGGGTAGTCACGTGTCGCTCGTCGATTATTGGTTGCTCATGATATCAATTTCACCCTGTATATGTATGTCTTTTTCTTTTATACGCTCTGCAGCCAAAACAGCTTAATGGAGTTTTAACATAATTGGGGTGTCATTATCATTAGATTCGTAAATTTTATTAGAGTTATAGGATATAAATTATTTTAATAATGGTATCTGAGAATCAAAAAAGAGAGATATAATTACTTGCTATGCTACCATTTTGACACAACAAGACTAAAAAGTATGAAATAAACTAGGAGTCGCGTTGTAGGTCTGCTAGTGGGTAGTCACGTGTGGCTCGTCGATTGTTGGTTACGCTCCCGGGCCTACAACGAGGCTCCAGTGGTGGCTCAAGATAGTGTTGAAGTCCTTGAAGTCACCAAAATTCTTAAACTACCGTACAACGTCAAGTATTCCTGCTAAGTAAACTAGACATTGGCAAAATCATCACAACCAAGATGGCAGCCATTTTTTTAAAAATAGAATAGAATAAGTGTGAAGGTGTTGACTTTGATTTATTATTTGTTTTCAAATCCGCCATATAACGTATACTCTGTGAAAATTTCAACCGTCTAGCCATTATAGTTCAAAAGATACAGCTCTTTATAGGTAGGACAGACAGACAGACAGACGGACAGTGTAGGGTAGTAGTAATAGGGTCCCCCTTTGGTTACTGAACCCTAAAAATACGCTATACTGAACCCTAAAAATACGCTATACTGAATGACGTAGATGTTTAGAGTTTTCAGAATATCTCTGACTACCCGCTCGGGGAATATAGTCGCGAGCATATACTGCTATACTGTTTCGATAAAGCCTAAGGAACGACAGGAAAAAAATGAAAAACATTCTCAGAAATTACCTGGAAAAATGTTTATCAAAATATAATTCATTTGAATCAGACTTTGTAACCTACCTACTAAGTTTATTTAAAGACATAATGCAAATAATTTCTAACATAATGCAAGTTATTGCATTACTAAGCGTCTAGTCACAGAACAGCCTGAACATATTGTGCAATAGGCAGAAAATAGAATTTGTCTCACTGAGGCGTTGGCGGCTTCTAATTTTGATTTGATGTTCTTTCGTCACTTTAAATACATACTCGTACATAGTAGATGTATTCACGCTTATTTAGAGTTTACTTAAAGTAAATCAAAGCCTCCGGTGTAATACCAAAGCGTACCTACAGTGAAGCCACTTTTCTCGGTCACCATTTTTTGCTAAAATCTAGAATAACATGGAAAACTATAATAAAATTAATTCATCTTGTGGAACCGGGCCCTATACCCGTACTTTATATTTTCGATATATCGCAACCACAGATCACAAAAACTAAAGGGAGATGTGAAAAGGGGGCGGGACCAGTGTCGTAGCAATATGCGCAAAAACGGAACACATTGCTCGCGACCGTAAGGATTCAATATATTATGAGGCTGAAAGCCAGTCGAGATATTATGTGTAAATAGTTTACAATGCTTGCGTAGTACTAAAGATTATTCGAACGTTGAGTTCTGATACCGCAATGTATAATGAGCACATTCAAGCTAACAAAATACTTTCTATCGCGTGGTACTGGTGGTGATGCAACACTAGGTTTCGTACTCAGCGCGATGGTTGGCATCTCTCTAGATCTCCATGATCGCAACCGTCTCGTCCGAATTTCATTGTAATAGAGTTGACATTGGGTCGAAAACGTTCACGCAATTGCGAAATTCGGAACGTCCGGGGAGAGGCTCACTAGGGCTGTTGTGTAAATTTCCGATTACATCGTTTACAACTTTACAAGATCGGTAACGTATTATGATCAGTGATCTGATCACTTATCACCATTATCATTATCTGAAATTAATTAACATTGCGATGCAAAATCGCTAAGAACTGTCAAAAACACCATGTTGGTTTGGTACCGATTGAATCGGGTACCTAGTTACGCAATGAGGGATTTTCCTTAAGGTGGTTTCAGTCCATACAAAAGTTTGACGCACAATACGTACGCGTCAAACGGAATTAATAAAATAAAAGTAATATTTTATATAAGGTCTAACAAAATTAGGTGAAACTATTTTAAGGGGATGATCAGACCATCAAACTAAACAACTTTCTCTATGAGACCATTATAGAAATCGCGAAAAAAAAATCAGCTGTTCCATACAAACGTACTCGACCTAAATGTATGGGACAGCGGATTTTTTTTCGCCATTTCAATATTGGTCCCATAGAGAAAGTTGATCAGTTTGATGGTCTGATCATCCCTTTAAAATAGTTTCACCTAATTTTGTTAGACCTTATATATGGAAAAATAGTTTAGAAAATCTAGTTGCCGCGTAACAAATAACATTTGCAATTTATAATATAATTACGAAGATATAAGCGAGCTTTTAAAATTTTGTGTGAAAAATTGCAAAGCTTTATATCTTCGTAATCATTTTATAAAGTTTTGTATCAAATTGACCCCTCTGCAACCGCCTTAAGCCATTAAAAAAGAAAAAGTAGTTCCTAATGGTTCGATAGATGGCGTTGACGAGACAGAGGTGAGCGACCTCGCAGATAGTAAAATACAAATAAAATAGTAAGAATTGATGTTTTTAAGTAAACAGCAAAATATGATCATATATTTCGTCAAAGGATGCGTCTGACTCAGTGACATGCATTTTTATTTACTTTTTAGCCTAAAATGTTCGCCTTCGGACCCCTCTCTGTTCAACGCCATCTATCGTCGGTTCGTTGAACTACGTTTGACTAGCTGTGATAAAACTCCTCATAAGACCCTTGTTTTTCGAAATACATGGATTTAATTATACCAGGTGTTGGTTTAAAGCGTGATTACACTGTAGAAAACTGCAAAGCCAACTCGATCCAAATGTAGGCATAAACTGTAAGAAACTCATCTGCTCCCTGCCTACTCTTTGGGCATATAACGAATGTTTGTCGTTGCACGACGCCACGTAACCACAGTGACGTAACTGCTCGTTATCGGCCCGCGATAGCGCTATCTTCCTTCGCGGTACACTCTGTATAAACAAGTGGTGTAGGCATAAACTGTCACAAACCCATGACTCATCTGCTCGCCGCTCACTCTCTGCCCACATAACGAATGTATCGTTACACGACGCCACGTAACGGCCCGTTATCGGCCCGCGATAGCGCTATCGTTGTTCGAGCCCACTTATTATTAATGTGCGCTACTACGGGCTGCGTGTGCGCATTGCAACGTTCTTTATTCAAAATTTCTTATTATGTGAGTATTTTCAGTTTTATTTTTAAATTCAGATCTTTTTGATCGTAATATTTACGTTAATAAATGTATTTATACATTGAAAACAAAATGGAGGGACATGTTTTTCTAGATTTTACTATTGTTATAATGTATGTATGTATGTATGTTTACGTTAATTAATTTTTTAACCTTACCTGCCCGAAGTTTTTTTTTAAATCTTGTTTTCTTTTTCAAATCGTTTTTTTTAATTCGTATCGTTGTTGTGATTATTGTTATTAGTGGTTACCTATTTAGGTTCAATACTTGCTATCGTGATAACTTATTATAGTTTGTTGATATCGTAAACATTTTATTTTGGTTTAAGGCCTAGTGCAAGCATCTCCTTCTTACAAGGAAACATTTGCGCCCTATATAAGGTCTAACAAAATCAGCTGAAACTATTTTAAGGAGATGATCAGACCATCAAACTGAACAACTTACTCTATGGGACCAATATCGAAATCGCGAAAAAAAAAATTGATGTCCCATACAAAACTGCAAACACAACTTGACTCAAATGTATGGGGCAGCAGATTTTCTTTTCCAGATTTCAATATTGGTCTCATAGAGAAAGTTGTTCAGTTTGATGGTCTGATCATCCCCTTAAAATAGTTTCACCTAATTTTGTTAGACCTTATATAAGTAGTCAAAGGTAAAACAATGCAAAAGATAAAAACGTTTGACAAAATGACAGACGAGCGAAGCTAGAGCATCTTAGGTTTAGTTTAGGTTTCTGTTGACCACAGCGCACGAGCCGAGCGAGCAAAGCGAGCATGCCGCGGCATCGGCCGCCTAGTGCCAGAACCGTAACCGAATCGGTACTGTTCACTAATTTTTTTTGTCAATAGGAGCTAGGATCCCGAACTCTCTTGGAGAATATAGTCGTGACTCGTGACCATATTGTTTATAATTCTAGCTTTTAATAAAACAATCAACATTCGCAGACTCATAATCATAAAAGATAATCGCAAACAATTCTCAGAAAGCTAATCCTATTTTTCTTTTTTTAAGTCTCGACTAGAAAATAGAATCTAAATGCTTTCAGTTTAAAGTCTCTAATCGTTTGGCACTTTATTTAGTATGTAAAGAACTGTTTAGACAAAATTTAGCTCTAAAAGCAATTAATTTAGAACTTAAATTCGTTTGTGTATATTGTAGCGTTTCTGAAGCCTTTTGGTTCAACGGACTGACGGACGAAGGAAGGACAGATTTTTTGTTATAATTATTGCTTAATACTTCGTATACTTTAGATTTAGTGCCATTTGGTGCCCGGATAATAAGAGCTTTTTAGGGGACCGCAGTCAAACAAGGATCCTTTATACTTTCGTCCATTCTTTATGTCTGTAGTATACAGGCTGTTACAAAAATAAAAATAAACATTTAAGGGGTGGTTAAGACCATCAAACTGAACAACTTTCACTATGGGACCAATAACGAAATAGCGTAAAAAAAATCTGATGTTCCATCATCATCATATCAGCCGATAGACGTCCAATCAAAATTGGGAGATTTGCCATAATCGCCATGATGCGATGCGTTCGCGATGTTCCATACTAAACTACAGATCTACTCAAGCTAAATGTATGGGACAAAAGATTTTTTTTTTCGCTTTTTCGGTGTTGGTCCCATAGTGAAAGTTGTTCAGTTTGATGGTCTCAACAACCCCCTTAACGCCTAACGCCCCGCCTCAAAATTACTTTTTCATTTTTGAACCTTGAATCGACATTTGTCAAGAAGACAAATAATAGTTACCCAAAAACAGAAATATGGTAATTAATAATACAATAAAATTCCCATAAAACGAAGAGGGGGTTGGAAAAAAAATTTTTTTTTTCTAATCAACTGAGTGTGTGTGAGGTGTGAGGTGTCGTTGGAAAGCTCTTCTAACGTTTAACAAAATTTATAAATGCACATAATTACGATAATAATTAATAATCAAAGCATCTTTATAATATATCTAACTGACGATAACCCCTACTTATCTTAGAGTTCATCCGACGTAAACCTCTGAAATAACGTTTATTTTCTTAGAGATAAGTCATAAAATTATTTGAACTACGAGAAGTCTCGTATTTTAGTAGGTATACATACTAAAGTAATAAACCATGGAGGACAGCAAGAAGCGGAGGTGTTGCAAACCAATATTATTAGAAGTACAGTAGTACCAGGTTTATAAGTCTTACCGATGTACCTGCGCAGTTGACAAATTTTAGTAACGCGCGAAATCCACCCTCAAACCGTTTACGCTATTGGCTAATTTGTTTTCGCGCCCTTTTCGCTGCTACCCGGCTTTGCACCCTTTGATTACTAAATGACTTCGGGTTTTGTCTGGGGCTCGGTCCTGCTCTGCGCAAACGAAGATTGACGAGCGGAATTATTTTCCTAGTCGTACTGTAAAGTAAGTGTCGCCAAAATGCAGGGACGGGGGACGAGACGGGTGCGCAGGTTCCGCCCCTAAATCCGAATCCAGGAACAGCGCACTTCATCGTTTTATACAGGGTAAATTTTATACCACTGCGGATAACTTCAGCATGTATTCTACTCATCAAACTGAACAACTTTCACTTCACTATGGAGTCAACTTCGAAATCGCGAAAAAAACAGCTGTCCCATACAAAACTGCAGTACCGATTCGACTCAAATATGGGACAGCTGTTTTTTTCCGCGATTTCGAAGTTGGCTGCATAGTGAAAGCTGTTCAGTTTGATGAGTAGAATACATGCTGAAGTTATGCGCAGTGATATAAAATTTACCCTGTATATGCATTTTATTATTTTTATACTCCACCGACAAGAGTGTAGCTCCTAAATAAGATGATGATGATGTATTTTATTGAGAAAACCTTGCTGAGAGGCAAAGAGAAGCGGTCCGCTTCGATCATAGGCCACGCCCTCTGTGGTCTGTGACGTCATGACCTAATATAATGGCGACAAACCTAATCGCCTTGCGACACCTCCGCTATTTTCTGTGCTCCGTGTATTAAATAAAACTTGCCTTATGAATAGCATAATATTATATTATCTTAATTATGGATGTCGATAAATATTGATTGAAGCTGATTGATTGAGGATTGAGAATTCATTATTTACCGCCGTTTGTCCTTTACAAATGACATTGTTAAAGGAACTGAGCAAAATGCATTACCTACCAATTATACAGGGTTCTTTAATATGTTGACACTTTTTTTAAGGGGATGATCAGACCATTTAACTGAACAACTTTCTCTATGGCACCAACATCGAAATCACGAAAAAAAAATTGCTGCAACATACATTTGGATCGAATAGGTTTGCAGTTTTGTATGGAAAAGATGATTTTTAGTTGCTTGTTAGTAAAAGTGGTTCAGTTTCATGGGTAGACTCTTAGTTTAAGAGGATTTGTAAAAAAAAAAATAGAAACAAGAGAATTGATTTTAAAAAAAACGATTGATATTTTATAAAGTTTTGATTAGAGCAGAATTGAACTTACATAAATAGTACAATCACAATTAAATAAAGTTTGTTTTACGCTTGCGTCGTTTCAGGCGCGCGCGCCGCCCCATCTCTTTCTCTCGCATCAGGCAGTAATATAACCTACGAGCGTTAACCCGCGACTTCGTCCGCACAAATTATATACCAGATTTTAAGTCAGATCATAAGCTATCAAACAAAAAAAGTTTCATCAAAATCGGTTCAGTACTTTTTGCGTGATGCTCGTTCAAACAAACAAACAAACAAACACACAAACAAACAGACAGACAAAAAATCCAAAAATTGGTGATATGGAATCAGGGATACCTAAAAACCATATCGTAACTTATTTTTTGTTAATATCTTCAATGTACATACACACTTCTGTTACAGCTTTATAATAGTATAGATCGCACGCTCTTTTCACTTCAATTATTTTTTGACATAGGCCCTTAAAAAGGTGCTAACTCATCATCATCATCATATCAGCCATTAAACGTCCACTGCTGGACATAAGCCTCCCCCAAAATGGTGGGATTTGCTATAATCGCCACGCTTGGCAGGCGGGTTTTTTTTAACGGGCATAGGCCCACCACACATTCCCACCGCTGTAACTCCTGTAAGCCAGGATCAACAGCGGCGACCATTCACAACACTGGACAATGAAGTCCAGCGAGCCCGGGGGATGACTCTAATCTGTCTTGGAACCCGCAATGAATTAATCAAAGAAGATAGGAGGAGTAGGAAAACGAAATATCCGACTTCCCTCCATTGCAAACGGGAGACAGCAATAAAAAGGAAAAAACATGGCTATTAGAGAGCCAATTCAAGAGATCATTTATGGCAGTGTTGAAGACACGACCGCAAAAGCACCAAAAATACAAAATAAAACAATAGGAACCTAACATTGTACTGAAACTATGACCTATTTTGCTTCCAGTAATAAGTATGGCAAAAACATCTGAACGCACGGAAGTTATCCCTAGTCGCAACAAGATCCATGTAGTAAGGGACACCAGAAAACGATTTTATTGAGTCAAGCATGGTCTGGCGCTCGGCGTACCAGAGCTCACACTCCCAAAGAACTATGATGAGCGGTCTGTTCGAACTCGTTACTGTCAACAGAACATTCACATAAAGGTGACGCAACCAATTTAAAATAAAATAGCTTTCCCTTAAAGTTACCATGTCCAGTAAGAAATTGGGCTACGCAGTGATCCACCTCTAGCCACGCTTTGTCAAGACGATCGCGAACAGATGGAAAAAATTGGTATAGATGTCGACCCTTTGTAGACCCTTGCCACCGTAGTTCCCAGTCTAATAAAAGTTCATCAAAGATGTTGCAATCAAAGTTAAATAGTTTACTAATTCTATTTCGGTCGCGAGGTTTTAAGAAGTTATGACTAACTTTTCTTGAACGAAAGTAATTGGCCGCGCGGCGTTGTATTTCCAAGTCTACGGGAACCACCCCCGCTAGAACGGGGAGTGCCACGGTGCTTGGCAGGCGGGTTGGCGATCGCAGTTGGATCGAATCAATGTGTGTACTCAGAGGATGCTGCTGCCCATCCTTCAGTAGATCCCTTAGTCGCCTTTTACGACACCCACGGGAGGAAATGGGATGGTGCTATTCTTAGCCACCACACGGACATGCTAACTACGAATGGTTTATTCGTAGGATGCTAATGATGTCGCATTCACCTGCAGGTATATATATTTGTATAATAAGATAGTAAAGGACATTACTATATGTAATTCATTTACATTTCAGTACATTAGTATGATCTTAGATAATTACATTGAAATGTAATGTTTAATATAAAACGTGTCAGTTATACTAGGTACAAGCGCAATAAATACATAACATATAAAATTGATCGAAAAAATTCAAAATAAATTCACTCGATATATTTACTGGAAATTGTATGGCGTCTATCCCTTTTACCCTCTTATGTACCCGACTCTTTTTGTTTTAGGTATGGTAGGTTATAATAGTTTAGAAGTCCGGAGAAAACTAGGCCTTGCGTTATACTTTTTTAAAATATTAAGAGGCAAACTTAATAATCCGAAAATATTAAAAGCAATTAGCTTGCTGGTCCCGAACACACGGTTGCGGAGGGGGCCCAGGCCCCAATTGTTTGCATTGCCCTGCTGTAGGACTAACGTTTTGTCGCACGCCCCGACTACAACAGCACTACGTATATTAAATGACGTTTCCAAAGACGTCGACTTATTTCATTGTACACTGGCAAAGTTCACAGAATTGACGATTAGACATTTATGTGCACCTAAGTAAATAACAAAAATGTTGTTGTCAATGTCATCGAATTAGGAAAAAACCTGTAATGATGATATTGTGTATTGTAAACATAGAATAAATAAATAAATAAAATAATTTATCATAATTTCTACAACAACAAATTTCTACATATATATAGATATATATACACATGCAGTATAATAAAAATCACACACACATACGCGTGCAACACAATGTCTTAGCATTACATAGAGTTTTTTTTTTCAATTTAAAAATGTAAAAATACTAAGTATTTTTTTTACTATGCAGGGTGAAATTGATATCATTAGCATCCTTTTAAACTAAGAGTCTACCCATCGAACTGAACAGCTTTTACTATGGGAGCAAATCGATAGGAGCAAAAAATAATCAGCTGTTCCATACTAAACTGCAATGCCTACTCGACTCTAATGTTGCATACATTAGAGTCGAGTAGGCATTGCAGACAGCTGATTTTTTATCTGCTCCGATCGGTTTGCTCCCATAGTAAAAGTTGTTCAGTTTGATCGGTAGACTCTTAGTTTAAAAGGATGCCAATGATATCAATTTCACCCTGTATATACTTATCGCAAAAAAAATTCTACTGTACCATACTAAACTGCAATACCTAGTCGACTCAAATGTATGAAACAGCTGATTTTTTTTGCGATTTCCAGTTTGCGCAATGCTAGCTACAATATTTTTTTTTATTTTATTGTAAAATCTTTAATTATATTGATGAGGCATCCCTCATGCCACTGAACGGTAACAGGACTCTTAAGATTGTTTAAATTATTAATTAATTATACAGGGTGATATTGAATTGAAATCAATTTTACTATACAGTATACGTACCTAATAATTGTAATTATTCACATTAGTCGTTAATCGTTAGCATATACATAATACATGCATATGTTTAAAAAGTAAAATACTATATGTACCTAAAGCAATATATTGTGCAATTTCTGCGACAAGAACGTCATACAAAATTAAAACTACCACAATCCATTCTTGAAAAGAACATAAAACCTTCCATGTAATTCCATTCCATACATACAAGGTAAATAGCGTAACGAAATCATTTCGTTATTCGTAAAACGACGTACTGAATCATTCGCAGTCTATAAATACATCTGACCAAAAACACATCGAAAAAATAATACAAAACATACTGAATTCAACCTTATCTCGACTAAATAAAAGTTATTGCAACTGCAAACGAATATTTGTAGAACGACTCATGTGCCCGCCAAATATTTTCCGGTTATTCAAAATCCAAATATTTAATTTCGACTCTATTCCTGAAGCATACCAGTCTAATTTGGCTTGTGTTTTGTAATACAATTTTATATAAGTCGTTTTTACTGCGACTTTGACTTTTATTTGTAAGGAGTTAAAGTTTATTTTAGCGTTTTGAGTTGATGGTAAAGTTTGTTGGTAACGTAGAAAATGTTTTGCTCAACAATTTTATACTTTCGTATTTGCTGTTACTTTGACTCTTATTGAAAGTTATCAAGGTTGATTTTGGCTTAGAGATTTGATAGAAAAGTTTGTGAGTAGCGTAGCTTTGAAAACAATTTTTCTGCGTCGTATTTGCGGTGACTTTAGACTCTTTTGCAAAGCTCTAAGGTAGATTTTAGCTTGTGAAATTGAACCAATAGTTTGTGCTAAGTATTGTAAAAGGCAGTACACTTCCAATTCGTTTGTAGTGTAGCTAACGCCGTATAACGGATAGCTTCAAGGTCCCTTATTCGGAATCGTGAAGATATAATTTATCTTTTTTTTTAGATTAGATTGTTTTATGAAATAAGATTGAGGTAGGTAGCTGCATTACTGCTTTGTCATGTAAGTAAATATTTTTTTATGTCGTAGCAGGATTAGCAAGTTTCCCCTACACGACCGTCCGCGAACCAACTCGCCACGCGGTCGGTAATTTTATACACCCTTTTTATTTTATCTTTATTGGGAATAAACAGCCTTAAGGTGGTTTTAGTCCTTACAAAACTTTGACGCACAATACGCGTAGACGGAATTAATAAAAGTAATATTTTATATATGGAAAAATAGTTTAGAAAATCTAGTTGCCGCGTCACAAATAACATTTGCAATTTATAATATAATTACAAAGATATAAAGCTTTTAAAATGTTGTATGAAAAATTTCAAAGCTTTATATCTTCGTAATTATTTTATAAATTGCAAATGTTATTTGTGACGCGGCATCTAGATTTTCTAAACTATTTTTCCATATATACAAAGTTACTTATATTAATACCGTCTACACGTATTGTGCGTCAAAGTTTTGTATAAAATTGACCCCTCTGCAACCACCTTAAGCTAAAACAAATATAAGGCCAATTACATTCTACATAAATATTTCTAGTAAGGCATTTGCCCAGCAGTGGGATGATATAGACGAAAAAAATGGGAAATTTAATTATTAAGTTTTTATTAAAAGATTTGTGTTTGCCCAAAAGTTGGACGGAAAAAGTTAGCAATAAGGTAGCAGTCAAATAGCGTCACCCTGTATTTTTATTGATTTTTGTTTCTTTAAATTGAACGAAATTTTTTTTCAATCAACTATAATTATTTTATACTTAAATATAATCTCAAGCCAACTCATGTTTCAAACCGTTTTAGGCACTGCAGAAAAAACGTATCTAAATCTATCCGCACTGTTAGTGGAACCACAGAATAATAACTAGTAACTAGCGTTAGTGGTAGAACTAAATAAATAAATAAGTTAAATTTAATAATTTAGTTATTAAACGGTTCAAAAAAAGACAAGAAACGGGAAACCCCGCCTTATTATAGACTAAGAGATAAGTGTACTTTTTGCAACCATCAGCAGCAAGGCTGATTCAGTGTTTATGGGGTGTAGACTGTAGAGCATCTCTGTGATGGGGATGGACCAGGTCTGTTTGCATAACTCTAGTCGGTTTAGGAGTTACTGATGTTTAATATACGTTTTAAGATCTTTTTGTCACTAAATGGTTCCGGTTACAGTTTAAAAGTCCAATTAGTAATTACTCCCTAGTCCCTACCCCGCCTAACAAAACTCCGTAAAATGACTGGGCTAAACGTGGAACAAAACGTTCATGCAAACTAATTCGTTGCAATTCTTGTACCTCGAGATTATAATGCGCTCAAAGTTAATAAACTTTTCATAAAATGACTACGGAACCCTATCATTGGCAAGTCCGACACACACTTGGCCAGTTTTTTTAGGTCGCGCTCGTCAGGTGAACAACCTTTTTTTTTTACTTGCGCAAATAATAAAACTTATCGTCCAACGAATATTTTATCTCTTGATAGCGGGTTAAGAGCATAGTTTTTATGCTGCGCTCTCCCATACAAAGGAAGTCTTGAGTATTTTTCAATACCTACTAACCAATTAATGGCCTATGTCGAAAAATAATTGAAGCGAAATGGGCGTGTGATAGCTTATATTACTGCGTGATACGAGAGAAAGAGATGGGGCGGCGCGCGCGCCTGAAACGACGCAAGCGTAAAACAAACTTTATTTAATTGTGATTGTACTACACTGGCCTGCAAAACTAAGTATCACACTTTTAAAATTGCAATAACTTTTTCAGTACAAAAATTATACTTTCGAAATAAAAAGGATAGTTACAAAGAAAGCTGATAACATTTGCTATAAAACGTTTTTTATTTTTAATCTCTAATTTCTATAGTTTAGAAAAAATTTAAATATTAAAAGTGTGGTACTTAGTTTTGCAGGTCAATGTATTTTTGTAAGTTCAATTCGGCTCTAATCAAACTTATCAATATCTTTTTTTAAATCAAGTCTCGTGTTTCTATAATTCACCTTTTAGCAGTTCCAAGCGTTTATCGATAAAGACGGAGGCTACTTTGGCTTGTTTTTCTATCGAGAAAATGTGTCTTAATCGTGTTTTGGCTCTAATCAAAACTTCAATTATATGTTCAATTTACACATATCCGCTAATCATACTCCTACTGTTAGTACTTCATGATAGATGGATGACGCTTTGAAGAATCCTATTTTGTTCACATATCCTCTTAAAGTCAATGCAAATTTTTAGACACGATCTAGATTCTGGATCAGACTTCCGATAATACAGGATCCTTCTTAATATGCTGACACTTTTTAAAGGGATGATTAAACCGTCAAACTGAACAACTTTCTCTATGGGAGCAACATCGAAATCGCCAAAAAAAAATCAGCTTCAATTCAGTTTTTTTTTTGCGATTTCGATGTTGGTAACTTGATACCATAGAGAAAATTGTTCAGTTTGAGGGTCTGATCATCCTGCGACGTTCCCGTCTGGAGCGAGTGGCAGATATCAAGCAAGTGCATCGCTTACAATGCGACAGACTGTAGGTGGTTATCTCGGTACCTACAGCCGAGTTACGGACGGCCTGTAGGCCTAGCATGCCACCCCCGAGAAAACGATAAAAATCGAGATGTGCCTCCATCCTTATTATTTTACGTATGCCAGAAAGAGCGCGCATGACGTTTTTGTCGTTTAAACGCTTTGTCGTGGGTGGCATGCTAGCCGTGCTGCATTAGGAAAGTTGTTCAGTATCATGAGATTCATGAGTGCAATCACCCATTAAAGTAATGCACCTGTTTACCCTATTCAATAATAGATATATACAAGCACCCGACCCCCCCACCCCACCTTCCAGTGATCACGTAATTGTTCAATGATCCCTTATTTGTGGTTGGGCTATTGCAAGCAAGGGTCGTTGTAACACTGAGACCAGCGCTGGTCCTTTGTGTTCGCCCCAAGCTCACCCATATTTACGCATACCTCCGAACTTATGGTATTTTCTTTTCATCCTCGGGAATGCAGGTTTCCTTCACCGACGAGCTAGTAAATGACATAGACATCATTTATTGATAACAGGTGTTACAAGTCATACTTACAATCACTTTTATTATACTTAAGTATAACATCGCTTGTCATTTTAACCGACTTCAAAAAAGGAGGAGGTATTTTTATACATCAGTTTGTTATTAAATTAAAAATTTATTACATGTCTTAGATTATTACAATATGTCATTAAATTAAATAGAGGTACATTTGATTAACAAAGTTTGATATTATCTATTACATTATTGTTCATCATATGCCGCCAGACTGCCTCCGTGGTCTAATGGTTAGCATTGGCTCTCGACTCGGAGGTCGTGGGTGCGATTCCCACGGGGGACACCTAGTGATATGTCACTTTGTGCGTTTTTCCCCAGTTGGTTAGGACATTGCAGGCTGATTCACCTGATTGTCTGAAAAGGAAAATGATTCCGTGCTTCGGATGGCACGTTAAGCCGTTGGTCCCGGCTACTATCTCTGGTGGTAGTAGTCGTTACATAAAAATCAAGTCAGAGGCGGTCTGAAAAAACTCTGACACCAGGGCTTTGCCCACACGATAAGAAGAAGTTCATAGGTATATTCATCAACCGTGTAGAACGCCTGCTCCACCAACCATTTTTTGAGTTTGTACTTGAATGTGGAAGTCGTGAATGGCGCCTGCAATATCTGCCGGTAGTTTGTTAAACGGCGACCGCAGTGATATGAGATAATTTATTGGATTTCTCCAGTCGACGGGTTATTGTTATAGCTACTAATGATAAAAACAACCGTATACATAAATTCCGAAGAACTTAGTGGTACAGGCCAGGAATCGAACCGCGGCCTCATGATTGAGGCGCTAGCTCTCTTCCGTATGGGCTATCATCTCTCTTGTTGTTTACCCTAACACCCTGTAATGTTACTACTTCATTTTGAACGCTCCTGGTTTTGATATCTATCTAAACTATTATAAAACTGTAACAGGAAGTTTGTCTGTACATTGAAGATATTAACAAAAAAAAGTTACGATATGGTTTTTAGGTATCCCTGATTCCATATCACCAATTTTGGGATTTTTTGTCTGTCTGTTTGTTTGTGTGTTTGTTTGAACGAGCATCATGCAAAAATTACTGAACCGATTTTAATGAAACTTTTTTGTTTGATTGGTTATGATCAGACTTAAAATCTGGTATATAATTTGTGCGGACGAAGTGTTGAATAATATTAAATGCGTTACATATTTTAGGGGGTTAACTTTTAAGGCCACAGAACAATCCCTTTTATTTTATGGAACCCAAAACGAAATGACAATAAATAATACTGCAAATACTGCAATTTAAAATAAGTAAACATAATTATTTTCGGAAGACACGTCAATAGCTGTAGCAGCTGCAAATAAACAATAGCTTGCCGAACAACAATTTAAACATCTTCAAATGAAGATTCTTAGAATTCGCAACGAACGTGTGCAGACATGTTTGGGCCTGTTGGATCTTGATTTGGACGCCGCCATGATGCTTTGCGTTTTTAATACGGCTCCAACTTCGACTGCGTTGATTCTTGTAGTTTTTTTACTCGCCTGCGCCAGATAGGAGGGTAATGTTCTGTACATTTGTATTTAAATGTATTACCTATGTCCATTTCTTTTACACGCTCTGTACGCCGTTAAACGGCTTTATGAACTTTTACATAATTATGAGGTATCGTTAGATTCGTCTTGTCTAGAATTGCGAAAGTGAGGTAGGGTATATTATTTAAATATGACGGCTGCGAATCAAAAAAGAAGGAAAATTTTTTTTTGTGTTATTATAACAAAATTAAATATTATTATATATTATTAGGTTTTAAACATGTTACAGCGATGTTGTGCTATTTCGAATCAAATTAAAGATACAGATTTTATAACTACCAGTAGATGGCGCTCACGTCCCGACAGATCGCTCGCGACAGATTGAAAATTTCGTTCTCTGGTTAGTAAATTGGATAACGCAGTTCCCCGGTTTGGAAGAGTGCGGGTTCTAGTTCAATTTTTCAATCTTTAACTTGAACAAAATTAAAGATTGAAATTTTCTCTTTTGTTAAATTATTGTTATTTGCTGTGCCCTCGCAAGGTTCATGTCAGGAAATTGTAAATTTTTTTTAAGAACATCTTTGTAAACCACATGAAAAATAAATAAATATTGATTGATTGAATATTATTGATCTCAAATGAAAGCTAGTAAAGAGCAGATTTCTGCAGTTACTTATGAATCTTTTATAATATAGGAGCTTTTTTAAAATAGATAATCTAAACTTATAAAAATTAAACAGAAGCGTGTCTGTACCTTGAAGAAAACGATTACGATAGTGGTTTTTAGGTGTCCCTGACTCCAAATCAACTTTTATTTATACAATAATCAACTAAATATTGTGATTATTCATATTTTTTATTTTATTACGAAACAAATCCGTTTTTTTTTTTTCATTTCGTTAAAACAAGGAATCTTTTTTTTTTCGTTATATGTTTGCGCTTGGCTTCGATAAAAATAAATTATTGTTTTGATAAAATTGATTCCTTGTTTCAACAAAATGATAAAAAACTGAATCGTAACCCAGATTATAGTAGACAAACACATTGTGACTTAATTTATTAAGTTTATCTTATCGATTTAGTATTGTCAGTTCGGTACTCGACGCGCTCTACTTGAAGTGGTCGCTTTATACTATAGACTAAGGTGTTTACTATGTTATAGGTATTATTATTATGTTATAAATAAATATCTTGGAAATTGACACACAAATTATCTAGTCACATTTAAAGTACCTGCCTAGCTAGCATGCCACTCACGACAAATAGTCTAGGAAAAATACGGTTTGAGATTGCATTAAAGACACTTTAGTAAATTGTGTTTGAACTAATTTTGCTGTTAGTTTATAACACTTTTGTCGAGATTTTGTGGTTATATAGGCTGAGGATCCTGAGAAAAACCTTAAAATCGATGTAAATGTACAAAGGGCAAGCTTATTTCCAAACATATTTCTTCCAGCATAAGAGACAGTTAATTATCACACGGCAAATTTAATTGTGTACAAACAGTAAATAATTAAGTTTTGAGGTTATAATTTTTTAATACTTAAAAAATTTTGAACATCTACTCAAATTTACGATATTATCCGGGGATTATTATTGCTATAAATAAAATGTATTGAACGAAGCCATCCTGTACAAAATCACCAGTTTTCCATTTTTTGTTCATACCAAAATTAAATGTTTTGTAAATGTCTTAATTATTCCATAATACACAATTAAAATTAGGGGATTATTGAGAATTTATGTCTTTCTAGTATGTATCTACTAAAATTTCCAACTATCACCTAAAGTGCAATTAATGCAACCTACTCCATACAAAAATCCGTAGATTTCCCCGACTAAAAGCGTTTAAACGAGAAAAACGTCATGCGCGCTCTTTCTGGCCTACGTAAAATAATAAAGATGGAGGCACATCTCGATTTTTGTCGTTTTCTCGGGGGTGGCATGCTAGCTAGGCAGGACTTGTATTAATATGACTAGACAACGATATAGAATACATATATACATTTTGAAATTGATATCATTAGCATCGTTTTAAACTAATAGTCTACCCATCAAACTGAACAACTTTCACGATGAGAGCGAACCAAACGGAGCAAAAAAAAATCAGCTCTTCCATACGAAACTGCATCGCCTACTCGACTCAAATGTATGCAACAGCTGTTTTTTTTTGCTGTGATCAATTTGCTCCTATAGTAAAAGTTGTTCAGTTCGATGGGTAGACTCTTAGTTTAAAACGATGCTAATGATATTAATTTCACCCTGTATAAACAAACGTCCATGACTCGGGACCAAATATTCATATTCATCATACAAATATTTGTCCCTTATCTATACTATTATAAAACTGTAACAGGAAGTTTGTCTGTACATTGAAGATATTAACAAAAAAAAAGTTACGATATGGTTTTTAGGTGTCCCTGATTCCATTTCATCAATTTATGGATTTTTTGTCTGTCTGTTTGTTTGTGTGTTTGTTTGTTTGAACGAGCATCACGCAAAAACTACTGAACGGATTTTGATGAAACTTTTTTTGTTTGATAGCTTATGATCTGACTTAAAATCTGGTATATAATTTGTGCGGACGACGATAATGGTGCGGATTTTTTAGGTGTCCCTGATTCCATTTCACCAATTTTTGGATTTTTTGTCTGTCTGTTTGTTTGTGTGTTTGTTTGTTTGTTTGAACGAGTATCACGCAAAAACTACTGAACCGATTTTGATGAAACTTTTTTTGTTTGATAGCTTGTGATCTGACTTAAAATCTGGTATATAATTTGTGCTGACGAAGTCGCGGGTTAACGCTCGTGAGGATATAAAAAGGTACAGGTTGTTTTATTTTGACGAAGTCTTTTTGTCGTCATCGTCGCTCTTGGACATCTTCTGCCCACTTAGTCCACTCAATGAATGGCTCATAAGGGGGTGTAGAGTGCGTGAGATGGGACCTAAGTGGAACCTGGAATTTCAATTGTCCAAATCTTTGTCATTTTTCTTACAATAAATAAATTAAAAAAAAAATGTGATTTCTTCTGAAATTTGTTCAGGATTCTTAGGGAGTAAAGATACTAAAAGACCCCTCCTCTAGGAGTCGTGCCGGAGGGGGGGTTAAAGTTCCCACTTTTGGGTTTTTCGTGAATATATCCAAAACGGTGCGTCGCCGTCGTAGAGAAAAGTGGTCTCCTAATAAATGAAACTTTATAAAATTCTCTACACCTTTTATTCTATACACTTTTTTCTATTTACCAATAGTTTTCGAGCTACACGCTCCGGAAAAGTAAAAATTTAAGTTATAAAGTGCGATGAGCATTACCTGACCATCTTTTGAAACGTAATAGCTATATAATTGAAATTTTCACAAAATCAGCTTTACTATGGCGGTTTTGCTAACAAATACTAATAATTTCAAAAAGTTAAAAATTAAGGGGGGTCCTACACAAGAAACTAGTTTTTATCTACGTTTTTTTTTTCTTAGAAAACTACCAATTTGTGAAATAAAATTTTACAGCAACACCAAATCAATATTGAAACGAGAAAAAGCGATAAGAAGATGTGTAACAATTACCTACTTTGGAGTTAACAATTTTCATCGCATGAACATTAGCCCAGTCATTTTACGGTTTGAGCCGGGACTAATTAGTAATTGACATTTTCGGTGTATTATTGAAGTGCCAATTTGAGCCTAGAATACCAAAATTTAAAAAAAAAAATCACGTCGGCAACAGTTCCAATTTTAAAATTTAGCTAATATCTCGTTCTAAGAAACCTGATGGTAATTTTTTTTTTGCACATATTTAAGGCTTTACATACTTACTACAAACATGGTGTGAATATTTTTGTCTACTTAGAAGGTTTTGAAAAATACATTCGTATTTTCTAATAAATATCTCATTATTTTTTTAAATTTCATTGCCTGTTTTATTGCTCAAAAATAATTTATATTGTTAAATGTAAGTCAAATGAGTGCATTGGTATTAAAATTAATAATTTTAAATTCTTCTGGGACACATAATTTTGATTTCTATTTTGCGTAGCGATTTTTTTAATATGCTTTAAGATAGTCCTTTTGTCACTTAATGGTTCCGGTTCAGTTTAAAAGTCAAATTAGTAATTACTCCCTACCCCGCCTAACAAAACTCCGTAAAATGACTGGGCTACATAACCAAACAAAAAACAAATCGATCTAAAAGAATCAACATTAGCCTGGTTTCTCAAAATAGATTCTATTAACGACCCTACCCCTTTCTGATAAAGGTCAGGCGCATTGGAAACTTGGTGGCGATGTCTCCCCAAGGTCGAAGGTTGCATGAAAGGTTACCTTATCCATTGTTGAGGTCTGAAAAACTTCATTTACTTGGCTTGATGAGTATCTAGAAAGAAGTAAAGCTTGGAATTGGAAGCTTGTAGCATATGCTCAGGACTATATTCCCCGAGGGGGTAGTCAGAGATATTCTGAAACCTCAGAATATCCATGTTTCAGTAGTAGTACCGAAACTCTGTCCAGTGTGACGGGGAGTGAGCCCGTCGCCACTTGTAATGGACAGTAGGTACAATACATGCCTCGAAATTGAAGCAAGCAGGTTTCCTCACGATGTTTTCCTTCACCGAAAAGCCAGTGGTGTTACAAATCGTACATAAATTCCGAAAAACTCATTGGTACGAGTCGGCCTGGACGGGGATCGAACCACCGCCTCCTGCACGGCAGGCAAGATTACTCGCCAAAGGACCACCACGGCTTTTAATCGGCCTATAGCTGACTAAATTTTATTTGATCGAGGCCCTGGTGGCTACGGGTCCTTTGGTGACTGTGACTCCTATTGGAATCATACAATCTATATTGAGGTAGTGGTCACAGAAAATTATAATAAAAAAGAAATGTTTATTTCATTCACAGTAATTAGCGATTTACAATAAATAGTGATTGGAGTCTCCTTTTGAGCATGATAATGCTTGCGTGGGGAGGCTCCGCTCTTCCATAGCCATACTAAAATTACACACATATTTTATTCAATAACGAGCGTTAACCCGCGACTTCGTCCGCACAAATTATATACCAGATTTTAAGTCAGATCATAAGCTATCAAACAAAAAAAGTTTCATCAAAATCGGTTCAGTAGTTTTTGCGTGATACTCGTTCAAACAAACAAACAAACAAACAAACAAACACACAAACAAACACACAAACAAACAGACAGACAAAAAATCCAAAAATTGGTGAAATGGAATCAGGGACATCTAAAAACCATATCGTAACTTTTTTTTTGTTAATATCTTCAATGTACAGACAAACTTCCTGTTACAGTTTTATAATAGTATAGAAAAAAAAAATGTTTATTTCATTCACAGTAATTAGCGATTTACAATAAATAGTGATTGGAGTCTCCTTTTGAGCATGATAATGCTTGCGCGGGGAGGCTCCGCTCTTCCATAGCCATACTAAAATTACACACAGATTTTATACAATGATATAGAGTAGTTATAGTTATAGTAAACAAAGTATTAGAAATTTATTTTATACAATATTAAAATCATATCCATATCTAAATTGTTTTTATTTTATTTTATTTATATTAACATCATAATTATAACTAATTTGAATTATGTGTGAGGGTGCGTGTGTGTGTGTGTTCGGGGGTGTATTTAAGTGTGCGTGTTTGTGTGTATGTGGGGAGAGAGGGGGGTTTTATATAAGGTCTAACAAAACTAACTGAAACTATTTTAAGGGGATGATCAGACCATCAAACTGAACAACTTTCTCTATGGGACCAATATCCAAATCGCGAAAAAAAAAATCAGCTGTTCCATACAAACGTACTCGACCTAAATGTATGGGACAGCTGATTTTTGTTCGCGATTTCGATATTGGTCCCATAGAGAAAGTTCTTCAGTTCGATGGTCTGATCATCCCCTTAAAATAGTTTCACCTAATTTTGTTAGACCTTATATACCGCATTAGGTAACGTAGCGTAAGAGGTTCTCCGTCTCTTCATAATTTAGAGTTTCATGCCATCCACTAACTTGTTTTTTAAATTCATATGTTATAAGAGGGGTTAGAAATGCAAAGTAATGCTTTTGCTTCGGAGACGGCTGTCGCCACTTGTCTTCCCGCTCATGCTAGAACTACTTATGCCTCTGCCAACACGCGTTCCATGCCTATTTTGCACCTCTAACCCTAATAATGTTTGCTCCAGTTTCGCGGGCGCGTCCGTACGATAAAATTGATTGGCGTCACACGAAGCGACCTTGTGCGGTGTCGTATCGTATCGTGGCACACTAATTTACTGAACCTTGAACTTGCCACGTGATCTGTCTTTATGCCTTGTTTTCACTTTATATGTACCTACACGGTGATGGGACGACATTGTAAGGGCTGCCACCTTTTTGTGGAGGAAATATATATGGTCTAACAAAATTAGCTGAAACTATTTTAAGGGGATGATCAGACCATCAAACTGAACAACTTTCTGTATGGGATCAATATCGAAATAGCGAAAAAAAAAAATCAGCTGTTCCATACAAACATACTCGACCTAAATATATGGGACAGCAGATTCTTTTTTCGCAGATTCTTTTTTCCCATAGAGAAAGTTATTCAGTTTGATGGTCTGATTATCCCCTTAAAATAGTTTCACCTAATTTTGTTAGACCTTATATATGGTCTAACAAAATTAGCTGAAACTATTTTAAGGGGATGATCAGACCATAAAACTGAACAACTTTTACTTTTACAAACCGATCGGAGCAAATAAAAAATCAGCTGTTCCATACTAAACTGCAATGCCATCTCGACTCAAATGTATGCAACAGCAGATTTTTTTGCTTCTATCGGTTTACTCCCATAGTAAAAAATGTTCAGTATGATTGATAGACTCTTAGTTTAAAAGGATGCCAACGTTATCAATTTCACCCTGTATATAAAAATGAATCCCTATTTCCCTTGCTCGAGAACGGCTGGACCGATTGCAATGAAGCTTTGGTGGGTTTTTGTGTACATGCCAGAGAAGGTTTATAAACAAAAAAACGGCCAAGTGTGTTTAGGGAAAAACTAATTCTGTGGTGGTACGAAGTTCGCCGGGTCAGCTAGATTTCAATAAATAAAAAAAAAAAATAGTAGGCTACTTATTTTCGAAAAATACTGGAGAAAAAAGTACAGATTCTTTTTCTTTTATTGGTTTTTCCAAACTTATTTTACATTATAGTGGTTAATAAAACGACAGGACTAATGTCCTGGAAAACTTCACATTACTTACTTCCAATGAAGGTGGTTCCAGAGGGGTCAATTTTATACAAAACTTTGACGCACAATACGCGTTGACGGTATTAATATAAGTAGCGAGCGTTAACCCGCGACTTCGTCCGCACAAATTATATACCAAATTTTAAGTCAGATCATAAGCTATCAAACAAAAAAAGTTTCATCAAAATCGGTTCAGTAGTTTTTGCGTGATACTCGTTCAAACAAACAAACAAACACACAAACAAACAGACAGACAAAAAATCCAAAAATTTGTGAATTGGAATCAGGGACACCTAAAAACCATATCGTAACTTTTTTTTTGTTAATATCTTCAATGTACAGACAAACTTCCTGTTACAGTTTTATAATAGTATAGAAAAAAAAAATGTTTATTTCATTCACAGTAATTAGCGATTTACAATAAATAGTGATTGGAGTCTCCTTTTGAGCATGATAATGCTTGCGCGGGGAGGCTCCGCTCTTCCATAGCCATACTAAAATTACACACAGATTTTATACAATGATATAGAGTAGTTATAGTTATAGTAAACAAAGTATTAGAAATTTATTTTATACAATATTAAAATCATATCCATATCTAAATTGTTTTTATTTTATTTTATTTATATTAACATCATAATTATAACTAATTTGAATTATGTGTGAGGGTGCGTGTGTGTGTGTGTTCGGGGGTGTATTTAAGTGTGCGTGTTTGTGTGTATGTGGGGAGAGAGGGGGGTTTTATATAAGGTCTAACAAAACTAACTGAAACTATTTTAAGGGGATGATCAGACTATCAAACTGAACAACTTTCTCTATGGGACCAATATCCAAATCGCGAAAAAAAAAATCAGCTGTTCCATACAAACGTACTCGACCTAAATGTATGGGACAGCTGATTTTTGTTCGCGATTTCGATATTGGTCCCATAGAGAAAGTTCTTCAGTTCGATGGTCTGATCATCCCCTTAAAATAGTTTCACCTAATTTTGTTAGACCTTATATACCGCATTAGGTAACGTAGCGTAAGAGGTTCTCCGTCTCTTCATAATTTAGAGTTTCATGCCATCCACTAACTTGTTTTTTAAATTCATATGTTATAAGAGGGGTTAGAAATGCAAAGTAATGCTTTTGCTTCGGAGACGGCTGTCGCCACTTGTCTTCCCGCTCATGCTAGAACTACTTATGCCTCTGCCAACACGCGTTCCATGCCTATTTTGCACCTCTAACCCTAATAATGTTTGCTCCAGTTTCGCGGGCGCGTCCGTACGATAAAATTGATTGGCGTCACACGAAGCGACCTTGTGCGGTGTCGTATCGTATCGTGGCACACTAATTTACTGAACCTTGAACTTGCCACGTGATCTGTCTTTATGCCTTGTTTTCACTTTATATGTACCTACACGGTGATGGGACGACATTGTAAGGGCTGCCACCTTTTTGTGGAGGAAATATATATGGTCTAACAAAATTAGCTGAAACTATTTTAAGGGGATGATCAGACCATCAAACTGAACAACTTTCTGTATGGGATCAATATCGAAATAGCGAAAAAAAAAAATCAGCTGTTCCATACAAACATACTCGACCTAAATATATGGGACAGCAGATTCTTTTTTCGCAGATTCTTTTTTCCCATAGAGAAAGTTATTCAGTTTGATGGTCTGATTATCCCCTTAAAATAGTTTCACCTAATTTTGTTAGACCTTATATATGGTCTAACAAAATTAGCTGAAACTATTTTAAGGGGATGATCAGACCATAAAACTGAACAACTTTTACTTTTACAAACCGATCGGAGCAAATAAAAAATCAGCTGTTCCATACTAAACTGCAATGCCATCTCGACTCAAATGTATGCAACAGCAGATTTTTTTGCTTCTATCGGTTTACTCCCATAGTAAAAAATGTTCAGTATGATTGATAGACTCTTAGTTTAAAAGGATGCCAACGTTATCAATTTCACCCTGTATATAAAAATGAATCCCTATTTCCCTTGCTCGAGAACGGCTGGACCGATTGCAATGAAGCTTTGGTGGGTTTTTGTGTACATGCCAGAGAAGGTTTATAAACAAAAAAACGGCCAAGTGTGTTTAGGGAAAAACTAATTCTGTGGTGGTACGAAGTTCGCCGGGTCAGCTAGATTTCAATAAATAAAAAAAAAAAATAGTAGGCTACTTATTTTCGAAAAATACTGGAGAAAAAAGTACAGATTCTTTTTCTTTTATTGGTTTTTCCAAACTTATTTTACATTATAGTGGTTAATAAAACGACAGGACTAATGTCCTGGAAAACTTCACATTACTTACTTCCAATGAAGGTGGTTCCAGAGGGGTCAATTTTATACAAAACTTTGACGCACAATACGCGTTGACGGTATTAATATAAGTAGCGAGCGTTAACCCGCGACTTCGTCCGCACAAATTATATACCAAATTTTAAGTCAGATCATAAGCTATCAAACAAAAAAAGTTTCATCAAAATCGGTTCAGTAGTTTTTGCGTGATACTCGTTCAAACAAACAAACAAACACACAAACAAACAGACAGACAAAAAATCCAAAAATTTGTGAATTGGAATCAGGGACACCTAAAAACCATATCGTAACTTTTTTTTTGTTAATATCTTCAATGTACAGACAAACTTCCTGTTACAGTTTTATAATAGTATAGATAGACTTTGTATATATGGAATTCATATCAGAACTATTGTTCTACTAATCTACCGCTGCTTCTGCTGTTGCACTAGAAAAATAACTAGACATTTTTTCAGACCCTGAAGGCGGTTGCAGAGGGGTCAATTTTATACAAAACTTTGACGCACAATACGCGTAGACGATATTAATATAAGTAACTTTGTATATAAGGTCTAACAAAATTAGCTGAACCTATTTTAAGGGGAGGATCAGACCATCAAACTGAACAACTTTCTCTATGGGACCAATATCGAAATAGCGAAAAAAAAACAGCTGTCCCATACAAAACTGCAAATCATAACTCGACTCGAATGTATGGGACAGCAGATTTTTTTCACGATTTCGATATTGGTCCCATAGAGAAAGTTGTTCAGTTTGATAGTCTGATCATCCCCTTAAAATAGTTTCAGCTAATTTTGTTAGACCTTGTATATGGAAAAATAGTTTAGAAAATCTAGTTGCCGCGTCACAAATAACATTTGCAATTTATAAAATAATTACGAAGATATAGAGCTTTGAAATTTTTCATACAAACTTTTAAAAGCTTTATATCTTCGTAATTATATTATAAACTGCAAATGTTATTTGTGACGCGGCAACTAGATTTTCTAAACTATTTTTCCATATACAAGGTCTAACAAAATTAGCTGAAACTATTTTAAGGGGATGATCAGACTATCAAACTGAACAACTTTCTCTATGGGACCAATATCGAAATCGTGAAAAAAATCTGCAACTAGATTTTCTAAACTATTTTTCCATAAATAAAATATTACTTTTATTAATTCCGTCTACCTTTTGTATGGACTGAAACCACCTTAAGTACCAATTGTATTCACATGGATCGTTCAACTGAAATAAATTAATCCAAGTATAAAATAAAAAATAAAAAAAACAAACAAAACTGTATAAAATTGAGTTAGTAAAAACGTATCGCGCTATCGCAAATATAATTACAAATTCGCACACATCCGCCATCTTTCCTTGAACTTGCGCGCTCGGTGCGTTCAACGCAAACGGCCTCGATACCATTTTTTTTAACGTGCTAATTTGCGTTTGCGTTACGTTTTCTTAGTATTTTCGTCTAGACTTTACCTTGAATGCTAAGATCATGGGGATCTTTTTTTTTAAATATAAATTTAATCTTGATCTTCTTCTTCTCTTCTTATCGTGTGGGCAGAGCCCTGGTGTCAGAGTTTTTTCAGACCGCCTTACGGCCTCTGACGTGGTTTTTATGTAACGACTACTACCACCAGAGATAGTAGCCGGCAACGGCTTAACGTGCCATCCGAAGCCAGACTCATTTTTCTTTTCAGACAATCAGGTGATTCAGCCTGCAATGTCCTAACCAACTGGGGAAAAAGAAAAACGCACAAAGTGACATATCATTAGTCTATAAAGACATTTTGTTATCGAGAATACTTAGGTTAGAAAGTCTCAAAGCAGTAGACAGTAGAGAATTGGTTTGCGGCGAATTCACATATACACTTGTATTTCTGGTTAACGAAGAGGTACATAGGCGCCAGGAGTGGGGTGCAAAGGGTTTTGCTTACACCATGCTAGCTTGGAAGAAAATAGAGAAAAAGGGGGCATTTTTAATTACACAGTTTGAAAGAGTTAAGCCACGCCACAGCCAAGTTGTAGTCCTGGGAAATTGTGTAAATTCTCGAGCTCGCTTCGCTCTCCTCAGATATAGATCTATTTCATTAAACTATCTTCCTGTGCAATAGCTAAGTATTCTGACCACAGCCCAGAAATTGTACTAAACCTATTTCAGTTTCGAAATCCTGGATCCTCTAATTCCACTGTTTTTTTTTCGGGATCCAAAAGAGAAAGTTGTTCAGTTTGATGGTCTGATCATCCTCTTATGAAACCGTCAGCATATTAAGAAAGACCTTGTGAACGTAAAATAAAAGACAGGTGATACTTTAAATACATTTTAACGGCCTTATTTAAGTATGTTCGAAAAGTATCAAAAACGTTTACGTAGGTATAGTCGGGGAAATCTACGGATTTTTGTATGGATTAGGTTGCACTAATTGCACTTTAGGTGAAAATTTGGACTATAGTAGATACATACCTGAAAAACATAAATTCTCAATGATCCCCGATTTTTTACTGTGCATTATTGAATAATTAAGACATTTACATAACATTAAATTTAGATATGAACAAAAACTGAAACACTGGTGATTTTGTACAAGACGGCTTCGTTCAATACTTTTTACTTATAACAATAATAATCCTCGGTTAATACCGTAAATTTGAGTAGATATTTAATATTTTGTAAGTATTTAAAAATTATAACCTCAAAACTAAATTATTTACTGTTAGTTTGTACACATTAAATTTGCCTTGTAATAATTAACTGTCTCTTTTGCTGGTATGCTGGAAGAAATATCTTTAGAAATAAGCTTGCCCTTTGTACATTTATATAGATTTTAAGATATTTCTCAGGGTCCTCATCCTATATAACCACGAAATCTCGACAAAAGTGTTACAAGCTAACAGTAATATTAGTTCAAACACAAGTAACTAAAGTGTATTTAATGCAATCTCAAACCGTATTTTTCCTAGACTATTTGCATTGTATTGAGCGTGTAATTTCGTGAAAGGTTTCGCATTCTTGAAATTCAAACAGATGTCAGGATAATATGGAATGACACTCCAAATGATGCGGTAAATAATTTGGACAGTTGGACCATTTTTCGTTCAACCTTGCGTTTGTTTTAAAATTGGTAACACAGAACCGTTACACAAAAACTGTAAAAAAAATTATTCATATTGTTATGTTCAGTTCGACGTATTTTATTCACAGAAAGTTCACAGTTACATTTACTAGTGGTGTTACGTTGAAAGTTTGACCGCGTGCGGTTGTGTCATTTGGGTGGTGTTCACGTTTGAGCTTGCCATGAAGCTCCGCCATCTCTGCTCAACGGTGTTTCTGCTCAAAAAACAATCCCTGAGACTACTTGACATTCGCAGAAATGCAGTTCTAGTCACAATCAAATCGCCTTTAATCATCACTACATAGTATAAAACAAAGTCGCTGCCCGCCTTCTCTCCCTATGTATGCTTAGATCTTTAAAACTACGCAACGGATTTTGATGAGATCTTTTTTAATAGATAGAGTGATTTAAGAAGAAGGTTTATATATCAGCATTGCAACCTTGCAAAGCCGGGGCGGGTCGCTAGTTTATAAATTTGAAGTAAGTCAGCTAGCCTTTCGGCCACAAAAACCCTTCTCATTTCTCTGGTAATACTACTAAACTAATGGTAATTTTGTTTGTGTTTATCCAATCTTTGAACTGCTAGAAGCTCCGCGGCGAGCCATTGATTTTCTGTTGTCTGGAATTGTGGCGGTCCATGGGCATTGGCGTAGCTACGGATGTCCTGTCCATTGGTTAATTGTCGACTCCAACAGGAAGAAATGGTGGTCCAAGTCTAAAAATTCAAAATAATTAATACTTTATCTCTTTTGTCCACAGATCTAACAATACGTAGCGAATCGTCCAAGCAAGTCGCAGCAACCAATGGATTAACACCCACTTAAATTTAAGCCAATCATTTAGTCTAAGCTTAAAATGTCGCATCACATTGTAACAGTATGCATGTTCTGCTTACTATGCGCAGCACACACGTGCGGCTCGCATATGGATAGAAAAAATGACATAACATCAACATCATACGAAACCAAACTAAAAGCAGATCACATGTCGGTCATAGAGGATAAAAGAAAATTCGATTCGCGGGTCAGATATCATCAGAAACTGCAAAAGATAAGGCACAGAGATAGATCAAAAAGGGAAATCAAAGAAGTCCCGAATTTAGACACGAATGACTTCGTGGAGAAGATATTTATGTTGTACGGTGATCCTGATAGTAAGACAATGAATCTGACAGGGTTTAACAAGATGCTTGATGGACTTAACCTGCAGAAGCTGATAGAGGGTGGTATGGAAGAGAAGACTGATGTAAAATGGCTGCAAGGTGCGCCTGTTAATGAAGAAGTCGTTGAGGTAAGCTTTTTTTTTACGTAGCCTGTTCAGTGTCCCACTGCTGGGCAAAGGCCTCCCCTTTTAATCTCCAATCCTCGCTATTGCGTGCAATTTCTGGCCAACTCTCCCAGAAGGCATCCATGTTGTCTGTGGTGATTTTGGCCCATCTCTCCGAATGCATGCGACAGACATGTCCGGCCCAGTCCCAGTTCAGCCGAGCTGCCTTGCGCCCCACGTCCGCTATGCCAGTTCTGGAGCGCAGTTCCGTGTTTCCAACCCGATCAGTTAGTCTTACACCTAAAATACTGCGTTCCATCGCTCTTTGGCAGATCTTGAGGCTCGATTTTTGATATTCTGTCAAAGACAAGGTAACTACTTGAAATATAATGTCAAATACAAAATTTGAAACATAAGGCTGAGTTAATTAAAGAACCCTCGTCAGGCCTCAGTCACTCGGCTGAAGTTACCGAGATAGGCGCATCATAAGAGATGCGCTTGCTTGTTTCCTGGCATTCGCGCCAAACGGCAACGTCGCTTACGTCGCGCGCTGTACAAAGTAATAATGACGCTTGAGTCAAGCTTCATTAGATACATAATTGCGCGTACCGTCTGGCAGTAGGTAATTAAAGCGGGGGAGTTTATAGTTTGCTAAGGAAGTGATGTATCTGTTACGAAATAGGAATCTGTGACCTTGTTCCCTAATGTCCGAGTGACTCCTACACAGGGTGTAAATTTAGATGCGTTAATAGTTCAAGGGGTGCTTCAGACTATCAAACTGCATAATTTTAACTAATGGGAATATTGAAATCGCGAAAAACAATTCAGCTGTTCTATACATTTTGATCGAGTAGCCAATGTAGCCAATGTTTCAGTAGAGCAAAATTATTTTTTTCTTCTTCAATTATGTATTGTGTACAATAATGAATCGTGAGATATTTTTATCGCGATTTCTATGTTGGCTCCATACTGAAAGTTGTTCAATTTGATGGTATGAAGCATCCCCTAAAATAAATAATAGTCTGTTGATCCTGGTTATATAAAAAATTGATGATTAGACCGAAACCCGCTAAAAATAGGCAAGGTCTTGAAAATATCTGAAAAAAGTTCGTTTTTTCCTTCTAAGACGTGTCTAACATTCCCAATTTTATTTCCAGTGTGTTAACAGCGAAGATCTAATCACAACAGTCAACACAAGGTTAAAACCACACAATCATGGCCATGACAACGATCATGATCATGCCCATGACCATGAAAGTCAAACAGAAAACATAATAAATAAGGACACACTACGAGCAATATGCCCCATACTCTTATACCAACAGCTAGCCAATACATCTATCGAAAGAGATGGCTGCGTAAAAGTACCAAAACAAAGAATGGTATCAGAATTAAGATCGAACACGAATAACATATCAGAAAGAAAATACGAGAATGCGTATTCGAAAAACATGTTCGCAGTATGGCTCTATTCCTCCATAAGCATAACTATAATAAGCGCTTGCGGTCTTTTAGGAGTAGCCGTTATACCTATCATGCACAAGACTTATTACAACCACTTAATACAATACTTAGTAGCGTTAGCCGTCGGTACTTTATGCGGTGACGCGTTATTGCATCTATTACCTCATGCCATGAGCCCGATGGATCATGACCATGACCATGGACACAGTCATAGCCATGAAACAGCTGTAGACTTTAGGACAGCCCATGACGACGGCATGTGGAAAGGATTAGCAGCAATGCTGGGCGTCGTCTTCTTCTACTTCACAGAGAAAGGCCTGACAGTTGTCGTTGAATGGAGAAAACGAAGACAAAAGCTTGATGATAAGCTACCTTCAAGAGTCAGAGTTTTGAAAGACGAAAGGGGAGGCTGTTCAAGCACAAAACCTCAAAACAGCAACTCAAATTCAAACTCCCTACTAAAAATCTTTAAAGGAGACGAAAAAAGTGATCCAACAATGAAAACTTGCAAGCACAAGTACTCCGAATACCCTTACTGTTATGACGAAATCGACACAGACACCCACGACGATCATCATTTGAGGGATGGCCAGATACCTCCAAGTCCGAAAGCGAATAACCACAATTCTGTCAGTGTTGTCTCCTCTAATGCCTTGAATGTTGAGGGTAAGGAGGAACCTACTGCAAAAGATTGGTTGTTGAAGGGAGAAGCGCCGCCTGTTGAGATGAACAATATTAAACATAAAGAGGATGGGACTAAGGATCTGAAGGATGGCGATAGTTATACTGTTATATTGAGGTCAGTTTTGTTAACCAATTCTTTTTTTTTTTTTTGGTCCATAGCACAGTATAAGACAGTAAGACTTCATACAATTGTACCAAACGCGGCTTGTATGTGTGCTCGCCAGTACGTAAGCCTCGTAGCACGCACACACGAAGAAACGTGGCGCGGCCGCGGACGTGACGCGGGCGGGGTGCGGCAATATAAACCTTATAGTACGTAGCATAGCGTCGTTTGGAGAATTACGCCCGCGCCTCCACGCGACGTCGCCTGGTGTTGCGAGCGCGATTTTCCTTTACGACAAAAAACGACGCTATGCTACAATCACAATTAAATAAAGTTTGTATTACGCTTGCGTCGTTTCATGACTCTCCCACCCATCTCTTTCTCTCGCATCAGGAGTGCGATTTTTGAATCTCATTCGCTGAGCTCAGTAGTTGAAAATGTCAAAATTACTATGGAGATATACATCTTTCTACTGCTGATTTGGCATTCAAAAATCATACTTCAGGAGTGCGATTTTTGAAAGTCTAATCAGCAGTACAAAGATACGTATTTCCATACATTTTCAACTGCTGAGTTCATCGTATGAGATTCAAAAATCGCTGCAGGCAGTAATATAAGCTATCACACGCCCATTTCGCTTCCATTATTTTTAACCGGGTTTTTAAAATGTAACTCTACCCCTCTAACCAGTTACCATATTAAGAAGGACCCTTTATACTTTATGTATATGTTGTAATATTGCAGGGAGCACTCACGGGCCCACCACGGGCACTCACATTCGCACGGGCACGTGCACGCTCCGCCCTCCTCCATCGCGTCCGTCGCCTGGATGGTCATCATGGGTGACGGCCTGCACAACTTTACCGACGGCATGGCTATAGGTACGTACCTAGTAACATTGTAGCACACACGGGCCCGCCACGGGCACGTGCACGCATATCTACAGGGTGTTACAGAGAGGTGTGAACAAAAAAATCGACACTATTATAAAACTAGTGTTATCATCATCTTGTTTAAGAGCTTCGCTCTTGTCGGTGGAGTATTCGCCAATCCTGTCTCTTTTCCGCTAGTCTCTTGAGTTCTTGATGCGACAGACACGACTACAGCCTTTTACTTCGCGTACTTTGCACTTCTAAACCCTCTTACAATGTTCTGTGATGTTCTGAGTTTTTATATCTCTGACTACCCCCTGTGGAATTTACAACGTGTTAATGAATTAACGCAAAACTAGAAAGTAGTTTGTTTAGAATCGAGAGCAGAATCGAATTATCATGGTTTCAACATATGTAATTTTTTTCAAAATAATAAATAATTTTTAAAATTTAAAGTTTACTGAACCCGATGTCAACCCACCGCACGGGCACACTCGCCCTACTTACTATTAAAACAAGATAGCCAACAAGATTTCTGCCAATGTCAAGTAGTTTATTATAATCTCAAGTTAACGTTTTATAGTTAAAACACAAAAGAGTTTACAAAATGGCGGAGCCACGTGCAAGCCTAACAGATGCCAATACGCACGCGTCTGACCTCCCCTCCTTGCAGCGCGACTTAATAATGAATCCATGAGTATGTTAGTGCTTTCATTCATTGCTGAAATGATAACAAATACTTTTTGCCTCAAACCTTAAATTGCAAATAACTTTAAATTTTAACTATCAAAATAATGAAATTATTGTTTCAATCTAATTATTTTGTTATAAATCAGTTGGCGTGTATGATGTTTTGCGCTTATTCATTAACACGTTGTAGTTTGATAGTGGTTGGCGCAGTCTCTGAACAATCTGATAGTAATCACGATTGTAAATGTATTTATTATCCACCTGCTAGTCACCGAAGAATGTGTTATTGTACGTATAGCGATCTATTGATAATTATTAACGATGTTTCGAACCATTGTGTTATTACTTTATTATAATTAAACACGGTTCAGATTGTATTATCTTAATTTTAACTCACGTTACGTCTCGTTACAATACGTTCGAATTCGCGTGCAAGCTTCATGAGACTATAGCGTCTTAGGGTCAACATTTGTATTACTGTCCTAAAATTTACATACATGAGATTCCTTTAGAACTTAAACTTAGACAAGATAAAATCACAAAATTTACTTTTAAATCAAAATTATATAAGACGAGCGTTAACCCGCGACTTCGTCCGCACAAATTATATACCAGATTTTAAGTCAGATCATAAGCTATCAAACAAAAAAAGTTTCATCAAAATAGGTTCAGTAGTTTTTGCGTGATACTCGTTCAAACAAACAAACAAACAAACAAACACACAAACAAACAGACAGACAAAAAATCCAAAAATTGGTGAAATGGAATCAGGGACACCTAAAAACCATATCGTAACTTTTTTTTTGTTAATATCTTCAATGTAGAGACAAACTTCCTGTTACAGTTTTATAATAGTAATATACTTTTGGAAAACTGTAACACATTGGACTAGTACTAGTAAATAAGCAAAACGTAAAACGTATAATAATTAAATTTACATATGGTACTTATAAATGCATATAATATGTATATATAAATAAGTATAGTATTGTATTAGTTGTCATTAGTATTAGAATATAATATAGAGTAATAGATCATCGGTGGCGCGTTGCGAAGAGGTATGGACACCCAATTATGGGGGTCCGGGTTCGAATCCGCACGGACAACATGCCATGTACCAATGAGTTTTTCTAACTTATGTACGTAATACCGACTGCTCTCAAACGGTGAAGGAAAACATCGTGAGGAAACCTGCATACACTGAAGAAGAAATTCTGATGTGAATGTGAAGTCTACCAATCCGCATTGGGCACGCGTGGTGGACTAATGCCCATACACCTTGAGGGTAGGCCTGTGCCCTGCAGTGGGACGTTTATAGGCTGATGATGATGATGATGAGTATTAGAATTAAAACTGTAAAAAATGAGAGCTTACATCTGCCAGCAAACTGTCGTGCAGTTTGACAGATTTAATGTAAAGAAACCGTGAGAGCCTCGGATCCTCGGGAGGACCCTGCCCTCCAGCATGTATGAAAGAATTGCCAATAATTTGCGATAGAAACCAATGCTACGCCACTGTTTTGAAAGTAATGTGCGGTGTGTGGCATGAATACATACTTTCATGCCAATGACTATCATCTGCTGAAGTCAAACCTTTTGTTTATTACCTGGTATATGTGGTAAATGTCTTTAAAAATTTGTTCCTATAGAGAAAGTTGTTCAGTTTGATGGTCTGATCAGTGATCCACCCTTTATAAAACAGTCAGCATGAAACATCTTATAGGTATAATTTTATTGATCGTTTATCCGTTGTTTTCAGGAGCGGCATTTGCGACAAATATAGCTGGTGGGTTTTCGACGGCCATTGCAGTTTTGTGCCACGAACTTCCTCATGAATTAGGTAAGCTATTGCATACCAAAGCAGAACATACATTTGAATAAACATAAAGAATTACTAGCAGGTCTCAAAAAGGGGGTGTTATCGTTTAGATGCACCACCGCCACCCTAAACAGCATCCTAAAGATGATACAAATCCAAAAAAATTGGTGATATGGAATCGGGGATACCTAAAAACGATATCGTAACTTTTTTTTTGTTAATATCTTCAATGTACAGACAAACTTGCTGTTACAGTTTTATAATAGTTTAGATAGGTCTATGTTACTCACAATAAATAAATGGTAGATTGATTGCTTAGGGTCTACGAATAAGAACGTATAGAAATGTGAATCAAGCTCAAAAAGTGGCACAAAAATAACTTGACTGCGTTCTAAATTTGTTCTTTGAAAACTCTACCTTGCCGCCAAAACTCATACAAAATGTCATTTTTCAAATTACGCGGCTTTTGTTTAGAGTTATTCTTCTATAGTTATTCTTATTCGTAGATTAGGGTAGAGGAAACTATGAAATTGGTCATTTTCGAAGGTTCTTACAGTAATTAGCATAGCATAAGCATATGCTCACGACTATATTCCCCGAGGGGGTAGTCAGAGATATTCTGAAACCTCAGAACATCCACGTTTCACTTGTACCGAAACAGTAATGAGTTACAGTAATTAATTAAAAGCAAAAGAGCAAAACATAAAGGCATAGCATCATCGGTAACAGATTTTATGGTAAACATTTATTTGCTCTAGTGTCATTCATTATCAACAGGAGGAAACAGGGGAATACGTTTGTATGGAAAAAAAGGTACCCGCCTATCCTCTTAAGTCTATACATCCAAGGCTATTAATAAAAAATAGAAACCAGAGCGAGCGAAGCGAATTGGAAATTTTTGATTTGACTATTTGGCAAATAGACGATTTAATACAAACAATCTCTTCAACAGGTGACTTCGCAGTCCTCCTCAAAGCAGGCATGTCAGTCAAGCGGGCGGTCTGGTACAACATTCTCTCATCTGTGCTGTGTCTCGCGGGCATGGTGTGTGGCGTGCTAGCCGGGCACGCGCCTTCGGCTACCAGGTGGCTGTTCGCCGTCGCCGCTGGAACCTTCCTGTACATCGCGCTGGTCGATATGGTAAGTTAATGATAAGTAATACTGTGACACAGTTACTTAAATGCAACTTACACAATTAATCAAATTACACTTACACAATTACTTAATAGCCCAGTCATTTTATGGAGTTATGTTAGGCGGGGTGGGGAGTAATTATTAATTGGACTTTTAAACTGTAACCGGCACCATTTAGTGACAAAAAGACTATCTTAAAACATTAAAAAAAAGTTCGCTACGCAACATCAAAATTGTGTGTCCCAGAAGGCTTTTAAATTAATAATATCAATACTAATGCACTCATTTGACTTAGATTTAACAATATAAATTATTCTTGAGCAATAAAAAAGGCATATAAATTTAAAAAATGAGGTATTATTAGAAAATTCGAATGTATTTTTCAAAACCTTCTAAGTAGACCAAAATATTTACTGTATAATGGTAAAGCCTTCAATATGTGCAAAAAAATTTATCATCTGGTTTTTTAGAACGAGGTAATAGCTAAATTTTAAAATTGGAACTGTTGCTGACGTGATTTTTTTTTTATTTTGGTACATTTCCAGGCTCAAATTGGCTCTTCAATATAATACCGAAAAAAATATCAATTATTAATTAGTCCCGGCTCAAACCGTAAAATGACTGGGCTATACGGTTGTATTTATCATTTACTAGCTCAGCGGTGAAGGAAAACATCGTGAGGAAACCTGCATTCCCGAGGATGACAATAAAATATGTACCATAAGTTTGGAGGTATTTGTAAAATATGGGTGAGCTTGGGGCGAACATAAAGGACCAGCGCTGTCTCACAACGACCCTTGCTTGCAATACCCCAACCACAAATAATCAACATGCTGATGGTTTTAAAGGGATCCAATAAATTGAAAAGGCTATAAATGATACCAACACAATTACGCAAATGACAATTGGCTTTCGTTGTCTCTGACGCAGCTAATTAAATGATTCTAACACAATTACTCAAATAACACTAACACATTGACTCAAATGATACTAACACACTGACTCAAATGATACTAACACATTGAGTCAAATTATACTAAAACACTGACTCAAATGATACTAACACATTGACTCAAATGACACTAACACATTGAGTTCAACGAAGGCAATCAGTAACATTAACAATAAAATAAATGGAAGTCACGTTGCAAGTTCTGACACAAGCACTTGTCTCGCGTGGTGTTCTCGCGGTTCGCGTTTTTGCTTGGCACGAGGCTTCGCAATCCTCCATCTCTTCTTGTTCTTGATCAAAAACAATCCCACAAACTACTTGACAGAATATAACATTATTTTTCTTTAGCCCGCACATTCACATTCGGACAAAAACTGTATAAAACTTGGATGTCTCATACTTCTGATATTGAGCGGGAACGCAGGGCGTTGACGGTGCGCTGTAATATGTTGGCGCGCAGGTTTGCACGATGCACTGAAGAGGTAAAGCGTACACTTTTCAGAGCTTTTTGCCAGTCGATGTACACGTGCAGCCTGTGGGTCAGCTATACGCAGAGAGCCTACAATGCTCTGCGTATCCAGTACAATAATGGGTTCAGGATGCTGATGGGGCTCCCGAGGTTTTGTAGCGCGTCAGGGATGTTCGCGGTGGCAAGTGTGACTTCCTTTCACGCCATAATACGCAGTAGAGTGGCCTCCCTGATGCGTCGCGTCCAAAGTAGCACCAACAGTCTCCTGAACACCATTTCAAACCGGCCACACTGTCCCTTCTGGAGGCGCTGGACGGAACTACACCTCTCCGCTGCCCCCTCTATCAGAAAATAGGCTATTTTAAATTATATGACTGTTATGTATTATACTGTACTAACATAGTTTTTAAGTATATACTAACAATCTATGGACTGTGTCTGAAATAAAATTATTTTGAATTTTTTTTTTTATATTTGAGAATATACTCACGACCATATTCCCCGAGGGGACAGTCAGAGATATACTGAAACCTCGGAACTTTCACGCTTCACTAGTAGTACCGAAAATCGGTTCAGTGTGACGGGGAGTGAGCCCGTCGCCACTTGTAATGGACAGTGGGTACAATAGATGCCTCGAAATTTAAGTATGCCGGTTTTCTCACGATGTTTTCCTTCGACAAGAAGCCAGTGGTGTTACAAATAACAAAAAGCCGGTACGATTCGCGACAGGGCTTGCATTAGTTTTTTGGCTTGGCTTGACACCGACTTCTACAAAACAAATTAATGCTCTTATGATGCGAACGAAAAAGTCATCAGCTGCAATATTATTTTTTAACTTTTTAGTTTTTTTTAAGGCGGTTTTAATTTTTTGTTAAAATTTTGTTTATTTCACAATTTTCAGTGAAGAATTCATTAGTTCAATTTAATAGTAGTGCTTTAAATTAACAAACGCACTAGCCGGTACTACGATTTTCAAAAGATCCCCTCGATTTCTCTGGGATGCCATCATCAGATCCTGGTTTCCTTATCATGGTACCACCGTTGGAATAGCTTCTTTCCAACAAAAGAAGAATCGTCAAAATCGGTTCATAAACGACGAAGTTATCCGCGAACACACATAAAAAAAATATATGTATACGGTCGAATTGAGAAACATCCTCCTTTTTTGAAGTCGGTTAACATCGTTGATCGTAGTTTCTGTTCAGACGTCTGCAGATATGCCAAAGAAGAATTCTGTTCATTTCAAGTTTTTTTATTTACTCTCTTTTCTTTCCCAGATGCCGGAACTGAGCACATCTCACAGCAACGAAGGCACACTATGCCAATGTGTGCTCCAACTAATGGGCCTAGCTACAGGCATAGGCATTATGCTCATTATAGCCCTCTACGAGCACGACCTCAAAAACTTATTCGACTAAAAGTTCCGTCAATTTGATAAGTGAAAAAAATATAAGTGAAAATTTGTACTATTGTACTGCAGTGATAAAAAAAATCGTATCGAATAATTCGTCAAACATTTTGAATGTTTGTACTTTAAATTTAAGATTAGGGTTCCTTAATTTTTTTTCTTTTTAAATGGCCCCAGTTGGCGTTTGGTCACTTGAGTAAATAACCTCCAAAGACAAAAGCTTTCTTCAATCGCGCTGCGACGATTTCACCTACAGCCGTCCGTGGACAAACCGTCTCGCCGTCAAAACGTCGTCAACCAGTGGATATACATAATGACCCGTCTGCTACAAGATGCACTCTGTGGAAAGAAAGGGTACCCCCACCAGCTGAGTTCATTTCCCCACAGGAACAACTACCCGAGGACACAATCTGCAATGGCAAGTGTGGAAATCCTTAAATCGGCTTCACACTCAGGTCGGCCATTGCAGACTAAATCTGTGTAACTGGGGGTATAGGGATCCTGGTCTGTCACAGTGTGATTGCGGCGAACCTATCCAGACGATGGGTCATCTTCTGGAATGTCCTGACGCTGTCAGACGTGCCGAACACCTGGCTACTAAAATATAAAAACATCACTGAAGAACCATTGACACGAAAAGAAGAAGAACCAGTGGACTAGGTAGGACAAGATGAAATTTTCTGGAGCGAGCGAAGCGAATTGGAAATTTTACTGCAATATGATTATATCGTGGCAATACGATTTGAAACTGGAGCTAACGAAGCGAGCTCGAGATTTTACTGATGTTAAGTTGATTTAATATGTTCCAAAAACACGAAGCGAGCTCGAGATTTTACTACAATATGATTAGGTAAATTTTGGATGCTGCAATAAGATCTAAAACATGGAGCAAGCTCTAAATTTTACTGCAATATGTTTAGTACGTCGCAATACGATTCAGAACATAGCAGCTCGAAATTTAACGGCAATTAATAATTATTTCAATGCTTCATGTGCAATTTGATTTGGTCTCTGAAAAACGATATTAAACTTGGAGCGAGCGATGCGAGTCCGGGATTTTAACTGCGATTAAGACGTTGCAATACGATGAAAAACCAGGAGCGTGTTGGCATTTAATTAAATTCGTTCTAATCTCTAGTTTCACTGTTCATCTCTCTGCTCTCCCTTTGCGATGCTATGGCTAGTGGACAATATATGGGTGAGCGCGTAACGTGATCATTTTGTGGGCTCTGTATAAGCGTTGTCTGTGTGGACTATTTACTCATGTGGTTTTGGTTAAGCAGTTGGTCCGTGAGGGTGTTAAAAAATGTGATGTATGTACTTAGACGAAAGCTCAAACTCGCAAAATTTTTTAAATGATATTTTCTTAATTTATCATAAACATAATGTACTTATGTCTTATTAATTATATTTATTTAGCTTGTGATTATTCGATTAAAATTAAAATATCAGATACAAAATCAATGCTACAAAAATACAGATTCAGATTGTAAAAAGTATTCTCACCTCTAACCTCTTCTCACCTCGGGCGGAAAGCGTCAACTTTCGACTCGACTGTTGACTTCGGCTTCGCCTCTGCCAACAATTACATGAGATCTGAGACCTTTCTTACTTTCCTACCCTCGGTGTGTAATCTACTATTTTTGGTGACAGAGTCGCGTTTAATTAGAGAGAGATACTCAGAGCAGGGGTCGGCAAGTTATTTTAAGTGGGGTCCGGATGCTTCTGAAAAATTTTATCGAGGTCCAGAGAAAAGGTTCAAGGTCGTGGGGGACCCCGTGCTCCACCGCACTCTCTTGCGATACACAGCATAACCGATTTTTCCCGGCACGTTTTCTCTATATCTGCAGCACCTACGTACATAAAAAATCATGGAGCGAGCTCGAAATTTTCTAGCACAACTAACTCAGCGTTCAGATTGTAGTCAGAAATATCGTGGTCTATCCATTGCAAAATATAAATTTAAAGCAAGCGAAGCAAGCTCGACTTTTCTCCCCAATGCGAATCGATTGTAGCCAGAGCTCTTTCGATAAAAAACATGTGCACCTAAGTAAAAGCTAAGGAGCAAACCAAGAGAGCTCAATTTTTTATCACCACAATTTTGCTGTGTTTATTTGAATTATGTATTAGCACGGAATTTATATGATATTAGAGCGAGCTCGACTTTTTCCGCTCTAGTAAAGTGCCTATTTGCCGCCCCTAGAAGATGCTACCCGGGGTATTTGCCCCCCCCCAGCCTCACTTACGCTACGATACTCTGGCAGTCCAGGTTTCGACCTTCCGCGGTCCGCCAGTTAGCCCAGTCATTTTACGGAGTTTTGTTAGGCGGGGTAGTATTATTAATTGGACTTTTAAACTGTAACCGGCACAATTTAGTGACAAAAAGACTATCTTAAAACATATTTAAAAAAAATCGCTACGCAATCAAAATTGTGTGTCCCAGAAGGCTTTTTAATTAATAATATTAGTACCAATGCACTCATTTGATTTAGATTTAACAATATAAATTATTTTAGAGCAATAAAATAGGAATTGAAATTTTAAAAATGATGTATTTATTAGTAAATACGAATATATTTTTCAAATCCTTCTAGGTAGACAAAAATATTTACACCATGTTTGAAGTATGTATAATGGTAAAGCCTTAAATATGTGCAAAAAAAATTTACCATCAGGTTTTTTTAGAACGAGGTAATAGCTAAATTTTAAAATTGAATGACATGATTTTTTTTTTAATTTTGTAACATTTCTATGCTCAAATTGGCTCTTCAATATTATACCGAAAAAAAATATCAATTATTAATTAGTCCCGGCTCAAACCGTAAAATGACTGGGCTATGTTGCTGACAGCTGACTTAGAGAATTGGCGAGAAATCTTTCGAAAGGGCGCTTGATACAATTGCTCGCAAAATAACTAAAATTAATAAGACAACTTAGAAGTATTCAAATTTAAGTGTCCGTCTAACTAACAATTTCAATTCCTCGAATACTTACATGAAAAAAAAAATTAAATTGTAAATAATCATACAATGTAATTCCATTTCCGTGAATAATTATTTGTGTAGGATTTCTAAACAAAACAGGTTTTAGTTTAGTAGTCTATAATGAAATTATAATGCTCTATTCCGAAATAGTAGATTTTGTATGTCGACAAAATTTTTCTATTCTCTACTTTTGAATGTTGAAAAGAGATGCCAAATTTTTGGAAGGCTACGCAATAATTTTGCTCTGTTTTAGTGAGTTTCCAAATAATAAAATAGAGTGAAATTACCAAGGTCTTCCGGGGCTATTGCAACTATGGGGCAGTTGCAACTTTAGGGCAATTGCAACTATGGACGAATTGCATTTATGAGAAGGCGTAAGAGTTATTATACACATAAGTGGGTCGGCACTGTCGGTTCGGCAGTATTTGTCGATCAACAAAGCCGACACGAAGCAATCACTTGTTCTGCTTCATTTCGGTTTCATTCGGCCTGTGCCGATCGGGTACTTCGTTCGAGTAGACGCATCATTCGAACATTCATCTGCATACATTCGATTTTACCGCCTGGTTTTGCCGATTGTTCCATCCGGCTAAAGCCGGATAAACCCGGCGGCAAAGACGAGCGGCCCTTTGTCCCGAACATTCATCTACAAGCACTATTCGATTTCACCGCTCGGCTGTGCCAGTAAATGCCGGCCCGCTTATGTGTATAGCAACCCTAAGGCGGTCTGAAAAAACTCGATACCAGGGCTTGCTGCCCACACGATAAGAACGATTCAGTTCTTCTCTTTATATCAACACCTGCCTTCTAGACGACTAGACATGCGACTATAATCGTGATTCGTATATTATTATATTAAGTGTAATTGCCCCATATATAGTTGCAGTTGCCCCGGGCGACCTTATACGATTGTTACTACGGATCCAACATGCCTTGCCTTCCTTATACCTTTGTTCCTATAATTTAAGAACTTAACTTAATCTTTTTTTTCGTTTTACATGTAGAAACTACTTCTTTAGTTTTTGAACTGAAATAAAATATGCATTTGTTTTAAGAATAAAACAACAAATTTCGTGTTCAAATTGATATTTATTTGTTTCGTATTCCTTTAAAAATTCCTCATAATTTATGTTCTTACCGGTTTGAAAAATTTGTCAGGGCACGTCTTACAGGCTTCAATTTTGAATTAACAATTTAATAATTTTCTAATATCAATATCAGTATTAGAAACACACGGCGACACATCAAGCTATACAAAACCAACATAAGCTGGCCGAGCGACGTTATACGTTACTTGACCTAAGCGCGGCCAGCTTATTTTGGTTTTGTATAGCTTGATGTGTCGCCGTGTGTACTATTAGATTAATGGTTTCGTTCAAAATTGATATCCTAAGTTACATTTGAGATAACACTTTTTTGTTTAATTTTCAATTACTTAAATAAGTATTGTCAGTCGGGGCAAGTGCCTCTACGGGGTAACTGCCTCAAGCTTCAAAATTTCGAAAACTAGACATATATTTAGACATACCGCCATCAAACGTCAAAGCCGGAACTATTGCATATGCTCACGACTATATTCCTAGTTAAATATATGTCTAGTTTTCGAAATTTTGAAGCTGGAGGCACTTACCCCGTAGAGGCACTTGCCCCGACTGACTATAATTTTTTTTTTATTTATCATTATATTTTTGGTGCTTTCAATGATTTAACTTAAATAATTTGATTAGGAATATATCCAACGAGCTTTCAGTACGAAATTATTTTATAATTTATGTATGAAAAGTTTGAAAGTTGGAAACGGACTGGAATTTTACTTAATTGTTAACTACAGTGACTTACTGGTTATAATTATGGTCTTATGGTCGTTGTATTATAGGTTACTGATTTAATTTTATTAACGAATTTACCATTAATTATAGGCCTATGTCCAGCAGTGAACGTCCATCGGCTGAGATGATGATGATGATGATGATGATGATATCAAATAATTACCATATTTACAAAGAAAGTCGACAAAATCGTATTACACAGTATAAGGGTCAATTCTGACTAGGCGGCAAATGCTTGAGCACTTTAGAAGTGGTGATTCCAATGACATTCTATACAAGGAGGACTTCGCATCAGTGCGCTATTAACGGGACCACTAAGTTATGCCCAGTTGTTTTACATTACTGCTTTGTAACCGAATACATTTGAAAGGACTGGAATGTCAGCGGCAATGTATGACAGCTGGACATAACTGATGCATACAAAGGTGACATTAGAGACATGTGCCATGTTTAGGCTTTGTTATTGTATGACATGATGACTCTATGGTTATAAAAACTTATTGGGTGATTCAATATCAACCTTATTCCATTCAAACGGAGCTGAAAATATACAACAGTAAAATCGAATCCAGCTGACATCAGCATACATTTTTCGCTAAGTGTGAATGGCGGCCAAGAATGTGTTCGAGCATTTTTCCGCCTAGTCTGAATTGACCCTAAGAAAGAGTACTAAATGCAGTACGGACACTAAACCACGCGTGCACAATGCGGATCGGTAGACTTCACATATGCATCAGAATATGTTTTTCTTTTTGATTTTTGAGTAAATTCGTTAATAAAATGTTGTATGACAAATATGTCTTTAATTTAAGCGTAATCCATTGGTTGTAATTGTATGATTGTTTCTTGCTATGCATTTCCATACAAGTGGTTTTTTTTGCAGGGGGTTTTTCTGACAGCCAATTAAATACTAAAAATAGTTCCAACTATCTCTATAGCTGGGGTTAAGGTGGTTGCAGAGGGGTCAATTTTATACAAAACTGACGCACAATACGCGTAGACGGTATTAATATAAGTAACTTTGTATATATGGAAAAATAGTTTATAAAATCTAGATGCCGCGTCACAAATAACATTTGCAATTTGTAAAATAATTACGAAGATATAAAGCTTTGAAATTTTTCATACATATCTTCGTAATTATATCATAAATTGCAAATGTTATTTGTTACGCGGCAACTAGATTTTCTAAACTATTTTTCCATATATAAAATATTACTTTTATTAATTCCGTCTACGCGTATTGTGCGTGAAACTTTTGTATGGACTGAAACCGCCTTAACGAGAGATGGCTATGCAAAATCAAAAGACTTTCCTAATCACAGAACATTATATAAGAGGGGTTAGAAGCGCAAATAGGCGTGGTACGTGTCGCCACAGGCTATGCAATGATTTGCATAACGCCATAAGACGCGCAGCGTGGTGCGAGCGAGAGGGCATGAGTGATTGTAGCAGCGTGAGCGGGAAGACAAGTGGCGACAGCCGTCTCCGTAGCAAAAGCGCTACTTTGCATTTCTAACCCCTCTTATAATGTTGTGTGTTCCTAATTATAGAAACCTTAATATAAACAAAAAATATTAAAAATAGTTTTTGTAATAAACCAGAAAAGATACTTCGTGAACGGATACTAATAACAAGCATTTATATTTTTTGGTTTTTGCAAAATTACCATCTTAGGAGCTATCTCACTTCAACGCCATCTATGGAGGCATGCTGAACTATTATTTACCTTTTGAAAGTTGTCGGAAAATCCCCCCATTGTAATTGTACGTGAACATAAAAATATTGTATTAATTTTAGTAGTAATAATTAAGTGAATTATATAATTAATATAATTTTGTAAGAGATTTTGATTTGTTGTTTCCGTGCTTGCTTGCAAATCATGTTGGGTGAGTTGACTGTCAAACTGTCAATGTTACTGTCAAAATGTACAATTTTTATTTCCAATAAAAATCGACTACAGTGTACGTTTTTTTGTTTTTTTTTTTCCTGAAAAATTTCATTAAAAACGGTAATGAATTTTATTTTCAAACAGGGTTAGAAAGGATTACCTACCTTTCATGGTTATTCGATTATATAAAATTTTATTTATTTATACTTGTGTAACAAAAAACCCTAGTAGGGGGGGGGGGGGGGGGATAGTTGTAGTCCAAGGTGTGACACATTGGAGTACAGACTGCCTAACAAGCGGTGAAACATAATACTCCTTGGTGTTCGGCAAAGATCGTTCTTCTTTCCTAAATTCCCGTGGTTGTGTTCGACGTAACTTTGTCCCTTTCTAATCCAACGACAAAACTGTTCAACGAGCTACCGGCCGATATTAGAAATGAGATGAAGAAGTCGAAATTCTGTGGAATGTTGAAGGAACTGTTGCTATTGAATGTCATCAATGATTAGTAGTAAGTACGTACTCAGTACGCCAGTCATATCTAAACTATTATAAAACTGTAATAGGAAGTTTGTCTGTACATTGAAGATATTAACAAAAAAAAAGTTACGATATGGTTTTTAGGTTTCCCTGATTCCATTTCACCAATTTTTGGATTTTTTGTCTGCCTGTTTATTTGAAAGAGCATCACGCAAAAACTACTGAACCGATTTTGATGAAACTTTTTTTGTTCGATAGCTTATTATCTGACTTAAAATCTGGTATATAATTTGTGCGGACAAAGTCGCGGGTTAACGCTCGTCACCTGCAAGGCTGATCGTATGATATTATTGTAGTGTGCACTGCAGTTATGTGAACATGTGACATGAACTGCCAGTCGTTTAGGAGATGCAGCCGTTCAAAGGTCGTACCTTTGAACGGCTGTAACTCCTAAACCGACTGATGAACCATGTCAGTTTTTGTACTGTTCACATAGCTACAGTGCATACTACAATAATATCATACGATCAGCCTTGCAGCTGATCGTTAATTTTTTACTGACCTGTAAACGTCAGTAACTTCTAAACCGGACTACTACTAAACTGGAGTTATGCAGGCAGACCTGGTCCTCCCCATCACAGAGATGCTCTACACCCCATAAACACTGAAATCTATTAGTCTATAAGTCAAATCTCTTGGTGTAAAAGTTTCAAAATAAAACAACCAAAAATAAGAATAAATACAAATAAACATTTTATTACTTAAAAAAGTCCAGTTACAGTTATAATTCGGTCGGCACACATACAAGCTCATGGCGTGACTCTCTTCGGGTCGCGGGGGAACATCGAAGTTTTCCTGATGTTGTCGAGGCCTAGGTACAGCATCACCACTCGCTCTAGACCGATACCGCCACCTAGCGATGAAAATGTTAATTAAAACTAGGCTATAAACACTGCATACAAAAAATTGAAATTGACCAGATGACGTCAGCACATGCGAAACCAAAGAAATGGAACCGTCGAAAAATAATTGAAGCGAAATGGGCGTGTGATAGCTTATATTACTGCCTGATGCGAGAGAAAGAAATGGGGCGGCGCGCGCGCCTGACACGACGCAAGTGTAAAACAAACTTCATTTCCGCAGTATTTCCGAGCGCTTACAACCCGAATTACTTTAAAGTACGAGTGAATAGGCACCTTCTGGGTAAGCTCGCTACATCTTCGACCCCATCTTTGTCAGGACTGGATTGAGGTCAAGAGCAAACCCATTTGAAATATAAAAAAAAAAAAATAATTTAATTGTGATTGCACTATTTATGAAAGTTCAATACTGCTCTTATCAAAATTTGTAAAATGTCAATCTCTTTTTTTTTAATCAAGTCTCGTGATTCTATTATTCACCGTTTAGCAGTTCCAAGCGTTTATCGATAAAGACGGAGGCTACTTTGGCTTCATATTCTATTGAGAAAATGTGTCTTAATCGTGTTTTGGCTCTAATCAAAACTTCAATTATATGTTCAATTTACACATATCCGCTAATCATACTCCTACTGTTAGTACTTCATGATATATGACGCTTTGAAGAATCCTATTTTTTCACATAGCCTCTTAAGTCTTCTTAGGTAACTGCCGGCTAAGGGCGATAGAGATGAGGTAAAAAGTTGGTGGGAGGCAGGGAGTGTCCGTACTGTATGTAGTAATAGATACTGTGCCTAAGGTGTTGACCTCAATAGTTTTATGTTTTTATTTCTCAACAATACAAAATTTCCAAAAACAAGAATATCACATTGTTGATTTTCGATTTGTCGATACATTACGGATGAATATTTTTTGATTGTAGTAATTATCGTTAAAACCGCCAAAAGTGGACATTTTTGGCTGTTTTTAAAGATAGTCCCACAGTATAAAAACAAATCCGGAATTGTTCAATAAATAGAAAATCAGCAATGACTACAATGTGATATTCTTGGAAATGTGTACTTAATTGATTAGAAATACAAAAATACGATTGAGGGCAGCACTGGAGGCTTGGTACCATTTTAACAAAAAAATAGCACAATATTTACCAGCGTGCGGTGGACATCCCAGTCTGAATGATTCTATGTACGCTGCAATCTTGCTGACATCTGTAAGAGAGAAAACATTTGTATAGCTTCTGGGACGGTTGTGCTTTTGAGCTGTGGGGACTTGCTACAGATGTCAGTACCCACAAGTTATAGCAAAGATGCCAACAGATGGCGATACCGTCGCTCTCGGAAATATGCTCCATACATAGACAACGTTCACCTTGAATACGTAACTCGTAACCTACTACAAATAAGGTTCACAATCGAATGCAAGACATACATCGCGCAAGAGAAATTATCACAGAGTTTCGATACATATACAAGGTCCAACTAAGAACTGTTGGACCACGGCCGGTCCTCAGGCTTCAAACATAGCCTGGTGGAAGATTTTCCCTTTTCAATGGAGGAACATTCCCAGTTGCACCTCCATAGAACATTCTAAAGGCCGGCAACCTCTCGAATCGTAGCGCAGAGCATTTTTCACTGCCAAACCATTATAGACTTTGCTTGCATTGAAATAACATTGAATAGTAGATTACACACCGAGGGCAGGAAAGTAAGAAAGGTCTCAGATCTCATGTAATGGTTCTCATGCAACAAACATGTAATCGGAGGCTTTTTAATTTACTGCCCGAGGTTAGTACACAATTTTTTTCCCCGATGGCGGCGGAAAGCGGCAGATTCGTTTGGCGCAGCGGAACGAAAGTTGACGCTTTCCGGCCGGAGGGGTTAAAGATCAATTAACACAACGACTAATCCCCGAGAGCATTGAAGCTACTTGAGGCGAAAGTTGCGTTAATAGATTTTCCAGTGAAAAAATGCTCTGCGCAACGCTTAGCCAGGCGTGTGCCGGCCCTTCTTCTTTCTTTTTTACGACACTTCATAAAATAATCATCCAGTTATACGTATAACTATGTGTTAAACCTTTTTTGAACTGAGTTTTAAACTTTGAAAGATTCAAAACGGTCTCGGGGATATTATTATAACTGCGTATTCACTAGATACCATCGGTGGTGCGTTGCGGAGAGCTATGGAAACTCAATCTTGAGGTCCTGGTTCGAATCCCCACAGACGACATGCACCAATAAGTTTTTCTAACTTAAGTACACACGGCGACACATCAAGCTATACAAAACCAACATAAGCTGGCCGCGCGATGCTATACGTTACTCGACCTACGCGCGTTCAGCTTATGTTGGTTTTGTATAGCTTGATGTGTCGCCGTATGTACGTAATACCACAGAGTCATCATCATATCAGCCATTAAACGTCCACTGCTGGACATAAGCCTCCCCCAAAATGGGGAGAATTTGCCATTATCGCCACGCTTGGCAGGCGGGTTGGCGATCGCAGTTGGGTCGAATCAATGTGTGTACTCAGAGGATGCTGCTGCCCATCCTTCAGTAGATCCCTTAGTCGCCTTTTACGACACCCACGGGAGGAAATGGGATGGTGCTATTCTTAGCCGACACCACACGGGCACCACAGAGTACTATAATGTAATACCGACTGCTCTCAAACGGTGAAAGGAAAACATCGTGAGAATACCTGCTTACGCTGAAGAAGAAATTCTGATGTGTATGTGAAGTCTACCGCATTGTGCACGAGTGGTACTACACTATCGTACCCCTCCCTGAGGGTAATGTCTGTGCCCTGCAGTGGGACGTGTATAGGCTGGATGACGATAATTCAAATTGAAATAATTTATTTCAGACAAGATGTCCATAAACAGGGTAAAATTTATATCATTAGCATCCTTTTAAACTAAGAGTCTACCCATCAAACTGAACAACTTTTACTATCGGAGCAAACCGATCGGAGTAAAAAAAAAACAGCTGTTGCTTACATTTGAGTCGCGAACTCGTGTGTCGACATTGCAGTTTAGTATGGAACAGCAGATTTTTTATTTGCTCTGATCGGTTTGCTCCCATAGTAAAAGTTGTTCAGTTTGATGGGTAGAGTCTTAGTTAAAAAGGATGTTAATGATATCAATTTCACCCTGTAGTGTTAGTATACATAATAATGATGAATTATAAATAAGAGACCCTTGTATGTTCAAGTACTAACCGATGCCGTGGTGTTTCGCCCTCTCCGTCAGATAGTCGGGGTCAAGTATCATCTGCGCTCCGCTCAGTATCCCTATGATATAATTATATATGAGGCTACTAACCGATGCCGTGGTGTTACGCTCTCTCCGTCAGATAGTCGGGGTCAAGTATCATCTGCGCTCCGCTCAGTATCCCTATGATATAATTATATAGGTGGCTACTAACCGATGCCGTGGTGTTTCGCTCTCTCCGTCAGATAGTCGGGGTCAAGTATCATCTGCGCTCCGCTCAGTATCCCTATGATATAATTATATAGGTGGCTACTAACCGATGCCGTGGTGTTTCGCTCTCTCCGTCAGATAGTCGGGGTCAAGTATCATCTGCGCTCCGCTCAGTATCCCTATGATATAATTATATAGGTGGCTACTAACCGATGCCGTGGTGTTTCGCTCTCTCCGTCAGATAGTCGGGGTCAAGTATCATCTGCGCTCCGCTCAGTATCCCTATGATATAATTATATAGGTGGCTACTAACCGATGCCGTGGTGTTTTGCTCTCTCCGTCAGATAGTCGGGGTCAAGTATCATCTGCGCTCCGCTCAGTATCCCTATGATAAAATTATATAGGTGGCTACTAACCGATGCCGTGGTGTTTCGCTCTCTCCGTCAGATAGTCGGGGTCAAGTATCATCTGCGCTCCGCTCAGTATCCCTATGATATAATTATATATTAGGCTACTAACCGATACCGCGGTGTTTCGCTCTCTCCGTCAGATAGTCGGGGTCAAGTATCATCTGCGCTCCGCTCAGTATCCCTATGATATAATTATATAGGTGGCTACTAACCGATGTCGTGGTGTTTCGCTCTCTCCGTCAGATTGTCGGGGTCAAGTATTATCTGCGCTCCGCTCAGTATCCCTATGATATAATTATATAGGTGGCTACTAACCGATGCCGCGGTGTTTCGCTCTCTCCGTCAGATAGTCGGGGTCAAGTATCATCTGCGCTCCGCTCAGTATCCCTATGATATAATTATATAGGTGGCTACTAACCGATGCCGTGGTGTTTCGCTCTCTCCGTCAGATAGTCGGGGTCAAGTATCATCTGCGCTCCGCTCAGTATCCCTATGATATAATTATATAGGTGGCTACTAACCGATGCCGTGGTGTTTCGCTCTCTCCGTCAGATAGTCGGGGTCATGTATCCTCTGAGCTCCGCTAAGAATCTCCTCCCCTCGCATAAACATGTCGTATGAGTTGGAGTATTTCTGCAATTAATTGTAAAATACATTATCAACGTTCATTAAACATATCTACGATACAGTGTGTGTCAGAAATGTGCGGTGGTTCTTTTCACCGGGACAAAAACTTTATATTGCCGTCTGTAGGCGGAGTGATTTTTTTACAAGGAGCGCCAGGTCCAGGTCGGGTCGTCGCTATAAAATCTAAAATCTGAAGCAAGCTAAGCGTGCTCAAGATTCATTGAATCTAAAATCTACAGCGAGCCAAGAAATGAATTCGAGATTTTACTGCAATATGATCTCAAATCTGAAGCGACTTCTGCAATATGACTAGTTAGTTCCAATACAATAAAAAACCAGGAGCGAGCGAAGCGGGCTCGAGATTTTATTGCAATACGATAAGGTCAAAAACACGGACATGTGGTGCAAGTTCCAGATTTTACTACAAACTGCTGTCCCAGGACTGGAGGCCCGTGCCTCCAACTGCAAAGTCTCTCTAACTTACTGAACATATATTGGTCTAGTTTTGGATTTGATTAAAAAGAACTTGTCTTCTCGAGATTTGGAGGCTCCCCAGGACAAACGGCGTAGTCTCTGCTACTCCTCCTGCTTTAATAGGCGTGAGTATATTCTAAACTTACAGGGTTCTCAGGGTCGGGCATGGTGTAGAAGGGTCTGACAGCGAGCGGGTACTTGTCCAGCATGTAGAAGTCAGTGTCGTATTTAGCCCGCACCAGCCTTCCTAGCAGCTTCTCGTCTGGGGTAGACAGGTCGTCTTCCGCTCCTACCGTCACACCTGCAAGTTACAAACATACATTTACTAATGATTTCGCTGGAGTCACGTTGCAGGTTCTGGACCGAGCCCGATTTCGCGCGTCGCGTTTTTGCCTGCCACGAGGCTCCGCAATCCTAAATCTCTTCTTGTTCTTGACCAAAAACAATCCCTGAGATTGGGATAGATTCTCCCATAAACACTTGACATTGGCGGAAATGCAGTCCTGACGCACAAGCAAGAGTCCATTAATGATAAATAAAAAAAATGATTTCGTTTAGGAGTGTGGAAAATTGCGTTTATTCTGAGTAATTCCGCGATGGATGCTCCGCAATGAAACTCTTTTCCCAGTAATTTTATTAGTTAAATAATAATAAATTAATTCGAAAAAAAAAATTGGGAATTTCCTATAGGTTTCTTAGGGAAAGTTATTCAGTATCGTGGATACAACCACCCCTTAAAGTAATGCAACTGTTTACCCTAACACCCTGTAGAGAAACCTTGAACCCTTTGGAAGGAAATAGGCATTAAAATTCCATCTTACCAGCTTCAGCCAACATCTGCACAGCCTGCGGGAACTTGAGGCGCAGAGGTGGGTCGAGGAACTTGAACGGTTCCACTTTGTACTGCTGACCCACCGACGCTATGTCTGCCGCGAATCTGGAACATAAAAATGTAAAATATTCAATGTAATTCAATTCAAAGTATTCGCTGTGTGCACGACACTAGCGCCAGAACTCTCTCTCTCTTCCTGGCTTTTAATCCCTTATGGTGGTGGAGTCAGCCTTCCGTATCTGGTCTCTCCACCTTGCCCTATTTCTGACGTCGTCTTCGGAGATATTGCACTCGGTCATATCACAACGAACTGTGTTCATCCATCTAGTCCTCGGACGTCCTCTTGGTCACTGTCCAACATATTCCGGTGGCTTTCTTTTTACGTGTCCAAACCACCACCACTAGCGCCAGAACTATTTGTTTTATATCTGTAAGCTCCCCAAATAAAATAATATAATAATAACTTGTTCGGACCGCCGTGAATTATTGAGGATTCCGCCAAAACGACTGGACCATTATTGATGGCACTTTTATGTTTAAAAGCCGTTGTTTAAAAACTGTTATATATTTTATCTACGATGATGGGAGCCGATGCGGGCGAAGCCACGGACAAACTCTAATTATCCGGAAAAAGTACAAATTTCTGCCACCACCTCGGCGCTGCGATCGATTTGACAGTTTCCATCACCCTCTCTAACATAGGCAAAGGACTCCTCTTACTAATAAGGATGAAAGGGAGTTGTTCATAATCCACTTCGCGTGCTGGATACGGCTTGTGCTTTGGAGGCAATTTATTCTTCTTGTGGTGCCATCTCCTATCGGAGGTTGGCTATTAATAGGGCTATTCGGACCCTGGAGACTGCAGCCCTGAACAGTGAGGTTGTGTCCACATCGAACCATTCGTACAGGTTTTTAAGCCAGGATGTCCTTCTTCTACCAGGCATTCGTCTTCCCAAAATTTTCCCCTGCAGAATAATTTGGAGAAGTTGGTATTTATCACTTCTCATAATGTGACCGAGGTACTGTAATTTCCGAGTTTTCATGGTTTTTAGGATTTCTATTCTCTTGTTCTTCGTTCTTTGTTGTAAAATAATTTTAAAATGTATATATATCTCAGAGTTAGGGTCGGATGCAGTAGCTATAATCGGCAGGTACAGTGTTGCCAACTTTACACTGCAAAAAATGGTTGACCCGTAAGCCACTTAGCGGGAAGACTGTCATAATACCTCGTGCTAACAATTGATTTATTATTAGACTCACTGGTCCCTCAGTCCCCTGAATATGTCGGTGAATGTCTCCCCGATGGTGTCCAGCACCTCGGGGTAGTGCTTCTTGAACGACATCTCCAGGTCAAGAAGGACGCACCGTCAGGAGGCCAGTGAGTGAATGTGATTCGTATTGTTTGTGATGATTCAGTGAGTGGTCGTTATTTTTTTATGAGTCAAGGAGTGGATGGTTATTCTTTCGAGATGAGTCAGTGAGTGTGTACTTAGTATTTGTTAATGTTGAATCGGTGAGGAGTGAGTGGTATTTTTCGTGATGAGTCAGTGAGGGAATGGTATGTTTTGTGTGATAAGCAACTCACTGGTCCCTCAGTCCCCTGAACATGTCTGTGAATGTCTCTCCGATGGTGTCCAGCACCTCGTGGTAGTGCTGCTTGAAGGACATCTCCAGGTCAAGACCGACGAACTCTGTAAGGTGCCGGTGGGTGTTCGAGTCCTCCGCTCTGAATACCGCTCCTACTGTGAACACCTGCAGAAAATTAAAGAAAATGTCGTTCTAAGAGTTTTTTCTAACTTATTATCGTAAGAAAACCTGCATACGCTGAAGAATACATTCGGATGTGTATGTAAAGTCTACCAATCCGCATTGTGATGTACCTGCGCAGTTGACAAATTTTAATAGCGCGCGTGATATGCCACCGTCAATACCTTGTCCCTATTGTACTACACTAACGTACATATACCCTCCCTGAAGGTAGGCCTGTGCCCTGCAGTGTAACGTGTATAAAAATAAATAAAAAAATAAAATTTTATTTATTCGAATAACCATGATTCATTTTGTTAGTAACACATAGTAGGTACTTAAAATTCAAATTAAAATGGTTCAATGTCACATTTACACAATACAATACAATTAAATAAAACACAATTAAATTCCATTCATTTTGCATTCAATTCAATTGAATTCCAATCAATTCAATATTACAATCAAACGATCGTTAGTTGCGAGACAGGTGCATCCTACAACAATGACCCAAGTACGGCCCGTCCAGTCTGTCGGCAATCATCGCCAGGATGCTGTTGGTGCTGTCCCGTACCCTGCGCATTAAGGAGCCACATCTTTTGCGAATCGTGACATAAAAACAATCCGTGCGTATAGGCTGATTATGATGATGAACCGCCGACTCCCCGAGAAGCCACCCATCCACCGAGCCACCGAGATCCATTGTTATCTATTTTTTCGTTTAACTGGGTACCGAGCGCTTAAGTGTCTTTGACTCCAAATCCCAGATCTTTAATTTTTTTGTCTATTTGTTTTAGAATAGAATTCAGGAGGTGCTACTTGGGAATGTTCCTCCATTGATGGCCCGGTAGTTCAGTCGGTAGTAAACCTGCCTGCTGTGCCGAGGGTCGCGGGTTCGAATCTGAATGAATATGAATATTTGTACCCGAGTCATGGATCATCATCATCATCATATCAGCCATTAAAAGTCCACTGCTGGACATAAGCCTCCCCCAAAATGGAGGGATTTGCCATAATCGCCACGCTTGGCAGGCGGGAGAGCCGAGGCCGAGTCATGGATGTTTGTATCTATTTATGTATTCTATATCGTTGTCTAGTCATCATAACACAAGTTCAGGCTAGATTCTGGTACTTTAAAAAGTGACTAGATAATTTGTGTGACAATGTCCAAGATATTTATTTATTGAAAAGGGGAAGATCTTCCACCAGGATATGTGTGAAGCCTGGGACCGGCCGTGGTCCAACAGTTCTTAGTTGGACCTTGTATATGTATCGAATCTCTGTGATTATTTCTCTTGCGCGATGTATGTCTTGCATTCGATTGTGAACCTTATTTGTAGTAGGTTACGAGTTACGTATTCACGGTGAACGTTGTCTATGTATGGAGCATATTTCCGAGAGCGACGGTATCGCCATCTGTTGGCATCTTTGCTATGACTTGTGGGTGCTGACATCTGTAGCAAGTCCACACAGAATAAAGGATAGGAATAGGAAAAATAATACCTTGTCGAAGTCGGCTGCAATGGCCATTTGCTTGTAAAGCTGGGGACTCTGCGCGAGGTAGGCGGACGACTTGAAGTATGACACCGTGAACACATTCGCGCCGCCCTCCGACGCGGCCGATATTATCTTAGGCGTGTGGATCTCCACGAAACCTGCAATACACAACATTATTAATCACTATATAGTTCTGAAAACTGAAAACGTTCACTTTTGGATACCCGCACAAAATTTTAGTATGTTGTTAGGTATGTTCTGAGCCCAAAACTGCCGGGAGACAGTCTTTGAGGTGTCAGGGTCTTCAGTTATGACGTCATTAATTTTGTGTATGGGATTTAAACAAAAAATGTTCTGAAACCTATCGTGTGGGGTATCAAATGAAAGGGCTTCATGAGCCGGTTCTAAAAATATACTACACCAATACCTGTCGGCCACTTTAAAAAAAAAACGAAAAGTATTTTCAAAACATATCAAGTTTGGGTTCCTCCAGGTAGGAAACGGCTGAGTAAATTTTTGTCAAACATACGCCAAATGACTAATAATATCTTCATATCAAACTTCAATAAAGCAATTTCAAAAATGTTTATGTTTACTATTTTTTATAATATTTTTTATTATTTTTCAACTTTATATTTAATGAAAAAATTTATAAAAAATAGTAAACATAAACGTTTTTGAAATTGCTTTATTGACGTTTGATATGAGGATATCATAAGTCGTTTGGCGTATGTTTTACAAAAATTAATTCATCCGTTTCCTACATTTGTCTTCAATACGAATCGGTTGGGGCCTGAGCTTTTTACGTACGAAACATGTGCAAAATAACCTAAGTAAAAGCTATGGATTATTATTATTTTTTTTTTTATGTTTGATAGGTAAACATTTGACCCCGATCTCACCTGATGTTAAGTGACGATGAGGCCGAAGATGTAGCATGCTTACCTAGAAAAATGCCTATTCACTCTCGCCTTGAAGAGGCCCAAGTTGTATTGCTCAGGGAACAGGTCCGCAGGCAGTGCGTTCCACTCTTTAGCCGTGCGCATTACAAAAGAAGAAGTAAACTTCTTCGTGCGAATTGCTGGTAGGTCAACAACATAAGGGTGGAAACCCAGCCCGCGTCTCGTCCCTCGCAGATGAAGGATCCAGCGAAGCAAGCTCAAAATTTTTAGCACCACGTCAAGACTGTCTGTGGTCTTCTCTTTAGGATTATGTTTAGGAACAGTCACCATCAGATATATCATAGCAAACAAAGTGTTCAAATATTTCTAAGCAGTTCTAATTTTCTTTACACATAACCAATCAAAAATATCTGAACGCCCAGAACATCAAATATATCAACGCAGTCAGGGTGATCATAAACATCTGAGCAGTGTAGGAAAAAAGACCTTAATCCGTTGTTATACATTTCAATTTTAAACAACATTGTGAAGAAATTATTGAAAATTAGCAGTTCAGATATTTATGACAAAATACATGTTTAGATATAATTGGTAACATTTACTGTAAGCTACGGCGACGGGCTCACTCCCCGTCACACTGGACAGAGTTTCGGTATTACTAGTGAAACGTGGATGTTCTGAACTTTCAGAATATCTCTGACTACCCCCTCGGGGAATATAGTCGTGAGCATATATGATTTACTGTAAGGAATTTATTGAAAATTAGTATTGTTCAGAAATATTTGAACACCTTGTGAAAATTAAAATGAAAAATGTATATTTCTTAAACTTTGTTACATAAACATATCAGTGATTGGGTTCTTCTGGTAAGTATCCGAAAAATACCTGTGCGAGAAGGATTCGCTCTTCCGTATCTATTGTTTTATTTATAACGTGTTAGTGAGAGCGCGTGTGTGCGTGTATGTGTATATGTGGGGGTGTGTTGGTGTGCGCGCGCGCGTGTGTGTGTGTGTGTGTGTGCGTGTGTGTGCGTTCATATTTGCTGTGGGTAGATATGCGTCTGTGCCAAAAGTATTTTGTTTATATATGTGTAAGGAATCTGTATGTATGTATGTGAATGTTTGCCGTCGGAATACCTTGTATGCTACGATATACCTGATGGCGACTGTACAATAATTGAAATAGAAACTTAGAGCAATCGAAGCGACCTAGTCTTTTCTCTGCTCTATGAATTGGTTTAAGACATAGCTCAATCAATCTATATTTTTCCCGCTCCTAGTAAAGTGCCGCCCGAGCCTCCGCCTATCTTGTTCTTCTTTTACTCTGTGTGTGTGTGTTAAGACAAATTGTAATTTTTTTTATGAAAGTATCCGAAGTGCATAACAGAAATAATATGTAGATTGCACGATTGTATCAAGACCTCCGCTTCTAAGTACCTAGTAGACAAAGTTGTATTACGTTATGCAACACAACCTGCCCACCAAATAATTTCTACTCTACACGTGTTTCGCTCTACCAAGGAGCATCCTCAGGAGTTAGACCGATGAACGTTCGAAACAGAGTTGTCACTCCGCCGAGCGTCCGACACCGAGTGTCGGACGCTCGGCTCATCTACATATTAGTCATGGATTTCCGCAAAGTAACGCCTGATTCAATTAATTACATAACAGAAATCTAAAGCAAAAAAACAGGCTTTGTTTGCAGCAGTCACAGATAACTCTCATGCATAAAAGTGTGCTTTTCATGGCTCCTAAAATTTATAATAAGTTACCAGAAAGTGTAATATCTAAGAATTGTTATGAACTTTAAATGTAAATTGACTAAAATATTACGGGAGTGCGATTTTTGAAACTCATACTTTGAACTCAACTGTTGACAATGTCAATATTACTAGAGAGAATATGCATCTTTCTACTGCCGATTTGACTTTCAAAAATCATACTTCACGAGTGTGATTTTTGAAAGGTAAATTAGCAGTAGAATGATGCATATCTCCATGGTAATTTTGACATTTTCAACTGCTGAGCTCAGCGAATGAGATTCAAAAATAGCACTCCTGGACAAATGTTACTATAAAAATGATGATTATTTATTGGATGATTTGACCTAAGAATCAATTGTTTGAATTATGTTTAAAACTAATTTCTTGTTACATATTGATACCTATTGACGTTCCTCCTCTAATATATTATATTTGTCATCATCATCATCACCAACACCAGCCTATAAATGTCCCACTGCAGGGCACAGGCCCATAATATAATACAATTAGAGCCTATAGTGCTTGCTTGGGATCATTACAACGTATGTTCCTGTGAGCGTTATTTTTTTAATGCCTTTTATTTTTTTTTTAATATTTGTACGCCACTGTTGGCTGAAAATGCATTGTACCTACTTTAAACAAATAAATTATTTTTTCAACACACTTGCTCATAAAATGGCCCTTATTTCACCGCAATTAGGCACATAATGACACCTATAATCAAACTGTGACTTTTTCATTACTATTATTCACAAGTGAGTTATAGGTTTTTTATAGTAGGTATCTAAACTTCTTGGTTGAGTTCTTGAGTTGCTTTGTTCTTAAAAAAGTTTCGATACAAAAAAGATCATATTCAATACTACAAATAAATTCTCTAAATAAACTTTATATTTACTAAATAAAATGATTTTTTATTATTATTTTCTTCACAAGTGTGTTGAAAAACGTCGTATGATACACGTGTGTATTGATGATTACCGTCCTCGGCTCTCTTAAGACTCAATGGCGCCTCAGCGGTAATCACCAACATTACACACTTGTACCATAATGTACTATTATGTGATTTGTTTGAGTGTGCACTAACCTTTCTGTGTGAGAATGTCTCTGAACAGTCTACAGACTCCAGCTTCAATGCGGAAGATGGCCTGGTTGGCCGGCGTGCGCAGGTCCAGAATCCTGTTGTCGAGACGTGTGTCCTGGTTGACACGGATTCTTAGCGCTTCAGGATCCTGCGGGAATCAAAGTTTGAAGGTTTTAAAAATAAATAATAACACAAACTGCTCTCAAACGGTGAAGGAACAGTCAGGGTCCTTCTTAATATGCTGACACTTTTTTAAGGTGATGATCAGACCATCAAACTGACCAACTTTTTCTATAGGACCAACATCAAAATCGCGAAAAAAAAATCTGCTGTCCCATAAATTTGGCTCTAGTAGGTTTGCAGTTTTGTATGGAAGAGCTTTTTTTTTCGCGATTTCGATGTTGGTGCCATAAAGAAAGTTGTTAAGTTTGACGGCCTGATCATCCCCTTAAAAAAGTGTCAGCATAGGATAACTCCTACCTACCTATACTAACGTGGGTATGAGTTAGTGTTTAAGTGAGTGAGTGTGAATCTGCGTGTACGCACGGCGACACGTCAAGCTATACTAAACTAACATAACCTGGCCGCGCGTAGGTCGAGTAACGTATAACGACGCGCGGCCGGCTTATGTTGGTTTTGTATAGCTTGATGTGTCGCCGTGCGTACATATTATGCTCACGCCTATGTCCCACTGGCGTAGGCAGAGACAATATATCGCTAGATGCTACGATTCTGACACACATCTCTCGCCTCTTCTACATCCATAAGTCTCTTCATACATACTTCAATGTAGAAGATGGCATGTGCCTGTGTGAGTGACTTTGTAAATGCGTGAATTTGTCAGTGCTACAAGTAATCATCATCGCCACTCACGTCGCTCTTCTCCGGCCTGGCCGCGTCCTCGATCTGCAGCGGCAACTGCGCGCGCGCACTGGACACGGTCCACACCTGCTCCGCGAGTAGCTCCACCTCTCGTATAGTGCACGACTCTATGGGCGTCGCTGTCTTCACGACTTTCGCGTAGACGTCGATTATTGACTCTTTTGTTATGCTGTGGAGAGAGGAGATTAGACTTAGTTAGACTTGGCTGCATGGGCTTCATTTCCTTTGCCTTTGCATAAGGAAAACTTGGACAAGTGCGAGTAGGACTCACGCCCTAAGTGTCCGTACTAAAATAATATGTATGTAGATAACAAACGCACAAGAAAATTTTAAATCGCAAAAGAAAAGATATTACATGACATAATGTCGTTCGAAAGTTACATTACTATTTAATTTTATTTTAACACTTTATTGTACACACGGAAATATAAATGAAAACAGCATAATAGATAAGTACAAAGGGCGAGCTTATTTCTAAAGAGATTTTTTCCAGCAAACCCATGAAAGAGAGAGAGTTTAACTAATAAAATAGTATTTAACACTAATAAATAAATCTATACTATTATAAAACTGTAACAGGAAGTTTGTCTGTACATTGAAGATATTAACAAAAAAAAGTTACGATATGGTTTTTAGGTGTCCCTGATTCCATTTCACCAATTTTTGGATTTTTTGTCTGTCTGTCTGTCTGTTTGTTTGTTTGTTTGTTTGTTTGAACGAGTATCACGCAAAAACTACAGAATCGATTTTGATGAAACTTTTTTTGTTTGATAGCTTTATGATCTGACTTAAAATCTGGTATATAATTTGTGCGGACGAAGTCGCGGGTTAACGCTCGTATTATATAAAGATACAGGTATATACCTACATACATACAGATATATAAGGTATGATAAATAAATATACTAGTTTATTGAATGAAGAGAGATAGTGATCTTGGACTTATTTTTTAAATGAAGCAATTGTTTGACAGTCTCTTATATTAAATGGGAGAGTTCCACAGCCGGACTGCATGGACAGTGAAGGAATAGGAATAGAAGTCAGTAGTGTGGGATGGGATACTAAAGTATTTTCATACTGAATTTCAGCTCAAAATAGTAACTTGTTTGAAACCAATGACCAGTTTAGTGTGACAAGGTAGCAGATCGGTGAAAAATCACAAAAAACTTGAATAACTTTGAAACTGTAAATTGTTGAATCACCCTGTATGGGATCTAAATGGTTGATAATGATGTCCCTACCCAGATTTTGGTTTGAACGCACGACCTCCCTGTATAAATTTTCACTATACCCGCGTTTCTCTATAAAGGGTCTTGCTTCCCTGGGGTAAGCACAAACGTAACTACAATACTAACTTGCTGGTAAACTTGTTTATCTGCTTGCTGATGGCTCGCTCTTCGCTGACGCTGATCAGTAGCTGCACAGTGCTCGAACTACCGAAGCACCGCGAAGCATTGCTTCCAAGCTACAATACTAACTTGCCGGTAAACTTGCACATCTGCTTGCTGAAGGCTCGCTCTTCGCTAACGCTGATCAGTAGCTGCACAGTGCTCGAACTACCGAAGCACCGCGAAGCATTGCTTCCAACCTATAATACTAACTTGCCGGTAAACTTGCACATCTGCTTGCTGACGGCTCGCTCACTGACGCTGATCAGTAGCTGCACAGTGATAGAACTCTCTCGAAGCACCGCGAAGCATTGCTTCCAAGCTACAATACTAACTTGCCGGTAAACTTGCACATCTGCTTGCTGACGCTGATCAGTAGCTGCACAGTGCTCGAAGCACCGCGAAGCATTGCTTCCAAGCTACAATACTAACTTGCCGGTAAACTTGCACATCTGCTTACTGACGGCTCGTTCTTCGCTAACGCTGATCAGTAGCTGGACAGTGCTCGAACTCTGCCGAAGCACAGCGAAGCATTGCTTCCCTTTGGCGCGCGAAGTTTGGAGTCGCGCTGTGAATTTGCAGAATAGTACGGTTAATAATTCTGTATTCTGTCGATATGGAGGTGTTTCTGAAATGTATGGAGCTCAGGGTAGGTCCTTATGCACCACTGCAAAAATCATGAATTCATATCAGAACTATTTTTCTACTAATCTACCGCTGCTTCTGCTGTTGCAATAGAAAAATAACTAGACATTTTTTTCAGACCCTGAAGGCGGTTGCAGAGGGGTCAATTTTATACAAAACTTTGACGCACAATACGCGTAGACGATATTAATATAAGTAACTTTGTATATATGGAAAAATTGTTTAAAAAATCTAGATGCCGCGTCACAAATAACGTTTGGAATTTATAAAATATTAAGAAGATATAAAGCTTTGAAATTTTTCATACAAAATTTCGTAATCTAAACTATTATAAAACTGTAACAGGAAGTTTGTCTGTAAATTTTTTGTCTGTCTGTTTGTTTGTTTGTGTGTCTGTTTGTTTGAACGAGCATCACGCAAAAACTACTGAACCGATTTTGATGAAACTTTTTATCTGACTTAAAATCTGGTATATAATTTGTGCGGACAAAGTCGCGGGTTAACGTTCGTTATATTATACCTAAATTGCAAATGTTATTTGTGACGCGGCAACTAGATTTTCTAAACTATTTATCCATATATAAAATATTACTTTTATTAATTCCGTTTACGCGTATTGTGCGTCAAACTTTTGTATGGACTGAAACCACCTTAAGGACTGGAAATACTGAAGACTTTCACTGAAACTTCTATGAGTACCAATATTAGGGCCTCCATTTTTGCGAGACTGAAAATTTCTCATCAAATAAACAACCATATACCCCTCACTATAGTATAAGAATGGGGAAGGCGATTACAACTAGATGCCAAACGGCCCAAACGTGATGAAATGTAAGCCAGTCCACCAGCGGCTATACAATATCACTGTGAGAATGAAGTGCTCACGTGCCCGCTATGTGCGAGAATCTTCCCCAAGAAGATTGGCTATGTAAGCCACATGAGAGCCCATCAACCCCAACAACTGAGCTGAAGCAGTCGCCGTGGCCGAAATCGCTCAGGAGCAATACACACACACACAATATACGAATGAGTTCTACATACACTACGAACCCTTCACCCATCAGTTTCGAACTCTAAGCAGTGGTGCAGCCCATTCTCACTCACTCTTGCATGATCTTACCTCTTCTTGTCGTGATAGATGAATGATGATAATCTAGAATCTCACCTCTAACCCACACGTTCTGACCATCCAGCTTGACTCCCAGGTCACCCACGTCGGTGTAGACCCTGTCACGGTGCTCTCCTGAGGACTGGATCATCTTGAGGGTCCCGTACCGACCGACCGAGACGTCAGGTTCCGACTCGGTTGTCGGTTGCACTGATGACGCCTGCGAATTTAATAAGAATTGCTACGTAAAATCCTAGGTCAATTTCTAAACGAGGATGGCAGGCTCCAGGGATGCAGGGTCCAGAAAAATTCAGAAATTGAAGAACTCGCTTGGCCACCTAGAAGTAATATGCGAGGATTGGGATGTCAGCGCAGCGCAGTGTGGGTAGGCAGAGGGAACCCGTTGGATGAGGGCAGCGCAGGACCGGTCGTTGTGGCGGTCTGCGGGGGAGGCCTATGTCCAGCAGTGGATGTCCATCGGCTGATATGATGAATGATGATGATTGGGATGTCAGAAGAGTAGCACATCAAAAAATAGCATTTTTGTGTGATTCTGATTCATGATTCTAGTGACACATCTTGAACGTGTCACAAACGTCGAGATCCCACATGGAACTAAAGTTCACGACGTGGTCGGAGATATTATAATTGCTAGACTCAAGTGGCTGTAGGCGGGACACGTGGCCAGATGGCGGATGGAGCAAAGCCTTGACAGAGTAGTGGCCAAGATCTACACGGCTAGCATGTCCCGACAAAGCGACGAAACGAAACAAAAACGTCATGCGCGGTCTTTTTGTAATACAAGTAAAAAAAATTGGACACATCTCGATTTTTATCGTTTTCTCGGGGGTGACAGCGAATGCGAGGCCTAAAGGCAAGTGAGACATGGATGCGACTAGGTTTATGTACACTGCAGTGGGTGAACAAAAGCGACAATGTGATGGTGAAGTCGATTTTATTTATTTTAACAGAATTATGTTAACAATTTTCTTAACATAATTCTGTTAAAATAAATAACTTCGAATAATTTCACTGTAAAAATAAGTATTTCATTAATAGCCCAGTCATTTTACGGAGTTTTGTTAGGCGGGGTAGGGAGTACCTATTAGTTGGACTTTTAAACTGTAACCGGCACCATTTAGTGACAAAAAGACTATCTTAAAACATATATTAAAATAAAAGTCGCTACGCAACATAGAAATCAAAATTGTGTTTCCTAGAATGCTTTTTAATTAATAATTTTAATACCAATGCACTCATTTAACTTAGATTTAACAATATAAGGTCTAACAAAATTAGGTGAAACTATTTAAAGGGGATGATCAGACCATCAAACTAAACAACTTTCTCTATGGGACCGATATGGAAATCTCGAAAAAAAATCAGCTGTTCGATACAAACCTACTCGACCTAAATGTATGGGACAGCAGATTTTTTTTTCGCGATTTCAATATTGGTCCCATAGAGAAAGTTGTTCAGTTTGATGGTCTGATCATCCCATTAAAATAGTTTCACCTAATTTTGTTAGACCTTATATAAATTAATTTTTAGCAATAAAATAGGCACTGAAATTTAAAAAATGAGGTATTTATTAGAAAATACGAATGGATTTCTCAAAACTGTCAAAAAAAAATCCAAAAATATTTACACTATGTTTGAAGTATGTAATAATGGTAAAGCCTTAAATATGTAAAAAAAAAACCATCAGGTTTTTTAGAACGAGATAATAGCAAAATTTTAAAATTAGAACTGTTGCTGAAGTGATTTTTTTTAATTTTGCCACTTTTCTAGGCTTAAATTGGCTCTTCAATATTATACCGAAAAAAAATATCAATTATTAATTAGTCCCGGCTCAAACCGTAAAATGACTGGACTATAACTGACTACACTGAAAAACAACCAATTTACTACTATGTATTAAAGTACACAGTACATATTTACACAACTGTGATAATTGGTACTTGATAAAACGTAACAACTGATATACAATTATTTGAATAAACTTAAGAACAAAAATGTTTTTCTTTTAAATAAGACAAATACGTCATTGCTCAGAGAGCATCAACTCTACCAAACCAGTGAAAGAACTTCAAAAATTTTTGAGGATCAGCGAGATTTAAAAAAATTCTAAATGATTAGTGCAAAAACACGGCAACCGCAGGTTGCGGAGGTCTGTCTATGCGGTGTTTTTTTGGTCTTCTTGTCTGTGACAGACAGCATCTAGCTTGCTAGCTTGAACAACATTCGGTGTAAAATAAAGTTTGATTGCAGTATTAAATATACCTTATGCTCGGCCTTCTTCTGTTGTTTCTCCGCAGCCTTCGCGGCTTTCTTGGCAGCCTTCTTACTCGACGCCGCGTCTCCCTCCATTGTGGCCTGAGGGTCCTCTGACACTACCATGTTCTAGTTTCGTTTGTGCTGAAAAATAATTGTTATTTCTTTAGAAATAATTTAACTTGAGGGTAGAATGAACCTGTGCCGCAATAAAAGCGAGGCTTATGCCCTACAGTTGCATGCATTGGAATATTAAGACAAAACATACATAAATTGACAAAGGACATTGTAGTGTGGTACCCAAGAGAAAAGAAAAGAAAGAAAGGGAGACCATGTTGCATGTGGGATAATAATATTAGGGGGATAGTAGGAGGAGAATGGATGCGGAAAGCGAGGGACAGACGGGTGTGGAAGTCTCTGGAAGAGGCCTATGTCGGATGACAAGTTGAAGACATAGTCGAGGTGAAAGATTAGTGAAAAATTGAAACTACATTAATAATTATAATTAATTGAATCAGGCATTACTTTGGTGAGGAGTGTGGAGTGGTCGAGGATGTTTATCACCTGTTAGTGGAGTGTGTTCGCTACGAGCAGGATTGAATGACACTGATGAGGGAGCTTGGAGTGAATAGGCTTGATGTGGGCATATTTCATGACATCCTGGCATCACCAAGTTCTGATGCTGCTAGAAAAGTGTTCGCCTTTGCAAACTCATCAGTGTCTCGTTAAGTAAATTAGAAAGTAGGTAAAATCTAGACATAAGGTACTGACATGTACATAACATTTTGTATAAAATTCCCCATAAAAAAAAAAATTTAATAAAAAAAAAAAAAAAAGGCATTACTTTGCGGAAATGTAATAAATAAATCACATGCTACTTTGCGGTTTCTACTAGGTATTTAGAAGCGGAGGTCTCGATAGAATCGTGTCATCTACCTATTATTAATAATTAGAACAGAAATGTAGTGTAAAAGAATTATTAAATTAAGGTGCCGCGTCACAAATAACATTTGCAATTTATAAAATAATCACGAAGATATTAATAATAAAACCTTTATTCGACCATCACTTGAATATGGCTTCCAAATTTGGAATCCATATTTCAAAAAAGACATTGATCTGATTGAAAAGGTCCAGAGAAGAGCAACAAAAATGGTTGTTGAACTGCGTGACAAACCATATGAGAGACGACTACAAGAGCTTGGGTTAACAACACTTGAACAACGGCGTCAACGTGGTGAACTCTTAGACGTATAAGATACTTGCTGAATGTTATGATGTCCAAGGAATTGAAGATATATACCGGATGAACCAGAACCAAAATCTCAGAGGTCACTCTCTCAAAATTGATGGCACGTTTTGTACAAGCAACCCTCGGAAACATTTATTGCCCAACCGTATAGTTCGCGAGTGGAACAAATTGTCTGAGACTGTAATAAGTGCGCCTTCAGTGAACTCTTTATTAGGGAAAGTAATAGCCAATATAAACGAACATAATAATTATAATAGACAAATATCGGTTAATATTTAAAGAGGTGGTTATTCACAATCGAAATAAAATAAAATGAATCATCAGTTTCCAGTGTTGACTATTTATATAGGGACCGGCCTTGCGGTAGCATTGCCCCTCTGCCATGCTACAAGATCAATTGTTCATGTGCATTTACATACAATTTCATACCTTATCACTAGACGAGACAGCATATATTTGCAAAACAATAACTTCGAACTTATGATCATGATTTTTAAAAATCAAAATTAGATTCTAAAGTTATGGGGAATAAAATCCAAAGTTGCGGATTTCATGTTACCTCGCCCCCCGCAAAAAGTGGCAGAAATGTTTGTTAGTAGAATTACATGCTCAACCAGTTCATATACAGGATGAAATTGATATCATTAGCATCCTTTTAAACTAAGAGTCTACCCATCAAACTGAACAAATTTTCCTATGGGAGCAAACCGATCAGAGCAACAACAAAATCAGCTGTTCCATACTCAATTGCCTATTCGACTCAAATGTATGCAACAGCAGATTTTTTTTTTGCTCCGATCGGTTTGCTCCCATAGTAAAAGATGTTCAGTTCGATGGGTAGACTCTTAGTTTAAAAGGATTCTAATGATATCAATTTCACCCTGTACATATAGTCAAAGGTTTCCAGCAAACTACAATATTCTCTGTCTCTTTCATACAAAACTGTAGTACTGACTAGACTAGACTCCAATGAATGGAACAGCAGATTTTTTTTTCGAGTTTGGTTCCATAGTGAAAGCTGTTCACTTTGATGGTCTAAACTATTAAATATTACTAGGATGTTTTGTTACAGCCTGTATAATATGTATAGTTATTCTAAACCTATTGCAGATAATGATATGTCGTCCTGTTGTTTCACAGTTGCATAGAATGTTGTGTAGATTGCATCACTTTGAAATAGTAGATAGTAAATAGTAATGACAGATAATGGACATCAACATAACATGCAAATTGGAGTCGCGCTGCAAGTCTGGGGGAGGTCAGACGCGTGCGTATTGGTATCTGTTAGGCTTGCACGTGGCTCCGCCATTTTGTAAACTCTTTTGTGTTTTAACTATAAAACTTTAACTTGAGATTATAATAAACTACTTGACATTGGCAGAAATGCTACTACTCATTTTCCTACGTGTACTCTCCACATAACGGGACACTGGCACAATTGTGATAACGCATCGGACGCCATTAAATAAAAATAGAATAGAATAGAACATGCAAATTGGAGTCGCGTGGCTAGAGGTCTCTCGAGTAGACGTCTTTCGTTCGGCTCGCTATTTAAGTAGCCACGCGGCTCTGCCATTTTATGGCGGTTTCGGGTGTGTGTTTTTGTTTAAAAACAGGGCTTTGGGATCGCCATATCCATTACCGTACAATGTCAAGCACTAATTGCTCCTTAAGGTGGTTGCAGAGGGGTCAATTTTATACAAAACTTTAACGCACAATACGCGTAGACGGTATTAATATAAGTAACTTTGTATATATGGAAAAATAGTTTAGAAAATCTAGTTACCGCGTCACAAATAACATTTGCAATTTATAAAATAATTACGAAGATATAAAGCTTTGAAATTTTTCATACAAAATGTTGTGAGATTGTGAATAACCACCTCTTTAAATATTAACCGATATTTGTCTATTATAATTATTATGTTCATTTATATTAACTATTACTTTCCTTAATAAAAATGTATTATAATTGATTTTCGATGTTATTTCAACATTAGCAAAGTGTAACAACTATTAGAAAAGATGTTTCCGGTAAAATTCCACAAATTCGTTACTTATTTACCTTGTAAACAATTCACAAAAATTCAACTTTTTAATCTAGGTTAGGACTAAAAATAGATAAACTGTACTGGCAAATGCAGTTTCACTGTTACTCCAGTTATTGCACTACTAAATTATGACTCAAACTAGTAATTTAATCACAAGTTTTGCATTATTTGTTTGAGAGTTTCATCATCAATTTGCGCAGAGTAATAATATGAAATTAAGTAGCATACTCACCTGTTGCGCTGAGAAATTAAATGCGTTTGTTTGTTTGAACCGGTGTCTGATAAACTAATTGATCTGTGCTGATAAAACTCTTGATCTAAAAAATCTTGATATCAGTGCAAATTAGGTTATCAGTCAGTCCTAACCTCAAAATCGGTCACCTTGGCTGTCAGAATGACAGTGCGATAGTGATGCCCGTTGAAGTTTTTAAAATCGATCGAATAAAAGTCTCTTAATAATTACCAGTTATTTTTTTGTATTAATTAACGAATTTGCATTAAAAAACTTAATATCTTGTGCATCATTTTATAAATGAACACAGTTTAATTTATGTATTTCGGTAATACTAGTGAAACGTGGATATTCTGAGTATTCGGAATATCTCTGACTCGGGGATTTTAGTCGTGAGCATAATTATTCTATGCTTTATTTATTACCAAAGGGTCCGCCGAGTCCACTTAGAAAGAAATATTCTTCTTTGCTGTCTAAACTCCATGCCATGGATATTAACGATAAAGTTTTTAATCTAAGATATTAACAATACAGCCACCTAATGAATAAGCGAAAAGTTTTTAATCTATGCAGCAAATCATCAATAAAAGAAGAATTTTACGGCTTCAGTGGCAGATGTCAATAACATCTAAATATTTCTGAAAACGTAAATTTATCCATTTACAAACTAGTGCAATGTTTAAATTTTTCGTTCAAAATGTCCAAAAAACGTACCGGCCCTGACTTAAATATCGCTGGGGCGTTTTACGATAAGTGCAATTTAGATTCTATGGTAAAATGCCAGTTTTCACTGCCAATGTCCCTGGCATTCTTAATGTTGGAGATCGAATCGAGATCGGTGGAAAGATCAAGGAAAATGCTCGAAAGTAAGATCGATTATACATTTAAAATTTAAAGTTACTACTGTTAGTTTTCCCAAATCTTGCCAGCGCTGACCTATAAACTACCCCACTTTAAATCCCACCTATCCTTCCCCCCCCCCCCCCTGGATTCGTGCTTGCTTTTGTAACCTTAATTAGAAGAAGGATGACAAAATAGGGAGGAGCCTGGTTTTGTTCCTACTCTGCAGTGGCTGGATATAGGCTGAGAAGGATGACAAAATAGGGAGGAGGCTGGTTTTGTTCCTACTCTGCAGTAGCTGGATTTAGGCTGAGAAGGATGACAAAATAGGGAGGAGGCTGGTTTTGTACCTACTCTGCAGTGGCTGGATTAAGGCTGAGAAGGATGACAAAATAGGGAGGAGGCTGGTTTTTTTCCTACTCTGCCGTGGCTGGATTAAAGCGGAGAAGGATGACAAAATAGGGAGGAGGCTGGTTTTGTACCTACTCTGCAGTGGCTGGATTTGGGCTGAAAAGGATGACAAAATAGGGAGGAAGCTGGTTTTGTACCTACTCTGCAGTAGCTGGATTCAGGCTGAGAAGGATGACAAAATAGGGAGGAGGCTGGTTTTGTTCCTACTCTGCAGTGGCTGGATTAAGGCTGAGAAGGATGACAAAATAGGGAGGAGGCTGGTTTTGTACCTACTCTGCAGTGGCTGGATTCAGGCTGAGAAGGACGACAAAATAGGGAGGAGGCTGGTTTTGTTCCTACTCTGCCGTGGCTGGATTAAAGCGGAGAAGGATGACAAAATAGGGAGGAGGCTGGTTTTGTACCTACTCTGCAGTGGCTGGATTTAGGCTGAAAAGGATGACAAAATAGGGAGGAGGCTGGTTTTGTACCTACTCTGCAGTAGCTGGATTCAGGCTGAGAAGGATGACAAAATAGGGAGGAGGCTGGTTTTGTTCCTACTCTGCAGTGGCTGGATTAAGGCTGAGAAGGATGACAAAATAGGGAGGAGGCTGGTTTGTACCTACTCTGCAGTGGCTGGATTTAGGCTGAAAAGGATGACAAAATAGGGAGGAGGCTGATTTTGTACCTACTCTGCAGTAGCTGGATTCAGGCTGAGAAGGATGACAAAATAGGGAGGAGGCTGGTTTTGTTCCTACTCTGCAGTGGCTGGATTAAGGCTGAGAAGGATGACAAAATAGGGAGGAGGCTGGTTTTGTACCTACTCTGCAGTGGCTGGATTTAGGCTGAGAAGGATGACAAAATAGGGAGGAGGCTGGTTTTGTTCCTACTCTGCAGTGGCTGGATTAAAGCTGAGAAGGATGACAAAATAGGGAGGAGGCTGGTTTTGTTCCTACTCTGCAGTGGCTGGATTAAGGCTGAGAAGGATGACAAAATAGGGAGGAGGCTGGTTTTGTACCTACTCTGCAGTGGCTGGATTAAGGCTGACGCACGATGAGAATGGCGTATCGACTTCGCGCGGCAAACCATCGAACATGGTTCGACCAAGGCAAACCTGTGTTTTGGGTCGCGAGCGATTTTTAGTGCTCAATTTTACTTTAGCTCGACGCGGCAACCGATCCGTCAACAAGTGTTCATTTTGTGCGCGGCGCGGCAACCACCAAACCACGTTATGTCGGTTTGCCGCGGTCGAACAATGCTCGATCGGCGGCCCTGCGAAATCGACACGTATCTCTAAGAAAAGATTATCCAGCTCAGTATTGAGGCGCCCGTTGTCGTAGTGAAGCTTCGGTATTGGAAACGATCACGAAGTTATAAGTTAAGATCGAGAAGCAACGTTAGGTCCGGTCAGTCTTTGGATGGGTGACCGTTTAGCAGTATTTCATCTCGAGCATTTTCGTGCTTCGGAAGGCACGTTAAGCTAGCAGTCAGTCCCGGATAGTTCTATCATATAGCGGTGTAACTATTCCTTAACCCTATATCAGGCATAGTACTCTTCATCGATCACATAAAAATAGCTGACATAATTCATAATACTTTATCAATAGGGTTCATTATTAAATGTTAATGTGGCGGCCACAGCCTGATACAAAGTTAAGCCAGGTCAGAAGCCTATTGGAGGCTTGAAAATTCTCTGACAGTAAGTTGACCACAAACTTTTCTCTACCAATCCGTACTGGGCCCGCGTGGTGGAGTATAACCCACTTCCTTTCACCCTTATGCGTGAGAGGTGGTCTTTGCCCTTCAGTGTGATCTTACAGGCTTGGCAGAGAAATTTTAGTTACCCGAAATGCACAGGAGGTGCTAAATCGGAGCAGCCCATTTGTACCCAAGCTTGATTATTTGTTGAGGTATGAGTTTATTGTACTTGATTACACAATCCCGCACAGGATGTCGGTAAACCTCTGCGCTCAAGAGGGGGAGGAGCCACGTGACGTAGTCCTCCACTTCGACGTGCGCTTCCACCGCGACAACATCATCTCTCTGTCGAGGAAGAACGGCATCTGGATCGGCAGCGGCAACTACGATACTAATTATAACATGTTCGTCCCTGGTTAGTTTACTTGCGTAACATTTTCTTTTAATTATTATCTAATAACCTGTCTGTTGACCAGTGTGTGGTGTATTAATTAATCTGAGGGGTGGTGCCAGTGATGGAATATAGAATAGAGACGTGGTCGTTCATTCAAGGCCTGATAAAAAGGCTGAAAGTCACCCAAAGGGCAATGGAGAGGATGGCTATGCTCGGAGTTTCCTGCGAGATTGAATCAGAAATGAAGAGATCCGCTGAAGAACCAGAGTAACTGACATAGCCCAAAGAACTGCCTAAAGTTGCAGTGGGCAGGGCACATTGCTCGCAAAACCGGTGGCCGATGGGGCCGAAGAGTTCTCGATTGTCGATCGCGTACCGGAAAGCGCAGCGTGCCACAAGGTGGACCAACGACCTGGTGAAAGCGGCGGGAACCGGTTGGATGAGGGCAGTGCAGGACCGGTCGTTGAGGCGATCTTTGGGGGAGGCATATGTCCAGCAGTGGACGTCCATCGGCTTATATCGTGATGAACCTTTTGGTTTCCGGAACGTAGATCTACGCAACGAAACTGTGTCTGGAATTGCGGCAGTCCGGCTAAATGTGTCTTCTTTCCTCCCCCAGGCACAATCTTCCGCATAATCTTCGAGATCAAAGACACGGACGTCATAACGATCTACTGCCAGGGAAAGTTTCATTCCAACTTTCTGCCGAAGATACCTCTCAGCATGGCTCGGTACATCGTCGCGTGGGCTGATGTCGAACGCATCTCTCACTGTTACTTCCACATGGGTGGGAAGGTGAGACTCCACTAGTGACATATTTTCTGACAGCCAAGCAAACAATTCGATGAGCGTCGGTGGCGCGTTTCGGAGAGCTATGGAAACTCAATCTTGAGGTCCAGGTTCTAATCCGCATGGACGACATACTTTCAAACGGTGAAGGCAAACATCGCGAGAAAACCAGCATACGCTGAAGAAGAAATTCTAATACGTATGTGAAGTCTATCAATCCGGTAACTACACGACTAACGCCCATACACCCTCCCTGAGGGTAGGTCTGTGCCCTGTAGTAGGTAAGGTAGGTGCCCTGTATATACCTACTGTGATGCTGATGATGAATCAAAAACTAAGAGAGTTCCCAATATCTCGATAGATGGCGTTAATGAGAGATTTCACACGATCTTGCTGATAAAATCTTAGATAAAATAGTAAAACCAGGGAATTATGAAATGATATTCCGACAGCGAATGCTGCGGACTCAGTTGACATCCTCTTCAGAGAGACATCATGGTAACGTTATCTATCGAGAAATGTTAAAGTAATTTCTAACTTTTTAAAGTAGCTGTCAATAAAATCTTCTATTAAATGGCTTTTACAAGATTTAAGAGAAGAAGCGAAAGGAATAAAAAAAAATGTATTGCAATCGAGTCAGTAGTTTAGGTTTAAAGATGGACGATACAAACAGACTGACAAACAAAATGTATTCCCTTCTTAACTCTTTTGCTTTAATAAAAGTTTAAAATGCTCTACTTACTTATGTATTTTGTGAGTAGCTAGGTAGGTATCCTAAAAGTTGTACTGCATTTAACAGCAACAAGCGTTAGGAGATGAGGTCTGCCCACCGCAAGTATTCGGACCAGGGTCGCCGCGGCCCACCGGCTCGCCGATGGTCGCGCCTGGTGACGCGAAGAGATGGTAAGGTACTTGACGAGGGTAACTTTTTGTTTTATTTCTATTTCTCGTATATAAAAGATATAAGTATCTAAATATAATTATATAGTACAAAAGATGGATGGATTGTGTGAAAGATTCATCATCATCATCGGCTTTTACATCTGTTGCATATGGTTTAAGCAGTGTTTTTGGAGAGGCACTTTTTCTCATGGCTGTAAAGTCCTATACGAGAGCCGCATACACGTCCACAGTCTCCACAATAGAACCGTACGCCGCCGGTGGACAGAGGTGGGATTGTGACAGCATTATGCCTTTTGTCACGTTTCTCTACCAGGTGTGCGTACCAGGCCTCGTCATGAGTAGTCGGACCATCTCTTGTCTTCCCTCTCCACCCTCCTCTATTTTCCGCGTGCTCTTCCCAATTTGCGTGGCGATTCCGAAAGAGGTTAGGTCCCTCTTGACGCAATCCTTAAATCGCAGCACGGGTCTTCCGACTGGCCTCTTCCTATGTGTGAACTCACCAAGAAGGATGCGCCTTGAAAGATTACAGATGACATGTGTAAGAAAGGAGTGTGCGCTGGACTTACAGCTAAAAGAGATGAATGGAGGAAGACGACATATTGCACCGACCTCAAATAATGGGATAAGGGCAGGAAGATGATGATATTCAATGAGCCTGTATTGCATAGTTTAGAATAATCCACACAAGTCCGTCTTTCTGGATGTGTCTTAAAAGGAAATTTGATTGATAAGACTTTGATGAGACAAATGAAGAAAGAAGGAAGGAAGAAGAAAGGAAGGAGAATTTTTCCTTAGGACAAACGCAGTGTTGCATTTCGTACTATAGTTGTAGTATTTGACTATGATTTCATATGGAGTACTATATAATATCGTCTATATAGGATAGTACGCTAAAATACTATAGTTTGTCAATATCTGCGATATATACATTTTACCCAATTTTTTTTTTCTTTTTTGTAATGTATTGCGGTAAATTTCATTGAGGGTGCGTTCAAAAATTACCATTTATGTTGTCTTTTGACACTGACAGCAGGATGGCGCAGAAAAATGGCAATAGAATGAATGTTTGATCGTAACAAATACTAATATTGTATTGAATTTGAGCCAACCCACAACGACTTCGTAAAATAAGCTTTTCTGATGAAATAATCTTACCATAACAATTTTACCTTTGAATTTAGTTGTGTGTAATTTACGTTGCGTAATTTCGGATAGTGTATTCTTACAGTTAGGTCTATACTGAACTGGCAACTGCCAGAATTTCATGCTATAATATTTTGCCAACTAAGTACGGTTTCCCTGGCTTCAGCAACAATGCGAAAAACTATATTATGTAGAAATCATACAATCCTATCATATACTTCTTCTGCAAGAGATACTCTCTCTGCAAGAGAGTTGTTTACTCTCTTAAATTGAGGGGAAGGTAGGCAAGCTCCAGTGTTTTTTCTTTCTCCCCGTTGAGTTGTGTTTGCATATATTATGACTTTCAGAATGGAATAGAAAATAAAATTTTCTTTTACAGCCCAAGAGCTCATAAGAAATCATTGCCAGGTTCTCCTGTAGGACATTCCTCAAACGAAAGTTCAGACGAAGACCCGACTTTAGGAAAGCCGAGGCCGAAATCCGATGGCAGAGCCGACAGATTCTTTTACGATACACTCATGTGCCAGCCCCCCGAACCAGTGTTTTGCGCCCCAGATCGAAGGCGTGAGAACATGGCTAGATGCCGAGCAGAATACAACAGGAAATACGAAAGAGACTTATCAGATACAGAAAAAAATGATTCTGAAGATTATTCAGAAGAATTAGGTTCGAAAAACATGGATTCCTCAATGGCAGAATCAGAAGATGTGTTGCCGCCGGATATGAAAAAAAGAAATAGAAGGGGTAAATTCGCACCATTTGCGCAGGTGGTAAATTTTATGGGAAAAAATGCGAAGAGAAATTAGTGTTGTGCTACGGTGATAAGTTATTTTATACGTGGTAAATCGATATTTTTTTAAGACTGTTTTTTTGTTGTTGTTGTTTATTTTTTGTAAATGTTATTTTGTGGTAAATATAGTTTATTCGTGTTCTATTTGTGTTTCTTTCTTTCCGTCGCCATTTTAATGGTCATTGTCTGAGACCATACACTCTTCAAAATCGAAAGTAGTATCTATGTATACAGGGTGTTTCGTTATTAGACGCTTTCCTCTTAAGGGGATGATCAGACCATCAAGCTTAACAACTTTCTCCATGGGACTGAAATCGAAATTACGAAAAAATATGATTTCTCACACATTTCCAATTTTTTCACGATTTTGATGTTGTTTCCATAGAGAAAGTTGTTAAGCTTGATGGTCTGATCATCCCCTTTAGAGGAAAGCGTCTAATAACGAAACACCCTGTATACATAGATACTACTTTCGATTTTGAAGAGTGTATGGTCTCAGACAATGACCATTAAAATGGCGACGGTTGCAGTTCAGACCATCCCCATCTAATAACGAAATGCCCTACAGTATAAGTTGACTCGTGAATACTACAGGGTGGAATAGAAATGAATTGACATTTTTTTAGGGCTAGGTACTCTACTCAAATGTATGAACAGCAGATTTTTTTTTGCGATTTCATATTTGCTCTTGCTTTGCAAAATTGTTCAGTTTAACACTTTCGCTGCTAAGCTGAAAACCATGACCCTGGCGCAGTGCTAAAACTGACGCCCCTCGTGAGTCGTGCGCACAGTCGTAATGTAAAAAGACCAATGCAGCTCACCTCGTGGGTCACCCGCACAGGTGTAAGGTTTGGGTGACTCACGCTGTAGGTTATGAGCACAGGCGAAATGCAATAGAACATGTCCCCCCTCGTAGGTGGTGCGCACAGTCGTAACGTTGAGACGATAAATGTGGCTCGCGACGTTAGTCATTCGCGCAGTCGGTGACTCGCGCGGTAGTCATAAGCATAGGCGAAATGCAATTTAACTGGCTCTTTACGTGGGTTCTTCAGCACTGCGGCCCATTTGTCACCGACCTACGGCGTAGGTCGTCAGCAGCGAAAGTGTTAATGGTCTGAACCACCCCTATAATTCCACCCTGTAATGCTAATGATGGACACAGAGACACAGACAGCATGCATAAATAAAACATTGAACTAGTAAAAATATTTATATTTATATATTGCATACCAACCTTATTCTTGCCTTATTCTAATTGAACTACAGTTGTATTTACAGTCATATACAGTAGTAAATAATTTACAGGGTGGGTACATAAAACACCCCTAAGAAATAATTGACTTTTGAGTCCTTTAAATTATACCTTACCTAAATAAAATTAATTCGATAACGGACGATCGGTACCAGTCGAATTTGATCCATCATTTATAGCCTAGCAAAGAATAACTATAGAAGAATAACTCTAAACAAAATCAACATAATTTTTGGCACCTCTTGAAAAATGACATTTTGTATGAGTTTTGGCGGCAAGGTAGAGTTTTTAAAGAACAAATTTAGAACACGGTATAATTTTTTGGTGCCACTTTTTGAGCTTGATTTACATTTCTATATATTTTTATTCGTAGCTAGCAAAGGGATCGAATGTCATACTATTCAAATTTCAAAGCCTTATAACATCATCATCAGTCTTTATAAGTCTTACTGCAAGATAGGTCACGTCATGCTTCATCGTGTGAAGAACTGTAAGAGGGAGCGGGCCATACCTCACAAATCAGGTCCTTTCGCCGGATAAGTGGACATGTCGCTGTCAGAGTATTTTCAAGCGGCCTCAACAGGCCTCTGGCACACCCTGGACCGTTGTTACTTTTTTATTTATAAATTAATGATGTTTTGCTTGTGACTAGCTAGCACTACATTTTAATTTTTGACCAAATAGACATTTGAGAAAAGAGATGGCGGACGTGTCAAGCTCAAACGCGAGCCGCATAGAATAGAATTACAACCGCTCGTGGCAAAACTTGCAACGTGACTCAAAATTGTCACTTCTTCATAGAAATGGGCTCGCACTGACAAGAACAGGTAAGCACGTGTGATACTAACTGAGTGAGTGAGTGAGAGAGGACTACTGTCTTTTGAAGTCTTCCACGAGGGGTGAGGTAAAAATTGGCAGTGGGCAGATCGTGGCCATACTGTATGTATAAAGAGGTGATCCCGAATCTGATGGCAAATAGGGAAATCAAATTTTAGAGTACACTGGGGTAATTAGATTAGGGCCCTTTACACACTGCGACTTTTTGCAGCGCAGAAGTGCTGCATGATGATAATAAAACGTCCGAGATCATGTTGAATTAAGTACTAACTCTTAACAAATTCACAAATAACATCTGCATGTTCCTCGCTTATTCCGATTGTCATTAGTTGTGGTTTCGATACGAGAAATATCGATTCTCCATCTATTTCGTGCTCGCGTAATATCGATATCGTTTCGTCCCAGCTGAATTTCGATAAATGGGTTGCCAGCTCTTCTATCTGGAATATGAAAAAAAATATCGATTGGACTAAATGAAATCGATAGTTAAAGCACTTCTCTAGTTGGTACAGTCAAAACAAAAACAATAAAAAAGGGGTGTATCTTTACTTTATGTATTAGAAACTTTATTAGGTGGTATAATTTACTTACATTATACACCTACCAGATTTTAAGTCAGATCATAAGCTATCAAACAAAAAAAAGTTTCATCAAAATCGGTTCAGTAGTTTTTGCGTGATGCTCGATCAAACAAACAAACAGACGGACAAAAAAATTGGTGATATGGAATCAGGGACACCTAAAAACCATATTGTAACTTTTTTTTTGTTAATATCCTCAATGTACACACACTTCTGTTACAGTTTTACATTGGTAAAGATAGATGTATGTATGCAAAACTTACCGTCCAAGATTTCACTATATTTTGCTTGAGATCTCCAAAGGGATTTTCTGAAAAAAAAAAAACAATCGGAATAGTTAACCTACCTAATGACAGTTATGAGTTCATGATCATGAGCCATGACTTCATGACAGTTCATATTAGGAGTTATGAATTAATGATAGTTGTGTATGTTAAGAGTCCATGAACTGTCATGTCATGACTCATGAGTTCATGGTAGTTATGAGCTTCGACTATTTATTATAAGGACTGGCCTTGCCGTAGCATTTCCCCTCTGCCACGGTATAAGAACAATTGCTCATGTGCATTTACATTCAATTTTATACCTAATCGCTAAACGAGACAGCCTATAATTGTGAAACAATAACTACGAACTTAGAACGTTTGGGGTTCACACCAGACTACTTTTCATGATTTTTAACATTCAAAATTAGAATATAAAGTTATAGGGAATAAAATCCAAAGTTGTGGAATTCATGTTACCTCGCCCCCCGCAAAAAATGGCAGAAATGGTTGTTAGTAGAATATCACGCGTAACTAGTCCCTAATCCCTATATAAGTAGTCAAAGGTCATGGATTCATGACTGTTATTAAAATAGTCATGAATAGTTTTGAATCCATCACAGTCATGAGTTCATGACAGCCATGAGTACATGATAGTCACGCGTTTATGACAGTCATGATGTTTAATAGAAAAATGTAATACCTTTATCATTAGTCTCCTCTCTCCTCTCATTCATAGCTTCATCTAACTTCTCTTCGTTTAGATTCAGATGGCAGATGTCAAGTATTTTACTCTTATCCTTAATAAGATTCAAATCTTTGTCCACCGCATGTTCTTCCGTGTTTACAGTCTTTTCTTTCAATGGTTTTCTTATCTGTGAAAGAAAACACTAATTTAATCATTTAATCAATATTCCCCAAAGAAGTAATTAGAGATATAGATACGAAATATACAAACATTCAGTCAAAATATCCCAAGCCCAAACTTGTGTTTCAATTGACAGTGGACTGGACACAATACAAGCCTCGAAATTTAAGCATGGATCTGTGGGGACGTGACACAGATGACAACACCCACAAGTTATAGCAAAGAAGCCAACAGATGGCGATACCATCGCACTCGCAAATGTGCACGTAAGACAACTTGCGACGTCTCATTGGTAACCTGTTAGCCGCTACACATAAGGTTCACAATCGTTTACAAGACATGAATCGCGCAAGAGAAATAATCACAGAGATTCGATATATATACAAGGTCCAACTAAAAACTGTGGGACCACGGCCGGTCCCCAGGCTTCACACATAGCCTGGTGGAAGATCTTCCCTTTCAATGGAGGAACATTACCAGTAGCACCTCCATAGATAAAAAAAGAGTAGAAAACGGTGACAGCATTAACTAAATTTTTTATTACCACGAAGCGTTGGTCGTTTTTATTAAGTTATGTGTGATTTGACGTTCTTGCAAGTGCCCTAATATTTTCCTAATGTTCTTTACCAAGCTATAGGATGTTCTTAGCGTAAGCGAAAATTCTTGGTCAATGGGTGTTTCATATATTTATATATACTTATAAAACAGTTCCGTAACTGACCGACTGACTGACAGACAAGGCACAGCCTATAGAAACATGAAAATAAATATGGAAGGAATATAGTTTCTATGGAGGGTGTCGCGTTAATAAAGGATTTTCTACAAAGGATGTAGTTGTGCACTAAGAAAAGATTTTTCGATATCCTTATTTCACGCGGCTGAAATCGCGGGCAAAAGCTAGTAATTTAGTAAACAATAATAATGTGGCAATACTTTTTAAAATCAATATTGCAATCCTAGTATTGTTGTCCCTATCGATACTACCTAGTAGGTATTCTATCGATAAATTATTGATAGGTCGATTATCGTCGCCTCTCTTTTTAATAATTGTCACTGTTGCGGGTCTGCTGGAAGAGCTCGCCCTTTGTACATGTCTTTTCTATTTGTTTGTATAAATTATTTATGTGTGTACAATAAAGTTAAATAATTATAATCGAGGTGCACCACAACATTAAATATTAATCTTTCTCTACAACTACAAGCAAAAGTTGATTGGTTGTTGAAAACGTTATGGCCGTCTCTAAACGGTATATGGTCATGATATTCATGAATTTATGTATGTATGTAGAAATACTTACAGCAAAAGGCACATTAGATTCTTGAATAACAAATCCATCCAGGACATGTGTCAATACATAGTCTTTCTCTTCCTTCACTATACTTCCACCTACTATGTGTATCTCTTTCCCTCTTATCTCATTTATTGAAACATTTTTATAGTCTATTCTCTCTTTCTTTACATTTTTCGTTTCTGCTTCTTCTATTTTAACCTCTTTTGCGTGTTTCTCTTCTTTAACTGAATTGATTTTTTCTGTTTTAACTTCTTTTTTCAAATTTGTATCTTCTTTTTTCGTATGTGCGATTTCTTTTTCCAAATGTGCGATATCTTTTTTCAATTGTGTCTCTTCTTTTTTCAATTTCGTATTTTCTTTTCTCACGCTCTCAATTTTGTTGTCATCTTTTTTCGTTTTTGTTGTATTTGTGTTGCTTATATTTGTAATCTTGTTCAAAGTATCCATACGTACTTTGCTTGTATTTTTGCTTACATTGCCTGTATTAATACTCGTAGTGCCTGAATTTATGCTTGTAGTGCCTGTATTCTGGCTTGTAGTGCCTGTATTCATGCTTTTAGTGGTTGTATTCAAGCTTTTAGTGGTTGTATTCACAGTTGTAGTGCCTGTATTCATGCTTTTAGTGGTTGCATTCACAGTTGCAGTGCCTGTTTTCATGCATGAAGTTTCAGTATTGGCGCTTGCTGTGCCTGTATTTCTGCTTTTAGAGCCTGTATTCACGCTTGTATCGCCTGTATTCAGGCCTGTAGTGCTTGTATCCATGTTCGTAGTGCCTGTATTCACTCTTGCAATGCCTGTATTCACGTTTGCAATGGCTGTATTCATGTTTGTAATGCCTATATTAACGCTTGTAGCACCTGCATTTAGGCTTGTAGCACCTTTATTCAGGCTTTTAGTGCTCGTATCCATGTTCGTAGTACCTGTATTTACGCTTGTAGCACCTGTATTTAGGCTTGTTACACCTGTATTCAGGCTTATCGTGTTTGTATCCATATTCGTAGAGCCTGTATTCATGCTTCCAGTGCGCGTATTCATGCTTGTTCCTGTATTCAGGCTTGTATCCATGCTTGGCGTGCCGATATCCACGAGTAAATTGCTTATACTTGTGTTATTATTCGAACTACTATTGTTAAAATTAGTGTTCGTTGTATCCATATTAGTTTTGTTTGTATTGTTTGTCTTTGGATTCTTTTTGATTGGATCTAAGTTAGGAATACTTGTATTAGGGACAGTTTTAATTGAATTCACATTTGCGCTATTTGTATTCGAACTTGTATTGTGGCTATTTAAAGTAGTATTGTTGGTATTTGATTTTGTATTGTTCATATTAAAAGGTACACTATAAGTATTATTCGTCATTGTTGTATCTTTTACGTCATTGCTTTGATTGCTCGTATTCATAGCCATCGTGCTATTTGTATTCAGATTAGTATTATTAGGGTACGTATTTGTATTGCTTGCATTCAAATTTGGATAATTTGTATTAAAATTTATATTCGTATTCAAATTGGTAGCGTTTGTATTTAAATTCGCATTTTTTGCGTTAAAATTGATAGTGTTCGTATTCGAATTGGCAGTATTTGTATTTAAATTGGCATTGCTTGCGTTAAAATTAGTAGTGTTTGTATTCAAATTGGCAGTGTTTGTATTTAAATTGGCATTGATTGCGTTAAAATTGGATGTGTTTGTATTCAAATTGGCAGTGTTTGTATTTAAATTGGCATTGATTGCGTTAAAATTGGAAGTGTTTGTATTCAAATTGGCAGTGTTTGTATTTAAATTGGCATTGTTTGTATGCTGATTTGAATTGCTTGTATTCAGAACTGTATTATTAGTATTTAACATTGCATTCTGTAAATACAGATTACTGTTTGTATAGAACGATGAAATAAAGGGATTTAAGTATTGGTGATTGGGATTTAAATTAGTATTGTTTGAATTTAAAACTGTATTTGTTGCATTTACACCAGTATTGTTTGTATTCATGTCGCTATTAGGTTTCAGTCTTGCGTCATTTGTATTTTCTTGTGGTTTACTTTCACTTCTGCTATTTTTGGTTTCGTCAATGACTGTTCTTTGACTCAAAGTATTTTGTTCAAGTTTCACATTTGAAATAACTTCTGTATGTGCAAAAGTATTAGGTTTAAAATCATTTGTATCCATTTTTATACCATCCGCTTTATTTGCTTCAATTTTATTTCTCATATCTTCTAAAGTTTTAGTATTTGAAATAGTTTGTTTGTCTCCTAATAGTCTTCCTCTGGCCTGAGTATATACAGTATTCCTTACAAGTTTGTCCTTCTCAGTTTGGGTGTTAACAGCTTTTGAAGATACCTGTGGAGATTGATGTATGTTCTGCGTTTTGAATTCTTCTTTAATTTGACTTTGTACTTCCATCGGATTGATTTGAAGTACATGTGATTTCTTACTATCTGCTTTATGTACGGGACTCGTATTTACACCTACATCACTTGATTTCACGTTAGTAACTATAGATTTGTCTTGAGCTTTAGCCGTGACTGTAATACTACCATATACTGTTGAATTAGCAGCTATTTTCCTTTGTATTTCATCTGGTGATTCGCTTTTTCTCTTTCTATTTAATGGCACTGTTTCTGTTTTGACGTAGGTTGTAGGAACTGATATTGTATTAGGTTGATTATTAAGTTTGTTCACCTGTTTAGAATTAAAATTAGCATTTGAAATGTTAGGAGCGTTTTGTCTCTGTATTGTTTGCGTTTGGACATTCATAGGTTGGTAGCTGACATTTCTATATTGTGGTGGTTTTGGTTGTATAGCTCTGTAGGTATATGTTTGGCCATTTCTTACTGCAGAATAAGTAATGCCTTCCATTTTGACTTCAGGTCTTCGTTCTTGTACATTTGAAAACTGTACTTGATTTTGCGCCATTGGTTGTCTATTTTGTTGTATTTGATTCTGTTGAAATTGATTTTGTTGTAACTGTTGTATATTTTGGACCGGATTCATTAGTACAGGCATTTGTTGTCTAATAGTATTTTGTGGTACAACGTTTCTGTATAAACCTTGCCTTTGTATTTCTATAGCTCTCTGGTTTTGTATATTTTGTATTTGATTGGTTTGTATATTAACTTCTTTAACGTTAGATGTTAGACTGAATTGATTTTGAGCAATATTAGCTACGTTTATCTGTGGATTCACTTGTATATTACCGTAGTTATTCATTATTTGTCCAGTCACTTCATTTTGTGTAGTAGTAGGGGTTTGTATAACATTGCTTGGTACATTTTGTACCAGATTTGTTTGAACCATATTCGCTGGTACCATGTTTGTTGGCACCATATTGTTTGCTACCATATTTGGTACCATGACTTGCCTCAAATGATCTGGAACATTTTGTAAATTTTGTAGGTTTTGTACCATTTGAGGCATGACTTGCTGATAGTTGTAATTTTGTATGAACATCTGATTTGGGTCCATTTGTTGGATTGGCATCATGTTTGCTGGGAGCTGCTGGACGTATATGACCTGGTTTTGGGGTCTGGCCCATGGTGGTGTGTTCTGGGGGTTTATGAAGATGGTTTGGTTCTGCTGTAGCTGATGGTCACCTGGAATACAAATAAGATTTATTTAAGATGTCTGAATCAGTTTATCTGTATCTTACTTAAAGGAAATACCATATGAATAGATAATGTAGTGAAACAGGCCCAAAAACACAAAAAGTTTTGCCATAATTTGCATATTACTGACGCATAACGATAATTACAAACCCGGACAAAAAGCCCGACACGTCTGCTCGGCGCCTTGTTTCAGAAGTGGGGGAACAGTGCCAAAAGGGTAATAAGTTCTTTCTCACCTGGCTGTACCAGCATAGGCGTGTGTGTATCGTAGACCAGTCTTATCGGGCAGTACATCATCTGTTGCTGCTGGACTTGTTGTTGACCACTGTGGGAGAGTAAGAGATGATAAATACATTAACGAAATGGTTAAAAGAAGATGAAAGACTGAAGCACAGTTTAGCACATTCGGGAGATATCTCCGCACCACACGCGCCCGCCGCGCCGGAAGCTCCTGCCCCGCGACCTCCTCGCAGGGGCAGTAGAGCCCCTTCACCTGATTGACCCCTCTACACGGACCAAATAGAAGACGCTTCCTGCTGTCGGCGGCCCACTGCGCCTCCCCCAATGGGGTCTCACTCGGTGGGCAAGACCAAGTAAAAACAATCTGATGCAACACAAGGCGCCCCAACGCGCCAACCAAAGGACCCGGCTGTATTAACAGCCGGCGCCAGCCACCACAGAAAACAGGCCGCGACAAGAAGACCCGAGGTAAATAAGGCATTCTGTATAGTAAGGACACTGGCCGGTCGCGATAGGTCGGTCACCACGTTATAGGAGCGTGTTGTCGCTCGCTGTGCCACAAATTGCAAGTTACTACATGTAACAGATACATAACTTCCTTAGAAAACGATATATTCTCACGCTTTTCTTACTTACTGCCAGACGGTAGGCGCTAAAATGTATCTAGTGAAGTTTGCCACAGCGTTGTTATTACTTCGTACAGCCCGCGACGCATGCGACTTTGCCATCTGGCGTGAGTTGAAGAAATCAAGCAAGCACTATGAAGGAGTCAACATCAGTCAGAATCAGAGATGTTGATGATGTATGAAGAGGTCTACATCAGAGATGTTGATAATTTATGAATGCATCTTAGATGTTAACGATGTCTTAAGGAGTCAACATCAGATATGTTGATAATGTATGAATGTATCAGCATCATAGATGTTGACGATGTCTGAAGGAGTGAACATCAGAGATGTTGATGATGTATGAATGGATCAGCATCATAGATATTGACGATGTCTGAAGGAGTCAACATCAGAGAAGTTGATGGCTGAAGGGGTCAACATCCGAGATGTTGATAATGTCTGAAGGGGTCAACATCAGCGATGTTGACATGTTGCACATATAAACATGTTCAAGTTAGAAAAGGAACTTACGCTAACTGCTGCTGCTGGTCCGGTTGGCACATTGATTGGTCCATCTGAAACGAAACATTGAAACATTTTAGTATACCTACTTACCAAAAAGTGAAAAAAAATTGCCTATTGAAATGAAAGTCTTAAAGTGGTATCAAAAGGGGTCAATTTTATATAAGTAACTTTGTATACATGGAAAAAAAGTTTAGAAAATCTAGATACCGCGTAACGCGCAAATAACGTTTGCAATTTATAAAATAATTACGAAGATATAAAGCTTTGAAATTTTTCATACAAAATTTTGAAAGCTTTATATCTTCGTAATTATATTCTAAATTGCAAATGTTATTTGTGACGCGGCATCTAGATTTTCTAAACAATTTTTCCATATATAAAATATTACTTTTATTAATTCCGTCTACGCGTATTGTGCGTCAAACTTTTGTATGGACTGAAACCACCTTAAAGAGATGGTCGTTAAGTCGTTCGAGTTCGTCGTTTGAGTCGTAATAGACACAAATGAAAAACAATGATCGGTAATTTCAATCGATTTTTCGATTCGATGCAGGAAAGTTACAAAAAATGCGATACATTTTTTCCCGCTTAGTTTTTACCTTCACACCTTTCTATTCTATTGTTAGGTTAGGTTATGACGCAGGTGCAAAAAATTTCAAAGAGAATGGAGGTAATCTGAAAAAGACGCAATGAAAGAAGAAGAAGAAGAACAATATTTCTAGTATTCTGCAACGCCCTCTCTCACCTAGTTTTTCTCATCTAGGCCCTAGGCTGGAACCTAGAACCACCGAATATTGATAACCAACCAGAAAAACAGCTTCATACAAGCTCGCGGCGGCCGGTGGCCTGTCTCACTCCACAGCTCAAGTACGTTTGACAGTCGGACCCCACCGTGGGGTGCATCGTCGCTCATTGACATAAAGCGCAAAATCGGGTTGAGTGAACTATCTGTTACGGGAGTAACTATTATATAATCTGTGCCTATACCCCTACATGCGCAGCGTGCGGCAATACATGAACATTCACGTACGAGAATGAGTTTGATAGAAACATCGCGGCTATATATTAGGTAACAAGACTAGCCTTTCGCCCACAAATCAAGCAAGTATCCAGACTTTTGTTTCGGGGGGGATATTCATAGAAAAACAATGAAAAAGTACAAATATTCAGATTTCAGGGGGGGGGGGATAAATCCCACCTATTCCCCCCCCCCCCCCCTGGATACGTGCCAGGGTTTGATGATCTGTAACACCCCTTAAAATATAAGGACTTTTGTTTCGGGGGGGATATTCATAGAAAAACAATGAAAAAGTACAAATATTCAGATTTCAGGGGGGGGGGGATAAATCCCACCTATTCCCCCCCCCCCCCTGGATACGTGCCAGGGTTTGATGATCTGTAACACCCCTTAAAATATAAGGGGATGATCAGACCTTTAAACTGAACAACTTTCTCTATAGCACCAACATCGAAAACGTGAAAAAAATCTGTTGTCCCATAGGTACATGTGGCTCGAGTACGTGTGCAGTTTTGTATGGAACAGCCTATTTCTTTTTCTTGATTTCGATGTGTTGGTGCCATTTGTGAAAGTCGTTCAGTTCCATGGTCTGATCATCCACTTAAAAAAACTGTCAGCATATAAAGAAGGACCCTTTAACTTATTATTAGTTATTTTTTAACAATAATAATAAATACCACGATTTATTTAAACTGATCCGTTATTTTTAATAAACAAAAGAGAAAGTATTTGAGATGGCATTGTTCCCATCTGGTGTCGCTAAATAGTGCTGAGACAATAGAGTAAAAGATCCGAAAAATGTCCCGAATTTGCAAACAATGTCCCGTATTCTACATAAATAAAGTAACCTCATAATGACAATAGGCGTTGGTTCTGACGCAGACATATTTTCATCCCAAGGTTTGAATTCGCACCGACACTATACAGGGTGAAAATGACATCATTAGCATCCTTTCAAACTAAGAGTCTACCCATCAAACTGAACAACTTTTACTATGGGAGCAAACCGATCGGAGCAAATAAAAAATCAGTCCATACTAAACGGAAATTTCAACGCGCGGGCTGGCGACTCAACAGCAGATTTTTTTTTGCTCCGATCTGTTTGCTCCCATATTAAAAGTTGTTCAGTTCGATGGGTAGACTCTTAGTTTAAAAGGATGTTAATGATATCAATTTCACCCTGTAGTAACGTGTGTGGCTAGAAACAAAATATCTATGGATTGTTTTCGAAAGAGAAATTAAAACATATTTTGAAGAAACTCGTCTGAAATCAGTCAGTGTAGGTACCTACCAGAAGAGATACAAAATTTAAAAAAACATATTAGGTATACCTAATGATACTAGGTATAGTTATTGCGAACTATAAAATTAGTGAAATGTGATGTGCCCGAACGAGTGGTTCGAACAAGACGAAAGTCAAATGAACGGACCCCAACTTCGTGACGTAACGATGAGAGACGCAGGGATCAGTGAGATCCACTATCATCATCAGCCCACGCTAGTCAACTTCTAACCATAACCATGTTCCAATGCGCACATTGAGCCTGTCCTTGACTACCAGTTGCAGACAGCGTGAAAGGATGGTTCCCCATGCTGCCCAAGTCTCCCTCTTCACTTTTTGGCCCTATTGTAGACATGACCAGCCAACAGCTCCTTTGCTAACTAAATAGGCCGTCGCTCAATCTAGCCCTGGGCATCCTACTCAACGTTTGCCCAGACGCGGTCCAAGTCTTTTATTGCAAAAGATTGTCAGTTTTGCCACAGATTCTAATACAAGCCCAGTTCCTCAGCTACGATAATAATTCACAGAACATTAAAAACAGGGGTTAGAAATGAAAAGTAGCGCTTTTGCTTCGGAGATGGCTGTCGCCACTTCTCTTCCCGATCACGCTGCTACAATTACTCATGCCCTCTCGCTCGCACCACGCCACGCGCCTTATGGTGTTATGCAAATCATTGCATAACCTGTGGCGACACGTTCCACGCCTAATTTGCACTTCTAATCCCATTTATAATGTTCTGTGATAATAACTAGTGATTAGCGAAACGAAATAAGACTCAAAATCGCTTGTTTAATTTAATACAATGGACATCGTGTTGTGAATGTGGTGAACCACGAGGACAAACATCAGTTTGTTAGAAAACAGGCCATTTGTTTTAAAGTCATTTTGTAGGACTTCTTTATAAAGTAACTTGTCATTTTGACGTCTTTACAAATTTCTCGAAAAGAATTTTGCACAACAAAAAACTTTTGTGTGGAGCGCAAATTGCATTTGCTATCTCCCTCTAACCGTATTCCCGTCTCTCTCGGCACGACCCTCTATAAATCATTAATAATAACGAAAGCTCAATTCCAAAAGCTGTCTGGCGTATTTATTTTTTCTCATCCTTTTAATAAAGCCAAAATTAAATTTGCTTCATTTAAATCGTTATTCCTATGGACAAAAAGTCGAAAATCGAATGTCACGTAGGTAAATGGATTGTGTACTCGACTATGGAGCTATAGCAATGTAATATAAGTTCTATGTTCTGATACATAAGTTTCACATTATGTTTGGAGGCTGAATATTAAGCCCCTTGTCGGGTTCGGCGTCGGACATTTTATATTTTTTTGTAACTAGTGCTGTTCTAGGGAGAGTCTTGTCCATGCTATCGATACTTTTTATTATTATTAACCTAATAACGTTGATTTATGTAATTAACTTTACGTTATTAATTTATTATCGCCACGAAAATTAGGAAATAATTTGAAAAATACACACGACAATACATAGATGACGTTATAAGTGCTTGGAAACAGGACTGTGGTATTTCGTATTGTTTCATTTATAAAATAACTAGCTGTACCTAGTCAAAGACTACCTACAGTTGGAAAACCATTCAGAAGCACTAACATTTTGAAGGCCGCTAGAAAAGAACTAGATACTGTGTAAAAAAGGAGCTGGCATGACAAGAGCGGATGAATCTTCGAGCTATAGTAAAACTTTAGTGCAAGTGGGGAAGGAAATATCTGTAGAGGCAAACTTGGGAAGACGAGACCGTACCTGGACCAGATTTCATCAGATTGGGGACGTCATTATAAAATGCCAGGATAAAAATAGACAAGCTAGACGAGAACGTAGCACAAGATGTATGGATCTAGAATTCTAGAGGAAGCAAAAACCCACAACTACTGGGTGTCATTTTGGTTCCGATACTAAATTTCTTAGAATTCAATAAAGCCGAGATGTTGAGGAAGCAAAAAAGGTATGTCAAAAACCCCCTAAGTAGAGACCCATCCAGTCTCTTCCCCCCTGGGAATAAGGGGTGAGTTTATGTATGTATAAAGAGTGTCGACTTTTACAATGGGTTTTTAGATTACATTAATAGAAATGCAATGTCAGAATGATATGAAAGGACAAGAGTTCAATATTAAGTAAAGATTTTTATATTGTGCCAGAACCTAATCGAAATGTTTCAGGTATTTCAAAAAAATACAGTGAACGAATATGAACATAACAGTCAATGAAAATGATGGATGAGACAGAAGATTGGTACGGTATGTACACCATACTGGATTGAAGTCGCACTGGGCCTATGGGATTCATACAAATAGGAAAAAGTAACAAGAAGTAAGCAATATGTGATATTGAGTAAGGCTAAGTGCGAATGAATCTATATTGTCAAAGAAAAATAAACTCTAACGCGTCGTCTTCCAAGAGGGGGTGAGGTAAGCAATTATTAGGGGCCGCCGTGTCCGTACTGTAATGTTTTATATACTCTTTCTTATACTGAGCCTGAGCTTGTGCTCTGCAGTGGGATGGACGGCTGGTAATGATAAGCTAGTGGCGATAGAATAGAAGTTTTAAGCAAATGTTCATCCTTTTCGGGGTTAAAGAAACATCGTTAAACCTTTCTTAAGCGTTCAATGCACGAAGAAAAGAAGGGAGTTCTCCTTTCTTTTCTCCATGGTTCAATGTTGTTTTATAGCATATTTATTTAACGTTTTGAGAGGGGGATGACTCATCAATTGGTGATAGGAGCTAGGGCTATCGCGACCTTAGTTACGTACTGACCTGATTAATTATTGTATATTTGTGTTTGATATTATATGGAACAGAGACGTGGTTGTTCACTAAAGGCCTCATAAAAAGGCTGAAAGTCACCTAAAGGGTAATGGAGAGGGCTATGCTCGGAGTTTCCCTGCGAGATCTAATCAGAAATAAAGAGATCCGCAGAAGAACCAGAGTAACTGACATAGCCCTAAGAATTGCTAAACTGAATTGGCAGTGGGCGGGGCACATTGCTCGCAGAACCGATAGCCGATGGGGCCGAAAAGTTCTCGAGTGGTGACTGCCGGAGCGTACCGGAAAACGCAGCGTGGGAAGGCCCCCCACACGGTGGACCGACGACCTGGTGAAGGCGGCGGGAACCCGTTTTTATTTTTATTTTTTTTATTTCAGAAGTTGGATGAGGGCAGAGGGTCGTTATGGCGATCCTCGGGAGAGGCCTATGTCCAGCAGTGGTCGTCCATCGGCTGAGATGATGATGATGATTGCATATACCGTAATCATCATCAGGAGCATATATGTCCCACAGTAAAATTTAATACAATAGCTAACCAGCAAAGTAATGATAACAAAGTTAATGAATAATGACCTATTGGCTATTAAGACTTCAACAATGCCTCATTAATTTTATTCGTTTTGAAAGTAAGTAGATATTGCAAGAAATAATTTAACGTTTTCTATTTCATTACCATTACATAAGTTCTTAAAATAAAACAAAGGAAATGTTATTCGATTCAAAGCTATAAGTTATTCGATAAAAACATCGACACATAATATCGATAAAATAATTCCAACTCTAGCACAAATATAGAGCACTCCGGGGGCGAAGCAATCCCACTGAGTTCTCTATAAATAAGTCACACGTGTTCGAAAGAGACGACAATACACAGGGCGGCCATTGTGTTGAAAAAGGACATCCGATGATAAGCAATTATAATGTCAACTGGGTAAAAAGGGAAAAATCATTTTGATCTTTACGCCTTTACAATAAGAGTGACAAATTAGACATGGGTGTATGAAACGTTTATAAATAATCATGCATGTAAATGCACTATGTTGTACTAAGTCATACATAAACATTACAGCGTGAACAGTAAAGTCAAGCATGACAGAGAAGACGTTTACTACAAAAACAAATAAAAAACACAAAATCACACAGTGAAAAAAAAACAATGTCTAAAAAATTTATTCCAGGTATCAAATTCCCAGTAGCATACCATTCTGTGACGTCACGCTCCAAAATCAAAACATATTTTAGTGACGTGACACCAAACACAGAGGTAGAGGCAACAGATAAAGCAAATTCTCTTATATTTGCATCAAAACATCACAAGTTCAAACGATAGAAACAATCAAACAGCACTATAATACGCCAATCTTCTTACCTTTACCGAATATCACAGCAGTCACCTCCAAACACGTCAATAACACAGTAAAAACGAATTAAAACGCCATGAATACGCTCACACTCCGGACATCTTTGCGATGAAATGGTTAAAATGGATGCACGAATAACATAAAAGTTCCTACAGCAGCCAACCGTACTTTTACTACAAAACTCGAGGCGATACCGAGGAAACGACTGAGATCGCTTTGCTGTCGTCCTATTCTAAGAAACATCTATCGATTTTACTAAAGCCACGTTTTTGTAGTAGAGGCGAGGCCTAACCAATGATAATTCTCTGGAAACAAACGCACGGTATTGGACGGAACGTGTTTCGAAATTTAAACACGTTCCATGACCCCGATATCCTCTCGCCACGGCGTAGCCCACCCGTGTAGCTTATATCCATCTCTTTTTAACTTACGAGTTTATTGACCAAGAGCAAATGAGATGCACTATAATTTTTGCCGCGTAAAACGAAAACGTGAATCCAAAGATATCTTTTATAACTTTCTTTCAAAGGGTATTATTCTTTATTGTGTTTGTAATAAAGTCTATAGTGATTTATCAATGTTCTTATCATTAAATTACTGAGTCACTTGTATTTCGATAGAATGGCGGACGGATACATAAATTATTCATTAATTTGGGCCTATCTTACAGCAGTAATGGACTCAATACTTATTATTTATCTTTTTCTGTCTCTCTTTTAATAACTGCACGTTCTGAACCACTTGACTTTAATCTTTATCTCTATCAAGATAACGTCTAAATTTACGAGACAAATCTAGAATGGAAGTGTTAAGATTTTTGCAGATACGAAAAATGTCCCGCTATTTTTTTGTTTGTGTCCCGATTTATTTAGTCTACCACTATTTTGTAGGGGGATTTAATTACCTAACAGGACTTCACTCTATATTCTGTATATACAAATAATTTATTTTTAGCTTTTGTCTTTTGTTTAGTAATAATTTTGTCTTGTCTGTCTTGCTTGTCACGCACGTTTATTGTGTTCTTTTAGAAGAAAGTATATGACTTCTAAAAACAATTATCTAAGTTAAAATCCCTAGTGGTTCAGTGCATGGGCTGCCCAGAAAATTTTTACATTCATAATTATTGCCTATAGCTTAATTTGGCAGCCGACGGGCCACCTAAGTAACACCACAACAATTTAATAATCAGGATTGAAAGAGGTATTAATTATTTTAGATGGTTCGTAGGATAGAAGCCGTGGTGGTCCAGTGGCGAGTAACCTTGCCTGCCGTGCAGGAGGCGATGTATCGATCCCCGCCCAGGCCGACTAGTACCAATGAGTTTTTCAGAATTTATAACACCACTAGCTCTTTGGTGAAGGAAAACATCGTGAGGAAACCTGCATGCTTCAATTTCGAGGCATATATTGTGCCCACTGTCCATTACAAGTGGCGACGGGCTCACTCCCCGTCATACTGGACAGGTTTCGGTACTACTAGTGAAACGTGGATGTTCTGAGGTTTCAGAATATCTCTGACTACCCCCTCGGGGATTATAGTCGTGAGCATACGCTCGTAGGATTTATCGACCCAATGTAAGCGGGAAACCCCCAAAATAGCCCTCTCCATTGCCCTTTAGGCGACTTTCAGCCTTTTTATCAGGAGTGCGATTTTTGAAACTCATTCGTTGAACTCAGCAGCTGTAACTGTCAAAATTACCATAGAGATATGCATCTTTCTACTGCTGATTTGACATTCAAAAATCATACTCCAGTTGTGCGATTTTTGAAAGTTAAATCAGCAGAAGAAAGTTAGAAATAGAATAAAAATATTCTTTACTGTGAATCATAGGTAATACATAATTGATGACACTATTACTTACAGTACTGGAGTGCGATTTTTGAATCTCATACGTTGAACTCCGTAGTTGAAAATGTATGGAGATAAGCATCTTTCTACTGCTGATTTGACTTTCAAAATTAGCACTCCTGGAGTATGATTTTTGAAAATCAAATCAGCAGTAGAAAGATGCGTATCTAGTAATTTTGACATTTTCAATAGCTGAACTCATCGAATGAGATTCAAAAATCTCACTCCAGTTCAGCTATGTTCCGCCACATGGGCATACAATAGTGATTGATTTTTTCGCGTTTCCCGAGCTCTATAGTGAAATTTGTTCACTTTGATGATCTGAGTTCACCGTTTTAGTATTTGCTTGGCTGTCACCTTCACCCTGTATAGGGTCCTTCTTAATATGCTGACAGATTTTTAAGGGGATGATCAGAGCATCAAACTGACCAACTTTCTTCATTATGACCCAACATCGAAATTGCGAAAAAATTTCTGGCTGTTTATACATTTGGCTCGAGTAGGTTTGCAGTTTTGTAAGGAAGATTTTTTTTCGCAATTTCCATGTTGGTGCCATAGAGAAAGTTGTTCAATTTTTGGACCCTGGTAAAATAAGAGGGGTCGTACTAGGAGGTGAGACTAAGGGAAACCTATTTTTCATTTTGTAGTTTGTGGAGAGAAGGCTATCAGGCTCTTATGACCAGTGGCACTAAAGTTTTCAAGCGGTCTTATGGTTCCAGGCGTAGGTAGATGACCTACTATGACTTTTGCTGTGCATCATCATTCTCTTGCCCATTTCCCATTATTTGGGGTCGGGGTTTTATGTCAGCCGTCATTTCACCACTCACTCCTTTCTTTCAGATTATCATCCTATACACAATCCATCCATCTTTTCTGCACACTTCGTCTCGTAACATATGACTTGACATTTGCTGCGCATTATACCTATTAATGGTTGATATTTGTAACAAAGTTTCTAACTACCCCTTACCAATTCACACAACACGATCACCACCGGCGGTAACACAATCATCTCTTTGTTGCGTCGTCGTACAAAACGGAATCCCCTCCGTCCCCGGGGGGTCAGTCGCGATCTTGCCCACTCCTTTTCCTTCTGGCGCCTACAGACGCCACCGGCACATCGCTGGCCGGTTTTCACCGATCCCCACTACCCAAACGTAGTCCGCGTAGTCCCAGCAACGCCCATTGCCAAGGCCCGTACCCCTTAGGGGTGCTCCTTGGGCAGGTTGCTTGAGTTCATTCACTGGTTCGGTAGACCTACCAGGGCGCTTCGCCGTCACTGGTGTGGTCCCCCCATAGTCCGCAGTAATAAGCAGTCGATGCTCCCTGAGTAATGCTGTATTTGTCAATTCGAAAAAAAAAAGAAAAGAAGAAATAAAAAAGAAAGAAGAAAAAACCCCTTATAAAGAAATAACACGATCATTGAGTACCTATCCTACCTACCTACTTGCCTAAAAATAAACTATGGTGGGTAATTAAAATAAAATTGTTTCGAATGACGTGCCAAGTAAAGATATAATAGAAAGTAAATATGAAGTGAAAGTAAATAGATAGGTAGTAGATAGGGGTGGATGAGCGCCGGTGGCGCGTTGCGGAGAGGTATGGACACCCAATTATGGGGGTCCAGGTTAAAATCCGCACGGACGACATGCCATGTACCAATGAGTTTTTCTAACTTATGTACACACGGCGACACACATCAAGCTATACAAAACCAAAATAAGCTGGCCGCGCGTAGGACGAGTAATGTATAACGTCACGCGACCAGTTTTTATTGGTTTTGTATAGCTTGATGTGTCGCCGTGTGTACAAATACCGGCCGCTCTCAAACGGTGAAGGAAAACATCGTGAGGAAACCTGCATACGCTAAAGAAGAAATTCTGATGTGTAAGTTTTTGAAGTCTACCAATCCGCATTGGGCACGAGTGGTGGACTAATGCCCATACACCCTCCCTGAGGGTAGGCCTGTGCCCTGCAGTGGGAAATTTATGGGCTGATGATGATGATGATGAAATAGATAGGTAGGAGTAGTAGATAGAAAGAAGATAATATCAAGTAGATATGGGCTAGAATTTCGCCCACGAAAACACTCTAAAAAAATTCTCACTCCCATGGTCGCCACGTACTCTACAACCACAGGAAGAAATTAGGTGGCCTAACTTACCACCCTGACTTAGTTTAACCAATTACCTACCACCATATTTTAACGACACCACGAAGGGGGTTCGATGTCGGTATTGGAAATGATCATTGATCACCGTAGTTAAGCAACGTCAGGTCCGGTCAATTTTTGGATGGGTGACCGCTTATTCGTATTTTTAACCGACTTTAAAAAGGAAGAGGTTTTTCAATTCGACCGCATATACAGGGTGTAAGTGACAGCCTAGCAAATACTGAAACGGTGAACTCAGGCCATCAAACTGAACAACTTTCACTATGGAGCCTACCTCAGAGGACGCAAAAAAAATCAGCTCTCGCAGCAGTCGGGTAGGTACAGCAGTTTTGTATGGGACAGCTGATTTTTTTTTCGCGTCTCCTGAGGTAGGCTCCATAGTGAAAGTTGTTGGCCTGAGTTCACCGTTTCAGTATTTGCTAGGCTGTCACTTACACTTGTCCCTGTTTATACGGTCGAATTGAGAAATTTTTTGGGTTTTCGCGGATAACTTCGTCGTTTGTGAACCGATTTTGATGATTGTTTTTTTGTTGGAAAGAAGATATTCCAAGGGTGGTACCATGATAGGGAAACCAGGCTCTGATGATGGCTTCCTAGAGAAATCGAGGGGAACCTTTGAAAATCGTATTGCCGGCTAGTGCGTTTGTTATTTTAAGGAACTACTATTCAATTGAAGTAATGAATTCACCACTGAAAATTGTGAAATAAACAAAATTTTTACAAAAAATAAAAACCGCCATTAAAAAAAACTAAAAAGTTAAAAAATTATATTGCAGCCGATAACTTCTTCGTTCGCATCATAAGAACATTTGTTTTATAGAAGTTGGTGTAAAGCAAGCCAAAATACTAATGCAAGCCCTGAGGCGAATCGTACCGGCTTGACAGCGACTTCGATAAAACAATAGTACATTATGGTACAAGTGTGTAATGTTGGTGATTACCGCTGAGGCGCCATTGAGACCCGAGCCGTAGGCGAGGTCTTAAGAGAGCCGAGGACGGTAAACATCAATACACACGTGTATCATACGACGTTTTTCAACACACTTGTAAAGAAAATAATAATAAAAAATCATTTTATTTAGTAAATAAAAAGTTTATTTAGAGAATTTATTTGTACTATTGAATATGATCTTTTTTGTATCGAAACTTTTTTAAGAACAAAGCAACTCAAGAACTCAACCAAGAAGTTTAGATACCTACTATAAAAAACCTATAACTCAATTGTGAATAATAGTAATGAAAAAGTCACAGTTTGATTATAGGTGTCATTATGTGCCTAATTGCGGTGAAATAAGGGCCATTTTATGAGCAAGTGTGTTGAAAATTAATGTTCTTATGATACGAACGAAAAAGTCATAGGCTGCAATATTATTTTTTAACTTTTTAGTTTTTTTGAAGGCGATTGTAATTTTTATGTGGAGCCTCTCCGTGCTTTGGCACATTAATCAGTTGGTACCGGATAGTTCCCGTCAGATGGCGGTGTGATTCGTTAAGCCAGTTCAAATGCCTATTATGGAGGCTTGATAATTCTCTGACAGCGAGTTTGCCTCCTCCAACCCGCACTGTAGGAGCGTGGTGGAGTACCTATAGCCTAATCATCATCATCATAATCTCAGCCGATGGACGTCCACTGCTGGACAAAGGCCTCCCCTAAGGATCGCCATAACGACAGGTCCTGCGCTGCCCTCATCCGACGGGTTCCCGCCGCCTTCACAAGGTCGTCGGTCCACCGTGTGCGGGGCCTACCCACGCTGCGCTTTCCGGTACGCGGTCGCCACTCGAAAACTTTTCGGCCCCATCGGCCATCGGTTCTGCGAGCAATATGCCCCGCCCACTGCCACTTCAATTTAGCAACTCTTTGGGTTATGTCAGTTACTCTGGTTCTTCTGCGGATCTCTTAATTTCTGATTCGATCTCGCAGGGAAACTCCGAGCATAGCCTAATCCCTCTCACCATTATTCATGTGAGGAGGCCGATGCCCTGAAGTGGGGTTACGTCGGATCCTGCAGGATACAACTTCACTGCCGGGATCGAATAATAAAAAGTACCTACGTAATATACATGGTAAATTTTATATCACTACGGATAACTTTAGCAGGTATTCCACTCATCAAACTGAACAACTTTCACTATGGAGCTACCTTCGAAATCGCAAAAAAAAAATCAGCTCTCCCATACATTTGAGTCGAATAGGTACCTGCTGCAGTTTTGTATTGGACAGCTGATTTTTTTTTTCGCGATTTCGAACTTGGCTCCATAGTGTAAGTTGTTCAGTTTGATGAGTAGAATACATGCTGAAGTTATCCGCAGAGTTTTGTGCCGCGGCTTGGGAGAGGCCTATGTTCATAGTGGACGATGATAGGCTGATGATGATGATGATTCCTTTACTTGTGGTGTAAGTTGCTTCCTTTTTGCCAAATTTCATGATTCTAGGTCTACGGCTATGGGTTTAGTCCTTTTTCGCCGGATTCCTTATTGGACGGATTCCGTTTTGGCCAGATTCTTGCTTGGAAACGCTAGTGATTCCATTTGACAAATTTATTTTTCATCGGAAATGTATACATATCAGGAAGCTGGCAAAGGTATTTGGTTTGTACTAATGATACATATCAATCAATTAAAATGTACCATCAGTTAGGTGACTAAAAATATTATCCGTCCAATAAGGAATCCGGCGAAAAAGGACTAAACCTACACAGGAAGTAGGTAACCTATAGGTTTTGATTTGCGAGTCGCGAGTATCAAAATAAGTATGATATAAAGAAATGACCGTAGCTTAGGGATCTATTATCTATATGATTGTGTTGACTTAGAAGCTTGTATTTTTTACACCTCCAAGGATCCAAGGTGAGTATTTGATTTTAATTTCAACTTACCCATTTGCAATCCGGAATTCCGAATCAGAAGTGCGATTTTTGAATCTCATACGTTGAACTCAGAAGTTGAAAATGTATGGAGATAAGCATCTTTCTACTGCTGATTTCACTTTCAAAAATCGCACTCCTGGTGTATGATTTTTGAATGTCAAATACGCAGTAGAAAGATGCATATCTCCATAGTAATATTGACATTTACTCAATAAATGAGTTTCAAAAATTGCACTCCTGGATTACGATTTCGTAAGTATGAATTATTATCCATTATTCCGTTTGGAATTGCAGAGGTATCAAATCCTATACAAAATCACAATCCTGATTCAGAATTCAGTATGTGTGTGGCACGTCTAAGGGTTCCATTTATCTCTTTTGACTTTTGAGGTACGTACCCGAAAGATAAATTATAAAAAGTGGAATAATAAATAGCAGTTATTTGGTCTAAATTCATTGCTTATAATTATTTACATCCTTCATCATTATTAAGTAGGTACATAATTATACAGAAATAATAAAAAAAATAAAATCATATTTCATAAACACAAAATAGAACACTGCAAATTAAGTTCTAACCTTTCGCTTTAGGTTTCATTTTCGGTGGTTTGATTATGGACCCGATGCTTTTTCGCTTCATCATAACTGTCCGCTTTTCGGCGGGAGTCATGGTTTCTTTCGCAATCTTCGAAACTTTCGCCTTTTTTGGATTTTTCGGTTCTTTTACAGCTTTTTTCACTTTTGCTTCATTCGCAGTTTTCTTCAATTTCGATTCTTTTTCATCTTGTTTCGTTGTTTTTTCCATTTTCTGAACTTTCGGTTTCGTTTCAACTTTTTTCTTCGTCGTTTTCTTTTCCATAGTTTTCTCAGTCGAGTCAGTTTTTTTTATTTTCGGTTTGTCGGTCTTCTCCATTTTTTTCGGTTTGTCTGCTTTCGGCTTTTTAGTTTTCTTTTCGGGTTTTATAGGAGCTAACTTGAATGATCCGCTGGCGCCAATTCCTTTAGTTTGTAGAATAGTACCCTTTTCGACTCCAATTTTGATGTTTTTCTTGATAAAATAATTAATTTTGTCCGTATCAACGTTGTATTTTTCAACCATATATTTTTTTATCGCGTGCAATGAAACGCCTTTTCGGCTATTCAGATCGATCAGTGCTTGATGGATCATGTCTTTAGTTGTTAACTTTTTAATAGGTTCATTTTTCAATATATCTTGCGACGGACTTTTTGGTGCCCTTTTTGTAACGTGTTTCGGTAGCGTTGATTTAATTTTGACGTCAGATTCAGATTCTGAGCCGTCTGAAGACATTTTGATTATTTTCGAAAGAGTAACAAACAACTAACTATCATATGTACGAACAAACTTTTTGTTCCTTTTTTATTCGCCTAGTTAAACTTGAGCGTTACTTTAAAGAGAGCCGTTGCGTTCTACCGCCATTTTGAATTAATTTCATGTCTACCCACTTTTGGGTTCAGGTATAAAATTATTGAATTAGTTAGGACTTAGGTCCTAAGTAGGTAAAGGTCGTTAAAATTAAATATTTAGAATTTTTGACTTGAAATTTTGACCACCCTTAAAAACCACGATGAAAACCCATAGGTGTCGTACTTATGAGGCGACTAAAGGATAAGGGTTTCTTATTCAGTGTACCTAAATATCTGGGGGCGTAAGGCTAGCCACCTACCTATCACCACTTTTCCCCACATTCCAACTCCCTGAAACATTTAATGTTCTAAAAGACAAACCTACCTGTACCTACGCGTAAAAAGACAGTAAAGTTGACGCAATGATTCTGACCACCCCTAAAGGGATTATGGTCGCGAGTTTATGTACCTATGTATGTATGTGTAAATGGATAATAAATAAAATAGAGTTCAATATCTAGATTAGGTGGTGTTGTGGCGATCCTTGGGGGAGGCCTATGTCCAGCAGTGGACGTCCATCGGCTGAGATAATGATGGTGATCCAGATTCTGTAGATTTTGACTATTGCAAGCCTTGGCTTGTAGCACTGCATCCAGAGCTGGTTTATAGTACTCGCCCATATTTTTACACATACCTCCGAACTTATGGTATTTTCTTTTTGTTCTCGTGTATTGCAGGCTTCCTCACGATGCTTTTCCTTCCCTGCCGAGCTAGTGATGATGACAAATACCTACAACCGTACATAAATTCCGTAGAACTAAAGGCCAGGCCACACAGAGGCGGTTTTGCGGGAAAGCTGGCCGGAGCGGAGGCTGAACTGCGGCCACGCGCGTATTTCTGTGTGGTAGAGTACATACAAACTCGAACATTACCACCACACCACACCATACACAACAAAACACACAGAAAACCGAACGGCTCACTTATCCGCAAAACCGCCTCTGTGCGGCCTGGCCTTAAGTGGTACAGGCCAGGAATAGAAACGCCGCCTCCTGATTGACTTGCAACCTTTCTTCCGTCCTAGACCCATAGGGGCTATTATAATAAATTAGATACAAATATAAATATCTTTATTAGCAAAAGAGAAATTCAGTACACATGATACAATGGATAGCCCAGTCATTTCACGGAGTTTTGTTAGGCGGGGTAGGGAGTAATTATTAATTGGACTTTTAAACTGTAACCGGTACCATTTAGTGACAAAAAGACTATCTTAAAACATATTAAAATAAAAATCGCTACGCAACATATAAATCGAAATTGTGTGTCCCAGAATGCTTTTAAATTAATAATATTAATACCAATGCACTCATTTGACTTAGATTTAACAATATAAATTATTTTTGAGCAATAAAATAGCCATTGAAATTAAAAAAATAAGGTATTTATTAGAAAATACGAACGTATTTTTCAAAACCTTCTAAGTAGACAAAAATATTTACACCATGTTTAAAGTATGTATAATGGTAAAACCTTAAATATGTGCAAAAAAAATTACCATCAGGTTTTTTAGAACGAAATAATAGCTAAATTTTAAAATTGGAACTGTTGCTGTCGTGATTGTTTTTTTTTTAATTCTTTTGTTTTTTTTTGGAGCTTTTAACACTGAGGTTACGTCAGCCCCATCGTGCCTTAACCCTTAAGACTCTACAAAATGAAACAATTTTACAATGAAATAAAAACCTGACACTACCTAACGAATATACAAACAAACACACATATTAAACACTAGTACTATAAATAAAAAGGTACACCATTTTAGCCTCTCCCGACGTAGGGGCGGCTAAAATGGTGACAAAAGAGCCTACATTCGCAATATTTATATTTAAACTAATATACAATAATCGCCTCTGCGATTGATATCGGACACATTTCTAAGCTCAAATTGGTTCTTCATTATTATACCGAAAAAAAATCAATTATTAATTAGTTCCGGCTCAAACCGTAAAATGACTGGGCTAGGACCCCGAATGAGGCAAGCCAGAATCTCGGGAATCCTCTAGGATATGTCAGGAAAAAAATTACTAATTTTAGTACAGAGTGAGCGAAGTTAAATGATTATGAGATTTAACATTTGAAACAATTTAACAAAGAAATTTTTAGTACCTACAGAAAATTAAATTACAACTAATATAGGTAACGAAGATATGCAATGAAATTCAGTAACATAACCATTCATTTAAAAATTTTGATATATAAATTAAAAAGTGTGTGTGTGTGTGTGTGTGTGTGTGTGCGTGTGTGTGTGTGTGTGTGTGCGTGTGTGTGTGTGTGTGTGTGTGTGTGTGTGTGTGTGTGTGTGTGTTAGTGCGGCCTAAGAGTGATTGAGTGGCAACATAATCAAGGGACTTTAAATAATATATTTATTTCATAATTAGAATTCAATTAATTTATAAATAAATAAAACAGTAAATCGGTCAGCACATGCGTCGTCAAAAACAAAAACAGTCATAAATCAGCAACATGCTTCGTCAAAGCAATGAAATACAAGCTCAGTCAAATAACCCGCCCCTGGTCGATCCCGGCGCAAAGGAGCCCATTATGCTAGCAGCGTTGCCACGTTGAATTGATATGGCTAGCCTTTGCACCAGAAACGACCCGGAACAGGGGACACAATTTCGCTCCCTCAGTCGACGGCCAACCTCCGCAACGAAGGTCTTAGCCCCGGCAGCCCAAACCCCCGTGGTCTCAACGGCGACAGGCGGCGAAATAATTGATTACTTTATGTTTGACCTCTCTGGCACTAGATAGGTACTTTGGACCTATCACTGCACCTTACACAGGGTGTAATAAAACTACCCTAGTAATACTTAAGGGGGTTCAGACCATCAACAAATTTGACTATGGAGCCAATACCGAGAAAAAATTAAAAATAATCGGCTGTAGGCACCACAAAACTGAAGTACCAGCTCGACTCAAATATATGGGACAGCAGATTTTTTTTTATTTTTTATCGGTGTTGGCTCCATAGTAAAAGGTTGTACAGTTTGATGGTCTGAAGCACCCCTTTGAGTATTACTAGGGTGTTTTCTTACACCCTGGAAATACCTTAAGTACGCAGGTACTAAACGGTCGCCTCCCAATAGGTATAATATGTTTTTATTTCTACTTACGCATGCGTACCATCCCTGGCGGTATCGATCACAAATTTGACTAGGTATGTAAGTTAGATAGAACATTGTTAATTTAGGTATGTACATAGAACCCACTTTATTTACAGGGTGAAATTGATATCATTACCATCCTTTTAAACTAAGAGTCTACCCATCAAACTGAACAACTTTCACTATGGGAGCAAAACGATCGGAGCACAAAAAAAATCTGCTGTTGCATACTAAACTGCAATGCCTACTGATTTTTTTTATGCTCCGATCTGTTTGCTCCCATAGTAAAAGTTGTTCAGTTTGATGGGTAGACCCTTAGTTTAAAAGGATGCTAATGATATCAATTTCACCCTGTATACAGGGTGTAACAAAACACCCTTTGGTCAATCAAAAATGAACATCTTTCACTATGAAGCCAAAAAAAAAAGATTTTTGACTTTTAAAAAAAATGATGACAGAAAGCTATCTAGATGTGACATTAGCATAAGCATATGCTCACGACTGTATTCCCCGAAGGGGTAGTCAGAGATATTCTGAAACCTCAGAACATCCACGTTTCACTAGAACCGAAACTCTGTCCAGTGTGACGGGGAGTGAGCCCGTCGCCACTTGTAATGGACAGTGGATACTATACATGCCTCGAAATCGAAGCATGCACGTTTACTCACGATATTTTCCTTCACCGAAAAGCCAATGGTGTTAAAAATCGTACATAAATTCCGAAAAACTCATTGGTACGAGTCTGCCTAGACGGGGATCGAACCATTGCCTCCTGCACGGCAGGCAAGGTTACTCGCACAGATCACAAAAACTAAAGGGAGATGTGAAAAGGAGGCGGGGCCAGTGTCGCAGCAATATGCACAAAAACGTCACACATTGCTCGCGACAGTAAGGATTCAATATATTATGAGGCTGAAAGCCAGTCGAGATATAATGTGTAAATAGTTTACAATGCTTGCGTAGTACTAAAGATTATTCGAACATTGAGTTCTGATACCGCAATGGATAATGAGCACATTCAAGCTAACAGAATACTTTCTATCGCGTGGTACTGGTGGTAATGCGACACTAGGTTTCGTACTCAGCGCGTTGGTTGGCATCTCTCTAGATCTCTATGGTTACTCGCCACTGGACCACCACGGCTTCTTTGTTTTTTTTTATGTGATATATTTGGCCAAAAAAATTGAGATTTTGTTTGAGCAGTTTTTTTTTCGACTGTGTCCATATCCATGAAAGTTATTCAGTTTCATCATCATCATCTCATCTCCATTCGTATTTATTAGTCTTAATTTCAGAGCTCACTCCTTATACTTATACTCACACATACCTAATCTTTCATACAATCCATCCATCTTATTACTGTTAAGGGAAATAAATGAATATTATTATTATTATTATCTTTTCTTCGTTCTTCCTCTCCCACTACAGTCATCCACTTAAAACTCATCTCGTACTTTCTCTGATTTACATGTGCTTAATAGGTTTACCATGATAGTCTACTTCTTCTTCGCATCGTGTGGGCAAGCCCTGGAGTGCGATTTTTGAATCTTATTCGCGGAGATATGCATCTTTCTACTGCTGATTTGACTTTCAAAAATCGCACTCCTGGAGTCAGAGTTTTTTCAGACCGCCATACGGCCTCTGACGTAGATTTTATGTAACGACTACTACCACCAGAGATAGATAGCCGGGGCCAACGGCATAACGTGCCATCCGAAGCACGGAATCATCTTTCTTTTCAAACAATCAGGTGATTCAGCCTGCAATGTCCTAATCATCTGGGGAAAAACGCACAAAGTGATATATCACTTGATGTCGTGGGAATCGAACCCACGACCTCTCGAGAGCCCAATGCTCTTAAGGTGGTACCGTCTACGCGCATTGAGCGTCCAAGTTTTGTATAAAATTGACCCCTCTGCAACCACCTTAAGGGGCCATAGGTTCAGACGAATATTTACTATGAGAAATGCCATTGCCCAGCGCACCGAAGTGCGTGTGTGTGCCGTATTTTCGATTAAAATCTATACTATTATAAAACTGTAACAGGAAGTTTGTCTGTACATTGAAGATATTAACAAAAAAAAAGTTACGATATGGTTTTTAGGTGTCCCTGATTCCATTTCACCAATTTTTGGATTTGTTGTCTGACTGTTTGTTTGTGTGTTTGTTTGTGTGTTTGTTTGGGTGTTTGTTTGTGTGTTAGTTTGTTTGAACGAGTATCACGCAAAAACTACTGAACCGATTTTGATGAAACTTTTTTTGTTTGATAGCTTATGATCTGACTTAAAATCTGGTATATAATTTGTGCGGACGAAGTCGCGGGTTAACGCTCGTAAATTAATAAAAGTACTTTTTATAGATTTTTTTATGATTTTATAGATAAACTAATGGTGAATATGTGAGTATAAATACCAAAAAATCGGAAACTATTTTAAGTTTTTCTAAAACGAGAAAAATGTTTAAAAATTCAAGAAAATACGTCATCTTTGTGACGATTTTCTATCGAGTGAAGTAATTCCAATCGTGTATTCAATTGATGATTCCACTGGATAAACTATCCAAAAGAACTGAGGTATGACTTTGGTTTCGATAAATTGTATAAATCTAGTCGAAAAATGAAAAAATAAAAGATGCCTTCTAAGGTGTTTCGTCTATGGTCCTACCATAGGGCCTCGGTCATTAGACCACGGAGGCAGTTATATCTTTTGTAATCTACTTATATCTTAGCTTATTACAGTTTTTCTGACACAGGAAGGACACTGGTCCTATATTTTCAAACTTTCCCTAATATTACCTCTAAGGTATCCTGTCTGATCTTGTTAGGCCATCAGCAGTGTCACACGCTATCAAGGGCAATAGGCTAGGACGATTTGCAATAGGCATAGGCAATAGACTACGCCGGTCTCAAATAAATATATATTTCATATTCATCATCTCAGCCGATAGATGTCCACTGCTTGAAATAGGCCTCTCTCAAGGATCACCACAACGACCGGTCCTGGAAGTCTACCCGGACATTAGAACTTCGCAATTGCGTGAACGTTTTCGTTTCAATGTCAACTCTATTACAATGAAGTTCGGACCGAATAGGTCGCGATATATCGAAAATCAGTAGTCCAGGGCCTGCGGTGCCCTCATCCAACGGGTTCCCGCCGCCTTCACCAGGTCGTCGGCCCACCTTTTGTGAGGCCTACCTTTCTGCAAGCAATATGTGCCCCGCCCATTGCCACTTTAGTTTAGCAATTCTTTGGGCTATGTCAGCTACTCTGGTTCTTCTGCGGATATCTGCATTTCTGATTCGATCTCGCAGGGAAACTCCGAGCATAGCCCTTTCCATCGCCCTTTGTTATGAGGTCTTAATGAGCAACCACGTATCTGTTCTATACCTATATAATATATTATATACATACCTACATATTGCATACTTTTTATTATTATTGTGTGTATAACGGAGCGTGGCGGATGTGGCGCATTGCGGTGAGGTGTTGACATCCAATTATGGGGGTCCGGGTTCGAATCCGCACGGATAACATGCCATGTACCAATGAGTTTTTCTAACTTATGTACGTAATACCGACTGCTCTCAAACGGTGAAGGAAAACATCGTGAGGAAACCTGCATAAGCTGAAGAAGAAATTCTGATGTGTATGTGAAGTCTACCAATACGCATGGTGGTGGAATAATGCCCATACACCCTCCTTGAGGTTAGGCCTGTGCCCTGTAGTGGGACATTTATAGGCTGATGATGATGATGATGCTGTGTGTATAAATAAAGAGATGGTCACAAACACAAGGTTATGTCATTCATTCATTGGCTGTAGACTTGTTACTAATGTCAATGGCAGTAGGTACCTATTTATTTTTGTGGTTGAACATTTTCCTTTAGTTTTTTTCTATTGTAATAAGTTGAGTCATGGTTATACGGCGAAGTCGTGCAATAAAAAAACTGGTTAATGTTATTAAGTACCTACCTACTGCAATACGTTAAGACCAATTATGGTCAAACTCGGAAAAGATGTATGATGTATTACGTAGGTATGCAAAGAAACTCTAGGTATTGCCAGGTTGCAAATCACCACCCAATCTTAGAATAGGTACTCTAATATAGTAGGTATAGGTAGGCCTATAATCATTTCCTGTTTGCAAACAATTTGACCAAGGGCTGAGGGGTGTGCGCAGTAGCCCTTTCGCCTACAATTTTTTTTCTGCGCAGTCAAGACGGCTATTATCTAGGTTCGGAAAAATCCGCTGAAAACTTCCGTTCACGTTACCGTGGCAAATTAATCCGCTGAAAACTTCCGTTCACGTTACCGTGGCAAATTAATCCGCCGAAAACTTCCGTTCACGTTACCGTGGCAAATTAATCTGCTGAAAACTTCCGTTCATGTTACCGTGGTAAATTAATCCGCTGAAAACTTCCGTTCACGTTACCGTGGCAAATTAATCCGCTGAAAACTTCCGTTCACGTTACCGTGGCAAATTAATCCGCTGAAAACTGCCGTTCACGTTACCGTGGCAAATTAATCCCCTGAAAACTTCCGTTCACGTTACCGTGGCAAATTAATCCGCTGAAAACTTCCGTTCACGCTACCGTGGCAAATTAATCTGCTGAAAACTTCCGTTCATGTAACCGTGGTAAATTAATCCGCTGAAAACTTCCGTTCACGTTACGTTTCTAGGCGTGGCAAATTGTTTTTTTAGCCAACTATTAGCTGTTAAGAACAGCACCGCCTATAATAAAACATTTTTTTTTAGTTTTGAAGGTAAGTAACTGTGGTATGTAGGTACATAATATTACGTACTATTCGAGTATTTGTATTCAATGTCCACTAATCGAAAAGCCTTTACAAACAGCACTATTCCACCTTAGTGATGTGCCGATTCGATTATTTTGCTAATCGATTATAGTAATAATCGGTTGCAATCGATTATCATCTATAATATATCGATTGTACTTAATCGATTTTTGTAACCTTTTAGAGGAACTCCCGAAATATTATTTAGTTTGTTTTTTTTTGTAATTATTATGTTTCAAAATTGGTCAGTTGACTAATTTGATTCTATTATTATATATTTTTAAAAGCACCTCCACCTAAACGCGAGGTCGGGTAGCACCAACTAGCTTCATACCAGCTCATACCGCCGCCGCGCCGCTCCGCTTGACCCGTATGTACGCCATTCTGATCCTTATAACAATGGATTAAGATTGTTTTCGCGGGAATACTGTAGTTGCGCGCTTGTTCTTGTGGTCACTTCTTCTTATCGTGTGGGCAGAGCCCTGGAGAGGTTTTTGAGACCGCCGGCTCTCTGACGGAGTTTTTATGTAACGACTACTACCACCAGAGATAGTAGCCGGGACCAACGGCTTAACATGCCACCCGAAGTACGGAATCATTTTTCTTTTCAGACAATCAGGTGATTTAGCCTGCAATGTCCTAACCAACTAGGGAAAAACGCACAAAGTGACATTTCACTAGGTGTCCCCCGTGTTTTTGTTACTGTATATTTTGGTGTGCAAATAAAGAATATTTATGTTATGTTATGTGAGAATCGGACCCCCGTCCTCCGTGTCGAGAGCCAATGCTCTTAACCATTAGACCACGGAGGCAGTTACGGAGGTTGTGGTCACTGGTTGATATATTCCACAGATCACAAAAACTAAAGGGATATGTGAAAAGGGGGCGGGGCCAGTGTCGCAGCAATATGCACAAAAACGTCACACATTGCTCGCGACAGTAAGGATTCTATATATTATGAGGCTGAAAGCCAGTCGAGATATTATGTGTAAATAGTTTACAACGCTTGCGTAGTACTAAAGATTATTCGAACGTTGAGTTCCGATACCGCAATGGATAATGAGCACATTCAAGCTAACAAAATACTTTCTATCGCGTGGTACTGGTGGTAATGCGACACTAGGTTTTGTACTCAGCGCGTCGGTTGGCATCTCTCTAGATCTCTATGATATATTCATATACGGCTATTTTTTTTTTTAAGTTTCATGGTTTACAAGTTATTATTAATAATTGTTGGTGTAAGATTTGGTGAGGATATCTGGTGCTGCAGAAGATCGCAACCGGTCTTCTTATCGTGTGGGCAGAGCCTGGTGTCAGAGTTTTTTCAGACCACCTTACAGCCTCTGTGGTGGTTTTTATGGACAACCGGTGGAGAGCTATCATCCCTACCCTAGATTGAGTGTCCTACCATGAGTTGACACTCCCACCGATCCCCGCTACCCAATCCGCCGGGTAGCCCCAGCAACGTCATATGCCGAGGTTCGTAACCCTTTGCATGGTATGTTATCTTAGTACAAACTAAGTGGAACGCTGATTTTCTATAGACAGCTTCCGCCATCTATCGCTTATGTTTCGAAGCACTATGTGTTGAACTAGGGTGCATCTTGGAGTACCAGCGCACTACATCTCACGCGCTGCGCTGTAGTAGTGAGAGATTTCGCCCATATCAATAACTGTCTTGTTGGTCTAGCGGTCTAGACAACCGGCTTACGATCCGGGTAGCTAAAGTTCGATCCTCGTGTCGGCCGATCGTCTTTTTCAATTTATTTCAGAACGAGCGTTAACCCGCGACTTCGTCCGCACAAATTAAATACCAGATTTTAAGTCAGATCATAAGCTATCAAACAAAAAAGTTTCATCAAAATCGGTTCAGTAGTTTTTGCGTGATACTCGTTCAAACAAACAAACACACAAACAAACAGACAGACAAAAAATCCAAAAATTGGTGAAATGGAATCAGGGACACCTAAAAACCATATCGTAACTTTTTTTTTTGTTAATATCTTCTATGTACAGACAAACTTCCTGTTACAGTTTTATAATAGTATAGATGTGGCGCCCCCTAGTGCTAATAAGCGGCAACGCAATTATGACGTCCTAAAATTCAAGGCGAGTTACATAGATTAATATGTATATTGGATATAGATAGCTATATCCCTAACTATGCCCCTTTGGGTGCCCCTAGGTCGGTTGCTTAAGTTCATTTTTTGGCTCGGTAGACTCCTCGTGGTTCCTCCAATAGTCCGCAGTAAAAAGCTGTAGTTGCTCTCCCTGAGCAGAGCTGTAATAGTCATCTCCAAAAAAAAAATGAGTTGACACTGTAGTGAACTACTGCAGTTACGGTGCGCATTTTTGTAATTCAACATTAGTTCTTGAAGTAATCACTAGGAGGGCTGTACGAAATTCAATACAAAAATGAGAGGAAAACTACTGTTAGTTAACAACAGTGCAAACTAATAGTATGCCTACTGATTGCGGTACTTGCGTCGCCAGGAGGCTAAAGTGGTGACAGTAAGCTGGTAGAGACCGAGCTTCATTGCCTGGCCCACCGCAGAGTAGCCTGCTTGTCGGTCTTCTACAGATTGTACTTCGGCGAGTGTGCCCAAGAGCTGCATGAGCTCTCAACCTTTCCCCTTTTACTATCGAACTTCCAGATGCACCGGATACAACCCCTTCTTGGTTGATATCCCATCCGCACTAAGCGCCTTTCTGATTCTTTTATAATGCGCTCAGCCAAGGAGTGGAATGCCCTGCCTGCGTCAGTATTTCCGAGCGCTTACAACCCGAATTACTTTACGTACGAGTAAAAGTACGAGTGAATAGGCTTCTTCTGGGTAAGCTCGCTACATCTTCAACCCCATCATTATCCTAAGGACTGGATTGAGGTCAAGAGCAAACCCATTTTTAGTAAAAAAAAAATCTATTTAGATCTATGTCATGAATCATGATCATATAGGACAGAACGTGAATTAAATAAAAAATATACAATACAGTACAAAAAGTCAGTTTTATTTCGCTTAAAACTAATTATTTTATACATTAATTTATATTTAATTATTTATAGGTACTTTTATACACATTTATATTACCTACTTATTAACTTATTATTTAATCAATTTGGTAGACAATTTTAAGCATTCACTTTAGAGCGAAATAAAGCTAAAAATGGTTCTTACATTATAAATTCAAAATTGTATTTATTTTTTAAGGCAAAAAAGGATTTTGCAGATCAGTAGCGCCCTCATCAGAATATTAAAGATTTATTTATAAAGAAAGTTTATAATACTTTTATAAGTTCAAAACCAGGGACCGAAAATTTTTGGTTACCTTTATTTAAATGTTACCTTTATCCAGGTAACAACCGATTTTAATACCGGTAACCTAAATATGACCTTCAAGAGAATGCGAGTGAGTGCGGGTAAGGGTCAGTATAGGCGGAGCGGCCAAAAGCGCACGTGGTTTTTAATAACACTGAAAAATGATCTTTAATTTCTACCAATCAAAAGTACACAATTGTTTGAACAACGTCGTTGTTGTAGCAGGTGACGCAAATTTTGGAGCTCCCAACGAGCGACGCGCGCGCAATTTTCAGTGTTGCTACAGCATGGGACAGGTCGAGATTATAAAGGAGATGATTATTTACATTTTATTGAACCCAAATGGTTTAAGTTTAAGTTTGTTATTATAATTTATTTTATTTGTATTTAGTAACGAATAACGAGGTACTTACTTAAAATTGAATACTTACTATATTTATAAAGAAACAATTATTTTTTTAAACATATCTCTGTGTACGCGGTCCGTTAGTAGAATGATATAAAGGTTACCTCTAAAAATACCTGTAAAAAAAAATAAAGGTTGTAACCAAAAAATACCGGTATTACCGGTCCCTGTTCAAAACATTCCACTTTTATGAATATCGAAATAAATGTAAAAGTGGACTTCTTTTCTTCAGTATGTTTAGTTAGACCAATGACATTATATACACGAGGACTTTGCATCAGCGCGCTGTTAACGGGATCGCAAAAGTGTTTTTAATTGTTTTACATTACTGCTCAGTGACCGAGGACATTTGAAACGACTAGAATGTCAGCGGCAATGTATAACAGCAGAGCACAACTGAAGCAATACTAAGTTGACATTAGAGACATGTGCCATTTTTGGGTTTCGTTATTGTATGACGTGGTGAGTCCATGTGTAATAGAATATCATTGGTTTAGACCTATAAAATTGCTTATCTTGGATAAGTTATAGGAATGTCAAGATAGACAGTCGAAGCTACGAATGCGTCGGAAAAAATTGGAACCAGCACTGGCCTCTTAATGCTATCCATATACACGCACACAGACATAATTTGATGACGCCTCACGCACACCAACCTAAGAAAGTTGGCCCCTTTTGATACCCCATACGGTAGAAGCGTGAGGCTCATTCTAGACTTATACTTTTTCTAATGTAAATATATGTACTTATAAAGATAGCTTCATGGCTTTTGTAGTATACAAGGTGTTACAAAAAGAAAAATAAACATGTAAGGGAAGTGGGGTTTAGGCCACAGAACATTATAAGAGCGGTTTGAAGTGCAAAGTAGGCGTGGAACGTGTCTCCACAGGTTATGCAATGATTTGCATAACACTATAAGGCGCGCGGCGCGGCGCGGCGTGGTTAGAGCGAGAGGGCATTGAGTAATTGTAGCAGCGTGAGCGGGGAGACAAGTGGCGACAGCCGTCTCCGAAGCAAAAGCGCTACTTTGCATTTCTAATCCCTCTTATAATGTTCTGTGGTTTAGACCATCAAACTGAACCACTTTCACTATGGGACCAATATCGAAATCGAGAAAAAAAATCTGTTCCATAATAAACTACAAATCTACTCGAGCTAAATATATGGGATAGTAGATTTTTTTCCGCGATTTTGATGTTGGTCCCATAGTGAAAGTAGTTTGATGGTCTCAACAACCCCCTCAAAAGTTTTTAATGTTTATAATTACTTTTGTAACACCCTGTATTAGAGTAGTACTTTTTTAATTAAAGTGGTTGCAGATGGGTCAATTTTATACAAAACTGACGCACAATACGCGTAGACGGTATTAATATAAGTGACTTTGTATATATGGAAAAATAGTTTAGAAAATCTAGTTGCCGCGTCACAAATAACATTTGCAATTTATAAAATAATTACGAAGATATAAAGCTTTGAAATTTTTCATACAACATTTTAAAAGCTTTATATCTTCGTAATCTATACTATTATAAAACTGTAACAGGAAGTTTGTCTGTACATTGAAGATATTAACAAAAAAAAAGTTACGATATGGTTTTTAGGTGTCCCTGATTCCATTTCACCAATTTTTGGATTTTTTGTCTGTCTGTTTGTTTGTGTGTTTGTTTGGATGTTTGTTTGTTTGTTTGTTTGAACGAGTATCACGCAAAAACTACTGAACCGATTTTGATGAAACTTTTTTTGTTTGATAGCTTATGATCTGACTTAAAATCTGGTCTATAATTTGTGCGGACGAAGTCGCGGGTTAACGCTCGTTATATTATAAATTGCAAATGTTATTTGTGAGGCGGGAACTAGATTGACGACCCGGTTGGTGTAATGGTTACCACGCCGGACTGCCAAACCAGAGTCCTGGGTTCGAATCCCGGTTCGGTCATGGATGTTTATATGTTTGTGCCGTTGTTGTATGGTTTCCATGATAAACAGCCTATTAGTGCTTTCTTGGGATCATTACAATGTATGTGCCTGTGAGCGTTATTTATTTATTATTATTTATTTAATAGATTTTCTAAACTATTTTTCCATATATGAAATATTACTTTTATTAATTCCGTATGGACTGAAACCACCTTAAAGCTTTCTTTATTGAGAAATCTTTCATATTGTATTGTGGGCGCCACTGAACTGTAAAAAGACTCTTAAACGAATTTGACTAACACGGGCGAAGCCGGTTGCAAAAGTTAGCTTATACAGTGTCCTTCAGCTGATTACAAAAAGTACGGTTGGTGAATATATCTTTATAGCATATGCTCATGACTATACAGGGTGTAAGTGACAGCCTAGCAAATACTGAAACGGTGAACTCAGACCATCAAACTGAACAACTTTCACTATAAAGCCTACCTCAGGAAACGCAAAAAATCAGCTGTCCCATACAAAACTGCTGTACCTACCTGAATAAAATGTATGGGACTGCAGATTTTTTTTCGCGTTTCCTGATGTAGGGTCCATAGTGAAAGTTGTTCAGTTTGATGGTTCACTGTTTCAGTATTTGCTAGGCTGTCACTTATACCCTGTATATTCTTATAGCATATGCTCACGACTATATTACCCGAGGGGGTAGTCAGAGACATTCTAACCTACCTTCTTTACAGTTGTACTTAATTCAATATATTAAAAATGTTATTTATTAATTCATTATAAAACCGTGAACACCTTACATAAGGCCATGGAGATACAATATTTTATACAGGATGTCCCAGAAAGTATACAAGATCCAACTTCAATAGTTATAATTTTAAGGATACTTTAAAAAAGAAATATCTTTTTTTTTTAATTTAAATTTAAAACGATTTTTTTGCTGATCGTGCTTAAAATGATGTGAACTAAAAGTCCTTACAATATCCACATTTAATTAAAAAACACATTGTATACAAAATAAACTTTTTGTGCCACCCTGTATATTATTTAGAGAGTCTTTTGTCCAACATTGGGCATTAAATATTGCACTAACATAATTTAATAGCGACAATATTATTTACAAATACCTATTAAGGTGGTTTCAGTCCATACAAAAGTTTGACGCACAATACGCGTAGACGGAATAAATAAAAGTAATATTTTATATATGGAAAAATAGTTTAGAAAATCTAGTTGCCGCGTAACAAATAACATTTGCAATTTATAATATAATTACGAAGATATAAAGCTTTTAAAAGTATTTTTGGTATGAAAAATTTCAAAGCTTTATATCTTCGTAATTATTTTATAAATTGCAAATGTTATTTGTGGCGCGGCATCTAGATTTTCTAAACTATTTTTCCATATATATAAAGTTACTTATATTAATACCGTCTACGCGTATTGTGCGTCAAAGTTTTGTATAAAATTGACCCCTCTGCAACCGCCTTAATATAACTATTTATATAAAAATGCATGCAATTTATACATTGGTTGACGTGTAGATAATAAGCTAAATAAAAAAAAACAATAAGTTTTTGCATATTATAAAGGGTGATTGTACCCATGATACTGAACAACTTTTCCTAAAAAAACCAACAGGAAATTAGCAATTTCTTTTTTTACTTTTTTTTCGACCAAACTTTGATTAATAGAAGAGTAACTATACAAGGAACAATTTAACTCCTAGTGTTTACTCCGAAATAACTTCACTTGTCTTCTACCACTCAAAACCAATACTAAAAGAACGAATGTATAATCCACCTAAAGAAAGAAGTCATTGTATCCGTACTTATTGCAATTTGAGGTTATACAGCTTTAATTTGTTAGGTTTCTTTTTATTTTAATTTTTTTAATTATGTGACATTGACATTTCATTAGTCTCGTTTTAGGGTTACACCGTCTAAATTGGCCGTGTAAAATTTACTCTCAACTTATTCACAGATTAGGGTTGGTAAAACGCAAAAATCTGTTTATTCTATAGTAACCGGCGACTTAATCTAAGAATAAAATTTACTCGCGTTTGGTCGAATCGGGCCTTAGACATACTATTAGCTTTCAGTTGATTGAACGTTTGTTGTATGAAAAGTCAAAATTTTTTCTGGCGAATTTTCTTTAGGTTTCTTAGGGAAAGTTCAAGTTCAGTTCAGTTACCAATCTTCTTTCACTATTTCCTCTACCCTAAGGTTGTCTGGAAGAAATCGCTTTTTAGCGATAAGACCGCCTGTTTTTGTGCCTTTTGTATTTCCTGATTGTTTGCTCTCTGTATACTCTGTTTTTTTGGTGTCAAATAAAGTATAATTGATTGATTGAAAGTTGTTCAGTATCATGGGTACAATCACCCCTTCATGTAATGCAACAGTTTACCCTAACATCCTGTATATCCTTTTTATTTTGTCCATAGGCAGTTACATGGTCATAATATGTTTAGTATTTACAGTTTTTTAAGGGACCAATGGGATCAGACCATTAAACTAAACAACATTTTCTAGGGAACTAACATTGAAACCGCGAAAATAAATCTGCTGTTCCATACAAAACTGCACGCCAAATGTATGGAACAGTATTATTATTTATTATTTGTGGTTGGGCTATTGCAAGCAAGGGTCTTTATGTAACACGGAGACCAGCGCTGATCCTTTGTGTTCGCCCCAAGCTCACCCATATTTTACGCATACCTCCGAACTTATGGTATTTTCTTTTCATCCTCGGGAATGCAGGTTTCCTCACGATGTTTTCCTTCACCGCCGAGCTAGTAAATGATAAATACAACCGTACATGAATTCCGAAGAACTTAGTGGTACAGGCCAGGAATCGAACCGGATTGAGGCGCTAGCTCTCTTCCGTATGGGCTATCATCGCTCTAAGGAACAGTAGATTTTTTCGTTATTCTCATATTAATGACCCCGCATACATTTTTTTTTTGGAATTTTTGACAGTTTTAAAAAAATGGCTATCATGCCGTAATTTTTTTTTTGTACGTCAATGTTTTAATTTTAAGTGATGTAATTTCTTTTTAAAGTTTTGTATGGAACAGCCGATTTTTTTGCATTATTTAGATGTTAGTTACATAGAGAAATTTATTTATTATACGATTTATTTATTTTATTTGCTTACAGGAAGATTTACAGACAAACAGTATCAATAGGTTAAAGGTATAAGTTTACATATGCATCTTTTTACATATTATTTAACAAATCTTCACATTCAGGATTTAAGGTCTTATCATCTCCATAAAAAACCGTCAGCATTTATAAATGAAATAGATATAACTCATCATCATCATCATCGTCATCTCAGCCGATGGACGTCCACTGCTGGACATAGGCCTCCCCCAAGGATCGCCATAACGACCGGTCCTGCGCTGCCCTCATCCAACGGGTTCCCGCCGCCTTCACAAGGTCGTCGGTCCACCGTGTGCGGGGCCCACCCACGCTGCGCTTTCCGGTACGCGGTCTCCACTCGAGAACTTTTCGGCCCCATCGGCCATCGGTTCTGCGAGCAATATGCCACGCCCACTGCCACTTTAATTTAGCAAATTTAATTTAGATATAACTGTAAAACAAACAATTTTTAATTTTTTTTTATTTTTAGATTCTTAGATTCTTTATTTAGCTTTATTATCTATCAATTCAATAAAATAACATAAATAATTTTTAATACAAATACATTCTCAAATATAATTGGTTTTTAAACATGTTACAGCCATGTTGTGCTATTTCGAATCAAATTAAAGATTTATTTTTTCAATGTTTAATTTGATTCAACATCATTCTAATTCATGATACCTTTCATCCCTTTAATAGACCTAATATTTTTTATAATAACAGACACATTGTTAAAGAAAATCCTTAAAATATATTTGTACAAAGATTAATTCATATAAAATACAACTTAAATATATAAAATTTATACAGAATGTAGCAGAAATTAGTAGCAATATTTAAAGAGGTGGTTTAGAGTCGTTTAGTCCATTAAACTATGCCCTGTAACTGTACTTTTTATTGCACTGTAATTAGTGTGTGATGACTAACGTCACGCACCAACTGTGGATTTCATTTTTTTTTGTAAAATTTAAATAAATAATTAAAAAAAAACTGAACAGCTTTCACTATGGAGCCGAATTCGGAATCGTGAATCAGCTGTTCAATACATTTGTTTTGAGTCGACGTACTGCTGTTTTGTATAGAACAGCAGATTTTTATCGCGATTTCGAAGTTGGCTGCACAGTGAAAGTTGTTCAGTTTTATGATCTATACCACGCCTTTAAATATTACAAACAATTTCTGTCACACATCCTGTATAACGCGCAGTGTCCATAAAATGCAATAATCATTCTGGGTAAAATGTGACCACCATTTATTACAGATTTCATAATGAAATGAGCGTTATTTTTTTTTTTAATTTACTTCCTAACAAACTCAACAGATAGCATTTCTATATACCCACCTTTTTTATAAAGGCTAGGGGATCAAGCTCATATAGCCATGTCAGACAAACATTTTCAAATTATCGTTTAAAATGATTAGTAAATAACATGGTGCATTCTGGTAATTATGGAAATTATTTAGCTATCTAAGAAAATAGACGGGAATGTAGATTTTGTGTTATTTACTCGCTGCAACTGTTTATGTTTGTTTTAGGTGCTGTTTATACAGAAGAGACGTGTGGCGGTGGCGGATTGTCAAAGTAACACCATTATAAACCTTATAGTACGTAGCATAGCGTCGTTTTTGTAGTAAAGGAAAATCGCGCTCGCGTCTCCAGGCGACGTCGCTTGGAGGCGCGGGCGTAATTCTCCAAACGACGCTATGTTACGTACTATAAGGTACACCCCGCACCCCGCCCACGCCACGTCTCTTCTACATAAACCGCGCCTTAGGTTCTTGCATGCTACTCTGGAAAATCGTTTTTCTTTTTTTAAACTAAATTCATCAATGATATTATTTATTATTGGTGTATACAGGATCCAACTTAATATGCTGACAGTTTTTTAAGACCCTGATCAGACCATCAAACTGAACAACTAAAAACGTTTATTAATTGGAATCAAAATTACAACAAAAACAAATTCATTAAAAAATGTTTACATAAAAATATATAATAAAATTGACAACATACCTCATGATCTCGTCCAAAAAGATGTACTCACGGCGACACATCAAGCTATACAAAACCAACATAAGCTGGCCGCGCGACGCTATACGTTAATCGACCTACACGCGGCCAGCTTATGTTGCTTTGTATAGCTTGATGTGTCGCCGTGTGTACAGTCAAAAATCCACAACAAAAACTGAACAGCTTTTTCTATGGAACCAACATCGAAATCGCGAAAAAAAAATCTGCTGTCCCAAACATTTGGCTAGAGTAGGTTTGCAGTTTCGTATTTTTTTTCACGATATCGTCCTTGGTCCCGTAGAGAAAGTTGTTCAGTTTGATGGTCTGAGCATCTCCTTAAAAAGTCGTCAGCATATTAAGGTGGTTTCAGTCCATACAAAAGTTTGACGACGCTTAGACGGAATTAATAAAAGTAATATTTTATATATGGAGAAATAGTTTACAAAATCTAGTTGCCGCGTAACAAATAACATTTGCAATTTAAAATATAATTACGAAGTTATAAAGCTTTTAAAATTTTGTATGTAAAATTTCTAAACTATTTTTCCATATATACAAAGTTACTTATATTAATACCGTCTACGCGTATTGTGCGTCAAAGTTTTTTATAAAATTGACCTCTCTGCAACCGCCTTAAGAAGGACCATGTTTATAGTTTTTATTTCTTAGGCCGGATTCGTCTAAACTTTGATTCATCCAAGAGTAATACCTAAAAAAAGAGGTCGTTGTACCCGTACTTATTGCAATGTGAGGTTATACATTTTTAATTTGTTAGTTTTATAAGTCACTGAGAATTTTATTCCGAGAGCGCAAATGCGCGCTGCATACAAACGAAGTCTGGTGATATTTTCAATACTATCCAATTGAAAATGTCCTAATTTATGCATCATTCGATCACAACTTTGGGGGTGAGTTTCAGAAATGGCACTTCTGGGGTGCGACTGAAAATCAGCGCTGAGCTCGTTGAGCCCAGCATAATGCTGAGTCGTATCCTTGTTTGCTGATGCGGCACGCACTGCTCTTAATTATGTAATTTTTAAATTGTGTGTTAGTTTAGTTTTTATTTATAATTATGTCAGTGTGTTTTGTGGTGTTTCCAAATAAAAGTATTTTCTTTCTTTCTTTCTAATCAATTAAATTTTTCAGAAACAATCTAGAAACTAATCTCTATGTTTGTATGAAGTCAGATTTTCGTTAAAATATACAGTTTTAAGGCCAGGATCAATTTAAGATTTGTATGGAAATCTTTGAGACACTGTAACTTAAAAACTATTATTCTACTTAACAAAGGAGTTGTAGAATTCTATAATCACACCACTGTTTGACGCTTGTATGTAATAGTTTTAATGATAGAGCGAGAAGAAAAAAAGTTTGATAAAAACCAGCTTCTTGTGTAGGACCCCCCTTCATTTTTAACTTTTTCATTATTTGTTAGCACACCCGCACTAGTAACGCTGGTTTTGTGAAAATTTCAACTATATAGCTATTACGTTTCAAAAGATGTTCAGATAATGCTTATCGCGCTGAATAACTTTAATTTTTACTTTTCCGGAGCGTGTAGCTCGAAAACTATTGGGAAATAGGAAAAAGTATATAGAATTAAAAGTGTATAGAATTTTATAAAGTTTCATTTATTACCAGACCACTTTTCTCTACGACGCACCGTTTTGGATATATTCGCGAAAAACCCAAAAGTGAAAACTTTAACCCCCTCCCCCCACTCCGGTGCGACTCCTAGAGGGGGGGGGGGTTTAGTAGGTTTACTCCCTAAGAACCCTGAACAACTTTCAGAAGAAATCGCTTAAGTCCCAGCTCACGCACTCAACACCCCCTAACGAGCCATTCATTGAGTGGACTATATACATTTTAACGAAAATCTGACTTCATACAAACATAGAGATTGGTCTCTAGATTCATCATCAGCCTATAAACGTCCCACTGCAGGGCACAGGCCTACCCTCAGGGAGGGTGTATGGGCATTAGTCCACCACGCGTGCCGAATGCGGATTGGTAGACTTCACAGACACATCAGAATTTCTTCTTCAGCGTATGCTGGTTTCCTCACGATGTTTTCCTTCACCGTTTGAGAGCATTCGGTATTACGTACATAAGTTAGAAAAACTCATAGGTATATGGCATGTTGTCCGTGCGGATACGAACCCGGACCCCCATACCTCGCCGCAACGCGCCACCGACGCTCTCGTTTCTAGATTGTTTCTGATAAATGTTGCCTTTAATTGGTTACTATTGAAAATATCACCAGACTACGTTTGTATGGAGCGCGCTCCGAATTATATTCGCCTAAAATCAAATCAACACAAAAGTGACATCACAAGGGCGGTCTTAACCACAGATCACAAAATCTAAAGGGAGATGTGAAAAGGGGGCGGGGCCAGTGTCGCAGCAATATGCGCAAAAACGTCACACATTGCTCGCGACAGTAAGGATTCACTATATTATGAGGCTGAAAGCCAGTCGAGATATTATGCGTAAATAGTTTACAATGCTTGCGTAGTACTAAAGATTATTCGAACGTTGAGTTCTGATACCGCAATGGATAATGAGCACATTCAAGCTAACAAAATACTTTCTATCGCGTGGTACTGGTGGTGATGCGACACTAGGTTTCGTACTCAGCGCGTTGGTTGGCATCTCTCTAGATCTCTATGGTCTTAACCTAAGAATAAAATTTACTCGCGTTTGGTCGAATTCGGCCTTAGTACGTCAGTGCAGCGTTTGATGACATGACAATATAAAATCTAACTAAAACAGACTAGAAGTTAGAACCTGCACTTAGCTTTACAATCGGCCGTAAATTTCCTCACGTGCACTATGTAATCTAGCATCACAGTCGCAAACGCAGCGTCCAGGACGAACTGAGGGATTTTACCTGCGGAAAAAACAATTGTTCTATATCAAATTAAAGATTGAAAAATTTGTCTCAGGCGGGACTTGAACCCGCACTTTTCCAAACCGGGGAACTGCGTTATCCAATTTCGCCACCGAGCCCACTACCCAGAGAACGAAGTTTTCAATCTGTTGCGTCTTAAGGGGACGTGAGCGCCATCTACTGGTAGTTATTACAAACTAACCAACCCGCAACTCCAGCATTACAACTGGAATTCATACGATATAGATGACACACCCTGTTCCAATTTCAAATATTATTGATTTTTAAACATGTTACAGCCATGTTGTGCTATATCGAATCAAATTAAAGATGGAATAATTTGTCTCGGGCGGGACTTGAACCCGCACTTTTCCAAACCGGGGAACTGCGTTATCCAATTTCGCCACCGAGCCCACTACCCAGAGAACGAAAATCAATCGAATTTTTCAATCTTTGATTTGATTCGAAATAGCACAACATGGCTGTAACATGTTTAAAAATCAATTAAATACATGTTTAATTATAAAACTGTAATAGGAAGTTTGTCTGTACATTGAAGATATTAACAAAAAAAGAGTTTCGATATGGTTTTTAGGTGTCCCTGATTCCATTTCACTAATTTTTGGATTTTTTGTCTGTCTGTTTGTTTGTTTGAACAAGTATCACGCAAAAACTACCGAACCGATTTTGATGAAACTTTTTTTGTTTGATAGCTTATGATCTGACTTAAAATCTGGTATATAATTTGTGCGGACGAAGTCGCGGGTTAACGCTCGTAGTTCTATAATCTACAGGGTGAAATTGATGTCATTCACAGAACATTATAAGAGGGGTTAGAAGTGCAAAGTAGGCGTGGATTGCGCGCCACACGGTTATGCAATGATATGCATAACATCGTAAGATGCACCACGTGGTGCGAGCGAGAGGGAATAAGTAGTTAAGCCGTCTCCGAAGCAAAAGCGCTTCTTTGCATTTCTAATCTCTCTTATAATGTTCTGTGATATCATTAGCATCCTTTTATACTAAGAGTCTACCCATCAAACTGAACAACTTTTACTATGGGAGCAAAACAATCGGAGGAAAAAAAATCTGCAGATTTTAACACTTTATTGTACACATAACATATCCGAATTATCCGCGTTTTATCCGAATGCGAATGGTATAAAAAATGTTTAGTTTGATGGGTAGACTAAAATGGTAGATAGGTAGGTTAAAATGATGCTAATGATACGCTTATATCTGAACCAACCCTAATAATTTGGAAAGTGTTTACAAAATGACAACTAGGTATTTGTTATGCACCTACGCTTTAAGTTGATTAAGCAATGACGATCAAAACTAAAATTATCAACAACCTGAATACTCGATAAAAAGCAATGACCCATCCCTCATCATCATCATCTCAGCCGATGGACGTCCACTGCTGGACAAAGGCCTCCCCCAAGGATAGCCATAACGACCGGTCCTGCGCTGCCCTCATCCAGCGGGTTCCCGCCGCCTTCACCAGGTCGTCGGTCCACCGTGTGGGGCTCACTGCCTACACACGCTGCGCTTTCCGGTACGCGGTCACCACTCGAGAACTTTTCGGCCCCATCGGCCATCGGTTCTGCGAGCAATGTGCCCCGCTCACTGCCACTTTAGTTTAACAATTCTTTGAGCTATCCCATGACCCATCCCTATTACATATCAATTATTTTGCCATTAGATTCCGCTATGACTCATGGTGACACGTAAGAAGAAGTAGGTATTTAGCCCAGTCATTTTACGGAGTTTTGTTAGGCGGGGTAGGGAGTAATTATTGATTAGACTTTTAAACTGTAACCGGCACCATTTAGTGACAAAAAGACTATCTTAAAACATATTAAAAAAAAATTCGCTACGAAACATAGAAATCAAAATTGTGTGTCCAAGAAGGCTTTTAAATTAATAATATTAATACCAATGCACTCATTTGACTGAGATTTAACAATATACATTATTTTTGAGCGCTAAAATAGGTATCGAAATTTAAAAAATGAGGTATTTATTAGAAAATACGAATGTATTTTTCAAAACCTTCTAAGTAGACAGAAATATTTACACCATGTTTGAAGTATGTATAATGGTAAAGCCTTTAATAAGTGCAAAAAAAAAAATTATCGTCCGTTTTTTTTAGAACGAGATAATAGCTAAATTTTAAAATTGGAACTGTTGCTGACGTGATTTTTTTTTAATTTTGGTACATTTCTAGGCTCAAATTGGTTCTTAAATATTAAACCGAAAAAAAAAATATCAATTATTAATTAGTCCCGGCTCAAACCGTAAAATGACTGTGCTAATTGTCCAGAACACGACTAACCTCTAAGATCACAGCACATGATCCATTGGAACACAGTGTGCTGTTCTATCTTGCCTCCAGCTGTCTGCACGGTCTTCGGCTTTAGGATCCACCCGCCCACTTTATTGTGACCTCTGTGGACAACGATGTTCAGTCATCAATGGAGTTCAGATTTTCTAGCCAAGGGCGTAGTAAGGGAAAGGGTAATAATCCTTCTCTCCCCAGAATTAAGAGGATAGGCGGGCTGAAATGTTAATTTGGAGAATAGGTCACTTTTCCGACTGTATACGTATTTATCAGATCCGACCCACCCATACGAAAGAGACAACTGCAGCTCGAACCGATTTTATATATGAAAAATCGACGAAATCAGCATTTCGTATTCCCCTGTTTCCTTCTCCAAAACTAAACCAATTTTAATAATTCTTTCAAAAAAAAAAAATATGACAAAGACTTTGGCTATGTCTGTATATTTTGCTTTTTTTTGTTTATATTCGTCAAATTTGTTTGCTGGATCCGAAAACAGGTTGTAAAATTGGTCATTTTCGAAGGTCCCTGGTTCTTACAGTAATTAATTAATGCAAAAAAGCAAAACATAGGGACATGGCAGAGGTGACATAGATTGCATGGTTATGGAAATTTTTCATACAAAATTTTAAAAGCTTTATATCTTCGTAATTATATTATAAATTGCAAATGTTATTTGTGACGCGGCAACTAGATTTTCTAAACTATTTTTCCATATATAAAAAATTACTTTTATTAATTCCGTCTACGCGTATTGTGCGTCAAACTTTTGTATGGACTGAAACCACCTTATCTATTGCAAAAACAAGATACATTTACAATTGGTATAGTGGGTATTCATTTCTTAGACGAAAGCGTTCACAAGGTATCCGCTTTCATAAATTAATGTTTTAAACATAAATCAATGCTGAATAGTAGATTGTTAACCAAGGGATGAAAGTCACTCTTTCAACACGAGATGTTTGAAATGGGTGACTTTCATTATTAGATTTTTACAGATTAAGAAAATACAAAATGGCCGCTCACCTAACCATATCCCTGAGGTGGAAACCCCGGTACAGTGACACTGACCCCACTACTAACATAGCAGTAAGGTTCACCAGTCGTCACGTGTTTCATCACGCGATCATAAATCTGTTTTTTTCCTAACACAACTTAAAATTCCAAAAATATATTTTTAAATACAAAGCTACAATATCTACCTACAATCTAGATATCTAAAACTAAAGGAATACCTAAGGATCGCCGAGATTTTTAAAGATTAAGAAGATACAAAATGGCCGCTCACTTGACCAGGTGAAAACCCCGGTACAGTGACACTCACCCCACTACTGACATAGCAGTAAGGTTCACCAGTCGTCACGTGTCCATCACGCGATCATAAATCTCTGTTTTTTCCTAACACAGCTTAAAATTCCAAAAATATATTTTTAAAATATTAAGCTACAATATCTACCTACAATCTAGATATCTAAAACTAAAGAAATATCTAAGGATGATCGAGATATTTACAGATTAAAAAAAAATACAAAATGGCCGCTCACCTAACCATGTCCCTATGAGGTGGGAACCCCGGTACAGTGACACTGACCCCACTACTGACATAGCAGTAAGGTTCGCCAGTCGTCACGTGTCCGTCACGCGACAGTGGCGCCGCTCTGCGGAGTATGACGAAATCTCTGGCGGCGATAATGCCTCGTCCACCGCCTGCCGTGACTTGGTATGACAGGTCTATGCCATCTGCTATTTCCTGCAAAAACAAATTTTATATCTCTATACCGAATTCCATTAGAATAGGTTCAGCGGTTTAGCTGTTTCACAGACACACAGACATACACTTTCTTATTTATAATATTAGTACGATTTAACGGCCCAAAAGTGGTAGTTGATAGTGAACCTACCTGCTCCAAGGGTCGCGGGTTCGAATCCCGCTAGAGGCAAATATTTTTATGATGAATATGAATATTTGTACCAGAGCTCATAGCCTAGCCCACCGCCGGCGCCGCAGAGTAGCCTGCTTGTCGGTCTTCTACAGATTGTACTTCGGTGAATGTGCCCAAGAGCTGCATGAGCTCATCCCGCCTTCCCCTTTCTACTATCGGACTTTACGGATATCACCCCTTCTTGGTTGATATCCCACAAATCCGCACTAAGCGCCTTTCTGATTCTTTTATAATGCGCACAGCCAAGGAGTGGAACGCCCTGACTGCGTCAGTATTTCCGAGCGCTTACAACCCGAATTACTTTAAAGCATGAGTAAATAGGCTTCTTCTGGGCAAGCTCGCTACATCTTCGACCCCATCTTTGTCCTAAGGACAGGATTGAGCTCAAGACCAAACCCATTTAAAAAAAATAAATAAAAAAAAGAGCCATGAATGTATTGTAGATATGCAGGTATTGTATATCGTTACTCATCATAATACAAGACCGGGCTAAATTCTGGAACTTTTAATGGGACTAGATAATTTATGTGACAATGTCCAAATTATTTAATTACTTATGTAGTATTAATGGATTAAAATGTATTTTATTACACAAGAAACACATAGCGTTACATTGTGACTCGTTGGACCTCAACACGGCACTGGGCCAGTTCTAGAGATACCAACGCCCAATCCCAGGATTACAATTTGGTGAGCTACGGGTGACATGGTTGTAACATTACAAGTAAGTTTAGCGTAAGTTTGACATAGTATTTACGTATAAGTAAAAGACTAAAAAACTAAAAAAGTACTGGTAGTTCAATGATTCTATGTGTATATATAAGGTCTAACAAAATTAGGTGAAACTATTTTAAGGGGATGATCAGACCATCAAACTGAACAACTTTCTTTATGGGACCAATATAGAAATCGCGAAAAAAAATCAGCTGTTCCATACAAACCTACTCGACCTAAATGTATGGGACAGCAGATTTTTTTTCGCGATTTCAATATTGGTCCCATAGAGAAAGTTGTTCAGTTTGATGGTCTGATCATCCCCTTAAAATAGTTTCACCTAATTTTGTTAGACTTTATATAATATGTGTGTATATATATAAGGTCTAACAAAATTAGCTGAAACTATTTTAAGGGGATAATCAGACCATCAAACTGAACAACTTTCTCTATGAGACCGATATCGAAATCGCGAAAAAAAAAATTAGCTGTACTCATACATTTCGAGTCGAGTCATGTTTGCAGTTTTGTATGGGACAGTCGATTTTTTTTTTCGTGATTTCGTTATTGGTCCCATAGAGAAAGTTGTTCAGTTTGATGGTCTGATCATCGTCTTAAAATAGTTTCAGCTAATTTTGTTAGACCTTATATATATAATTATATATTGTGTGGGGGTGTGTGTGAGTGTGTGTGTGCGGATACAGGAATGTAATGGATGAATTTTTATAAGTTTTGGCTAATACGTTAATTAACTTCTGTAATCCAAGTGTAATTGTTAACACTGGATGTTTCCCTAATCCAATAAAATAAAATAATAATACCTTAATAACTTCGCTCTTCAATATTGTAGGGTTCCACTCGGGTAACCTCGTGATATTCACTTTGAATTCTTCGTACAGGAACTGCGCTGGACACTCCACTATACCCTGTAATCAAATATACATACTCTACTCAAAAACTAATGTACGGTCAGCATCAGAGAAATATAACCTCCTTTCGCTTTAAAGATTAAGATTAATTAAATTAAATTAAATATCGTTTATTTGTCGTTTACATTTGTACACAAACAGAAGTAGGTATTGGTAATACGAGACAAAACGACATTAAAAATAAAAGTGTTGTTTTCTGTTGTTGGTATGAAAATGATACCTCCCCAGGGCACCTATACACAAACAAGTTTGGTTGTGTACATATACTCCGAGGAAAGTACCACTAGAATAACAATTAATATAAAACTACATAAGACAAAAAGGTCTACGGCTCAGCGACAGTTGAATAAATCAGCTGCCTCTGTTATTCTGCCATAGCCAGACATAAACTGCGTGAAACACAATACCCAAATATTAAAGAATCTATACAACTTCCAGGATACGAAGTAGTCAAATTTATTGTTATGGATAGGTGAACACAATCAGTATACATGAATAAATTTTCGGTAAATACGCCTAAAGAGGGACACCAGCAGCCTGCGATTGCCTCATGAACAGCCACTGGAAACATTTTTTCCTGAAGGTTGGTAGTGATAGCGATAGAGGGGTCAGATTTCTCTGAAGCTGACTGTACATACAAATCACTTTCTAAATCAGTATACGTGTTAATGAATGAACGTAAAACAAGAAAATCTAATGGAATTATACGATATTACGAATTTACCAAAGTTTCAACATAGGTTATACAAAATAGTTTGTTTAATTTATAATTTACTGAACTCGATGTCAACTCGTCCAAGATGTCAACCCACCGCACGGGCACACTCACCCGCCCATTTACTTACTACCAAAACAGCGCTTTCATTCATTGCTGATAAACTTTGACTATTTATTATAAGGACTGGCCTTATAATAAAGATATATAAGAATATAGACTAAGAGATAAGTGTACTTTTTGAAACAATCAGCTGCAAGGCTGATTCAGTATTTATGGGGTGTAGAGCATCTCTGTGATGGGGATGGACCAGGTCTGCCTGCATAGCTCCAGTCGGTTTAGAAGTTACTGACCTATAAACGTCTGTAACTCCTAAACCGACTGAAGTTATGCAGGCAGACCTAGTCCATCCCCATCACAGAGATGCTCTTCACCCCGTAAACACTGAATCAGCCTTGCTGCTGATGGTTGCAAAAAGTACACGTATCTCTTATAATAATAGATGATCATGTACATTGACATAAAATTTTATACCTTATCATTATCACTAAACGAGACAGCCTATAATTACGAAACAATAACTACGAACTTATGACGTTTGGGGTTCACACGAGACTACTTTTCATGATTTTTAACATTCAAAATTAGAATCTAAAGTTATGGGGAATAAAATCCAAAATTATGTCATTCATGTTACCTCGCCCCCCGCAAAAAGTGGCAGAAATGTTTGTTAGTAAAATATCACGCGTGACTAGTCCCTATATAAGTAGTCAAAGCTGATAAAATAACAAAATCAAATGTGTATGAAAACTTAAAATGCGAATAACCTGAAATTTAAATTCATAAAATAATGAAAACGGAATGGTTCTTCTTTCGTGTCAGCGTAGCCATATCGTATGACAATCACTCATGCTGTAGTGTAAAGATTAGCCAGTCAGCGATGGTCGTATCGAGGCTGACTGCCCAGGGTGCGCCGGACGAACTCAGGTATCGACACTTGGGGAGGCTCTTTCCTTGCTCCCCTGATGATTGATGGAACGGTGACAGGTCACGAATGATAGTCAATCACGGAGGATAGAAAGGAGTGGAGGTTTCGCAATTAGGTCTGTCGCAATTATATTAGGTCATGGCGTGAAAGTAGGTGTGCCCTATGATGCTCAGTTCGAAGCGGACCGCCATTCTTTTTGCTAATCAATAAAATACACCTAGAACGATGAAGTGCGCTGGATTCGGTTTTAGGGGCGGAACCTGCGCACCCGTCTTGCCCCCCATTTTGGCGACACTTACTTCGATGGAAATATTGCTTTGCTACACCTCCGCTCCTTTCAATCCTCCATGTAGACGATGAAGTGATATAATGTATAATACTTACAGTAAATCTATAAACTTTGCCGAATTGCTCGGTGTGTCTCGACTCGACCACGTCCCCCTTAGTAGAGCCCTTCTTCTCGACCCTCCAGTTGGACAGGTTCGTTATCCTCCACGCGTTCTGAAGACTTTCCTCTGCTTGCGCTTTGTATTCGTCTATCTGTCGACAACAATTATACACGTAAAAAATATCACATTCATCTATATCCGCTACAAGCTTCTTCAATTGCAGCACAGAAGATAAAATCTGCATGCAAACTTCGTTAGACTATCACTAACTAATCTAAAGGCACTGCCCTGCGCAACCCCGGCTCAAAGGTCCCTAAGATGCTGGCCGCATTGCCCCTCTGGATGGCCAGAGCAATTATCTGTACCAGAAAGGCTCCCGAGCATGGTTACCCCCTTTTAGTCCGCATTCAATGCCCTGTCTCCCTAAAAAAGTCCTTGGCATCGACCCCCCAAGGGCCTCCAGTCTCAAAAGCGGCTGGCACGAAATGATATTTTTATTTTAACACTTTATTGTACACACGGAAATATAAATGAAAACAGCATAATAGACAATTACAAAGGGCGAGCTTATCTCTAAAGAGATTTCTTCCAGCAAACCCGTGAAAGAGAGAGAGCATATTAAGTGAGGCAGGCATAGTGTGCACATTTAACAAATAAAACAGTATTTAACACTAATAAATAGATATGATTATATAAAGATACAGGTATATGCATACATACATACATACATACACATATATATATTTATAAAGAATGATAAACAAATAAATATACTAGTTTATTGAATGAAGAGAGAGATAGTGATCTTTGACTTGTTTTTTAAATGAAGCAATTGTTTCACAGTCTCTTATATTACCCTTGCCACAGTATAGAAAAGAGTATCTATTACTATATACAGTACGGACACTCCCTGCCTCCCTCCAACTTTTTACCTCACCCCCTCTATCGCCCTCTGGTTACCCGGCAGTTACCCAAGAAGAAGACAATCAAGGTTCAATTTCTTTGAATCAAATTAAAGATTGAAAAATTTGTCTCTGGCGGGACTTGAATTTCTTAGGTTTCGCATGTGCTGACGTCATCTTGTCAATTTCAATTTTTTGTATGCAGTGTCCGGGCTGTGCCCTTGATCCAGGTTGGAATTATGTCGTCCGCTCTATACACGTTAATTAAAATTAAAATAAATTACTTTGTGATGATTGCCAGTTACCACAGATACAGATAGCGTTGCCAGGCGTCCGAATAAAGCCGAACATAGTTAGGCTTTTTGGACGCGTGTCCGGGCAAATTATGTGGTTTTTCGAAAAAAAAAGTTGGCAGCCCTAATGCGCAACGTGTATGAATGCACTTACTGCAGGATTTAGTCGTTTTTTTATACGAAGGACCTAATCAAAATAAGTGTAAAATCTAAATGCATGATCTTTATTTTCGAGGACGTTCGTGAGTCACTGACTATGTACTGTACGAGTATCTTTGTTTTTTTATATGTAAGGACAAGCTTTGCTCGCAACTTCGTCCACGTGGATTTAGGATCAACACCCCGTTGCTCCCCTTTAGAAGTTCATTTAGAAAATTCCATTCTTAGTGCACCCTACATCCTCTGTAGAATATGCAGACACTTTTTTTAGAGGATGATCAGAACATCAAACTGAACAACTTTCTCTATGGGACCAACATCGAAATCGCGAATTGACTCGAGTAGGTTTGCAGTTTTGTATGCAAGAGCCGAGTTTTTTGTCGCGATTTCGATTTTGGTTCCATAGAACAAGTTGTTCAGTTTGACAGTCTGATCATCCTCTTAAAAAAGTGTCAGCATATTAAGTTGGACCCTATACAACGTGTTAATAAATTATTGCAAAACCTCATACACCCCAACTGAGTTATAACAAAATAATTAGATTGAAACAATAATTTCATTATTTTGATAGTTAAAATTTTAAGTTATTCGCATTTTAAGTTTTGGGGCAAAAATGATTTGTTATCATTTCAGCAATGAATGAAAGCGCTAACATACTCATGGATACATTTTAATAATCTTGTTTTGGTAGTAAGTAGGGTGAGTGTGCCCATGCGGTGGGTTCACATCGGGTTCAGTAAATCTTACAATCAAATTATTAAATATTTTGAAACAAATTACCCATGTTGAAACCATGATAATTCGATTCTGCTCTCGATTCTAAACAAACTACTTTCTAGTTTTGCGTTAATTCATTAACACGTTGTATGTATATGTACATTCCACGTGACTGTTTTATAAGTATAGAAGATAAACAACATATTATAATTATTAATTTATTATTGTGTAAGGCCAAAAACAATCGATCAAATATTATCTTACAAGAAATTGATTATAAATTATAATACATAAACATAATACAAAATTAAACTTGACATTGTCGATAAGAGTCGCTAACTGACCTGTATCATTAATATTAACACATACAAACTCACGACCGTAATTCCTTTCGGGGTGGTCAGAAATATTACTACAATTTAATTTTTTAAAGGAGATAAGCTTGTCAAACTGAACAACTTTCTGTCCAACTTCTGACCAACATCGAAATCGCGAAAAAAAATCTGCTGTCCCATACATTTGTTTGCAATTTTGTATAGGATAGCTGATTTTTTTTCGCAATTTCGATGTTGATCCCATAAAGTTGTTCAGTTTGACGGTCTGATAATCCCCTTAAAAAAGTATAATAAGTCAGCATATTAAGAATAACCCTATATGTATACAGTTGGATAAATAATTTTAGATTTGTATAGAAATCTGTAACTTGATAAATAATTGACTTTTATTGGTAGCATAGCATATGCTCACGACTATATTCCCCGAGGGGGTAGTCAGAGATATTCTGAAACCTCAGAACATCCACGTTTCACTAGTAGTACCGAAACTCTGTCCAGTGTGACGGGGAGTGAGCCCGTCGCCACTTGTAATGGACAGTGGGCACAATATATGCCTCGAAATTGAAGCATGCACTTTAATTGGTTAATATCCAAAATATAATTAAACTTTGTTTGCTGGAGCTCGCTAAGGGTTACATCCTTTAAAGTCTAGTAATTTTTTTCATATATATCGGTCCAGTAGTTTTTAACACCCTGGATATGCTGATGATGATGATCATGAGTACAACTGTCTAAACTTACACCCTGTAGTGCCTGTGACTATTTATACAGGGTGAAATTGATATCATTAGCATCCTTTTAAACTAAGAGTCTACCCATCAAACTGAACAACTTTTACTATGAAAGCAAACCGATCGGAGTAAAAAAATTGGTGAAATGGAATCAGGGACACCTAAAAACTATATCGTAACTTTTTTTTTTGTTAATATCTTCAATGTACAGACAAACTTTCTGCTACAGCTTTATAATAGTATAGATTATACCCGGCGAATATTCAACATGGCTACTCGAAGGACCATAGGCCACTACTCTTTATCATTTAACAAAAACTTACAGTCAACCACTCCGCCTTGAACTCCTCCATCTGGTCCCTATTGAACAACACCTTCATCCAACTGGCGATAGAGAAGCCGAACCTCGACATGTGAGACAGTTTACTGTCGAGTTCTTCTTCAGTCTTTATCTTCTCCAATTCTTCCATGTGCTTCTCCAATTCGCTCTCATTTTGTACGGAATTTGATGTGGTCGCCATTTTGTTTATTATTAAATTTTTATTATTAAAGTTTTTATGACACTACTGGCGTAATTTTTAGACAATTGGAAAAATGTTAAAACCTTTAAGAGCCTGCCGAGCCTATTGTGCTGCCCCCAATCGTAATTTTTTTATTTCTAAAAAATTAAACAACATTCCCAAAAAACAAGAATGTCACATTGTAGTTATGATTGTCTTTCAATTTATCGAAACATTACGGATTGCTATGTTTTACGCTTGTAGCTATTATCGTTAAAACCGCCAAAAGTGGCCACTTTTGGCGGTTTTAAAGATAATAACTACAAACATTATAAAAACAAACCCGCAGTGACCCGATAAATTGAAAATCAGCAATGACTACAACGTGACATTCTTGTTTTTTGGAAATATTGTTTAATATTGTTAAGAAATAAAAAAATACGATTGGGGGCAGCACAATAGGCTCGGTGCAGCCTTAATAAACTGTCCAGCAAACAATTTGGTCGTGTTAGGCCCCCATTTATATGACTATTTTGACTTATAAAAGTTATATTACTGTAATTTCGTCATATAGTGGTGCTTTATGCGTGTAATGTTCGACTATACGCCACCAATACGACCAAATTGTTAGTTTGGTTTCCACGAATTGAGGATATGAATTATGTTATCTTTAGAATATCTACAGCGTGTAAAAATATAATTAATATTTAAAGAGGTGGTTTAAACCATCCAACTGAACAACTTTCTCTAAGAGACCACAATCGAAATCGCGAAAATAAAATCAGCCGTCCCAAACATTTGACTCAAGTAGGTTTGCAGTTTTATATGGAATAGCAGATTTTTTCGCGATTTGGATGTTGGTGCCATAGAGAAAGTTGTTCAGTTTGACAGTCTGATCAGCCCCTTAAAAAAGTGTCAGCATATTAAGAAGATCTTAAGAGACCTCTATGTCAAATATTATCGTAAAATTATTTTATGCTAACATTTTATTTCATTATCTCGTTGAATGTTCATTGCATAGTCTCGTATAGATAAAATTGACATGCAGTGTAGATATTTACTCTTGAATGATAAACTGACATACATTCACTATTACGTACGTATTTATTTAGATAGTGCGTACGGTACGACGACAGTGAATTAGTTATTTTGAACAAAAAATTAAAACCACCTTAAAAAAAAGTAAAAAGTTAAAAAATAATATTGCAGCCAATAACTTTTTCGTTCGCGACAGGGCTTGCATTAGTTTTTTGGCTTGGCTTGACACCGACTTCTATAAAACAAATTAATGTTCTTATGGTGCGAACGAAAAAGTCATCGGCTGCAATATTGTTTTTTAACTTTTTAGTTTTTTTGAAGGAGGTTTTAATTTTTTGCTAAAATTATGTTTATTTCATAATTTTCAGTGGTAAATTCATTAGTTCAATTTAATAGTAGTGCTATAAATTAACAAACGCACTAGCCGGCACTACGATTATCAAAGGTTCCCCTCGATTTCTCTGGGATGCCATCATCAGATCCTGGTTTCCTTATCATGGTACCACCGTTGGAATATGTTCTGTCCAACAAAAAAAAATCATCAAAATCGGTTCATAAACGACGAAGTTATCCGCGAACACACATAAAAAAATATATATATATATACGGCCGAATTGAGAAACCTCCTCCTTTTTTGAAGTCGGTTTTCTTTGATTAATTACTGTAAGAAATGTCTAATCTAACAGTAATTCGAAAATCTTCGAAAATGACTAATTTTACCGGCCGTTTTCAGAAATTCAGTAAACAAATTTGACGAATATAAAACAAAACTTTCTCTATAGCACCAACATCGAAACGCGAAAAAAAATCACATCTTCCATACAAAACTACACACCTACTCGAGCCAAACGTATGGGACAGCTGATTTTTTTTCGCGATTTCGATGATGTTCCCACAGAGAAAGTTGTTCAGTTTGACAGTCTCATCATCCCCTTAAAAAATTTTCAGTATATTTAGAAGGACCCTGTATACACAGGGTGATGCATGTTTTCCCCATGATACTGAACAACTTTCCCTAAGAAACCTATAGGAAATCGACAACAAAAATATTGTGGATCTCCTAGGGTGTAGTTTTTTAAGGGGATAATCATACCATCAAACTGAACAACTTTTACTGTAGGACCAACATTAATATCGCGAAGAAAGTCTGCTTGAAAATTTTCATACAAAATTGCTAACCTACTTCTAGTCTAGACTAGTTTGTATGGGACAGCTTGATTATATGGTGAAAGGTGGAGCCTTCCGCCCAAAAATACCTACACTGCTCATAACAAATCCTAATCCCTTAGTCACCACGTACGATACGGGTCAGAACCATACATACGGCGAAAATTATCCTATTAGAATATAACTTAGCCCGTCAAGCCCTTATACAGGTTGTTACAAAAATACAAATAAACATTTAAAGGGGTGGTTTAGACCATCAAACTGAACAACTTTCACTATGGGACCAATATAGAAATCGCGAAAAAAAAATCAGATGTTCCATCATCATAATATCAGCCGATAGACGTCCACTGTTGGACATAGGCCTCACCCAAAACGGGGAGATTTGCCATAATCGCCATGATGTGATGCGTTTGCGACGTACAGATCTACTCGAGCTAAATGTATGGGACATAAGATTATTTTTTTCCGCCATTTCGATGTTGGTGTCATAGTAAAAGTTGTTCAGTTTGATGGTCTAAACAAAAGCTTAAAATTTTTATTTTTATATCTGTAACGCCCTGTATACCAGACACAATACATAAATATGTTTGTTATCGGGCACACAAGTTCCACTAACTGGGGTCTGACAAGATAAAAATAATATAATATGCAGATAAACAAAATGTTGAAAGAACTGGACATCAACTTATATACTACACTAAAACACTGAACTATTTATTTACAAATGCCTACTCTACGCAAAACTCGTTTTTTTTCCTAACCACTTCACTTAACCTTATAAAAACTATAAAACGTTAATAAAACCTTTAAACGACTACTTGCACTTAGATAATAATGTTTATGTTGGTTATAATTATAACAACACGATATTTAATCGGTTCTTTAACGAAAGTTAAAACGTGAACAAAATGACCGACCGTTCGAGTGCTCGCATATAAAAGAAGAGATTTGTGTTGCCAGTTGTTGGGTTAAAATTTCCCGATATTTAAAAAAAAAATTACAGTGTGTAAGTACTACCTAGCAAATACTGAAACTGTAAACCCAGACTATCAAACTGAACAACTTTCACTGTGGAGCCTACTTCAGGAAACACGAAAAAAAAATCAGCTGTCCCATACATTTTAGTTAGGTAGGTACAGCAGTTTTGTATGGGTCAGCTGATAATTTTTTTCGCGTTTCCTGAGGTAGGCTCCATTGTGAAAGTTGTTCAGTTTGATGGTCTGAGTTCACCGTTTCAGTATTTGCTAGGCTGTCACTTACACCCTGTATAGCGTTATAGATAAATATTCAAGAGTAGGTATGTTTTATTTCATTTTAGTCTGCAATATAGTAAAAAATAATAAAATTAATAAATGATTTAGCATGATGAATTTATTTTCAAGTTGAATTTTAATTCTGGTATCTACTCTTTCACATTGACACTCAGTTGCAGAAAACTCATTAGAGTTAATCCTCCATTAAATCTCTTGCTAGCTTTAACTACGTCAACAAAAGAAAAAGTGACGGCAAGAGATTTAATGGAGGATTAACTTTGATGAGCGTTTCTGCAACTGACGGTATGTATTATGCCCTACAAACTTCCACAATTACCCAAAATAATGGGAAAAGTTATCAATCTGATAACCCAGAATTTGAAGTCACGATAAGGTTAATTCCATATACCAACGAAGACACGCGAACCAATCAATTCTGATACTCAAAACAAGGGCATAACGAGTCATCTCTGCGGACTTCATTACGCGATGACTTATGCGTATATGTCACAAGTAAGCGGATATAGAATTTAAAAGCGGCTTTTTACAGCGTTGATTCGTTAGACGGATTCTTCTACTTCGAGTTCCTCTTTATTACTGGAGGTTGGCAGTCAGCTCTGCATATAACAGAATCTTTGTAAAATATCCTTAAAAGCTAAACTAAAAAAACAATTCTTGAATCACTAAAAATTTGATAGTACTTAATTAGATAAACATTGTAAACAATCGCTGTTGATGACATTGATGAAACAGTGATGTCACAAACTTACTGTTTTGGGTTTGTGATATTATCTTTATACTTTATCATAATACTTTAACATAATTTTATTTACTAAACTATATTGTATAGGTTATAGATTAAGGACTCATTTTTTAAAGTTGAGTGTAATGTTTTTCGCCAACAAACTGTTCTGCAGTTTGGCGAAAATTAAAGCAATTTGTACCTTTTGTAAAAATGAAAATTTAAAATAAATTAAAAAAAATATATATATCCCTGTCTATCTCTCGCCAAATGAAACAGCTCCTCAAAGCTGGTGGTGCCTGTCCACTCTTTGAGGTTCGCGAGCGACATTCGTGGCTAACCGACGCTTCTTTGCCCATTATTATAGTCTAGAGCAGTTGGTATCGCCCAATCTTGTAAGGAGTATTGTTGCCACATGTGGGATGGCTCAGCCAAGTATCAACTAGACGCACTCGACAAGGTTGAACGCAGAGCCACATTGGCGACAGTAAGCTGGTTGAGACCAAGCTTCATAGCCTAGCTCACCGCCGCAGAGTAGCCTTGCTTGTCGGTCTTCTACAGATTGTACTTCGGTGAGTGTGCCCAAGAGCTGCATGAGCTCATCCCGCCTTCCCCTTTCTTCTATCGGACTTCCTGACACACCGCGGGATACCACCCCTTCTTGGTTGATATCCCACATATCCGCACTAAGCGCCTTTCTGATTCTTTTATCATGAGCTCAGCCAAGGTGTGGAATGCCCTGCCTGCGTCAGTATTTCCGAGCGCTTACAACCCGAATTACTTTAAAGTACGAGTGAATAGGCTTCTTCTGGGTTAGCTCGCTACATCTTCGACCCCCTCTTTGTCCTGAGGACTGGATTAAGGTCAAGAGCAAACCAAATTTTAATTTAAAAAAATGACCAAGGCTGACTTTCCTCCTTTTAAAGGTTTGCAAAACCTCCCGGGGCTTCTAGACACGTCGTAGAGCTTCCACATTGGTGACTCGTTGAACCCAACTAATTCGCAGCATTCTTTGGTAAAACCACATTTCTATGGGCAATAGAACAATGGGCTCTAGTTTGTGGTGTACCGTACGTGGCGTTTTAGACGTATTGCTGTTTTAAATGTTATACCATAAGAATAATCAATACTCTATAGAAGCGATACTCGCGCGCCAGACGCGTTCAAGGTCACGTTAATAGCCTACCGTCTCGTCTCTGCTAAGCAGAGAAGTCTTTCGCGGTTGCCTCGCGCTCACTCGATTTTAATTAATCTCTTTTCCCCTTGCCTTCTTATTTCAGTTTTTGGGTGTATAATATGACTGATATCTGAGTCAAACTAATATACTTATTTTACCAAATATTCGTGAAATAATGAGAAATTTTAAAACTTCCTCCTTTTGTTGAATTCGGTTAATAAGTTGTAACAAATAATTAAATACATCATAGATAACTTACCTATAAAAACGATGTAAATAACAGCCTACGAAATTAGTTATTTTATGGAACAGCCCTGGTGGCATCCGTGGGGCGTTGCGGGCCGAGGGGGGGAAGTAGGCGTTTATAACGCGGCAAAAAATGTTTATTTCTAGATTAAATAATAACCGCGTAACTCTCAAAAACTGTATTTAAGAAAAGATCCCATTGGGTGAGAAAGTGTTGTTAATCTAAATATAAAAGAAGAAACTGACTGAATGCCTGACTGACATCAACGCCAAGATCCAAATTTGGCATGTAGGTTCCTTATGAAATAAAGTATATTTAATCGATTTGATTGATTGATTGAGGTTTAGGGGTGCACTAAGAAAGAATTTTTCATAATTCACCCTCTAAGGGGGAGAAACGGGGGTCCAGAGTTTGTATGGGGAAACAAGATTAGTTAGACTATTTTATTCGAAACTTCACAGGAGTACTCCTATTGATTAAATGAGTAAACAAGTGTTTTTTTCAGAATTCAACCCCTGAAAGGGGATAATGGAGTGACAAAGTCAGAAAATCAAGATAGGTATTGTTTGTATGGTTTATCGGGTCACTGATTACGAAAACAACAGTGATTTTGAAATCCAACGTGGCGGACGTGTAATACATTCATCCCCTGTTGGGGTGCGATGGGGTTGAAATGTGTAAATATCATTATGGGTGTCGTTTTTATGATTTTTTGGGACGTAATTACTTACCTACGACCTACTCTACTGTGCTAAATAGGGGATGACTAGAGTGTGAGTAGGGGGTGCGTAGAGGGGGTGAGTAGTTGGTGCGTAGAGGGGGTGAGTAGGGGGTGCGTAGGGGGTGAGTAGGAGTGCGTAGGGGTAAGTAGAGGGTGCGTAGGGGGTGCTTAAGTGGTGAATAGGGGGTGTTCTTTCAGAAGTCACAAAAACAAGTCGGTGCAACAAAAAGAAACCCATAAACAAGTCATTAGTCCACGCGTACGAAGTCGCGGGCGACTGCTAGTGACATAATAAGATTAGGTGTCATATAGAAGATAGTGGGTACATCGCCAGCCTTACGTAGTTATAATCAATTATGTATTACTTACTATACACATACTATGCAGCCATAGCGGGTCGCTATGACGCATGCGCGGGAATCGAACCCATTCATTAGGGTCAATTGGACACCGGTTGTCTATTAACTGTTGTTCTTCAATGGATTACTCCGTTCGGAGATAATTAAAAGTTAAGAGGTAATCAATTAAGCATCAGTGGTAAGGCCATGTGATGCAGATACTTTGTGCGTTTTTCCCCAGTTGCAGGGGTAGCAAAAATACTGATTTTACTGACTACAACCCTCTAAAATACTGACCAAATCTCTATATAAGCATGCAGCATATGCTCACGACTATATTCCCCGCGGGGGTAGTCAGAGATATTCTGAATTTTCAGAACATCCACATCTCTATATAATCTTATTAAATTTTACCTGTGACTACAAAATTGGACAATGTTTTGCTTCCGCTGCTTAAATTTTTTTTGTTATGATTTGATGAATTAATCACCGGAACAATAAAAAGAACTGTGATATTATACAAATCCTTAATTAAAGGTAAGATTACTTAACAAAAAGATATGTTAAGATATTTTTAAGGGACTCCCACTCCAAAACGGCATTTTTTTTCACTTCAATCTACTGGAACCAGACCACTTTTGTGGGAACGTAGCTCCTGATCCTCAAAATACTGACTTTACTGACCTTAGCCAAAAAAACGGACTCTTACTGACTTTACTTACCATTTTTCGAAAAAAACTGACTTTTACTGACCTTAGCAAAAAAAACTGACTCTTACTGACTTTACTGACCATTTTCCACCCCTGCAGTTGGTTAAAACATTGCAGGCATCGAATCACCTGATTGTCTGAAAAGAAAGATGATTCCGTGCTTCGGATGGCACGTTAAGGCGTTGGTTCCGGCTACTGTCTCCTTTACTACATGGATCTTGTTGCGACTAGGGATAACTTCCGTGCGTTCAGATGTTTTTGCCATACTTATTATTGAAAGCAAAATAGGTCATAGTTTCAGTACAATGTTCGGTTCCTATTGTTTTATTTTGTATTTTTGGTGCTTTTGCGGTAGTGTCTTCAACACTGCCATAAATGATCTCTTGAATTGGCTCTCTAATAGCCATGTTTTTTCCTTCTTATTGCTGTCTCCCGTTTGCAATGGAGGGAAGTCGGATATTTCGTTTTCCTACTCCTCCTATCTTCTTTGATTAATTCATTGCGGGTTCCAAGGCAGATTAGAGTCATCCCCCGGGCTCGCTGGACTTCATTGTCCAGTGTTGTGAATGGTCGCCGCTGTTGATCCTGGCTTACAGGAGTTACACCGGTGGGAATGTGTGGTGGGCCTATGACCGATAATAATACTGTCTCTGGTGGTAGTAGGCGTTACATTAAAAAACCACGTCAGATGCCGTGAGGCAGTTTTAATAATCTGACACCAGTAGGCCTACCATGAGTTTTCACTGTACAATACTACTGTATAGCCCAGTCATTTTACGGTTTAAGCCGGGACTAATTAATAATAGATTTTTTTTCGGTATAGTATTTAAGAGCCAATTTGAGCTTCGAAATGTACCAAAATTAAAAAAAATCCCTTCAGCAACAGTTTCAAATTTTAAATGTAGCTATTAACTCGCTATAAAAAAACCTGATAGTAATTTTTTTGCACATATTTAAGGCATAACTATTATACATACTTCAAACATGGTGTAAATATTTATGTCTACTTAGAATGTTTTGAAAAATACATTCGAATTTTCTAATAAAAATCAATTTTTTTAAATTTCAATGCCTATTTTATTGCTCAAAAATAATTTATAATGTTAAATTTAATTCAAATGAGTGCATTGGTATTAATATTATTAATTTAAAAGTCTTCGGGGACTTATAATTATAAGTTGCATAGCGAATTTATTTTTAACGTGTTTTCAGATAGTATTTTTGTCACTAAATGGTGCCTCTTACACTTTAAAAGTACAATGAATAATTACTTCCCACCTCTCCTAACAAAACTCCGTAAAATAACTGGGCTATGTAGTTGCGGCAGACAGAATTAGTTCTCTATGTAACCACTAGGCGCGCTGTAAGAAATTCAATACATAAACTGTAGTTTATCACAAAGCCTAACTTATTTGTAAAGGTCATTCTATACTTGGACAAGCACTCACCTGGTCCTGGGTCAGTATGACGGTCTCTCCGGGTCTCCGGGGTCTGGGGCTGGACTCCGGGGTCTCGACCGGTGAGAACCAGTTGACGGTGGACTCTCCGTACGTGGACTGAACGCCGGGGGGTCTCTGTGCTATGAGGGGTGTCCGCTCCGTTGCTCCGTGGCTTACTGCGAGGAAATTATGCAATTTAGTTTTTGTTCCTTCGTTTTTTTTTTGTTTTATTGCGCTATTCACACATTTTTTTTCCATATTTCTACATAATAGAGTATTTGACAGCATGTAAAATAAAGGATTTATTGATGGCATCCGTATTGAATATGAATTTTGGAAATCAACTATTTATTCAGTTAAGAAAAATACTGGATATTTTAAGAGAAAATCGTTTATTTTTCGGCATCTAAACGGTCGCGTGTAGAGAGAGAGCAAATATAGCCATCAAAAAACTATTTAAGGGCCTATGTCGAAAAATAATTGAAGCGAAATGGGGGTGTGATAGCTTATATTACTGTCTGATGCGATAGAAAGAGACGGGGCGGGCGGCGCGCGCGACTGAAACGATGCTTAAAACAAACTTTATTTTATTGTGATTGTACTATTTGTGTAAGTTCAACTCTGCTGTAATCAAAATTTGTAAAATATCAATCTCTTGTTTTTAAATCAAGTCTCGTGTTTCTATTATTCACCGTTTAGCAGTTCTAAGCGTTTATCGATAAAGACGGAGGCTACTTTGGCTTGTTTTTCTATCGAGAAAATGTGTCCTAATCGTGTTTTGGCTCTAATCAAAACTTCAATTATATGTTCAATTTACACATTACACTGTTAGTACTTCGTGATATATGACGCTTTGAAGAATCATATTTTTTGCTCCGATCGGTTAGCTGCCATAGTAGAAGTTGTTCAGTTCGATGGGTCTGCCTCCGTGGTCTAATGGTTAAGAGCATTGGGCTCTCGACGAGGAGGTCGAGGGTTCGATTCCCACGGGGGAAACCTAGTGATATGTCACTTTGTGCGTTTTTCCCCAGTTGGTTAGGACATTGCAGGTTGAATACAAATACAAATACAAATATATTTATTCAATTAAATTCGGTTCTGATACCTGCGGTATGAGTGATAGTGTTGGGTACAGTTGAATCACCTGATTGTCTGAAAAGAAAGATGATTCCGTGCTTCGGATGGCACGTTAAGCCGTTGGTCCCGGCTACTATCTCTAGTGGTAGTAGTCGTTACATAAAAACCACGTCAGAGGCCGTAAGGCGGTCTGAAAAAACTCGGGCCCTGCCCACACGATAAGAAGAAGTTCGATGGGTAGACTCGTTAGTTTAAAAGGATGCAAATGATATCAATTTCACCCTGTATATGTTAACATTTAAATTACATACTCTCCCCATACTCTTTTGTATATTGTCTATGACTAATACTGACCTATAGCCTCCAATATCTGTTTCGCTTGCAGCTCCTGTGGTAACACTCTGAAGTCAAGGAACCACGCCTCGCCCCACGCGAGGGTAAACGAAGTGAGTATAAGGAACACTTGGTACACCGGCTGGGACGCGTTTGGCCACTGTTGGACAAAACCATATTTCGACGGTTAAGAATCAAAACCAAAGAACATATACTTACCTACCGGTGATCAAAACTGTCTAACAAAAATACAATTTTATTTATTTACGAGCGTTAACCCGCGACTTTGTCCGCACAAATTATATACCAGATTTTAAGTCAGATCATTAGCTATCAAACAAGTTTCATCAAAGTTCATCGAAGTTTCATCAAAATCGGTTCAGTAGTTTTTGCGTGATGCTCTTTCAAACAAACAAACAAACAGACACACAAAAAATCCAAAAATTGGTGATATGGAATCAGGGACACCTAAAAACCATATCGTAACTTTTTTTTTGTTAATATCTTCCAATGTGCAAACACACTTCTGTTACAGTTTTATAATAGTATAGATTTTAACACTTTATTGTACACACGGAAATATAAATGAAAACAGCATAATAGACAATTACAAAGGGCGAGCTTATCTCTAAAGAGATTTCGTCCAGCTAACCCGAAAAAGAGAGAGAGAGAGTTTTACAGAAAGTAACCAAAACTTCATAATTTGGATATTAACTGATTGGAATGATTGGCAGTATTTATGCAGGGTGTAAAATTAAACACGTTACATATCAAAAGGGGTGCTTCAGAACATCAAACTGAACAACTTTCACTAAAGACTCAATATTGAAAACGCGAAAGAAAGATCCACACACCGCTGTTCCATACACTTGTGTCGCGGTTCCAGTGACGTTTTCTATAGAACCGCTGTTTTTTTTCGCGATTTTAATGTTGGTCCCATAGTGAAAGTTGTTCAGTTTCATGGTCTGAAGCAACCCCTAAAGTAAGTTACGCATTTAACAAATTAATAATTTTACACCCTGTTTTCTACACACAGAATGGCCACTCATCTTATATTTTTCTCACTAGTGTGTTAAATAACGTTGTATGAAACGCTTGAACGTTGGTCATTACAGTCTCGGCTCGTTTACAGCCCTCGCCTGCAGCTCGTGCCGCAATCCAGCCTCGACTGTGATGACTAACATGACTCACTTTTTTTATATCAAATGGGTTTGCTCTTGACCTCAATCCAGTCCTCAGGACAAAGATGGGGTCGAAGATGTAGCGAGCTTACCCAGAAGAAGCCAATTCACTCGTACTTTAAAGTGATTCGGGTTGTAAGCGCTCGGAAATACTGACGCAGGCAGGGCATTCCACTCCTTGGCTGTGCGCATTATAAAAGAATCAGAAAGGCGCTTTTATCATATTGTGATATTACAGGCTTGTTAACTTACGTCAAATACAAAAACTTTTCCTATCAGGAACATGCATGTCCCACTCGTCGAGAGCTGAAATAAAACAAAAATATTATTTACATTCATAGATTAACACGGTGGTGCGTTACGGAGATATGGATAACTCAATCATGGGGATCCGGGTTCAAATCCGCACGGACGACATGCCATGTACAAATGAGTTTTTCTAACTTATGTACGTAATACCGACTGCTCTCAAACTGTGAAGAAACCTGAATACGCTGAAGAAGAAATACTGATGCGTGTGTGAAGTGGGCTGTTTATGGAAAATCAATGTTCTACGCGTGCACAACGCGCATTAGTAGACTTCACATACGCATCAGAATTTCTTCTTCAACGTCGTACAGTACGACCAGGAAAATAATTCCGCTCGTCAAACTTCGTTTGCGCAGAGCAGACCCGAGTCCCCGACAAAACCCGAAGTGCCCAGAATCCCAAGGGTGGTACCATGATAAGGGAACCAGGATCTGATGATGGCATCCCAGAGAAATCGAAGAGAACCTTCGAAAATCGTAATAACTTCTGCATTTCTTGACCGATTTGGGTGAGTCTTTTTTAGTTTTGAAGGATTTACCCTCGAGATGGTTACAATTAATTTGGTGAAGATCTGATGAAGCGCATCGGGACTACACAATAAATCTCTTCAAAAATTGAAGGCAAATCATCGTCGATTTAAACATTCGCTTCATATGGATATACCCTTTGCGTGTATAACTGATATTCGAATGGAACTAATGAATTCACCACTGAAAATTGTGAAATAAACAAATTTAAAAAAATAAATACAACCGCCTTCAAAAAAACTAAAAAGTTAATAAATAATATTGCAGCCGATGACTTTTTCGTTCGCGTCATAAGAACATCAATTTGTTTTACAGAAGTCGGTGTCAAGCCAAGCCAAAAAACTAATGCAAGCCCTGTCGCGAATCGTAACGGCTTGACAGCGACTTCAATAAAACAAATTAAGGCGGTTGCAGAGGGGTCAATTTTATATAAAACTTTGACGCACAATACGCGTAGACGGTATTAATATAAGTAACTTTGTATATATGGAAAAATAGTTTAGAAAATCTAGATGCCGCGTCACAAATAACATTTGCAGTTTATAAAATAATTACTGAGATAGAAAGCTTTGAAATTTTTCGTACAAAATTTTAAAAGCTTTTTATCTTTGTAATTATATTACAAATTGCAAATGTTATTTGTGACGCGGCAACTAGATTTTCTAAACAATTTTTCCATATATAAAATATTACTTTTATTAATTCCGTCTACGCGTATTGTGCGTCAAACTTTTGTATGGACTGAAACCACCCTAATGTTCTTATGATGCGAACGAAAAAGTCATCGGCTGCAATATTATTTATTAACTTTTTAGTTTTTTTGAAGGCGGTTTAAATTGTAAAGTATACTTACAGCTATCACACTCCAATTGTTTATGTACAATAATGCGTAGAACAACAGTAGTACTGTGAACCTAGTGATTGCCACTAGAACTATGTCAAATAGTGACGTTTTTACATTATAATGTATTATTTCTCTATTAAATATCTGCTCTAGGGTTTCTCCCGTCATCTGTAAAAGAAAATAACAATATTAATTTAAAGAAGTCGCCATCAAATTGTGGATGGTTATCACGGAACATTATAGAAGTGCAAAGTAGACGTGGAACGTGTCGCCACAGGTTATGCAATTTGCGACACTTTCATCCTCCGCTTGTACCGCACTATAAAACTTGGCCAAGTCGGCGAATGTCGACCTTTTTGGCGTAAAATGATTGTTGAGTAATTCTTCTAGCCTACTATAGAGTAACGTTTCCACTTCGCTCGGGTGAGCCAGGTTACGTAATAACTTGTACGCTTCATCTGTAAGATGTGTTAACAACACCGCGCGCTTCTTCTCTTCCGTTGTAATTCCATTCAGCGTCAGGAACTGGCCAACTCGTTTGATAAAAATAAGCCATTCCTGTGACCGAGGATCGAAACAAGGAAGATTCCCTAAAAAAGCACTCATTTTTTTTATTTTTCTGCACCGAGGGTACTATGACATCGACTCGTCTGCCAATGATATGTCGCGGGGTAGTGCTAAAGGAAACGACCGTATTCAATAGCAGGCACTTTAATACTAACAAATTGCAGATGAGCAGCTACACACACAAACATGTATATGTATGGGTACGCGCATACATATCAATAACACCATAAGGCGCGCGGCGTGGTGCGAGCGAGAGGGCATAAGTAATTGTAGCAGCGTGAGCGGGAAGACAAGTGGCGACAGCCGTCTCCGAAGCAAAAGCGCTACTTTGCATTTCTAACCCCTCTTATAATGTTCTGTTACGGCCCGGACACTGCATACAAAAAATTGAAATTGACAAGATGACGTCAGCACATGCGATACCAAAAAAATTTAACCTTAAGTCTTCTTCTTAGGCAACTGGCGAGTAACAGGTGAGCTGAAGCCAAGCGCAAACCCATTATGAATAAAAAAAAACCAGAGGGCGATAGAGGGGGTGAGGTAAAAAGTTGGTGGGAGGAAGGGAGTGTCCGTACTGTCTGTATCTAGTACTAGATACTCTGTCTTATACTGTGGTTCTGTGGTGGTTATTATAGCTCAGTATGAGATAAAGTCATCATCATCATCTCAACCAATGGACGTCCACTGCTGGAGATAGGCCTCCAGCAAGGATTGCCACAACGACCGGTCCTGCGCTGCCCTCATACAACGGGTTCCCGCCGCCTTCACCAGGTCGCCGGACCGTGTGGGGGTCTACCCACGCAGCGCTTTCCGGCACGCAGTGGCCACTCGAGAACTTTTCGGAAAAATACGATAAGTACTTCAGTACCCTTTCGTATCGTAAGGACATTTAAACAAAATGACACAAGATCAAGCTGACCTAATATAATACGGGCATAGGCCCACCACACATTCCCACCGCTGTAACTCCTGTAAGCCAGGATCAACAGCGGCGACCATTCACAACACTGGACAATGAAGTCCAGCGAGCCCGGGGGATGACTCTAATCTGTCTTGGAACCCGCAATGAATTAATCAAAGAAGATAGGAGGAGTAGGAAAACGAAATATCCGACTTCCCTCCATTGCAAACGTGAAATGAACCTTAAATGAACCTACAAGAAGCACAGTCACGAAATAAAAATAGTAAGAAAGAAAAATCTCTCACTACCAAAAAAAATTATCATGTCTTCTGTATCCCCCACCTTCTCGTGGAAGACTTGTGGAAGAACGATGTAGTCCTCTCTCACTCGCACTCATTCGATTTTGCATTTGCTTAGCTCTTCTTTTCACAACGAGCCCAGTATGAAGTATCCAGGGTGTGGTTATAGTCTGTAGGATCCCACTACAGGGCAAAGGAATCCCTCTCATGAATAAGGGTGAAAAGGAGTGGGGCCATGACCAACTGCTGAATACGCCTTCCAAAGAACGGTCAAAATGAATTTTGTGTATCCCTTAATTTATTTATTTATTATTTTTTTTTATTTCTTAGTATAACCGGAAAATTTCAACAGTCCCAGACCAGTCCTTTAAAGGTAGGACAGATGGACAAACAGACAGACAGAAGAATGTTGTAAGACTAGTAAACCCTTTGGGTACGGAACCATAAACAAGGCAAAACAGGAAGGTTTGTACAAAATAATGGACGATCCTGCCCGGGTAGGTTGGTATTGTTCGCGTCACGTAAAACGAGCGCTGCTGCGGTGAGATTGTGCAGCACCGACGGTTTACCTTTTATCCTTACAGGAAGGAAATTCATTACTGTTACTTATATTATTAACTTGTATTGATAACGTTCAGTCTACAGACATTACAGATTTTTTTTTTGTATTTCTTATAATCAATCAACTATTCTATTTACGGAACCTGCCCAATGATACCTAAAGGTTTGGACGACAGACTTCTTTCTTCTTCTTCCCTGCGGCCTGTGTCCCACCACCGGGTCCTCTGACACCACATTCTGTGATTGTTACCAACGACAACACTTTTTTTTATATCCTTATTGAAAAGAGCTTTGTCGCAAAGCGACTATGCCGCTCTATTGTCTCTTTTGACATGTTGTCTTCAAATAAAAATACTGAACTTACTTTCTACAACGTAAACCAAATGTAGCTAATTTGTACAGTGTTTTCTCTGATAGGGGAAAGGCTAAGGCACTGTTGCATCCCCCTGTTTCAAAGAGTCTGTTGTCAAAAATCTGTCTCCTTCGAGCCTCAACGACAACACTTACCAACAACAACACTTACCATAACACAAATGAGCCACATCAGACTGGTGAACAGTATATCGAATGTGACGAAGAGGCAGAAGAACCGTCTCACAGTGGACATTCTTCCCTGCGGCCTGTGTCCCGCCACCAAGTCCTCTGACATCACATTCAGAGATTGTGAGTGAGCTGAAAGAATACACAAGAACGGTGAAGGAAAACATCGTGAAGAAACCTACAAATGCTGGAGAATTTCTGATGCGTATGTGAAGTCACCAATTCGCATTTATATAGAAATAGAAATATTCTTTACTGTGAATCATAGGTAATACATAATTGATGACACTATTACTTATGGTACAGTTCAGCTATGTTCCGCCACATGGGCATACAATAGTGGGTAGCATTCATGCAATATCATTGATCATTACATTAATTACAAATAAATAAACAAAGTCAAACACAGTTATTACTTAAGTCGGAACAAAAACAACAATTTACCAAATCCAAGTCATTTCAAAAAATCATAAATGGACTTCCATTTCTGGCTGATACTTATCAGCCAGAAATTCATTCAGTCTGTAGTAGCATTTAGAATTAAGCAGATAAAAGAGTCTTTTCTTAAAAAAATGTACATCAGTTGTATCTCTTATGGGCTTGGGAATTTTATTATAAACGAGCGTTAACCCGCGACTTCGTCCGCACAAATTATATACCAGATTTTAAGTCAGATCATAAGCTATCAAACAAAAAAAGTTTCATCAAAATCGGTTCAGTAGTTTTTGCGTGATACTCGTTCAAACAAACAAACAAAAAATCCAAAAATTGGTGAAATGGAATCAGGGATACCTAAAAACCATATCGTAACTTTTTTTTTGTTAATATCTTTAATGTACAGACAAACTTCCTGTTACAGTTTTATAATAGTTTAGATATGAGGTGTCCTACAGAACAGACTTTTATGTAGTAAAGCTGTCCTAGAAGGTACCACTGCCAACTTGTCTTGATGCCGCAGACAAGTTCTAAAATAGGTGAATATTTTTGTGGACTTAAAAGGTTTTGAAATAACATTCGTATTTTCTAATAAATACCTCATTTATATTGTTAAATCTAAGTCAAATGAGTGCATTGGTATTAATATTATTAAATTAAAAGCCTTCTGGGGCACACAATTTTGATTTCTATGTTGCATAGCTATTTTTTTTTAATAAGTTTTCAGATAGGTAGTCTTTTTTGTCACTAAATGGTGCCGGTTATAGTTTAAAAGTCCAATTCATAATTACTTCCCACCCCTCCTAACAAAACTCCGTAAAATGACTGGGCTACAACGCATCTACATATAAAAACATACATGCATAGATACATAAGCTCACGCCATGGTCCCATGGGGGTAGACAGAGACCACGGACCGCCACACGCTAAGACTCTGACACACCTCTTTAGCCTCATTGACATTCATACATCTTTTCATGCACTTCCGTCGATTGAGGGTGCTACGCACTTGTCCTTTTTGGAAAAGACCATTGATTTGATCATGGTATGTTTTCCTCGGACGGCCTCTCCCAACACTTCCGCTCATCTTGGCTTGATAAATTTCATTCGTAAGTCTTATTTATTTTAACACTTTATTGTACACACGGAAATATAAATGAAAACAGCATAATAGACAATTACAAAGGGCGAGCTTATCTCTAAAGAGATTTCTTCCAGCTAACCCGTGAAAGAGAGAGAGCATATTAAGTGAGGCAGGTATAGGCAGTCTTCTTTCATTCTTTTATAAAATTATAGTAATTACTTATAAAAATCATTATAAAAACATCTTAGGTCATTATTTACTCTACCACCGCATCGGAAGGTTTTCGATGTAGAGAAGATGCAGACAGAAACTCTACAACACACATTTTAGTTAGTTGTATTAGATACTTACATATAGTCCTAAGGTGCGGATTAGTTACACTACTTAGAAGGGACTCTGCCGCCTCCCTAATGTGATAGTCAGTCATTTTGGACCCTGCAACAATGATTCAAGAGGAAGGTTTATATATCAGAATTGCACCCGAGCGAAGCCGGGGCGGGTCACTAGTGATATTATATACCATAAAGAAGCAGGAGCCCGATTGCGCTAAGTTAAATCATAGAAGTTATATTCTTATCCAATTTCAGTTCTAATCACATTGCAATCCAATTACTATTCAACTATTTATACTATTATCAGCGATTTGTCAACACGGCTCTAACGGCTGTCAAGAGCAGTACCGCGATTATCGCAATACCAAATGTGTCAAAAGTTATGATTCGTACTTAGTCCAATAACAGTTCAATCACCGAATATTTACCGCGATTGCTGCCCAGATATGTTAATGCGCGCAAAGTGAAGTCTCGAAAAAGACCTAATTAGGATGACTCTCGATAAAACTAAGTGCTTACTGATAAGTTTAGTGTTTATATTAATTAACTTTGTAGAGAGAATAAAAAACGTTTTTATTTATTATTATTTTTATTTATTCAGTACCTATTGTTTAACGTTAAACAATAGGTAATGAATTCATTAGTCTTGGTATAAGCTTTACATCGTCAAAATTGGCCATGTAAAATTTACTCTCAACTTATTCATAGATTAGGGTTGGTTAAACGTAAATTCAGTTTACTCTTGAGTAACCGGCGACTTAATCTAAGAATAATATTTACTCGCGTTTGATCGAATCGGGCCTAATGCGACGATAAAACAAAAGATAAGTACTTAATTATTGTCAGGACAAACTTGGTGATAATGTCGAATAACATAACAAAATAGATAAATATTAATTTGTTGTTGTGACTCACTTCAATATTTTCAATCTTCGACAAAACGTATTTTCGATAAAGAAGCTTCCGTAAAAACACATTTCCTGTTTAATCGAGAGCCATTTCTATTTTATTAAGGTCACTGTTGACTGAGATTTATCCTAAAATTGAATAAATTAAAACCAAATTAAAACAAAGACTTACCTATATGGATTTTTAGTTATTCAGGTGTTAGTTTATAAATGCATAACTGTACACTTAAACTACAATTGAGGTATCAATTTGATATCAAATCACCATTGTTTCCTTGTTTTTCTTATCAATGCTAACAAAAGCATCCAATTAGAACTTAGAACAAATCTGAATCAATTTGCGAGGAAAGCAAGCAAAGAAAACACTAGTGTTGCAAAAGTCACTTTAATAATATCGGTGGAATTTGAATTTGAATTTGTGAAAAATCGATAGATTGTCTTAATGTTGTTGAATGTTTGTAAAGTTCTGATTTTAGGTCCTTTTTTCCAACAGTGCTCATTCGCCATCAAATTCTGAAATATGCGACATGCTGACATAATTTTTTTAAAGTAAAGAAAAAAGACTTGTGTCATTTTAGGTGTATCGAAAAATATTAGTTATCGAGAATTTCTCAACAGGGATTTAAAAAGCATGAACTTTGTTCCATAACTTTCAAGGGAAAGTCCTAACTAATAAAATAAGGTATGTTAAAATTAATAACTAACCCTAATTTCTCAGCATCTGCCTAATAAAAAGGCAAAATACTTCAAGATTTAGCTGAAAAATCTGCTGTAAAATAAATCGATAGATCACAGCCTAATATCGGTATACCGGTAGACAGTACCTGAAATCGGTAGATCTACCGATAAATCGGTAGCTTTTGCAACACTGGCAAACAGACTTGACACTAACGTTCCGTTCCACGACCGCGTTTGTTTTGAGACAGATTAAACCAAAGTTATTCTGACTACGAGATCTATTTAAAAATTTGAAATCACTATATATTATCACCACAGACTCTGTTATTCTATATACTACGAATTTTTTTTTATATTTTTCTTTATACAATACTTCCGATTTTTAAACTATTCTTCAAAAAAGCATTTGAAATTTTAAAACAGTGTCGAACGGAACGTAAAATGTACGTTACGTTCCGTTGTAAGCAGAAATAGTTCATCTTCATTTTGAAATAGAAGCTACAAATATTTTTATTTTAACATTATTTGCTGCAAAAGCCCTAAAAGCCCCTTTATCTACAAATCAGCCCATACAACCTACAACACTGAAATTAAACAAGTACATGAAGCAGAACTCACGACCATTTTTATTTTTAGGTGTGGTCAGAATCAATGCTACAAAAGCAGTAGGAAAGCGAGGAAGGGGGGGGGGGGAGCAAATACTCTGGCGGCAATTTACTAGAGGCGGCAAATTCGGGAACATATCTATTGATTGAGCTGTGTCTTTGAGTAATCTCGATCTAAGCTTGTCTTTTAATTACTGTGCCTACCTACACATAATTATCTAGTAATAGATATGTGGGGACTTGCTACAGATGTCAGCACCCACAAGTTATAGCAAAGATGCAAACAGATGGCGATACCGTCGCTCTCGGAAATATGCTCCATACATAGACAACGTTCACCGTGAATACGTAACTCGTCACCTACAAATAAGGTTCACAATCGAATGCAAGACATTGTATGTCGCGCAAGAAAAATAACCACAGATTCGATACATATACAAGGTCCAACTACGAACTGTTGGACCATGGCCGGTCCCCAGGCTTTACACATAGCCTGGTGGAAGATCTTCCCTTTTCAATGGAGGAACATTCCCAGTAGCACCTCCATAGATACTCTTTCAAATACTGTGACATTTTTACTAAGTACATCTATATTATTTGTCAGCTTGCCAACACATAATCCTAAAGAGTTCTGCCCGGCTAGCATGCCACCCACGACAAAATGGGCGATTTTTATCGTTTTCTCCAACTGGCCATGGTCTATCTCTGTATGCCAAATTTAATCGAAATCCGTTCAGTAGTTTTAGCGTGAAAGAGTAACAAACATCCATCCACACAATTAGTAGGATTGGAACAAATTAAAATTTCGTACAATATATTTTTATTTTACATTTTTCCAACATTTACAATAAAAATAAATCATTGACAATTTTTCAATGACAAACTTTGGTTAATTTAAGTGGGATAAATACCTACCTACATTAATAAAAATATTACAAGAATACAAATTAAATACTTAAAAAACTTAATTTTATAACTTACATAAATTATATGTAGAACGTAGAACCAGAAATATAGTCCTAATCTTATTTTAAACTTGGATAACATTATTTCTATGATTTCAAATTCAAAGGACATTTATCTTTAAAAAATTACAACTTTTTTAATTTCCACTTTCATAAAAATTTTAACTTATTTGATGTTGTAGTTTTTAACCCTTGCTCGCGGAAGCGAATGTCGCTTACGTCGTTATTGAGTCACAGAAGTTAATCTCGAATGAGCGAAAAACATCGTAAGCGACAACCGTAAGTACAGCGACCTGCAGCTTTACATTTCTCACTAGATTTCAATACGTTTATGTATGCCTTAGTGACGGGCCTTTTCATATTAATTGACTAACAGCTTGATCATAAAGAGTAGAAAAAAATTGAGGGCACCACTTTCTTTGCTGGAACGTTAAAATCCAAGACAAACCGTCAAAGATGTTGTATTAAAATTCATATTTAGTTCCTGCTGACAACGTTTTCTACTCTTTTTCTACACGTTCAACACTCAGGCTCGGAATCAACTGAAGCGGAGCGGAGATGTGTAAAATAAAAAACACATTACACTCCTTTGCGTTACGCAGTCGGGCAAAAAATAAAATAACCTCATTCTTACAATTACAAGCGAGAAAAATTGTGCATTTCGATTAGTTGATTTTACATAGCACCGCTCCGGCTGTTCAGTGGCGCCCTCAACACAAAATTAAAGATTTCTTAAAGAAAGCCTAAAACAAAAATGTTCTTCCTTTATCCACTTTTTATACAATACTTACTTTTATTGGTTAAAATCTGTTGTTACACACAAAACTGCAAATACCGGCTCGACCTAAATGTATGGGGCAGCAGATTTTTTTTTCTCTATGATGGCTCCATAGTGAAAGTTGTTCATTTTGATTGTCTGAAGCACCTTCCTAAATATTACTAGGATGTTTTGTGTAGCTGTATAGTTATAGGAACATTTTTAATTTCAGTTTTCTTGATTGAGAAATCTTGAGTTTTGCGAGGAGGGCGTAAATGCCCTTTAACCAATTTGAAAAAATGATATATCCTTAAGTACAAAATAAATGACGTAACATTCAGTTCAAAACGGACAGAACAAGGTGTAGCGACATTGTTTGCATTTCATATCTGCTTTTATGCTGCAGTTTTATATTGATGCCACGGAGTGACTGGATCGTTCGCCAGTCGTTCCCATACCACCGAACCGCTAGGTCAATGATGTAACTCAGAATAAGTGCACTTAATTAAATATGTATTATCAAGAACTCTTTTCCATCATCCCACTGCAACACAATCCGTCACCCCACAGTGGTGACCACCGACAAAGAACACGCAACCTTCAAGATGATTTCGGCGGAACGACTCTCCTGCGCAATGCGGATGGCAGGATGTACCGGCGTGCCTACTCAGCTCAACGTGACCTCAAGAACACCGACATGGAAACCACACGTGACAATCAAGAAATACAAGTGATTTGCGGGTCCCAGAGAGACGTCAAGATAAGAGGAATGGAATTTTGCTCCTCATGGCGAATGACGACGTGAGTACGGTACAGCAGCTGTCGCCGTTCGAGGTTTGCTGGTTTCCCTCCGGGACGGGCGCCTGCTCCTGCTCGACGTTTCCTCACACACATCAAGTTTATGACGTTGACCCAGTCCAAGTATATGTGGTGCACGCCTTGGAAGGTATGGATACCAAGCTGTACGCACATCAAGGACGTTCAAGAAGACGACTTCGACTCACGCTACGTACCTACTACGGTCAAACAGGGAAACAGCGTGGAATCTTAAATGTGTCGTGTTTAGTGTGTTAAAGTGTTTCATGTGTTTAAAATGTTATCTTTTTCGTTTTTCCATGTCGGTCAAATTTTTATATACATGATGACGTATTTAAGCTCTCAATATAGCGAATTATGTTGATCATATTATAAGTAAAATTAGAGTTCATTATCTAATGCTGTAATTGATAGTTTGTAACAGTAACTTCCGTCATTGCGATAAACACTTGGATCAAATTTCATTTTAACTGTAATGTGCAATGTGCATGTGTTATGCTGAACTAGCATCTAGATTGTTTTGTTATACTTTGTCACCTATTGTAATTTAATGTGAAGTATGACTTATGATGATTGTAATATTTTTAGATTGTTTGTTTTATTTTATTTCTGTTTGTTGAAAATTTTTGGGAAAAATTTTTGTTAAAGGGGGAAATAATGTAGCGACATTGTTTGCATTCCATATCTGTTTATGCTGCAGTTTTATATTGATGCCACGGAGTGACTGGATCGTTCGCCAGTCGTTCCCATACCACCGAACCGCTAGGTCAATGATGTAACTCAGAATAAGTGCACTTAATTAAATATGTATTATCAAGAACTCTTTTCCATCATCCCACTGCAACACAATCCGTCACCCCCACAAAGGCATTAATTTTATTTAGTTCGTTCACTTTTTTTTCAATACCACCTCGCAGTCCCCACCCGGTTATCGGGAGGATCCCTAGCACAACAATAACTCGCTAAAACCCCGACAGAAGCTAAACATAAGCACAGAATGCTGACACCGCAGACGGCGCCAGAAGTTATGTCGTTTAGTGGCGACCCTGGTTTGGGCTGGATGGAGAGGAGAATAAGAAGTCCAAACGCGCTGAGTAGAGAGAACGATGATAGGACTATGTAACCTGGGGAATAGAAAAGAAAATTAAATATAGAGGTAACATAGAACTGATATATAAAAGCTCAGAGTTTAAAGACCTTAGATCAAAGTAAAATTAATGGATAGGCCCAAAGCGCGTTAAGTTGAAGCACACAACTAGTACACTTGGTCCATACAAACTAGCACACTTGGTCTGTCATTTCGGTACATATTTGAAGTAAAACTGTCATTTGTTTTATACCCCAATCACCGAGGGATTTGACCCCGACAGTAATTCAACGATCGCTGAAACTTTGCAGTGTGTTAAAGGGAAGTATAAAGAATACGGTTGATAAAATATCTATGATTTTTTTTATTCGGAAGTTAGGTATTTGTACCTAAACTTAAAAATCACTCGTAACTCGCGGTGGAAAAATGTTCGATCCGAAATTCCTTTGGTATATGTCAGTATATATTAGCATAGATATGTAACGGTATCTAGGAATATTTCGATTTCAGGAAGGGAAAGGGACTTTAAAAACCCGTTTTATTTAGGTGTACTGTAACTTACAAATTCATTTAAATGGATCGAATCATTTTCCGAAGTAAGTTATTGCCCAAAAATAATAAAAATACGATCGAAAACGAAAATCTTCTAGATAATTGTGCAAGACGATATATTTAAAGTAATTAATACGCGTAAAAAGACAAAAATTGATCGACTAATATTCCTGAAGTAGTTATGGAACAAAAATGGTAGTTTTATATTTCTCCCTTCCTGAAATTTTTCCACCGCGAGTTACGAGTGATTTTTAAGTTTAGGTACAAATACCTAACTTCCGAATAAAAAAAATCATAGATATTTTATCAACCGTATTCTTTACACTTCACTTTAACACACTGCAAAGTTTCAGCGATCGATGAATTATTGTTAGGGTGTCCATAGAAGGAAACTCCTCGACGATTGGACTATTACCGCATTTTTTGGGTTTGAAATGTTCGCGTAAGGCCTATCTTAATTTTACTTTGATCTAAGTTAAGTATTAGAAAAATACAGAAAAAAGATATAGGATAGGACATAATAGCAGGTACCTAGTCGTAGCAGTGGGAAACAAAGTATTATTTTACGGCCAGATTCATTAACTGCGCGAAAATAAAATAAAATTGTATTCATTTTATATTGACCGGTTTTAGTATATTGATCAACGTTTTCAGAAGAGACATGTTTTGATGGTGAAAAATCCTTTTTCCGTCCACTTGCAAAAACCACAATCTTCTAATCTATTTTTTTTTTATTTAATGGCGTCCGATGCGTTATCACAATTGTGCCAATGTCCCGTTATGTGGAGAGTACACGTAGGAAAATGATTAGTAGCATTTCTGACAATGTTAAGTAATTTATTATAATCTCAAGTTAACGTTTTATAGTTAAAACACAAAAGAGTTTACAAAATGGCGGAGCCACGTGCAAGCCTAACAGATGCCAATACGCACGCGTCTGACCTCCCCCAGACTTGCAGCGCGACTCCCAACCACAATCTTGTCGTAACCGTTCGTTGTAAGGACCATAAATGTCACATTGTAGTTATTACTGTTTTTAAATTTAACGAAATAACATGAAAAAAATTATAAAGAGAAAAACAATAGGCCATAAATTTATTGCAGCTTCTGAAAAGGATGCGGGCAGTCATATCTATATTTAAAAATAAAGGAAACTACTTGACACCCTGATAATAAAATAAGGGATAAATGGCGTAAAGAGGCGTAAGCGCACCTGTTTGCGTATTGTTGTGTCAATCAAAAATAAAACAAGCTTTTCTAAACCCCCCACACAACACCCCTCTTTTTGCGTCGGGGGTTAAAAATATGAATATAACCGAAAGTAAAAAGGCTTAAGTTTAAGTGACACTTAGAACGTAAAAACCAAAAATATTTGGCGTATTAGCTGTCATTTTACGGTTTGAGCCGGGACCGTAGAGATAGTAAGTACTACGTGCCGGGACTAATTAGTAATTGACATTTTTTATCGGTATAATATTGAAGAGGCAATTCGAGCTTAGAAATGTACCAAAATTAAAAAAAATCACGTCAGCAACAGTTCCAATTTTAAAATTTTGTTATTATCTCGTTCTAAAAAAACTGATGGTAATTTTTCTTGCGCATATTTAAGGCTTTATCACATTATACATACTACAAACATGGTGTGAATATTTTTGTCTACTTGTTGAATGTTTTGAAAAATAAATTCGTATTTTCTAATAAATACTTTAATTTTTAAATTTCATTGCTCAAAAATAATTTATATTGTTAAATCTAAGTCAAATGAGTTCATTGGTATTAACATTAATAATTTAAAATCCTTCTGGGACACATGATTTTGATTTCAATGATGTTTTTAATATGCTTTAAGATAGTCCTTTTGTCACTTAATGGTTCCGGTTACAGTTTAAAAGTCCAATTAGTAATTTATCCCTACCCCACCTAACAAAACTCCGTAAAATGACTAGGCTATATCACAAAAGTGACAAATCGAATTTACGCCTGCTAAAACAAAATAGGACTTTTTTTTAAATGTTTATTGAAGAGCTTGGCCTGTGTGGGATTTTCTATTGGATAAGTTCACAGACATTATAATAACAATAAAAAACTAGTAACTACACAGTGACGAAACAGAAAAATAAATAACTACAAATTTAAGGTTTTTTTGTAGATGCCGTACACCGTACAGTCTTGCCATCTCCAGCCTTGGCAGCAGCCAACGTAGATGCAAATATTAATTAGGTGAAAATACAAATTCAATTACCAGATATAAAGTTTCTATTGGGAAGTAGGTTCTGCCTTCTAGATCTGAAGCCAAGTAGACCAAGAAGAAAGCACGTGAACCCGGATAAAACTCCAAAGTCTAAGTAATATCGTCGACCCATCTGGAAGATAACGTGTACATTTATTAAGATTAGGCCTTATAGGTAAGTTTTATATGTTGACCACATTATGACAATATACATACAGTAACAGCGTAGTTACGTAGTTCTTGATTTCGATTTCGATTGGAGATTCATTCGGTGTTTTGAGCCCTTTCTTTGTGATGGCGGTTTAGAATAGCATCAACCTAGACTGGTGTCTTGTAATGCGACTCAGTTCATCAGATAATATTAACACCTCTTCAGCCCTCACCTTGTGACTGCCAATATTCACTGGCAGTTACTGCTCGGCCTCGTGTTCGGCTAGAGTTTTGGAAAATCTGCATTAAAGATGGAAACTTACACTGTACATCATGTAGAAGCTCAATCCAGTGGTAAGACCTCCACAGAGCGTCAACATCAACGCTGCTATGGTGAGGGAAGCTGTTGCCGCGTTCACCGCCTTCAAACTTGACAAAGACTTGTAGGTTTCGTCTGAGTATATCGATGGGGGTGATGCTACCCTGTAAGATTGGTTTTTAGGTTAATTGAGTTATTTCTTGCACGTTGCGTTCTGTTGTCTCTGCCTAGTGCCTACCCAAAGGGAGACAGGCGTGAGAATATGTTTGCATGTATTTCTTCCAAGATATTTCCAATGAACCTACTCTATGAGACTAAGGAAGAGGTTGATACCTCTTCCTATGGGACTAAGGAAGAGGTTGATACCTCTTCCTTAGTCCCATAGAGTAGGTTCATGGATTGTGATCAATCCAACGAGCATGATTGAAATAAGGGAGAACTGCATTAGGATAGATGCAGGTGTCGCTCAATTAGATAGATCTGCCCGTCCCAGTGGAATTTGAGTGTGAGCATGTTACCTACTAATCACAAAAGAAATCAGCCATTACCTATTGATGTATTTTCTTTTAGAGTAGAAAGAAATTATGCTAACTCCCAATCACCAAGGTAAAAATCGATTTTAGAAAAATTTGCAACAACTATTGAGCATTTCGGAAATACGCTCCGAAATAAGAGCATATGCGATTTAAAAGTGTTGCATGTTGCGTGCGTTTCATGCAGACTTGCGCTTATCAATCACCATTATCATGTTTGTATATACATTATAATTATGTTTGTACATATACTTATAATGCCACGACCGTAATTCCCTTTCTGGGTCGTCTCAAACTACCACAACAACCAAGTACCTTTTTGAGCGTGAAGTTTTCGCATGACTGTTCTTTTTATTTTACTTTACTCAAATTTAAATTCCCACAATGGAATAATGTAGATATTAATGATAAAAAGCTGTACATAAAACAGTGCAAAGCAAACACTTTCCCTTAGTCACTTCATGCCATAACCTTCGTAAGATGCAAGATAATAGTTAGCTATAAATAGTTTCTTTTTGGCATAGAATAGCATTATGCTAACGACAATATTCCCCGAGAGGTAGTCAAGAGATATTCTGAAACCTCAGAACATCCACATTTAACGAGTACCGAAGTTCCGAGTTCCGTTCATTAGTACCGAGTTTCTTTTAGGGTTCATTAAAAAAACATTCATTAGTGATTAGCTGATTAGAACGCCATTTGTTCCATTAATTTTCCTTCTTTTATCTACAAATAAATGGCACTGTGTTGCTGTAAATGAAGATTATTTATGTTGCCCTAATTAACGATACGCTCCAAAATTAAAATAAGCCAATCAACTTACCTCGGGATAATAACAGCCGTATTTTTATCCTTCCTCTGACTCCCTCTCACTTTACTATCATAATCTCTTCCACTCTCTCTACTGATATCTCTCCTATCCATTTCCAAACTCCGATCTCTGCTCTTCTCCCGAAAGCTCGTCACGAAAACATCTGATCTCTCAAATTCTTCCGGAAAACCATAGTTAAGTTTCTGTTGAGCTTTCGGCGAAATAGGTGAGGTAGTCCCTTTTGAAACTGATAAATTGGCACATGATTTTGATGGTGTAACAGTTTTCGTCGGCGTACTGGACACTAATTTCTTTGGTGTCAAATATCTTGGACTATCTTGTGATTTATTTGGCGTTATTCTTACAGACGGTTGGCTTGCGTAGCTCTTTAGTTTCCGCGGCGTTGATAGTAATTCGTGTAACTTCTGCGTGGCTATTAAATTCTTCTTTGACATTATGGGAGAAGTGAAGGTGACTGAGACTTTTCTTGGAGGTTCTGGCTCATCTATAGGGACTATTGCATATCTTTGTGTTTTTCCATTTACAGTTTTAACTATTTCAGTAGGTATTTCTTTCAATTCATTATCATCTGGTGCGTCTACGTTATATTCTTCTATTTCGTCAGCATCTACTTCTACGATACGTTTTTTAGTTGGAGAATAGTCTATTAAATCTTCGAAGTCATCTCTGATGATTTCGTATCTGTGTTTCAAACGGCTGTCCTCAAGCCCATCGTCGCTTTCAGCGTTTCTATCGTATTTTACTTTCTTCTGCTGTTTAAATTGTGCCATTTCTAAGTCCTCGCTTCTGGTTCGGCATCGAACTGTCCTTGTTGGTTTGCATATCAAAGAAGCCTGTCTATGGAAGTTCTTTGATAAATATTTTGGTTTAGGAGGCAACTCTGGAGGCTCATCTCTCCTCAGGGCCCCAGCAGGACTCATCCTTAAAGGATTATCAGAAATATCCGTCCTTAATATCCTGTTGTTCTCGACGGTTTTTCTTGGAGAATTCCCGCCTAACGGCTGCATTCTTCTGTCTGGTGTTATCCTGCATTTTTGTACAGCTTCGCTCTGTCCGCAGAAGGCTGGGTTGGAGTAGTATTTGTAGATAATTTTTGGCGAATCCATGGTTGTCGTTTAAGCGTATAGTTTCCCCGTGGTGCAAGACTTTATTCAGCAGAGCATGATTCCTCTAAGGGTGCTCTTTTGAGCGTAACCGTTTAGGTCTTGTGCTTTCCTTAATGTTAATTAGAATAGGTTATTTTAAATTATAGTTCTTCTGTACTTAGAGTGTTCTTTTTGTCTAAAATGCCTTGCTTTTCGTGTTGCTTGTTTAGAGTTTCTTGAATCACAGAGTAATTTATAAGTTACACTTTGTTTACACTTCTAATTTGGCCGTTATTTGTTAACCACAAATCACTGTTGAATAAAAGGTTTCACTCATTCACTTAAAACTATATAAATAAACGAAATTAAATTAAATTCTAAAATTAAAGAAATAAAGTTGTCTGTTTCGTCTTTTCCGTTCAACGGTCAACCGTCAACTGTCGTAAAGGGAATTCTTTTTTCAAAAAAACCGGGATCGGAAACGGCGCGCGCGCACCCCTGCAGACAGCACGCGCTGTACGAATTCCAAATTCAAAATCCATCATTTAACAACTTTGGTCTTTAATATTTATTGGGTAAGGCACATTGTCGCTTAAGCCCTAAATAACGAAGAAAAATATGAAAGGGCGTATGTTCATATGTGTACAAGTAACTTTATTTCGTAGGTGTAAGGGTTAAATTAATATAAATTGATCTATAATAGCAAGTTTGCATTGTGTTATTATTGAATGAACATAGTGGAAACGAAAGGGCGGCATTTTTATAGAGGGGTGACATATTTAGGGTTCAATTATTAATAATTTTGAGAGGTTCTGTCTCATTCAAGGACTAACGAATTTTAAGTATTTACCCTAGATATAGTAAGCATTTGCCCGCGGCTTTGCCGTTGTGTTGTTTGATTAAAAATGTAATTTTTACATCATTAGTTTCTTTCGTCAGAGAACGAACATAGCTCAGAAAATTATCAAGCTGAAGTGGCAATGGGCTGGTCATATCTGCCGAAGAACTGACAACCGGAGGGGTGTCAGAGTTCTGGAGTGGAGACCGCGAACTGGCAGGCGTAGTGTGGGACGCCCTGCTGCCCGCTGGACAGACGACGTAAAAAAGGTAGCGGGGAGCGACTGGATGAGGAAGGCCGAGGACAGAGTTTTGTGGAGCGCCTTGGGAGAAGCAGTGAACGATGATAGGCTGATGATGATGATGATGATGAAGTTTCTTTGAGAAATAGAAGAAATTATTGAAAAGAGGTCGCCCCAGACGCACGTCCGCTGACCAAATTAGGCTTACCTACTGAAGCTAATTGGCCCTTATGAGCAAAACGACGAACATGTACGACTTATGGATGTTGAAGAGACGAGAGATATGTTAGCCCAGTCATTTTACGGTTTGAGCCGGGACTAATTAATAATTGTCTTTTTTTTTCGGTATAATATTGAAGAGCCAATTTTAGCCTTGAAATGTACCAAAAAAAATCACATCAGCAACAGTTCCAATTTTAAAATTTAGCTATTATCTCGTACTAAAAAACCTAATGGTAATTATTTTTTTGCACATATTTAAGTCTTTACATATTACAAACATGGTGTGAATATTTTTTTTCTACTTAGAAGGTTTTGAAAAATACATTCGTATTTTCTAATTAAATACCTCATTTTTTAAATTTCAATGCCTATTTCATTGCTCAAAAATAAATTACATTGTTAAATATGTGGATTGTCAAAGTCAAATGAGTGGATTGGTATTAATATTATTAATTTAAAAGCCTTTCTGGGACACAATTTTGATTTCTATGTTGCGTAGCAATTTTTTTTTAATATGTTATATGATAGTGTTTTTGTCACTAAAAGACTGTCATAAAACAAATTAAAAAAAAAATTGGTGTCGGTTACAGTTTAAAAGTCAAAGTAATAATTACTTCATGCCTAACAAAACTATGTAAAATGAATGGTCTATGTGTCAGAATCGTAGGATCTAGCGATCTATTGTCTCTGCCTACCCCAATGGGATATACGACGGGTGAGCATATGTTTGTATCTATCTAGTTACCTATAACTTATTATACCTAACTTTTTAATACGCCATTTTTTCCATTACACCTGCCAAAGTTTGCAGCTGCTCATGTTATGTTGTTGTTTCACTTCAACATGTTTCTGTCTTCTTTACTCTTGTACGCTGAATTAAACATGGTTTTAACGAGTTGTAAACCTCGGCTTAGAACGGACCATTCCATTTCTTCGATATCGTATAAGACGACTAAGCGATAAATAAGGCTTCTTTTTCTTATAGTTACTGTGGGCCAAAGTCTATAAGTTCTGTTATGTTTCAGAAACAGGCTATGTGAAAAAAATAGGATTCTTCAAAGCGTCATATATCATGAAGTACTAACAGTAGGAGTATGATTTGCGGATATGTGTAAATTGAACATATAATTGAAGTTTTGATTAGAGCCAAAACACGATTAAGACACATTTTCTCGATAGAAAAACAAGCCAAAGTAGCCTCCGTCTTTATCGATAAACGCTTGGAACTGCTAAACGGTGAATAATAGAAACACGAGACTTGATTTAAAAAAAAAGAGACTGATATTTTACAAATTTTGATAAGAGCAGAATTGAACTGACATAAATAGTACAATCACAATTAAATAAAGTTTGTTTTACGCTTGCGTCGTTTCAGGCGCGCGCGCCGTCCCATCTCTTTCTCTCTAATTGCGAACTGATTTGTGAAAATGATAAAACGAGGTCGAAAAGGTAAATTGATTAGTTATCAGAAATGTTGTACGTTGCTTGCTCGTAGTCTCGTACAGGACCAATGCTCGTAAAAGCCGTTAAGGGCCTATGACGAAAAATCATTGAAGCGAAATGAGCGTGTGATAGCTTATATTACTGCCTGATGCGAGAGAAAGAGACGGGGCGGCGCGCGCGCCTGAAACGACGCAAGCGTAAAACAAACTTTATTTAATTGTGATTGTACTATTTATGTAAGTTCAATTCTGCTCTAATCAAAATTTGTAAAATATCAATCTCTTTTTTTTAAATCAAGTCTCGTGTTTCTATTTTTTTTTAACATATATCCTCTTAACCCGATCGTCTTTGTTTTAAGCTGAAATTGTAGCTGACTAAATTGTCCAGAGGAGTATTTCTCAAATTTTTGATATCACTCTTCATTTCCAAAATATCACGCGCCAAAATCAAAAATTCGGAAAAATTTGGTTCTTTTTTTCACTATTTCGGCCATCAACTTGTTTCGTTTTTGATTTTCTGGAATAACTCTTTTTGCACTTTATCTACAGCTCTCGTAAATTCGCGTCTTTTGAGCCTTTTTTGAATATCATATCTTCACAACTCTCCGAGATTTAATAAGGGGATCGCACTTTTTCGTGAAATTGGGAGCCTATACAAGAGTGCGATTTTTGAATCTCATTCGCTGAGCTCAGCAGTTGAAAATGTCAAAATAACTATGGAGATTTGCATCTTTCTACTGCTGACTTAACTTTCAAAAATCATACTTCAGGAGTGCGAATTTTGAAAGTCAAATCAGCATAGTTATTTTGACATTTTCAACTGCTTAGCTCAGCGAATGAGATTCAAAAATCGCACTCCTGGAGCGAACGAAAAGACATTTTCAATGTCAAAACAATGGCCATCTCAAAGATTTCTTTTGGATTTCTTTTGGTCGTCGTATTAGATAGACCAAAAAAAATCTTTGGGCCATCTCTTCTCCAAAAACCCGCCAAATCATTTACTTCTCTCCGCAAGCAAGTACAATATAAAATAATAATTCTAAATTCAAACGGGCATGGCACGTGCGCAAGCTCACCGCGCGTAACGGTCGCAAACAGCTGGCTTGAGGCAGCTGCATGCAGGGGTCGGGCACCTTTAAGATTTTAGGAGATATTTATAAGGGCTATCAAGTCGTAGGCTTTTGGCACACCATAACTACGATCGAGTTTATGACTTGTGTGGCCTAAGATGGCCCTCTCAATTAGCACAAGTTAGACAACGCCATAGAGATCTAGAGAGATGCCAACCAACGCGCTGAGTACGAAACGTAGTGTCGCATTACCACCAGTACCACGCGATAGAAAGTATTTTGTTAGCTTGAATGTGCTCATTATCCATTGCGGTATCAGAACTCAACGTATCTTTAGTACTACGCAAGCATTGTAAACTATTTACACATAATATCTCGACTGGCTTCCAGCCTCATAATATATTGAATCCTTACTGTCGCGAGCAATAATGTGTTCCGTTTTTCGCATATTGCTGCGACACTGGCCCCGCCCCCTTTTCAGATCTCCCTTTAGTTTTAGTGATCTGTGGACAACGCCAATAGGGCTGCGTCTTTCCGTTTTATATAAGCACGCAAGGGTAGGCTAATATGGCAGCGCGACATAGGAAAATCGCGCCTTTATTTCCTTTCGTCATCATAATCATCATCAGCCTGTACATTACAGGGTGTAAGTGACAGCCTAACAAATACTGAAACGGTGAACTCAGACTATCAAACTGAACAACTTTCACAATGGAGCCTACCTCAGGAAACTCGAAAAAAAATCTGCTGTCCCATCCCATACAATTTAGTCTGGTAGGTACAGCAGTTTTGTATCAGCTGATCTTTTTTCGCGTCTCCTGAGGTAGGCTTCATAGTGAAAGTTGTTTAGTTTGATAGTCTGAGTTCACCGTTTCAGTATTTGCTAGGCTGTCACTTACACCCTGTATACAGGGTCCTTGTTAATATGCTGAAATTTTTTTAAGGGTGTGTACAGACCATCAAACTGAACAACTTTCTCTATGGGACCAACATTAAAATCGCGAAAAAAATGGCAGCTATCATGACTTGAGTAGGTTTGCAGTTTGGTATGGAAGAGCAGATTTTTTATTCGCAATTTCGATGCTGGTGCCATAGAGAAACGGTCTGATCATACCCTCAAAAAAGTGTCAGCATATTAAAAAGGACCCTAAAGCAGATTTATTTTTGCTTCGGTCGGTTTGGTCCCATAGTAAAAGGTGTTCAGTTTGATGGGTAGACTGTTAGTTTAAAAGGATGCTAATGATATCAATTTCACCATGTATATATATATATATACATATATATGTGTCCCACTACACAGTAGAGCCTGTGCCCTCAGGGACGGTGATTATTTCCTAAAAAAGATTAAAATGTTTGCAACCCCTGCCGTCGTACGCGCACAGGGGAGCACGGTGAGTGCCCGCATTAATATTGACATTACCAACGTTACGTTGAAGTTATGAAAAAATGTCTACCATTTTGACCTTGACTTGATAAAATGACATCATCATCAAAACCATCGCAAAATGCCGGAGAAATTATCATCATATATCAGCCTATAGGACATTGTAGGATGAATCCCCTGATTGTCTGAAAAGAAAGATGATACCGTGCTTCGGATAGCACGTTAAGCCGTTGGTCCCGACTACCTATCTCGGGTCGTTAAATAAAAACCAAATAAAAACCACGTCAGATGCCGTAAGGGGGTTTGAAATAACTCTCAACACCAGGAGTGCGATTTTTGAATCTCATTCTCTGAGCTCAGCAGTTGAAAATGTCAAAATTACTATGGTGATTTATGCATCTTTCTACTGCCGATTTGACTTTGTGACAGGAGTGAGATTTTTGAAAGTCAAATTAGCAGTAGAAAGATGCGTATCTCCATTGTAATTTTGACATTTTCAACTGTTGAGCTCATAGAATGAGATTCAAAAATCGCACTCCAGGGCTTTCTGCCCACACGATAAGGAGAAGAAGCATATGGATGTCCACATGCTTCTTCTCTTTATCGTGACATAGGTAGGCCGCCCTCACAGATCGCCAAAACGAATGGTCCTGTGCTGCCCTCATCCAACGGCTTCCAGCCGCCTTCATCAGGTCGTTAGTCCACTTTGTGGGCCTAGCCGCACTACGCTTTCCGGTACGCGGTCGCTACTTGAGAAATCTTAGGAATACATAAGCCAAAATTAGAGATAGGTATCAAGTATAAAATAATTACAATAGGTAGTGTGTAGAATCAAAAACAATCTAGATGAAATAAGAACTCAAAAGCGTTCAAATGCATGTTTTTAGACTCGCTTAACCACCCATAAGTTGCGCACCCCAAAAAAGCCACGTAACCAATCAAAATAGAAAACAAAACATTCGTCGCTATAATCAAAGAGTAGTTACTTTCTAATTTTATAATTTAGAAACCGAACACTAAAACAAACATCAAACATGTCTTCGTCAAGCAAAGTAAAGAAGAACAAGTCAAAATCAACGAGGTCTGGTCTTCTATTTCCAGTTGGAAGAGTCCATCGATATTTGCGCAATGGAAATTTCGCGTCAAGAATCGGCACTGGCGCAGCTATTTACCTCACAGCCGCCATTGAATACCTATGCGCAGAAATCCTGGAATTAGCTTCTAAGGCGGCCTCCGATAATAAAAAAACTAGAGTGTATCCAAGGCACATTTTATTCGCAATAAGGCACGATGATGAACTGAATAGAATGCTCACCGGTGTAACCATATCTCAGGGCGGAGTGATACCATCCATACACCCTCAGTTGCTTCCGAAAAAAACAATGAAGAGTAGTCAAGAATGAAGATTGCAGTGAAGTGAAGAAGGAACGATGGTCTAGTAATGCCCAGACAGATTAGAGTCATCCCCCGGGCTCGCTTGACTTCATTGTCTAGTGTTGTGAATGGTCGCCGCTGTTGATCCTGGCTTACAGGAGTTACAGCGGTGGGAATGTGTGGGTGGGCCTATGCCCGATTATAAACATAGTAATGACCAGAACGACAAAGTCCTTTTAAGGACTGCAGGTTTTCTAGTTTCTTGGACATTCGTTGACAATAAATCTAATTAAATTGTTAAAAGCGCCTACCTAATAACATCTTTATATAAATTGCAATCAAGTAAGGTTCCTTCTCGATTTCGACTATGTAATGACTATAATTCATGACTTTGGTTCCTTTGTTCCTTGCGAGATTAGATACTCAGCAGGCAGGTTCACTACAGACAGGGATGCGATTTGAAACTCATACTTTGAACCCAGCAGTTGAAAATGTCCAAATTACTACGGAGATACGCATCTTTCTATTGCTGATTTGACTTTCAAAAATCGCACTGCTGAAGTATGATTTTTGAAAGTCAAATCAGCAGTAGAAAGATGCATAAGTATCTCCATAATAATTTTGACATTTTCAACTGCTGAGTTCAACGTAGTAGTTTCAAAAATCGCATTCCTTGATTACTCTGTTTATATGTGACTGATCCTTCGTGAATTTTTACCGGAGGCTTCGTCATAATTTACGTTGCAGATTTAAAGTCAAATCCATAAGCTATCAAACAAAAAAAGTTTCATCAACATCGATTGTGTAGTTTTTCCGCGATGCTGTTTCAAAAAAACACAGATAAAAATTCTAAAAAAGGTTGATTTGGAGTCAGGGATACCTAAAAACATATCATAATCATTCTTGTAAATATCTTCAATGTTTTCTTACAGTTTTATAGCAGTTTTAATTTTTTGTTAAAATTTGGTTTTTTCACAATTTTCAGTGGTGAATTCATGAGTTCGACTCGGATATCAGTTATACACGCAATGAGTACATCGATACGAAGCAAATATTTCAACCACCGATGATTTGCTTGTCAACTTTTGACGAGTTCTATTGTGTAGCTCCGAAGTGCGTCATCATATCTTCACCAAATTAAAATGGAACCATCTCGGGGGTAAATCCTTCAGATCTAAAAAAGAATCACCCATATCGGTCAAGAAATGCCGAAGTTATCGTGTAAATAACATACCTACAAACCACGCCGTCACACTTACACGTATTAGTTCATAACTTGAAAACTACTGAACCGATTTGGATGAAATTTGCACTGTTCCCTATGTTGGAGTAAATGTAAGCCAATAAAAAAAGAATGGTCACAATCCGATTAAAAGTTACGGAGAAATGCGTGGACAGACAAACAAATAAATTATCATTACCTACGTGAATAAATTACAATTTCAATAATATTTATGTATTGATAACCTCCTTTTTTGAAGTCGGTTCCTCTTCTTCTTATCGTATGGGCAGAGCCCTGGTGTCAGAGTTTTATCAGACCGCCTTACGGCCTCTGACGTGGTTTTTATGTAACGACTACTGCCAGAGATAGTAGCCGGGACTAACGACTTAACGTGCCACCCGAAGCTCGGAATAATTTCTCTTTTCCGACATACAGGTGATTCAGCCTGCAAGGTCCTAACCAACTGGGGGAAAACGCACAAAGTGACATATCACTAGTGTCCGTCGTGGGAATCGAACCCACGACCTCCGTGTCGAGAGCCCAATTCTCTTGACCATTAGACCACGGAGGCAGTGAAAAGGAGTTGAAAATGTCAAAATTACTATAGAGATATAAATCTTTCTACTGCTGATTTGACTTTCAAAAATCATACTTCACAAGTGTGATTTTTGAAAGTCGATTTTTAAGGGAATGATCAGACCACCAAACTGAACAATTATCCCTCATCATAATCTTAGTTAACAACTACCCTCTTGTCCGTGGATTATTTGCAGTTTTCTGTCTCTTTTCTACGGGTTTCTTCACTTCCCGATATGGAACTACCCTCAAAAAGTTCTTGATCTACCGATTTCTTTACCAAACAACACTGGTGGGGGCATCAAGAAATCTATATAAGCAGTCTCTATTCGAGATACTTATCTCGTCTTCCCACACGAAATCCCAAAACGGACAACTCAAAAAATGGCGCGAACCAAGCAGACTGCTCGAAAATCAACTGGCGGGAAGGCGCCAAGGAAGCAACTAGCAACAAAAGCCGCTCGCAAAAGTGCTCCAGCGACCGGCGGTGTCAAAAAACCTCACAGATACCGCCCTGGGACCGTGGCTTTGCGAGAAATTCGCCGATATCAAAAAAGCACGGAACTTCTCATCAGAAAACTGCCTTTCCAGCGTCTAGTGCGAGAAATAGCGCAAGATTTCAAGACGGATTTAAGGTTTCAGAGCTCGGCTGTCATGGCGCTGCAAGAAGCTTCTGAAGCGTACTTAGTTGGACTATTTGAAGACACGAACCTTTGCGCCATTCATGCGAAGAGAGTGACCATAATGCCCAAAGATATCCAACTTGCTAGGAGAGTGAGAGGTGAGAGAGCGTGATTCATGCCATTTTTTGATGCAATTGTATAGTTTAATTCAATATTTTAAGTATTTATAATCAATTAGATTTAGAACAAAGCCCTTTTCAGGGCTGCAATTTGATCTATGTTTCTGGTAACGACACTATGACAAGACAATTGAAAATCTGAATTAAGGGGATATAATTCGAAGCCGTGTGGTGTCGGCTAAGAATAGCACCATCCCATTCCCTCCTGTGGGTGTCGTAATAGGCGACTAAGTGGGATCACACACGATGACGCATGTCGGAGCGGCAGACGTCAGACCGTCATTTTCTGTAGCAAGGTGTTGTATGAAACCGCACGTAGAAGCACACACGGTGACGGACTGACGCACCGTGTGTGCTTCTACGTGCGGTTTCATACAACGCCTTGCTTCACAAATGACGGACTGATGTCTGCCGCTCCGACAAGCGTTATCGTGTGTGATCGCTCTTAGGGATCTACCGGAGGATGGGCAGCAGCATCCTCTGAGTACACACATTCAATCCAACTACGATCGCCAACCCGCCTGCCAAGCGTGGCGATTATGGCAAATCCCCCCATTTCGGGGGAGGCTTATGTCCAGCAGCGGACGTCTGTCGGCTGATATGATGATGATGAATTCGAAGCGCGCGCCGCGCTCCATACAAACGAAGTCTGGTTAAAATTATTTTCAATACTAACCGATGAACTGTGAAAAACGCGGCGGGGACTTTAATTTTAAATGATGTAGTGATGTAACATACATAAACTCAAGACCGTAATCCCTTTTGGGGTGGTCAGAAGCCCCGAAAGCCTTTCGCTTGCAGTTATAACAAAGGTTCACATTTAGCATTGTTTAAAGATGAAATTACGCTTCAAGTAAAAAGTGATAGATGGCTAACATTTCGCCTACAAATACACAGCATAAGAAACCCTTATCCCTTGTTCGCCTCGTACGACACCCATGGAAAGAAATGCGGTGACCATTGTGTTATAAATTTTATAAGCATCTCTGTAGTTTGCCAAGAAGGCGTAGAGTACAACAATTATAAGTAAATATGTATGTGAATATGTAAATACAATAAACAGTAATTTTAACAATGAATCCTGCGAAACCAATCGCCTATTGCCTGGTTTGTCTGTGGGAGCTATATAATCACTAAAAAACTACCTAATCTGCGTATTTTAGGTATATGAGTATTTACAACATTATGTACAACTTATGGCTAAATATGGCTATGATTAAAAATAAAAATAAAAACAAATACAAATAGAAGAAGAAGAAATGAGCCACTATATCGAGCACGACTTCCGTTCGACTTACACTAAACAGAAAACGTGCTCGAGGCCACCGTCCTGCGGGAAGGTGCCCAGGACGCTGGCTGCGTTACCTCGTTGGATGGCAATGGATATTCGTTGCCCGAGGTACGCGCCGGCCCTTTGGTCGCCGGACACCTCGATCAAGCGCGACGATAACTCTTTGAAGAGCTGTCGGGCGTCCGGCCCCCACGGCCCCAGGGTCTCTACACCGAATGGCGCAAGAATGTAGCCGTCACCCAGGGTGGCATATGTGCGCCGCTTGAGACCCCTGCAGCAGCCGCCGCCGCGCCCGCTCTTAGAGAAGTGGCAGGGAGGTGTGAGGGTGCCACAGTGTCGACACACGTAGCGTCCCACACCAGGGGTCTGCTTTTATTTTCAACCCTGTGTGCCTAACTATTTTCTTTGAAAAAGTACATTTACTTTTTAAACAAAAGGGATCAACATTCATAGGGTGGTGTGCGTGAGGCGTCATACAAATTATGTCTGTGTAAAGGATAGGGTTTAGATGCCGTACTGGTTGCAATTTTTTTCTACGCTTTCGTATCTTCGACTGTCTATCTTAACATATAACTTATCCAAGACAATTTGTGCTGTGGATGTTCTGAGGTTTCAAAATATCTCTGACTACCCCCTCGGGGAATATAGTCGTAAGCATAATGCTTATGCTTATGCTTACCTACCTACGCTTACAATAGTTGGTTTGTTTTTAGTCGTGGCTCTTAAAACGAAGGTTACAAGCTCAGCCTCGCGTAAGTCTGTTCCATCAGTCGGGTCTAATGTGACCAGATTGATTTGAAGGGAAACTAACGCGAGACTGACCCGACTAACATGGTGCTTCAGTGTATCAGTTTCCCTTCAAATACGTGACCTGGAATGCGATTTTTGAAACACATTCGCTGAGCTCAGCAGTTGAAAATGTCTAAGTTACTATGGAGATACGCATCTTTCTGCTGCGCTGATTTGACTTTAAAAAATTGCACTCCCGAAGTATGATTTTGGAAAGTCAAATCAGCAGTAGAAAGATGCATATGTATCTACATAGTAATTTTGAAATTTTAAACAGCCGAGTTCAACGAATGAGTTTCCAAAATCGCACTCCAGACTGATAGACCAGACTGCCGCGAACGCGGAACGTGTAACCTTAGTCTTAGATAGATTACCTTTACCTTTTGTTTCCGTACCTATGACGGCAATAAATGACTTACCTACCTTACCTTACCTTTACACCTTTATACCAAACTTTTTACATTGTACCAATTCAATAAATTAAGCTTGATTAATTATTATTATTTGGTTATAAGGACTTGGTCAATGACCAATAGCTACTGCGACCTGGATAGATCTATTGTAGCTGTCACCCTAGGCCTAAAGGTCATTTCCTAGGCCCACGGACTTCATGAACCGTGTTATGCTTTTGGAGGGGAGGTCCCTAATGTCAGTAGTCCTGTTAACGCTCGCACTTGATTAATTTAATTTGATTTCATTTCTCTGTATACCTTCCTGGGAAATATAATTCAGGGTAATTTTATTGTATATTATTTAAATTTAGCTTGGATTGGAAGAGGAAAGGGGAAAAAGGCCTTTACCCTGCAGTGGAAGAAAAAACAAAAAATATTCAAACATCAGCATGGGTAGCATGCCACCGTGAGACAGCGCTATCACACATTCGCTCTCTTTCTATTTGCGCGCGAACGAACGAGATAAAAGACGTGAAACAGCCGTATCACAGACGGGCTTCAGTTTTAACGCATCGATACGATTACGATACGCACCAGTAGCAAACTAGATTATTGTCAAAGTAAACCCAGAAACAACAAAAAAATTGCGGTCCTTTAAAGGACCTTGTCAAATTGTTTCAAATAATACCTCGACTCGTCGTTAGCAACTCATAAACTACGCCATTTTAACCGCCAAAACCATACAGCGTACGGCCCTGTCTCTTCAGTGCGTACACCACATCCATCGCCGTGACTGTCTTCCTTTTCGCATGCTCCGTGTACGTTACAGCGTCACGGATCACGTTTTCTAGGAAAACTTTTAATACGCCTCTGGTCTCTTCGTAAATTAGGCCGGATATTCTTTTAACTCCGCCCCTGCGCGCCAATCTTCTGATCGCGGGCTTGGTGATGCCTTGAATGTTGTCGCGAAGTACTTTTCTGTGACGTTTGGCGCCACCTTTTCCTAGGCCCTTTCCGCCTTTACCGCGACCTGTCATTTTTTTTTCTTAAAAGTTAAGTGTGTAGTGCAGAGGTCGAACAACGAGTGAGGTTTTAAAATTTTGTTGCGCGTATTTATATTGTTTCGTTTGTTGATGTTTGGGATTTTAGTTTCTTTTGGAGGTAGAATTAAAAATTTCAACGATCTACCCTTTTTTATTATTTAAACGGAACAAACTAGGAATATTAATACTTTTTTAATAAATTAGGTACGTAACGTTTACTAAGCGTTTTCTTGATAAAATTTAAAGTAGATATTCAAATACCTAATCTAGAAATAAACATTTTAACGGGTTCTTACCGCGTTTTGGTATATTTGAGATCCCGATATTTCGGCAGTGTTACAACTGCCATGATCACGGGATGACTGAGGAACTGCAGGTAGATTTTTAAGAGCAGACTTTTGTCACTTGGTCCAGCCCGACAAAATACACTGACTGTATTTTGTCGGGCTGGACCAAGTGACAAAAGTGACAGTGACAATCGAGTGAGTTCCGATAGTGTGCAGAGCAAACGATGAAGAGTGAGGGTAGACAGATTTGTCTGCTCTTAAAAATCTACCTGCAGTTCCTCAGTCATCCCGTGATCATGGCAGTTGTAACACTGCCGAAATATCGGGAACTCAAATATACCAAAACGCGTTAAGAACCCGTTAAAATGTTTATTTCTAGATTAAATAATAACCGCGTAACTCTCAAAAACTGAAATACCTAATGGACACAAAATGTTAAATTTTCCGCTAATAATCAATTCACAGAAAGATATATCTTAACTCAATCGCCACTAAGTCGTTAGGTAAAATAGAAACTTTACTTTAATGTTTAGCCCAATATCAAATTCTTCATGCACAGCTGAATTTGTCAACTAAATCTGTACCGAACTTCAATGATGTTACGGTCCCTTATCCCTTAATCGCCTCGTAAGATCGACTTACGACACACGACGTACTCTGTGCTTACAGTAAGATAAACGCAATATTATTGAACCACATACACCTGATGGCGATTACGGCATCCCCCAATTGTGAAGACTGTGGGGAAGATGAGGACGTCTACCATGTCCTGATGGAGTGTGTGAGGGGCGAGGCCTTCAGGACACAGGTGTTTGACGGCTTGCCGTCTCTTAATAGTGCACTCATCATCATCATCATCATCTCAGCCGATGGACGTCCACTGCTGGACATAAGCCTCCCCATAACGATCGCCATAACGACCGGTCCTGCGCTGCCCTCATCCAACGGGTTCCCGCCGCCTTCACAAGGTCGTCGGTCCACCGTGTGCGGGGCCTACCCACGCTGCGCTTTCCGGTACGCGGTCGCCACTCGAGAACTTTTCGGCCCCATCGGCCATCGGTTCTGCGAGCAATATGCCCACTGCCACTTCAATTTAGCAACTCTTTGGGCTATGTCAGTTACTCTGGTTCTTCTGCGGATCTCTTCATTTCTGATTCGATCTCGCAGGGAAACTCCGAGCATAGCCCTCTCCATTGCTCTTTGGGTGACTTTCAGCCTTTTTATGAGGCCTTGAGTGAACGACCACGTCTCTGAATAGTGCACTGCCTTAATGGAAATAAAGTTCGCTTCCGGATACCAGCACAAAATTTTTGTATGTTGTTAGGTATGTTCTCTAGACCGCAAAACTACCGGGAGACAGTCTATAAGTAGTAAAATAGTAAGCTTAAACATTTTTGAAATTGCTTTATTGACGTTTGATATCAGGATATCATAAGTCGTTTGGCGTATGTTTTACAAAAATTTATTCAGCCGTTTCCTACCTGGAGGAGCTCAAACTTGGTATGTTTTGAAAATAATTTTTGGATTTTTTAAAAACAATTGGCTGAAAGGTAATAGTGTAGTATATTTTTAGAACCGGCTCATGGAGCCCTTTCATTTGATACCCCACACAATAGGTTTCAGAGCAAAACATTTTTTGATCCCATACAAAAATTTTATGACGTCATAACTGGAGATCCTGACACCTCAAAGACTGTCTCCCTGCAGTTTTGGGATCTAGAAAACATACCTAACAACATACTAAAATTTGGTACTGGTATCCGGAAGAGAACTTTTTCAGCCTTTTTTGACCGTAAGGCAGTGAGTGCACTATAATATTGGGCGTTGTAATTGTGCCTTGACTGCACCTACGTCGGCTGCTGCCAAGGCACTGTAGGTACTCCATCTACAAAAGAACCTTTGAAGTTATTTATTTTTCTATTTCGTTACTGTGTAGTTACTAGATTTTTTATTGTATATTATAATGTCTGTGAACTTACCCAATAGAAAATCCCACAGAGCGACTTGGCCTCAGGCCAAGCTCTTCAATAAAGATTAAAAAAAAATTGTTTACCGTTGTTTTGTTTTATTGTTTGTTTCTGTTATCTTGAAATACTTAAATAATAGTTGAATTTATCTATTGTTATCTTAAAGAATGAATGATTTTGATGAATGAATGAAATATATACTTTTATTTACACCAAACATAAAATACATTGTACAGGAAACAAAATACTGGTCGGACTGAACTAAACTGACTTAAAGCCGTGCTTCTTATCTATATGCAGCCGAAATTCTTATCGTGTGGGCAGAGCAGTTTGTTTACTACCACCAGAGAATAGTAGCCGGGACCAACGGCTTAACGTGCCACAGCCGTGCCTGCGAGCGGTTAAATCGTAATTACCTAAAAGCATATTTTTGTACTATGTAGTAATTTGTGACCCTGCAAACTGAACGTTTCTATAATGTTACCTATTGGTACTTCGTGATCATTGTCTCATCTTAACCACGACTAATTGAGACAGTCAAAACATCTCCAAATACCCCTCACAACTGTCACAACAAACTAACTATCAATTCAAGAAAAGTTAAAAAAATGGCGCCACCAAAAGTACCGAAGAAGGCTTTAAAATCAATGGAGAAACCAATAGAAAAGCCTATATCAAAATCTAAGAAAATGAAGAAGAAAAACTATCAAAACTACTCAATTTACCTCTTTAAACTACTAAGGACTGTGTCTAGCGACAAAATTGGTATCACAAAGAAATCTATGTTGATAATGAACAACTTCGTCTATGACATGCTGGAGAAATTAGCATCGGAAGCTGGAAAATTAGTATCGCATTCAAAGAAGAATACGTTAAGTAGCAGAGAAGTGCAATCTGCGATCAGGCTGCTCATTCCAGGAGAGTTAGCGAAACACGCAAACATGGACGCTTTTAAAGCTATAACTATGTACCATAATAGTCAGAGCAAAGAAAAATAAATAATATATGACAATCAATATGTAGGTAAATTATTGTAAATAAATAAATGATTATAATTTGAGATTAGTAAAAGGCCCTTTTGAGGGCCGAAGATTTTCTGTTTCTTACGATTTGACCATGACAATAAATCTATCGAATCGAAGTAAAAGATCTAGGTGTTATTTTGGACTCTAAGTTTTTATTAGATGAACATATTAATGTTATTACATCTAAGGCTATGAAAGCTTTAGGTTTTCTCATTAGGCTATCACAAAATTTTAAAAACGCTAAATCACTGAATATATTATATTGTTCACTAGTAAGGAGTCAGTTGGAATACTCATCGCAAGTTTGGAATCCATCGTACATGATATATAAGGTCTAACAAAACTAGCTGAAACTATTTTAAGGGGATGATCAGACCATTAAACTGAACAACTTTCTCTATGAGACCAATATCGAAATCGCGAAAAAAAAATCTGCTGTCCCATACATTTAGATCGAGAAGGTTAGTATGGAACAGGTGATTTTTTTTCGCGATTTCGATATTGGTCTCATAGAGAAAGTTGTTCAGTTTAATGGTCTGATCATCCTCTTAAAATAGTTTCACCTAATTTTGTTAGACCTTATATACAGACGCAGTTGAGCGGGTTCAGCATAAGTTTCTTCGGTACCTAAACTTTAGATTCAGAACCTATATTTGTGACTACCAGCCACGCTGTAAACATGATCATTTTTTGTCGTTACAAAAGCGCACAGAAGCTGCTGATCTCACCCTGTTGTATAAAATTGTGACGGGAGCTATGGACTCTCCTGAACTATTATCTCTGTTTAGCATCCAAGTACCACCCCGTAGGACTACAAGGCGAAATTATCTCAAATTCCATCTGCCGGTTGCTCGTACTAACTCCAGACGGAACTCTTATATGTGGCGAGTGTGTAGCAAGTTTAACGATACCTAGTCTCTGAAGGTTGACTTATATAACTCTAAAATAAGGACCATAAGAACATTGATCAATGATGCATTTTTCGGAACCTAAAACTATCTGGATACGATCAATTTTATTTATTTTTCTTTTATTTCTTTCTTTATTCGGTTTGCTCCCATAGTAAAAGTTGTTCAGTTTGATGCGTAGAATCTTAGTTTAAAAGGATGCTAATGATATCTATTTCACCCTGTATACATGGTGTAAGGGACAGCCTGGCAGTGGCGGATTTACTAGCAGGCTGAGTAGGCTCGAGCCTAGGGCGGCAGATTTTGGGGGCGGCAAATTTGGGGAACGAATTTTTTTTTTTTTACCTCATAGAAATCAAAAAGATTTTTCTATGACGGTTTTCTGATGTCTTACAGATAGAAGTCTGCAACAAATTTTGTCGATGACTTTTCTCTCACTTGTCATTGCACATTCCGAGAGTAGCAAACTTCCATATTCTAGAGTAAAACAGCTAGTTCGCCGCCCCTCAACCAGTAATCGGCCTCTCGCCTCTGCACCCTTTGCCCACACTTTTTATGAGTGAAAAGAGCGAAATTGCAAAAAATATGCCCCTCTAAAAAATAATGTATGATATGACAATTGTTGAGGCAAGGGCGGCAAAAACTATTTAGCCTATACCTTGAAAATTTGTAAATCCGCCACTGCAGCCTGGCCTAGCCGCAAGGACTACCCGCTTAATATTTTTTCAAAATATTCTCTAAGTACCTACAGACCCCAAGTTTACAATTTTATAATAGGGACATCCTGGCAAAAACTAAAACAGTAGGGTAGTGGGCTCGGTGGCGAAATTAGATAACGCAGTTCCCCGGTTTGGAAAAGTGCGGGTTCAAGTCCCGCCCGAGACAAATTTTTCAATCTTTGATTTGACTGAAACAGTGATTCCAGACCATCAAACTGAACAAATATCACTATGGAACCCACCTCAGGACACGTGAAAAAAAATTAGCTGTTTACTTTGACTACTTATATAGGGACTAGTTACGCGTGTAATTCTACTAACAAACATTTCTGACACTTTTTGCGGGGGGCGAGGTAAAATGAAATCCGCAACTTTGGATTTTATTCCCATAACTTTAGATTCTAATTTTGAACGTTAAAAATCTTGAAAAGTAGTCTCGTGTGAACCCCAAACATTCTAAGTTCGAAAGTATTGTTTCGCAATTATAGGCTGTCTCGTTTAGTGATAAGGTATAAAATTGAATGTAAATGCACATGATTAATTGATCTCATACTGTGGCAGAGGGGAAATGCTACCGCAAGGCTAGTCCTTATAATAAATAGTCAAAGGCTATTTCACACGAAACAGTTGTACCCACATACCTGACTCAAATGTATGAAATAGCAGATTTTTTTTTTCACGTTTCCCTTAGTTGGCTCCATAGTGAATGTTGTTCAGGATTTTTGAAACTTATTTTCTGAGCTCAGCAGTTGAAAATGTTAAAATTACTATGAGCTATGCATCTTTCTACTGCTGATTTGACTCAAAAAAATCGCACTCCTGGAGTATGATTAATAAAGACCAATATTATTAAGTAAGAGGGTAAGTGAGTATGGTTTGATAGTACTTCTTTGAACACAGTGCCGTGCGCCCTGTGTTCAAAGACGTACCATGTGTTAAAAATGTTCTACCAATATTAGAAAGTAGGTATATGATTGAGTTTAATCTGGTCTACGTCCTTAAACACAGTGCGCACGTTCTGCGTGTCCGTTTCGGTAGTGAAGTGCTGGTAGGTATCTTATAATAGTACATTATGGTACAAGTGTGCAATGTTTAGGCGAGGATCTTAAGAGAGCCGAGGACGGTAATCATCAATACACACGTGTATCATACGACGTTTTTCAACACACTTGTGAAGAAAATAATAATAAAAAATCATTTTATTTAGTAAATAAAAAGTTTGTTTAGAGAATTTATTTGTACTATTGAATATGATCTTTTTTGTATCGAAACTTTTTTAAGAACTCAACCAAGAAGTTTAGATACCTACTATAAAAAACCTATAACTCACTTGTGAATAATAGTAATGAAAAAGTCACAGTTTGATTATAGGTGTCATTATGTGCCTAATTGCCGTGAAATAAGGGTCATTTTATGAGCAAGTGTGTTGAAAAAGCTATTGTTTATTTCTTTATTTATAACGAGCGTTAACCCGCGACTTCGTCCGCACAAATTATATACCAGATTTTAAGTCAGATCATAAGCTATCAAACAAAAAAAGTTTCATCAAAATCGGTTCAGTAGTTTTTGCGTGATACTCGTTCAAACAAACAAACACACAAAAAAACAGACAGACAAAAAATCCAAAAATTTGTGAAATGGAATCAGGGATACCTAAAAACCATATCGTAACTTATTTTTTGTTAATATCTTCAATGTACAGACACACTTCTGTTACAGCTTTATAATAGTATAGATTAATCTCCACTTAATAAAGACCAATATTAGTGAGTATATGAGTGAGTATAATCTGGTGCACGTCCTTAAACACAGTGCGCACGTTCTCTGTGTCGGTCGCGGTGGTGAAGTGGAAGTAGCACTCTCGGGCGCGACTGGCCGCAGTTATGACGAACCGCTCCGCTGATTGCGTGAAGTTAGGTCGCTCTGGCTTCTTTGTTGTTATATCCTGCGTATCAATAGAATAGTTAAACTTATTGACCGCTATGCCGAAGAAAAGTGATGTCTTTGACATTCATTGTCGCAGGTTCGAATCGCACATGGGCAAAAATATTTAGGGCGTGAGCGTAGACCAAAAACTTAATATTTAGTTTATGATGTAGACAGTTTCATTACAGAGTGATAAAAAAATCACTTATTTTTATAATATCTACAATGTACACACGGCGACACATCAAGATATACAAAACCAACATAAGCTGGCCGCGCGTAGGTCGAGTAACGTATAGCGTGGCGCGGCCAGCTTATGTTGGTTTTGTATAGCTTGATGTGTCGCCGTGCGTACATTTGATAAGGGTAAGTCCGGGATAGTTGGCCGTAGTTTTTTCAAGATCCAGTTTATATAAAACTACATGTTTGTAGATTGTGATTATTATTTTTAATTAAGCATTGAATTTTACACTATGGGATAATAACCTTAAAAATTACTTTAAAAAAATCACGATTGGCCATCTCTTAGCGTCTGGGAGAGATGGCCTCAGTAGTATGGGAGAGTTGGCCAGTACTTAATTCTACTGTTTCTTCCTTTTAACCGTTAATTTGTTTGAGTTTCAGTTCCTTTTTTCATTTTGAACACATGTCAAATTTGGCTCTCAATTTGACAACATGTGTTCAAAATGAAAAAAAAGGAACTAAAACTCAAAAGTTGGAAAAAGATATACTAAATCCAATCTTCAATAAGACGTGTTTCAAATTGTTTTCTCCACAGAAAAAAAAATATTTTCTTCTCTCCCTTTACCCTTTTCATCAGATGCATCGCGTAAAAGTGAATGTTCTTTATCGTTATTCCCAAAAAATGTCTAGTAATGCTATGGGCATCTCACCCTGACTAATTGTGGCCATCTGGGAGAGATAGCGACATCAGCCAAGTGACAAAATGTATGAGCCCTTGTGGTTATTTTGAGGTTATGGTCAAGTACGATTCATAAGCCATTCTGAAAACCTTTAAAAACGCATAATTTTTCAAATACTTCACAACCACAAATTGTAACATGAATGCCTTATAAAATATTCACAGTATACAAAAGTAAAAAAAGGACAATTTTACATTTTTTTTTGAGTTGGCCATTTCTCCCTTACGGCGATCTCCCCCGGACTTATCCTAGTTAAACTATTAAAATATGAAAGGGTAAATTGCACGCATTATACTAAACAACTGCCACTATGAACTTATTGATTTGCAAAAAATTTCGATTTCATACAAACTTTCGATCAGCTGATTGTACTTTTATAAAACCCAACTATATCTTATCCCCCCCCCCCCTGGATACGTGCCTGCTAAAAGTACTTTGTGTTTGTAGGAATAATAGTAAAAAAACATTTCTTACAGCAAACATATTCCTAATAAACATCCTGGCCCTGGTGACTTCATCCTGTCCCTCATGGAAGTGTTCATAGAGGGGGAAGTATCTCGCTATGGAGCCCCCACGGCCCAGCTTAGTAGCGAGCACGTCCTGCTTGTTCAGGAACACTATCACACCAGCCTCCAGCAGGAACCTGCAGAATCAAATTAAAGATTGAAAAATTTGTCTTGGGCGGGACTTGAACCCGCACTTTTCCAAACCGGAGAACTGCGTTATCCAATTCTCGTTTCCGGATTCCATTTCCGGGTTCTGCTTTTCCCCGGTTTGGAAAAGTGCGGGTTCAAGTCCCGCCCGAGACAAATTTTTCAATCTTTAATTTGATTCGAAATAGCACAACATGGCTGTAACATGTTTAAAATTCAATAATATTTGAACCTGCAAAAGTTAAAGCTTAAGATCGAAGAGCTATGGATCCTTGATTGCCAGAAAGCATGAGGCGATCGGTATTTCCGTCACTCGACTGCTATCTTCGAAAGATCGTAGCTGCACGCGGAACGTGTAGTTTATGCAATAATGTTTTTTAGGTTTTTACAGGTTTTTTAAAAAACTACTTATACAGGATGTTACAGAAGTAAGAATAAAAATTGAAAACTTTTAAGGGGTGGTTTAGACCAACAAACTGAACAACTTTCACTACACATCGAAATCGCGAAAAAAATCTTTTGTCCCAAACATTTAGCTCGAGTATATCTGTAGTTTAGTATGGAACATCGCAAACGCATCGCATCATGGCGATTATGGCAAATCTATCTATTTTCCGATTTTTTTTCGCAATTTCGATATTGGTCCCATAGTGAAAGTTTTTCAGTTTGATGGTCACCCCCGTACATACGTGGCTGGATACCCTCGAACACCTGGTGGACAGTGCGAGGGCACACTGTATGTACACACCTGCTCTGCCAGACGTCCTCGAACAAGTTGACGGCCTCCTGGAGCCTGTTCTGCGAGTTGTCTTCCCTGAGAGTCTGGTCGAAGTCGCTGCAGGCCACCACGAACCAGATCGCGTGGATACCCTCGAACACCTGGTGGTGGTGGGGAGTGCGATGGCACAGTATAAGAAAAAGTATAAATACCTACGTACACTACCTGCCCCGACCAATGTTGACCTCCACCCCCTCTCAGTGGTACGGGAGGTGGACGACATTTGGCATTGGTGTGTTCCTCTTTCACTCTTTATCAAAATCATCATCAGAATATCATCGTCCACTGCTGAACTGAACATAGGCCTCTCCCAAGGCGCACCATAAAAGTCTGTCCTCGGCCTTCCTCATCAAATAATAATAATACATTAAATAAATAATTCTTAATTCATTATTTATTTAATGTATTCAGGCTTTTGCTTAGAATAACCCCGCTTTATTACCAACCTGAATCCACTTTTTCCTTTCCCCCCTCTGTCCTCCCACATCGAACATCCAGAAGTCTTGTACACCACCATGCATGGACTTTGGTACCTGTAGAAAAGTTACCAATAAATAATTATGACGTAGAATTTGTAAATAAAATAAAAAATAATAGTGTAGTCCACCAATCTGCATAGTACTCGCGTGGTGGAATAACGCCTACATATCCTTCTTTAAGGTCAGGCCTGTGGGTTCATCTGACGATGACAGTAAATAGGATGATAAACAATTCAAATTAAAGATTGAAAAATTTGTCTCGGGCGGGACTTGAACCCGCACTCTTCCAAACCGGGGAACTGCATTATCCAATTTCGCCACCGAGCCCACTACCCAGAGAACGAAATTTTCAATCTGTTGCGTCTTAACGGGGACGTGAGCGCCATCTACTGGTAGTTACTACAAACTAACCAACCCATGGATGGTAAACATTTTTTATATTTATAAATTGTGCCTAGCACTTCATTTCTGCCAATGAAGTATGTTTTATAGGAGTATAGTAATCTCGAGGATTGTTTTATGTGCAAAAACACATTTGAGCTTCTACAAAATTTTGGAGCCACGCGCAAGCCGGAGAGAACCCGAAACGCGACCGCTCAAACACGACGGCGATGAGCATTAAGGCGGTTGCAGAGGGGTCAATTTTATACAAAACTTTGACGCACAATACGCGTAGACGGTATTAATATAAGTAACTTTGTATATATGGAAAAATAATGACGAAGATATAAAGCTTTGAAACTTTTCATACAAAATTTTAAAAGCTTTATATCTTCGTAATTATATTATAAATTGCAAATGTTATTTGTTACGCGGCAACTAGATTTTCTAAACTATTTTTCCATATATAAAATATTACTTTTATTAATTCCGTTTACGTGTGTTGTGCGTCAAACGTTTGTATGGACTGAAACCACCTTAATATACAATATTTGTGAGGGTATCTACAAAATTAAAAAGTTGAGAATCTAAAATATACTTAATATCTGTAGGCATTACACAACACATATCATATAGGGTCTTTCTTAATATGCTAACGGTTTTTTACGGGGATGATCAAACCATCAAACTGAACAACTTTTTCTATGTTACCAACAGCACTGCGAAAAAAAATCAACTGTCCTATATACATTTAGGTCTAGTCAGCAAATTTTTATTTCGCGATGTACTTAGGTATACAAGGTGAAATTGATATCATTAGCATCCTTTTAAACTAAGAGTCTACCCAACAAACTGAACAACTTTTACCATGGGAGCAAACCGATCGGAGCAATCAGTTTAAAAGGATGCTAATGATATCAATTTCATCATGTATACAGGGTCCTTCTTAAGGTGGTTTCAGTCCATACAAAAGTTTGATGCACAATACGTCGAATATAGAAATATGTCGCTGTGTATAAACTAACAATAGGCTAAGTGCTGTGTTACTAACAATATTGTGATCTCAGTTGGTCGAAAATAAAGTTTTCTATTCTATTCTAATACGCGTAGACGGAATTAATAAAAGTCATATTTTATATTATGTAAAAATCGTTTAGAAAATCTACTTGCCGCGTCACAAATAACATTTGCAATTTATAATAAAAATACGAAGAATACCTTTTAAAATTTTGTATGAAAAATTTCAAAGCTATTATAACTTAGTAATAATTTTATAAATTGCAAATGTTATTTGTGACGCGGCATCTAGATTTTCTAAACTATTTTTCGATATATACAAAGTTACTTATATTTATACCGTCTACGCGTATTGTGCGTCAAAGTTTTGTATAAAAATGACCCCTCTGCAACCACCTTAACATGCTTATCTTTTTTAAGAGGATGATTTAGTCCATCAAACAAAACAACTTTCGCTATGGGACCGTCATCGAAATATCGAAAAAAAATCTGCTGTCCCATACATTTGGCTTGAGTAGGTTTGCAATTTTGTATGGAAGAGCCGATTTTTTTTTCGCGATTTCGATGTTGGTGCCCTAGAGAAAATTGTTCAGTTTGACGGTCTGATCATCCCCTTAAAAAAGTGTCAGCATATTAAGAAGGACCCTATATGGTGTGCCTGAAAAAATACACTGGCCTGCAAAACTAAGTATCACACTTTTAAAATTGCAATAACTTTTTAAGTACACAAAATATACTTTCGAAATAAAAAGGTCTCCAAAAGAGTTTAATTTACAAAGAATATTAACAAAGAAAGCTGATAACATTGGCTTTAAAACGTTTTTTATTTCAAATCTCTAATTTCTATAGTTCAGAAAAAAATGAAATATTAAAAGTGTAGTACTCAGTTTTGCAGGTCAGTGTAAAATAAATAAAATACACTTGCCTTAACTTTAAACTCAATTTTCTGTATGCCCGTTGTTTTCTGACGACACCTCAATATATCCGCATCGCTAGGTACATAGTCTTCTTTTTCTATTAAATCTATTCGGTCAAGGAAACTGAAAAATTATTCACACATTAAAACGAGATTTCCGCTATTATAAATTATAGTGAAAAGTATTTATTGGCTCACACAAAGAAATACATTTACAAGGTATTAAGTATACATGGACAATTATTGTCTTTATGAGAGACTGGCGTCTGGGGCAGATGGACCTGTATCTCAAATCACCAGCTTTCATAAATTGTCCCAACTGCAGGGCACAGACACTACCCTCAGGAAGGGTTTATGTACGTTAGTGTAGTACCACGCGTGCACAATACGGTGCGGTACACTTCACATACGCATCACAACTTCTTCTTCAGCGTATGCAGGTTTCCTCACTATGTTTTCCTTCACCGTTTGAGAGCAGTCGGTATTAGGTACATTTAATAAGTGAAACCAGTCATTGGTACATTAGGCCCGTGTTAATAAATGAAACTACAACGATGGCGGCCCTAAGAACAAGAACCTACGTTCAGAAGGCGTAGCATGTTGCACGTGATACGGCTATATCACGCTTTTTAACCGACTTGTGCAAATATAAAGACAGCGAAAAGGCGTGATAGCGCTATATCACGCTGCCATGCTAGCCATGCAGGTTCTTAGCTTTGACGTTACAATAAGAGCCTATCTGAGTTGAGTTGAGTTAATTATACGGACCTTAACTGGCGTATGATAATCGACATAAAATACTATAAACCCTGGAATGATGGAACTCACTATTCAGCGCTATCTATAAGCTGGTATTCATTGGATCTTCTAAAACATTCTCTCACGCCTCCATCACGCCACAGCGATCGCACGAAGTCGAAATAAGCCTGAAAGAACCATAGAAATATTAAGTTACTACGTAACATGAAACAAGATGCACTTCTTTCGACATGGAATCAAATTCTTCCTATATGACACGGACGGGGTAGCCCATCTTAAGCCGGACCGCACGGCACTAATTATCCACTGTTTTAATACCTCGTTATATTCAGGAGGTCCTTCCAGCCCGCACTTTAGTATGAACTGCTGAGCTTGCACGTTTTTAGGATTCTGAAGTGCAATGCTCAAACCCGACATGTTGCGGACAATGTCGAAGATGGACTCGTGGATGTTGTGGCGAATGAACTGCACTTTCTCTTGTCGATCGCTGGAAAATAGATAATAAACTAAAATACATAAGGTATACATTTTAATGACCACATAATTACCTAAACGTTAGAATATCGAACTGAAGAACTATCAATGTGGAATCAACATCAAAAGCGCAAAAAAATTCACGGTTTTCGTGCCTCACACGACTATCGAGCACATTGGAAATGAATCTACGGAATCCGAAAAAATATTGTCTAAAAAGGTTAGGCTACAGGGCAAACCCTTAACCCGATCGTCTTTGTTTTAAGCTCAAATTGTAGCTGACTAAATTGACCAGAGGAACATTTCTCAAATTTTTGATATCATTCTTCGTTTCCAAAACATCGAGCGCCAAAATCAAAAATTCGGATTTTTTTTTTTTCACTATTTCGGCCATCAACTTTTTTCGTGTTTGATTTTCTCGAATAATTCTTTTTGCCTTAGTGTCTAAACACACTATACCGAAAGTACGCGACCGAAGATCCGCGGCTGAGTTTACGTTCCGACCATGTTCCGACGTATTCGGGTAATATGACACACCATAAGCGCCGAACTTACGCGGCAGAAATTCAGTTGCGTAAACTTGCGTAACTTTGTTCAGTGTCTCTAGCGCTGTCGTGGCGTTGTGCCGTATTTCTACACGGACAGACAGACGGGGAAACAAAGTGATCTTGCGTTGGTTCCGTTATTACTTTTGATGTGCGAAAAACGAAAAATGGACTATTTTACAGTAATAGCAATTGCTGAGGCTTTAGAAGAAGACAAATACAGGAAAGAATATTGGGTGCACCCATTGAATTCTACGAGACTACAAGATGGCCAGTTTCAACGTTATGCAAAGTACAGAGCCTTTCCCGATAGGTTTTTCAATTATTTTCGCATGACGATACAATCTTTTGATGAACTGTTATTTCTCATCAGTAACAACATTTTGAAAAAAGATACTACATTCAGAGCGAGCAAGAGACACGCGGGGTGCGGGGCTCGGGCGGGCATTACTGCCTCCCCGCTGCACCCCGCCCCCGGATTTTCGTCGGCAATCGAACCGAACTTCGGTCGCGTAAACTCGCGTATAATGTGTGCACTACAGACTAAGTTGCCGCTGAACTTACGCCCGACCGAAGTTCGGCTGTACGCTATAACGCAACGTAATTTCGGCATAATGTGTCGTCGTTCATTCAAATAGCATTGCTGGCGTAATCGTGCCGAACTTCGGTCGCGTACTTTCGGCATAATGTGTTTAGACACTCAGCTCGCGTCTTTTCAGCGCGTTTTTTTAAATATCATATCTTCACAACTCTCTGAGATATAAGGGGATTGCACAACGGTAGTTCTTCTAATTAGTTTGTGGATCGCACTTTTTCGTGAAATCGGAACCTATACTGGAGCGAACGAAAAGACATTTCCAATATCAAAATGTCTATGTCAGTAAAGAACTCATTGTATTTTTTATTTATTGCTTTTTTTTTCACTATTTCGGCCATTACCTTTTTTCGTGTTTGATTTTCTCGAATAAAGGCTGGACCACACAGAATGCAGCTGTAGAACGGGTGCAGGCCGGCTGCGGGCTCTCTTATCATATCTTCACAACTCTCCGAGATATTAGGGCCTGAAATCGGGGCTTGAAATCGGGGCTTATACTGGACCGAACGAAAACACATTTCCAATGTCAAAATCCTTGTTGCTCTTTGAAATGGTCAATGACTTTTCGACCCATGTGTAGGTAACTGTGTTTTTTCGCGGTTTTATTTAACCTTACACCTTTTATAAAATCTTGTTACCAATGATCGGATAGTCGAAGACGTGGGTAAACGGAAAGTTGAAGTGGAGATGGACAGGAAACTTGTCTAGACGGCAAGACGGCCGGTGGACCAAGGCAATATCAGAGTGGTGGCCAAGAGAGGGACGGAGGTCAGCAGGCAGACCACCAGCACGTTGGTCTGATGACATTGTGAGAGTGACGGGTTCGCGTTGGATCCGATTAGCACAGGACCGGAGGCCTATCAGCAGAGGGTTGACGTGCGCTGATTTGATTGATCGCAAACAGTATGCAGGTTTCTAAATTTGGAATTCATGATCTGGAATCGAACTGGGACCCTAAGTTTGGCAGGTAAGGCTGCTAGCCTGTAGATCATCACGGCTTTGTGCCACCTTCTATGGAGTCGATGCTAATATCATTAAGTTTGATATTTGCCAACCTGCGTTGTCCAGGTTTTGTCGGACGTATCCTCATCATCATCATCAAATCACTGCCTCCGTGGTCTAGTGGTTAAGAGCATTGGCTCTCGACACGGAGGTCGTAGGTTCGATTCCCACGGACACCTAGTGAAATGTCACTTTGTTCCCAAGTGTTTATGTCCCCAGTTGGTTAGGACATTGCAGGCTGAATCACCCGATTGTCTTCGGATCCGTGCTTCGGGTGGCACGTAAAGCGGTTGGTCCCGGCTACTATCTCTGGTGGTAGTAGTCGTTACATAAAAACCTCGTCAGAGGCCGTAAGGCGGTCTGAAAAAACTCTGACACCAGGGCGCTGCCCACACGATAAGAAGATCATCATCATCATCATAGGCCTTTATATCTGTTGCAGATGATTTAAGCAGTGTTTTTGGAGAAGCACTTTTTCTCATGGCTGTACAGTCCTATACGAGAGCCGCATACACGTAGGTACGTATAGAGGTTCAGTAATCAAGCATAGCAAGCATATGCTCACGACTATATTCCCCGAGGGGGTAGTCAGAGATATACTGAAAACTCAGACCATCCACATTTCTACTCTATACTCTTTTTTTTTTAAATTTTATGTCGATGGGGGGGGGGGGGGAGCATAGAAAAACAGAGCAGGGATAAATACCACCTATCCCCCCCCCCCCCCCTGGATACGTCCCTGAGTGTCTTGTTTATTTAGCAAGATTGTTTGACGTTGTACGGTAGTTTATGTATTCTGGTGACTTCAAGGATTGTTTTTCGAAAAGAACACTATCTTGAGCCACCACTGGAGCCTCGTTGTAGGCCGGGGAGGGTAACCAACAATCTACGAGCCACACGTGACTACCCACTAGCAGACCTACAACGCGACTCCATCCACATTTTAATATTAGTAGGTATTTAAGTTTGTTTACCTAGCAGAAAATCCTTGTACATGCAGAATTTTCATTTGCTTTATTATTGTAGTCTTCCCACTCTCTCCTGTGCCCAGTAGAAGTAGCTTGATTGCCTGAAAGTTATAGTTAAGTAGTTAAATATTTTAACGATTTTTTTTAGCCTATTTCATCCCACTGCTGGGCAAAGGCTTCCCCTTTTATCCTCCATGCAACCCTGTCTTGAGCCAGAAACGCAAACTCGTCGACATGTGTATCGTGTCTATCCTAACCTACGGTGCTCAAACATGGTCTTTAACAGAATCACAGAAGTCCAAACTCAAGGTTTGCCAAAGGGCGATGGAGCGTAGCATATTGGGAATCAAACGGACAGATCGCGTCCGAAACACCACAATACGCCAAAAAACGAAAATAGCCGATGTCGGTGAGAAAACCGCCAAGTTGAAATGGGATTGGGCCGGCCCCGGCCATGTCTGTCGATTGGACCCGGAAAGATGGGCCAAATCCCAAAATTGGATCCCGGAGAATGGGCGTCGCCGTCAGGATGGACCCCGAAAGAGATGGAGAGACGATCTGGATACATTCGACGAAGAGTGGATGGAACTGACTCAGAACAGCGTTGCATGGAGGATAACATAAGTTAAGCACACCAAATCAAATAAATAAATATCCAGTGACAATTGACAATGACAATTCAGAGTAAATTGCTACAAACAGGCTACAAATCATTGACGAAACATTTTTCGCTTTCTCTTTCTACGCTACAAATGCAAATTGTAGGACACATGTTACCTACTGCCTGCAGTCTCATTAGTGACCAGCAATGTACTCTGAATTGTCATTGTTAATTGTCGCGTTTATTAATTAAACAGGGCCCTGGACATTTCTTTTTTCAATTTTTGACAAAAACAATAAATCTAACACATCATCATCGTAAATTCTCTAGTCCCATTAAAAGTACCAGAATGTAGCCCGTACGTCTACCATGAGTTGTTATAGTAAAATCAACTGACGCGACTACATTCGTACAACTCAAGAAATAAAACGATTTCACGGAGAAAAATTAAGGTGACAGCCGCAACTACTTTCTTTATAGTAAATACTATGACATCTGTCAAATATGTAACTCATGGTGCCGAAATTGTATGGGAACTACAATAAGTGTAGTCTCGTTTTAGTAACGTTAACAGCGATAGTACACTACAGCAACTCATGGTGCGGATTTTAGTTACATAACTATCCACCAGAGGCGCTGTACGGAATTCAATACAAATAATTTACGAATACGAATGTAGTGGCGTTTAGAGAATTTACTATAGTCGGGGAAATCTACGGATTTTTGTATGGAGTAGGTTGCATTAATTGCACTTTAGGTGATAGTTAGAAATATTAGTAGATACATACTAGAAAAACATACATTCTCAATAATCCCCGATTTTTTATTGTGTATTATGGAATAATTAAGACATTTACAAAACACACAGACCACTAAGCCTCTAGACGGAGCTTAGCCGGGCCCCCGCGCTCGCCAAGCATATGTCGTTTTACTATATATGTAGCGCCGCGCTCCGTTTCGTCGCCGCATTCCGCTGTCAACACTCGACGGGATATAAGCAGTTTTATAAAATCGTTTAAAGAGAAATTAGCCAATAAAAATGCCCTATTGTTCAGTGAAATGGTGTGGAAAATGTGCTGCAATATCCAGTCGTACAAAGGATGGCATTTCCTTTCACCGCTAAGTAATTATTCCTTCATTTTTAGATTAAAACAATAACAAAATAATTGTGCAACCAAAAATTTGATTAGAAAGCCGCCGTTGATGTCTTTTTTGAAGTCTCTTTCTTTCTTGCGTCAATTTACATATTGCTATCTCGCACTACCACAAGCTAGTGAAGAACGAAATGTGGATGGAAAATATCGATAAAAATGAACTCAAACTCAAACTCAAAATTTGTTTATTAAAAATAATTTCACATAAGTACTTAGATAGCTTTCTGACTTACTTTTTTGACTCTACCGCGATGTTGGAATGTGTTCCGTTGTAGAAAAGATGCGGCCAAAAATTCTACATTAGGTACACATTTTTATTCCCGCGAATGATGTCAATGTGATAACATAGGATGACTTTAGACATGACACTTATGTCAAGAGACAATAAGTACAAAAATTGCTTGTTGCACGCGTCTTCCTATGTGCAAGTAGGGTGTGGGAGGTCGTTTTAGCGGTACACAGCATAAGGTGTTATTAAATTTTCAAACTTGTTTTATTACTGTATTAATAATAATTAAGTTCAATTTCAACATTTGTTTTAGAATTTTCTTGCATTAGAGAAACAACAAAAAACAGAAACAATTTATCGATACATGTCGACAGATGACAATACGACGTCCCATCACTAGTTTGATTTCTCGTGATTGACAACCGGTCAAACAAAAGTGTTCTAATTGGTTCATTCAAGGACACTTCCCCCCGCATGCCGCCACCTTTTGGCGATTTCGTTTTCGTACTACGCTGCCGCTGGATCGAAGCGGGGTCTTTTCCTTACTGGTCTGTGACAAAACATTAAATTTCGATATGAACAAAAAGTGGAAAACTGGTGATTTTGTACAGGACGGCTTCGTTCAATACATTTTACTTATAGCTATAATAATCCCCGGTTAATATCGTAAATTTGAGTAGATATTCAATATTTTGTAAGTATTAAAAAAATATAACCTCAAAACAGTAAAATTAGTTCAAACACAATTTACTAAAGTGTCTTTAATGCAATCTCAAACCGTATTTTTCCTAGACTACTATAGCAACTCATGGTAGACTTACAGTGACTAGACAACTAGGCGAAAGGAACAGGGGACAATGGTAACCTATAATGAGGATCAATAAAAATCTGGGATAAAAGTAAAAAAAGCATTCTCCAAGAGATAATCGGAGATATTATATCCTAAATATTCATAATTATGGCGACTGGATGAGGAAGGCCGAGGACAGTCTTGTGGCGCGCCTTGTGAGAGGCCTATGTTCAGTAGTGGACGATGAAAAGCTGATGATGATGATGATTCATAATATCTTCATTTCATTACACTAGCAGTTTCCAAACTTCGTCTCATATAACGGGTAATAAGCCCGCCGCCAAATAATGAATAGTGGACACAAAACACGGGTAACTATCTCGATATTGAAGGCATGTTGGTACTTCATGGTATCCCCATGAAGTTTTTTTATGCTATTCTTCTTTTTAACCGAGTTCAAAAAAAGGAGGAGGTTTCTCAATTCGACCGTATATTTTTTTTATGTGTGTTCGCGGATAACGTCGTCGTTTATGAACCGATTTTTTTTGTTGGAAAGAAGCTATTCCAACGGTGGTACCATGATAAGGAAACCAGGATCTGATGATGGCATCCCAGAGACATCGAGGGGAACTTTTGGAAATGGTAGTGCCGGCTAGTGCGTTTGTTAATTTGAAGCACTACTATTAAATTGAACTAATGAGTTCACCACTGAAAATGGTGAAATAAACAAAATTTTAGCCAAAAATTAAAATCGCCTTCAAAAAAACTAAAAAGTTAAAAAATAATATTGCAGCTGATGACTTTTTCGTTCGCATCGTACCTAAGAACATTAATTTGTTTTATAGAATTCGGTGTCAAGCCAAGCCAAAAAAGTAATGCAAGCCCTGTCGCGAATCGTACTGGCTTGACAGCGAGTTCGATAAAACAAATTAATGTTGTTATGATGCGAACGAAAAAGTCATCAGCTGCAATATTATTTTTTAACTTTTTAGTTTTTATGAAGGCGGTTTTAATTTTTCGTGTGGAATCGTCATGTCTTCCTCTGACCGTTGATTCCCAGTATCCTGCCACCACTGTCGCGCTGGCTGATGCGCTCATTAGGTCCTCTCCACATTTTGGTCTGTCTGTACAGAATGTTAGGTGCGGAGTGGTTTGTTGTAGTCCGCATAAAGTGTTCTATTCTATTCTATTTTTATTTAATGGCGTCCGATGCGTTATCACAATTGTGCCAATGTCCCGTTATGTGGAGAGTACACGTAGGAAAATGATTAGTAGCATTTCTGCCAATGTCAAGTAGTTTATTATAATCTCAAGTTAACGGTTTATAGTTAAAACACAAAAGAGTTTACAAAATGGCGGAGCCACGTGCAGGCCTAACAGATGCCAATACGCACGCGTCTGACCTCCCCCAGACTTGCAGCGCGACTCCGCATAAAGTGTTGCTGTTTTGGGGAATAATTCCCCATTTTGTGAGATTGTCCTTGGTCCTGCCTAATCCAACCCGAAGGAGGTTTAAGGCTTTCCACAAAGGCCATTCCTCCTTCCCTCCGGGGAGTAATGTTTCGGCTGGTTTGACGAAATTGGGAAGATGTGTAGTTTTTTCCCTCCAGTGTCGCATTCGAAATTATATGTATAATTCATCATTATAATCGTCATCTCAGCCGATGGACGTCCACTGCTGGACATAGGCCTCCCCCAAGGATCGCCATAACGACCGATCCTGCGCTGCCCTCATCCAACTGGTTCCCGCCGCCTTCACAAGGTCGTCGGTCCACCGTGTCTACCTACGCTGCTCTTTCCGGTACGCGGTCGTCACTCGAGAACTTTTCGGCCCCATCGGCCGATTATATATAGCGAATGTAGTAGATAGGTACTTAAACTAATTAGGCATATAGTCGCAATACTTACATCGTTATAAGACTTGATCCAATGCTTTATTTCTCTGTCGATCTGTTTGGAGTGTCCCTCGTCCTCATCGTGTCCTTTCATGCATGTGAATATACGCATCTTCATATCTACAACCATTATTTAATTAGCCTATATCATACCGGGCAAAATCCCTTTATTAGAATTAAATACATTCTCATTTTTTTTTATTCATAATGGGTTTGCGCTTAGCTGAAGCTCACCTGATGGGAAGTGTAGATGAAGCCGAGGATGTAGCGCGCTCACCCAGAAAAAGCCTATTACCTCTTCTTTTAAAAATATCCTGATTGTATTTGCTTGGAAACACAGACGCAGGGAGTAAGTTCCAAACCTTACCGGTTCTCATTATAAAAGAGGATGCGAACCTTTTTGTGCGGATTGTTGGAATATCGACTACGTATGGATGCAGTCTCGCACTAATTCTTGTCGTACGTTGGTGGAAGGGGGATGGTGGAATCAGGTCATGTATCTCCTGGGCACACTCGCCGAAGTGTATCCGATAAAACACCGACGGACAATCGACCAGTCGTCGGTGTTCCAGACTATGTAACTTAGCTTCGACGAGTGCATCATCGTAGCTGAGTCTCTTTTCATATACAGGATGATATCATTAGCATCCTTTTGAGTCTGCCCGTCAAACTGCACAACTTTTCCTATGGGAGCAAACCAATCGGAGCAACAAAAAAAAAACAGCTGTTCCGTACTAAGCTGCACCCGCCGCCGCTGCCTGCTCGACTCAAATGTATGCAACAGCTGATTTCTTTTTAGCTCCGATCGGTTTGCTCGTGGCTTTTTAGTCCAAGGTTTGCTCCCATAGTAAAAGTTGTTCAGTTTGATGGGTAGACTCTTAGTTTAAAAGGATGCTAATGATATAAATTTCACCCTGTATAGTATATATATAATATACTATACTACTATTCTAATACTTACTTACTTTATAATTATTATGCATGTATAATAGTGTATAATTATTCACTATTGTGATTTTCAGATAAAGAGTTTTAGCAGTCAGCTATCTCTAATTAAAGTTTGATAAATTACCGTTTTCTAAGTGATGTATCTGTTACTTTGACTATTTATTATAAGGACTAGCCTTGCGGTAGCATTTCCCCTCTGCCACGGTATAAGAACAATTGATCATGTGCATTTACACTCAATTTTATACCTTATCACTAAACGAGACGGCCTATTATTTCGAAACAGTAATTTCGAACTTAGAACGTTTGGGGTTCACGCGAGATTACTTTTCATTATTTTTAACGTTCAAAATTAGAATCTAAAGTTATGGGAATAAAATCCAAAGTTGCGGATTTCATCTTACCTCGCCCCCCGCAAAAAGTGTCAGAAATGTTTGTTAGTAGAATTACACGCGTAACTAGTCCCTATATAAGTAGTCAAAGATCTGGTACGAAATATAACATAGTAATATGCGCGTAACTTACTTGTTTACTTTTAACTGCGTTAACTAAGTTAGATTCACAAAATAATTGAAATCAATGCAACTTCAAACAAATCACGGCACTAATTGAACAATTATCAACAAATCAAAGTGTATCTCTTGTTGATAACATTACAGTAAGGATGGAATTATTTTAATATCTGATAACCAATTTCAACTACAATGATTAGGTAGTTTTATAACAGGAGATAACAAATAAAAATACAGTCATACTTGAAATTTCGTTTATTCAAAATAACATTTTTTTTTTTACAAAAATATGAACATTCATAGAAAATTAAAGGATCTTTAACACAGCTATTTGCTTGGAACAATTATTTGCTCTGTACTAATATTTGCTCGGCACTATTATTTGCTCGGCACTATCATTTGCTCAGTACTAATATTTGCTGGGCACTATTATTTGCTTAGTACTAATATTTGCTCGGCTCTATTATTTGCTTAGTACTAATATTTGCTCGGCACTATTATTTGCTCAGTACTAATATTTGCTCGGCACTATTATTTGCTTAGTACTAATATTTGCTCGGCACTATTATTTCCTCTTTACTATTATTAGCTAGGCACTATTTTTTTATTTGCTCGGTACTATTATTTGCTCGGCACTATTTGTCGGGTGCTATAATTCACTCCAGCATCATGGTGTCGCTGAGCTGAAGCTGCACCATTTGGTTGCCGTTGACCAGCATGCCGTCCCGCAGCAGCATCTGCACGTTCAACTCCGATAGCTCTTGCTGCAACAATAAATTCACATATAAGTAACGATACAGAATACATGGGCGTAACAAAACACCCAAGTTTTATTGAAAGGGGTAACCACCCCATTCAATACTAGACCATCAAATTTTTCAGTACGGAGCCCACATCGAGAAAAATGCAGTACCAACTCGACTTAAATGTATGAGACAGCAGATTTTTTTATAGATTTTGGCTCCATAGTGAAAGTTGTTCAGTTTGATGGTCTGAACTACCCCGTTAAATATTACTAGCGTGTTTTGTAGATAAAAACATCCATGACTCGGATAACAAACATTCATATTACAACGTACAATTCCTAGTTTCTAGGTCTTAGCACTAACACCAATCTCCACATAAATGACTGTACCTATAATTTTAAGACCATTTTGTATATTGAAAACTGTGTGGAGAAGAATAAACGTTTATATTATATTATATTATATTGATCATACAAATATTTGCCCCTTACGGGATTCGAATCCGTGACCTTCGGCACAGCAGGCAGGTGCACTACCGACTGGGCTATCGGAATACAGGGTGTCAGGATAAACAGTTGCATTACTTTAAGAGGTGATTTTACCCATGATACTGAACAACTTTCACTACAAAAAAAAATTTTCTTTTCATACATACGTTCGATCAGCTGATTGCATTTAGTATGGGAAATCCAAAAATTCTTTTGCGAATATCCTATAGGTCTCTTAGGGCAAATTGTTCAGTACCATGGGTACAATCACCCCTTAAAGTAATGCAACTGTTTACCCTAACACCCTGTATAGTATAAATAGTGTACGTTACCTCTCCGACGCTGAGAGCTAAGGGGTAGACAGTAGGTTCCGCACTAGGGACTGCTCCACGCTGCAGTATCTTGGGTCTGCGAGGGTTCTTGGCTATGCCGCGACCTCGGCGCGATGGCTGAAACTCCTCCACTGAAACTTTACAAAATTATCATCTATCTATATCTTCTTCTAAACTATTATAAAACTGTAACAGGAAGTTTGTCTGTACATTAAGGATATTAACAAAAAAAAAAGTTACGATATGGTTTTTAGGTATCCCTGATTCCATACCATCAATTTTTGGATTTTTTGTCTGTCTGTTTGTTTGTTGGTTTGTCTCTTTGTTTGTATGTTTGTTTGTTTGAACGAGTATCACGCAAAAACTACTGAACCGATTTTGATGAAACTTTTTTTGTTGGATAGCTAATGATCTGAATTAAAATCTGGTATATAATTTGTGCGGACAAAGTCGCGGGTTAACGCTAGTCTTTACTATTATTGGCACTCCATAGAATGATATAGCGATATGTACTTGAATAGATGCGAAAACGAAACAGGCACATATGATGCGGTTTTTTACGGCCAACTAATTTTTGTTTCGCGTAGCTTGATGTGTCGCCGCGTGTACGTAATACCGACTGCTCTCAAACGGTGAAGGAAAGCATCGTGAGGAAACCAGCATACGCTGAAGAAGAAATTACGATGCGTATGTGAAGTCTACCAATACGCATTGTGCACGCGTGGTACTACACTAACATACATACACCATCACTGAGGTATACGTAGGCTGATGATGATAACTTACAGGATCGTTCGGGACGCAAACGGCTGCAGGCGACCTGAGTGCGAGGTACACCCGATAATGCCGATAGCGCTCGGGAACTGTCCGGTACAATGCTCGTTGTGCCCTGCAACATTAATTTTTTTACTCTGTAATTATCCATTTGACAGTTTTGGAACATCTGGTGAAATAATGACTACCCTGGACACGAAATTGCCATACAAAGTTAAAGTTTCACCTCCTTTCTACACCTTATGGAATTGAAATGCAAAGTGAATGCCAACATGAAATTTGTAATATATATTCTACACTCTACAGTGTCCGTGTGGTGTCGGCTAAGAATAGCACCATCCCATTTTCTCCCGTGGGTGTCTTAAAAGGCGACTAAGGGATCTACTGATGGATGGGCAGCAGCATCCATCGCCAACCCGTCTGCCAAGCGTGGCGATTATGGCAAATCCTCCCCATTTTGGGAGGATTTGCCATAATCGTATCCATATCCATTTTATGAATATGAATATGATATGATGATGATGACTCTACAGTAAGTCAGGTCAGGAGCAATACAATAATTGCTTGATTCCTAGCTTCGATAATTTGTCTGTTCTCACCCGTGCACTTCGCACGTAGTTAATAGTTATTATAAATAAATAAATACCTTTGTGAAAGACATCTTGGTGATCTCTATAACTTTGTCGTGGGGAATGTTGTTAAGGTTCAGGTGCTCCATCACATCCTCAGGACTCGGGTTCAGGCCCAGCACCTGCAATATAAATATCAACTAACTTACAGGCTTGTATTATCAATCAATCAATCAAATAAATACACTATATTTTACACCAAAACAAAGCAGTAAAATACAAAGTAAAGAAAAGATACAAGAGGCCTAAATAAGGCGGTCTTGTCGCTTATGAAGCGATTTCCTCCAGACAACCTTAGGTTAGAGGAAACGGTGAACGAAGAAAGAACCGTAATACTGCAGTACATAGTACCTACCTACATACATACATACAGGTTGAAAGAGACAGCCTAGCAAATACTGAAACGGTGAACTCAGACCATCAAACTAAACAACTTTCTCTATGGAGCCTACCTCAGGAAACACGAAAAAAATGGGTTGTCCCATACAAAGTCGTGCAAGTTTGTATGGGATGGCTGTAATTTTTTCACGTTTCCTTAGGTAGGCTCCAAAGTGAAAGTTGTTCAGTTTGATGTCCGTCCGTCCTACCTATTTACGCCTGTAACTTTTGAACCGTAATAGCTAGACAGTTGAATGTATAATAATAAAATTCGGCCAAGTCTGAGTCGGTCTCGTGCTAAAGATCATGGAGATTTTTTTTAGCATAAGCATATCGACATAAGCATCACGGCTATATTCCCGAGGGGGTAGTCAGAGATATTCTGAAACCTCAGAACATCCACGTTTCACTAGTAGTACCGAAACTCTGTCCAGTGTGACGGGTAGTGAGCCCGTCGCCACTTGTAATGGACAGTGGGTACAATACATGCCTCGAAATTGAAGCATGCAGGTTTCCTCACGATGTTTTCCTTCACCGAAAAGCCAGTGGTGTTACAAATCGTACATAAATTCCGAAAAACTCATAGGTACGAGTCGGCCGGGACGGGGATCGAACCATCCCGTCCTGCACGGGAGGCAGGGTTACTCGCTACTGTACCACTACGGCTATTGATATTTTTTTTTAAAGCTATTATGTTGTGTGGTACGGAACCCTCGGTGCGCGAGTAACCCGACTCGCACCTGACCGGTTTTATTGTTATTTGAGGATGTGGTCATGCTCACCTCAATGACGGCTAGATGGGCGGGGTGCTTGAGGCGCAGGTGTGTGCGCAGGTCGGAGCGGATGCGGAAGCGCTTGGGGCAGCGCGCGCACGCCCACGCGCGCACCCCCGTGTGGATCAGGCGGTGGTTCCGCATCGCCGTTGATCTGACCAGTTATACCACACTTTATCCACAGGGTGATAGGGTAGACAGTCGCGTTACTTTAATAGGTTCATAAGTATCATCATCATCATCATCAGCCTATCATCGTCCACTGCTGAACATAGGCCTCTCCCCAGGCGCGCCACAAAACTCTGTCCTCAGCCTTCCCCATCCAGTCGCTCCCCGCTAATTTGTTTAGGTTGTATGTAAAGCTTAAGGTCTCTGTAACGTCCGCAACACACATACGGAATTGCTATCCGGAATCCTGATTCAGGATTCAGTGTTGTCAACTATGGTTACAAAAATTACTTTACAGTTTAAAAAATGCCTAAAATAAAAATGTATGAAATGCCATATTAATGACAATTTGTATTTTTAGGTATTTACTAGCGTTACCCGCGACTTCGTCCGCACAAATTATATACCAGATTTTAAGTTAGATCCTAGGCTATCAAACAAAAAAAGTTCCTCAAAATCGGTTCAGTAGTTTTCGCGTGATGCTCGATAAAACAAACAAACAAACACACAAACAAATAGACCGACAAAAAATGTGTGATTTGGAATCAGGGACACCTAAAAACCATATTGTAACTTTTTTTTTGTAATTCATTCAATTTACAGACACATTACAGTTACAGTTTTATAATAGTTTAGATTAAAACGAAACTAACAATTTGTATACATGATAATTACTATCATGTGATGATGCCATGACGTTACGATGTTGATTTGTAAATTGTATTTCAATATTATGCAACTATATCACAAGACTATCGATAGTTTTAACATTAGACATAATCTGCATACAAAATGACATGAACCATTATCACACAAGCTATTTTGGAGCATAGGTGATTTCGCAACTATACCGCAACGACCTCGCAACTGCACCGTCACGATACGGTATCGTTCCATCAACGCCTACGCTCAAAAATCAATTGTTTGATATGGCCGAAAATCGTTAAAAAAAGGCCACCTAAGACAAACAATCCACAAAAAATCACTAGATCTAGTGAGAAGGTCTCTGAAAGCGGCAAAACTCCACCCGGAATCTAATTTCGAATCAGGTTTATTCCGTATGTATGTGGCGGATCTGAACTCATGTCGGTCTCGGCATGAACTAGACAAGACTAAAGTCATCCTTTAATTCTCATAGTTAATTCCCATGTCGAGGCAGAGACAGTATACGTCGGTGAGGCGGCGACAGAAGTTGTGCAAGACTATGTCTACCTTGGAAAAATTATAAAACTAGGTAAAAACACATAAGTATAAAATACAATATTTTTAAGCGTAAAATGATGTTTTCACCCCTCCGGGCAGAAAGCGTCAACTTTCGTCCCCGCTATGCTAAACGAAATTCCCGCTTTCCGCCTCCGTTGAGGCGAAAAATAGTGTACTTACCTCGGGCAGTAAATAAGAAAGCCTCAGATCACATGTTTGTTGACCTCGGCTTCGGCGGATTACATGATATCCGAGACTTTTCTTACTTTCCTGCCCTCGGTGTGTAATTTGCTTGCATTAAACGAGCTCTTAAAGCCACTTACCGTCTAAATGCAACTCCGCACACGTCACAGGGAAACGGTCTTTCACCGGTATGGATCCTAAAATATAAAACAATTCAGTTGATCAGGGGCATGTCTTTTGGGACCTCCAAGTCTGGTATCTGTTTACTATTTTTTTTTAAGACTTTTTGTATCTAAAATTTAACACATAGTTAGGAAATTGTTACAAACACCGAGTCTACAGATTAACAGTTTAGCCCAGATATATTGTGAAAAAATTTCGAGCCGGGATTCAAACCCGGCAAATATTGCGCCCCTGGGTAAATATGTTTGCCTCAATACTCAATGCTTTATTGCGTTTCACAATGGTATATACAATAGGTAGTGTTAATAATAGTACAACATTGTGAACCCTGTTAGGTAGGGCACAGCAATTTTAAAAGAGAGGAGGACTTGAAAAGACAAATTAATCAAGATATTTACATTCTTTTATTTCAAATAGAAAAAGTATTTTATCAGAGTAGTGTATCTACTAGTAAGTATAAATGTAGGTACTTATAAAAATATTATTTATTTCTTTCTGTAAGAAAGTAATATATTACAACTTAAAATATATAATTATTTATTGTTTTATCATTCTGGTATTCATCTAAAGTATAGTAGCATTTTTGTATTAATAATTGTTTTAAATGGTAGATAAATGTTTTGTCGTTTGTTATATTTTTTAGGACTCTGAGGACTTTTTAGAAATCAAAGGACACTAGGCAAAAATGTATGGCCACCGGTCCAAGAGCCCCCCGCTATGACACAGGTAGGGATAGTTAGAGAATACCCAAACGTACATGGCACCCATGGGGTATCAAAATATTTTCGAGGAAAAATAAGATACAGGGTGTTTTATTTTGACGAAGTCGTTTTTGGGGGTAGTCGTTTTGATATTATGGCCCCGAAAGGTGTAATGTCTTTCGGGGTGATCAGACACTTAGCTGAAATTACTAAAAGTTATTATTAAGCGTGCAAAAGTAATAAGGCTCACGTTTACTATACCCGCAATTTCAAGATGAGATAACAATTTTCTCGTTTTAAGTGTGGTATGTTTTGAGGGCTAAAGATTTTTTTGCATTTATAATAATCAAAAACAATGATACTATCTACATCTTCTTCGTATCGTGTCGATTTCAAATTCTGAACAAAGTCGCTAAATAGTAGCTTGCCAGAATCGGGCAACCGATACTGCACCGCTAGCGGTCATGAGCTCCTGCGTGCAGGTGTTAGGGCACGATGTGAGATGGGCCATCGTTTTTGGAGCTCCACACAAGCAAGTCACATTTTGCGCATCCGAGAATCCCCACCTGACCATGTTTTCCTTACTGCGACCGACCTGGGTTCGAAATCGGTTTAAAGACTTCCAGGTCGCCCAAGGCAAGTCCGTGGTCTAATGGTTAAGAGCATTGGCTCTCGACACGGAGGTCGTGGGTTTGATTCCCACGGGGGACACCTAGTGAAATGTCACTTTGTGCGTTTTTCCCCAGTTGGTTAGGACATTGTAGGCTGAATCGCCTGATTGTCTGATAAGAGAAATGATTCCGTACTTCGGATGGCACGTTAAGCCGTTGGTCCCGGCTTCTATCTCTGGTGGTAGTAGTCGTTACATAAAAACCACTTCAGAGGCCGTAAGGCGGTCTGAAAAAAACTCTGACACTAGAGCTCTGCCCACACAATAAGAATCCACATGACACAAGGAAATCAAGCAACATATGTAAATAACGGCTAAATGCTAACATTAGTATGAAAAACCGCTAAACAAAACAACCTGTATCCTTTTTTATCTCGAAAAGATATTGTGCCGTTGCCGTTGTTGCCGCATATAAAAAAATGCTCTATGTTTAATATAGAGCATTTTTTTTATATGCGTATCCCCTTTCAAACGTAGTATGCCACTTATGTGGACCACTTGTGCTGTCCTTTCAGAGAAAGCAACACTGGGGTAATTAGATTATGCTGCAAAAAGCATCGATTGAGTCGCGATGCAGCATCGATGCGTTGCAAAACTTTCGTAATATTTGATCAGTTATTCGTCAACAGCCTTTGCCACAATACACAAGAAGCCCAGTCATTTTACGGTTTGAAACAGGACTAATTAGTAATTGAAATATATTTTTTCGGTATACAGGGTGAAATTGATATCATTGGCATCCTTTTAAACTAAGAGTCTACCCATCAAACTGAACAACTTTTACTATGGGAGCAAAACGATATCAATTTCACCCTGTAGTATTTAAGAGCCAGTTTCACCTAATTTTGTTAGACCTTATATATCAGAATAACACATAGGCTACAATTTATACAGAAATTGTGGGAATTGTTCAGACGAAGCGCAGACAAAGTCGCGGGCACCAGCTAGTAACATATTGGTGGTAAACCTCTACAACACTAATAAGTAATATACAAACCTAAGATGTTCGTTCAGCATGGACAGAGTTCGGAACGCGTGCCCGCACACCGCGCATGCGTGCGGACGCGCGTGCGTCTGTGTGTGTAACTGGGACTGTAACTGTGTGTGTGTGTGTGTCTGTGTGTGTGACGTCGGCAGCAGGGAGCGCCGCGGCAGGAACGGGGTTGGATCCGACTGCGAATGCACTTCTCTGTTGACACAGACATATTCACTACATTAGTACTTACAAATAAAACTGTAATTGTATATATTACGAGCGTTAACCCGCGACTTCGTCCGCACAAATTATATACCAGATTTTAAGTCAGATCATAAGCTATCAAACAAAAAAAGTTTCATCAAAATCGGTTCAGTAGTTTTTGCGTGATACTCGTTCAAACAAACAAACACACAAACAAACTGACAGACAAAAAATCAAAAAATTGGTGAAGTGGAATCAGGGACACCTAAAAACCATATCGTAACTTTTTTTTTGTTAATATCTTCAATGTACAGACAAACTTCCTGTTACAGTTTTATAATAGTTTAGATTCATGTTTTTTAAATTTAATTTTTTATTGTTCTAAAATGTCTATATTGAATGTTTGTTTATAGTTATTAAGAATATATTATTTATTTATTTATTTATGTTTAAGGGAGGGACAGAATAGCAGTGGCAGTCGGCAACCCCGACTGTTATACTGAGTCCTTTACCATTTTGCCCCTGTTATTTTTAAAACCGTACTATATTTATTATGTACTTTTGTATAAATAAGAGACAAATAAATACTTTTTAATTTAATTAATTTAATCTATACCCCATTCACGGAGTCCGTGTGGCATGGGGCTATCTCTGTCCCACATTTGCATACAAATGACAGGGACAACAAATGGGACTGCCCCGCCTATAAGCTTAACCAATCGGTTAAAAATAATAAGGCTGTGTACTCATGACTATTAAAAATGTTAAGGTAGATTTTCAAAATTAAATTTTGGTACATTCAAATGGAAACATTTATGAATAAACAAATGTACAGTTTTGATCGCAACTGTAATACTGATTTAATAACAATAAATTCTTATAAAATATTAAATTCGAAATTGACTAAACTTTAAGTTAAATTTAAATTAAGTTAAATAGTACAACATAACAAATATAAACAAGGCAAGGCAAGTTCAACCCAGGTCATAGATTCACAAAGAGCGCAGTGATGAGTACGTCGGAGACGTCTGGACGGTACGAAGCGCTTGAACAGACTAAAGATGAACGCGGCCTATGCGCCTTATCTTCGTCCAATCACAGGCAATATTAATTTTTCGGTACCGTATCGACTCGCTGAACGGGGTATAGATATAGCCCAGTCATTTTACGGAGTTTTTTTAGGAGTGGTGGGGAGTAATTATCAATAGACATTTAGTGACGAAAAATTGCTACGAAATCAAAATTGTATCTTCCCAGAAGGCTTTTCATTTTAATTAGATTTAACAATATAAATTATTTTTGAGCAATAAAATAGGCATTAAAGTTTAAAAATAAAAAAATTTAAGTTTATAGACAAAAATATTAACACAACGTTTTATGTATGTACTAGCGTTAACCCGCGACTTTGTCCGCACGAATTAGGTATATACCAGATTTTAAGTTAGATCATAAGCTATCAAAAAAAAAAGTTTCGTCAAAATTGGTTCATTAGTTTTTGCGTGATGCTCGTTCAATCAAACAAACAAACTGACAGACAAAAATCCAAAAGTTATATCCATATCGTAACTTTTTTCTTGTTAATATCTTCAATGTACAGACTCACTTCTGTTGCAGTTTTATAATAGTTTAGTTAATGGTAAAGCCTTAAAAATGTGCTAAAAAAATTTATCTTCAGGTTTTTAGAACGAGATAAATGAAAAATTTTGAGCTGTTGCAAAAATTTTTTGTTATATTTCTAAGCTCAAATTGGCTCTTAAATACTACATACATACATACATAAGCTCACGCCATGGTCCCATGGGGGTAGACAGAGACCACGGCCCGCCACACGCTACGACTCTGACACACCTCTTTTGCCTCATTGACATTCATACATCTTTTAATGCACTTCCGTCGATTGAGGGTGTTACGCACTTGTCCTTTTTGGAAAAGATCATTGATCTGATCATGGTATGTTTTCCTCGGACGGCCTCTCCCAACACTTCCGCTCACCTTTGCTTGATAAATTTCATTCATTCTCTCTACGTGACCGAACCATCTAAGTATACCCCTCTCAACCCTGTAGGGTTCATCATCCTTACAATACCTTACACCAATCCCTTACCACACTGTTCTTGATTCGATCAACCAAAGTAATACCGCACATACTTCATAAGGAGCTCATTTCAACTGCATTCACTCGACTTTCATTCCTTTTATTCCATACCCAACATTCACTCCCATACATCAGGGTAGGCACCAACACACCATTGTGAATAGCCAGACGTGCCCTTTTTGACACAGACCGGCTACTCACCACGGCGTGCAGGGCCCCATTTACCTTATTTCCCGCAGTCACTATTCGCTCTGCATCCCCATCACACTTTCCATCTCTTTTAAACAAACTTCCCAAATACACAAATTCATTCACCTGTTCCACTCTGTCTCATTCTGTAACATCTTCGTCTTCACGTTCCAAAACCATTACCTTCGTCTTGCATATGCGAATGCATACTGTACCGAAAAAAATATCTATTAATAATTAGTCCCGGCTCAAAACGTAAACTGACTGGGCTAATATCATATCGAGTCCTTCTTAATTATGCTGAAGGTTTCAAAATGATCAGACCCAAAACTTTCTGCTTCCTGCATGAGACCAATATCGAAATCACGAAAAAAACTGCAGTTACATACTGAACAATGATCCTACTTAACCCTAATATATTTTTTCCGCGATTACAATGTTGGTCCCATAGAGAAAGCTCATGGTCTGATCATCCTCTTAAAGAGGAATTCGCGCTATGGACACCGTTTTGGCGCCGATTTTATTCGCGCCACGGCCACAGTCTTCTTATCGTGTGGGCAAAGCCCTGGTGTCAGAGTTTTTTCGGACCGCCTTACGGCCTCTGACGTGGTTTTTATGTAACGACTACTACCACCAGAGATAGTAGCCGGGACCAACGGCTTGACGTGCCATCCGAAGCACGGAATCATCTTTCTTTTCAGACAATCAGGTGATTCAGCCTGCAATGTCCTAACCAACTGGGGAAAACGCACAAAGTGACATTTCACTAGGTGTCCCCCGTTGGAATCGAACCCACGACCTCCGTGTCGAGAGCCAATGCTCTTATGCCATTAGACCACGGAGGCAGTTACAGCCACAGTATAAGAAAGAGAATCTATAACAGTAGTACCAGGTTTATAAGTCTCACCGATGTACCTGCGCAGTTGACAAATTTTAATACCGCGCGAAATTATATTGACCAATCAGGATGTGCCACCTTCAATACGTTTACGCTATTGGCTTATTTGTTTACGCGCCCTTTTCGCTGCTATCCGACTTTACACCCTTTGATTACTAAATGACTTCGGGTTTTTTCGGGGACTCGGTCCTGTTCTGCGCAAACGAAGATTGACGAGCGGAATTATTTTCCTGGTCGTACTGTACTACAAACAGTACGGACACTCCCTGCCTCCCACCAACTTTTTACCTCACCCCCTCTATCGCCCTCTGGTGGAAGTTACCTAAGAAGAAGACTTTTTGGTTTCGCATGTCCTGACGTCATCTTGTCAATTTAATGTTTTGTATGCAGTGTCCGGGGTGTGCCACGGCTACCGGTTATTCCTATCTAGATCATTAGGCGGAATTTTTTGGGATGTTTTAGTATGTTTGGATTTGTGGCACGCGGGCGGGCGTTTCATATGTGAGCGCGTGAGAGCGTGGTGTACGTGCATGAGCGAGTAAAAACCCCTCAGCATATTAAGAAGGACCAATGGACTGATTTCAAACAAACAAACACACAAACTAATCAACTTTCAATACGTAGCTAAGATTGAATTTGAGAAAACAAATCTACTGTCCAGTGGGTACTGCAGATTTCTATGAAAATGCAGATATCTGGAGTAAAAGTTGTTCAGTTTGACGAGTAAAATGCAGGGTTAAAGTCTCCGCGCACTGATTGAAGATTCATTTCATCATCATCATCATCATCTCAGCCGATGGACGTCCACTGCTGGACATAGGTCTACCCCGCAGATCGCCACAACGAGCGGTCCTGCGCTGCCCTCATCCAACGGGTTCCCGCCGCCTTCACCAGGTCGTCGGTCCTCCTTGTGGGTGCTCACTGTCTACCCACGCGCCGGTACGCGGTCGCCACTCGAGAACTTTCGGCCCCATCAGCCATCGGTTCTACGAGCAATGTGTCCCGCCCACTGCCACTGTAGTTTAGTAATTCTTTGGGCTATGTCAGCTACTCCGGTTCTTCTGCGGATCCCTATTAGATATGTGGGGACTTGCTACAGATGTCAGCACCCACAAGTTACAGCAAAGATGCCAACAGATGGCGATACCGTCGCTCTCGGAAATATGCTCCATACATAGACAACGTTCACCGTGAATACGTAACTCGTAACCTACTACAAATAAGGTTCACAATCGAATGCAAGACATACATCGCGCAAGAAAAATAATCACAGAGATTCGATACATATACAAGGTCCAACTAAGAACTGTTGGACCACGGCCGGTCCCCAGTCTTCACACATAGCCTGGTGGAAGATCTTCCCTTTTGAATGGAGGAACATTCGCAGTAGCACCTCCATAGATACGTACTTGAGATGCTCCCGGAGTAGATTAAGGTCGTCGAAGCTGCGTCCACACTTGGCGCAGGCGGGTCGCGCCGCGCGCTGCGGGGAGCGGGCCTTTAACATCTCCGTCGATATACCTTAGACATACATACGTCATCATCTATACTTTAGGAGCATGAAATTGGGAATATACAGGGTGAAATTGATATCATTAGCATCCTTTTAAACTAAGAGTCTACCCATCAAACTGAACAACTTTTACTATGGGAGCAAACAAATTGGAGCACAAAAAAAATCAGCTGTTCCATACTAAACTGCAATTCCAACTCGACTCAAATGTATGCAACAGCTGATTTTTTTTTCGCTCCAATCGGTTTGCTCCCATAGTGTAAGTTGTTCAGTTTGATGGGTAGACTCTTAGTTTAAAAAGATGCTAATGATATCAATTTCACCTTATATAGGTGGCAGCCCCCCCCCCCCTGCCAGCTCAACTAGACACTAACAAAAATGTTCACTTTAAAGCTTAATATTTCGCTAATAGATCCCTAAATCGAAAAATGGTGTTCCCACACCTTTAGGTAACCTAAAAAAAGAATATTTTGCAAAATTTTATTTTACCACTTTGTCGGCCCATAAATATGTATATTCATAAATAAATATGTATATTCATAAATATGTACATCAAATTACAGCTTTTTAGTACTAAGCGTCTCTGAGCTAAGCCGCGGACGGACGGACGGACATGGCGAAACTATAAGGTCTAACAAAATTAGGTGAAACTATTTTAAGGGGATGATCAGACCATCAAACTGAATAACTTTCTCTATGGGACCAATATCGAAATCATGAAAAAAATCAGCTGTTCCATACAAACCTACTAGACCTAAATGTATGGGACAGCAGATTTTTTTTCGCGATTTCAATATTGGTAACATAAAGAAAGTTGTTCAGTTTGATGGTCTGATCATCCCCTTAAAATAGTAAGCGACAGCCTAGCAAATACTGAAACAGTGAACTCAGACCATCAAATTGAACAACTTTCCCTATGGAGCCTACCTCAGGAAACGCGAAAAAAAATCACTTGTCCCATACAAAACTGCTGTACCTACCAGACTAAAATGTATGAGACAGTTGGTTTTTTTTCGCGTTTCCTGAGGTAGGCTCCATAGTGAAAGTTGTTCAGTTTGATGGTCTGAGTTCACCGTTTCAGTATTTGCTAGGCTGTCACTTACACCCAGTATAAGGGTTCCTTGTTGACTTCGAAAGCCTAAAAATGATCATAACTTACCAGGTTTAACATTGTTAATAGCATTAGCAACATGATGGGAACGTAGAGACGCATCACTGTGCTCCTTCTTCCTATGTTTATAGAGCGCAGTTTTGTTTGGCAACAATTCGTCGCAATCTCTACATGGTATCCTGCAAAATATTAAAATAATATCGATCATACTAAATATAAGGTCTAACAAAATTAGGTGAAACTATTTATGGCGGTTATCAGACCATCAAACTGAACAACTTCCTCTATGGGACCAATATCGAAATCGCGAAAAAAAATCAGCTGTTCCATACAAACCTACTCGACCTAAATGTATGGGACAGCAGATTTTGCAGCTCTCTAAGTATTTCAATATTGGTCCCATAAAGAAAGTTGTTCAGTTTGATGGTCTGATCATCCCCTTAACATAGTTTCACCTAATTTTGTTAGACCTTATATACAGTCGTTTAAGAGGATAGGCGGGCTGAAATGAAAATTTGGAGAATAGGCCACTTTTCCGACTGTATACATATTTGTCCGATCCGCCCCTCCGACTAGAATGCGAAAGAGACAACTGCAGCTCGGACCGATTTTATGTATATAAAATCGACGAAATCAGCATTTTTTATTCCCCAGTTTCCTCCTCCAAAACTAAACCAATTTTAATAATTCTTTCAAGAATAATATGAGAAAGACTTTGGCTATGTCTGTATGTTTTGCTTTTAAATTCGTCAAATTTGTTTGCTGGATGTCTAAAAACGGACGGTAAATTGGTAAATTTCGAAGATGCCCAATTCTTCCATGAAAGCAAAAAATAGGGACATAGCAGAGGTGATATAGATTGTATGGTAAAAAAATGTTTACCATTATCTAGGGAGGAAATAGGGGAAATACGTTTGTATGGAAAAAACGGTACCCGCCTATCCTCTTAAGGGGATGACCAGACCATTAAACTGAAAAACTTTCTCTCCCATGGTAAGGTTCATAGCGATTCTCTTTTCGACATTTCGATATTGGTCCCATAGAGAAAGTTGTTCAGTTTGATGGTCTGATCATACCCATAAAAACCGTCAGCATACTAAGAAATACCCTACATTCGTTTCAGGCTATAATGCCAACTTCGCAAAATGCCTACTTCTCATAATACAAAATTCTCGAAATGACAACTTCTTAGGATATAGCCATATAGCATATGCTAACGACTATATTCCCCGAGGGGGTAAGTCAGAGATATTCTGAAACCTCTGAACATCCACGTTTCACTAGTAGTACCGAAACTCTGTCCAGTGTGACGGGGAGTGAGCCCGTCGCCACTTGTAATGGACAGTGGGTACAATACATGCCACGAAATTGAAGCATGCAGGTTTCCTCACGTTGTTGTTTTCCTTCACCGAAAAGCCAGTGGTGTTACAAATCGTACATAAATTCACACCGAAAAAAAACTCTGCAGTCTTATAGGTACATTTGAGTCGAGCCGGTACTGCAGTTTTGTATGAAACAGCTGATTTTTATTTCGCAATTTCCATAGTTTAAGATTTTCAGTTTGATGGTCGGAAGTTAAAAAATTAAAATTATACAGTGTGAAATTGATATCATTAGCGTCCTTTAAAACTAAGAGTCTACCCATTAAAAATGATATCAATTTCACAGAGATACATTTCGGAGAGTGTGCGACGGAATTACACGATCTAATACCTCCGTCTCCCTTTCATCTGCGAGGGACGAGACGCAGGCTGGGTTTCCACCCTTATGTTGTTGACATACCAGCAATTCGCACTAAGAAGTTTGCTTCTTCTTTTATAATGCGCACGGCTAAAGAGTGGAACGTACTGCCTGCGGACCTGTTCCCTGAGCAATACAACTTGGGCCTCTTCAAGGCGAGAGTGAATAGGCACATTTCTAGGTAAGCATGCTACATCTTCGGCCTCATCGTCACTTAACATCAGGTGAGATCGGGGTCAAATGCTTACCTATCAGACATAAAAAAAAAAAAAAAAAAAAAAAAAAAAACCTTGTAGAAGGCCGAAGAAAAGGTGGATGGATTGTGTGAAGGATGATATGTGTAAGGAAGAGAGTGAGTGTTGAAACGACGGCTAATTATTATTATTATTTGGTTATAAGGGCTTGGTCAATGACCAAACAGCTACTGCGACCTGGACAGATCTATTGTAGCTGTAACCCTAGACCTAAAGGTCATTTCCTAGGCCCACGGACTTCATGAACCGTGTTATGCTTTTGGAGGGGAAGTCCCTAATGTCAGTAGGTGTTATTATGTATCCACCTAGATGGCGACTTCTGCTGTGAATGAGCACTTCGCATTCGCAGAGGAGGTATATGGGCGTTTCCTCTGCTTCACAGCAGAATCTGCAAGTGGGTGAATCTACAAGCCCCATTCTGTGTAGGGTCCTGTTAAGGCTCGTACTAAGAGCCTTAAGTTGTTGCGGTTTGAATTGATGGCATCCGAGGTATGTCTGTTTGAAAAGCCGGTCACAAGTTCTTTCGCATGCCTCAGTCCTGGTGTATCCGACCAGAGCCTACGGCTTTGGTTCACGGCCCATTCCTTTAGCACACGTCTAGAGGTGTTGCGAGAGATGCCGCAATAAGGCTCGGGGCCTATGGCGTCCTCTTCCGCCCCTCTTCGTGCCAGCTCGTCAGCAGCCTCATTTCCATCATGACGGCTAAGCGAGATGAATGGAAGAAGGTGACGTATTGAGACGACCCTAAATAATGGGAATTGGGCAAGAGCATGATGATGGTTACTAGAGATCGGATATTCGGATGCATATTTACCTAAACTTCATTTTTCACAAGAAGAATGTGGACACGTCTTAATTCATTTATGATATGAAACAATCCCAGGATCATTCTTAAGTCCCGGGATTGCTAAAATATGGTAGAACTTAGACTTTTGAACAAGTCGGACAGCATGAACAACTCGGACAACATGAACAACTCTGACAATTCAACTTATATAAAACAACTATAACATGAACAACTAGGTCGACATGAACAACTCTTACAACGTAAACAACTCTGACAACTTGGCCAACTGATTTGATGTTGTCCGAGTTGACAGAGTTGTCCGAGTTGACCAAGTTGTTCATGTTGTCCAAGTTATTTTATTGTCGAACGTACTTAATTGGACAAAATGAACAACTTCATAAAGTCAAATCAGTGGCCAAGTTGTCAGAGTTGTTTACGTTGTTCATGTTGCCCGAGTTGTTAGAGTTGTTTATTTTGTCCGAGTTGTCCAAGTTGACAGAGTTGTTCATGTTGTCCAAGTTGTTCTACCTACTACCTACGAGGATTTTTTTATTAACTTTATTCAGAAAGGCATATCTTTCGTAAATATGCATCCGATTATCCGGTCTTTAGTGATAACGTACTTATAGTCTTCCTTCTCTTTCACAGTCCTAGTGCTGGTAGCGTCGTCCTGCTCTACCTTGCCGTGGACCTTCTTCCTGTGGTATGTTGCACTCCAACTAAAAACACCAAATAATTATTACGATTAGGGCATCTTCAGAATTAGGCATTCGACGAATTTTTCTTTTTTGATGCTTATACAGGGTGTTACAGAAGTAAAAATAAAAATTAAAACTTGTAAGGGGGTTGTTTAGACCACCAAACTGAACAACTTTCACTATGGGACCAACATCGATATCACTAGCATCCTTTTAAACTAAGAGTCTACCCATCAAACTGAACAACTTTCACTATGGGAGCAAACCGATCGGAACAAAAACAAATCAAATTTTCCATACTAAACTACAGTGCCGTGCCGTGCCGACTCGATTCAAATGTATGCAACAGCAAATTCTTTTTGTGCTCCGATTCGTTTGCTCTCTAAAAGTTGTTGAGTTTGATGGGTAAACTTTTAGTTTAAAAGGATGCTAATGATATCAATTTTACCCTGTATAGTAGGATATAAGAACATACGAACTAACCTATTAGGGAAGGTCATCCCGCACTGATTGCACTTGAACACGAAGTTGTCCTGTGCGTGCTTCATGCGCCGGTGTACCTGCAGGTACGTCCAGTGCAGGTACGACCTGCCACAGTCCTGCAATACAATGACACTGTTGGTAATATAGAGGTGTTACTGCGAATGTTCCTCCATTGAAAAGGCAAGATCTTCCACCAGGCTATGTGTGAAGACTGGGGACCGGCCGTGGTCCAACAGTTCTTAGTTGGACCTTGTATATGTATCGAATCTCTGTGATTATTTCTCTTTCGCGATGTAAGTCTTTCATTCGATTGTAAACCTTATTTGTAGTAGGTTACGAGTTACGTATTCACGGTGAACGTTGTCTATGTATGGAGCATATTTCCGAGAGGACGGTATCGTCATCTGTTGGCATCTTTGCTATAACTTGTGGGTGCTGACATCTGTAGCAAGTCCCCACAGTAACAAGGTTTCTTATGGAAAGTTGTTTAGTATCATGGGTACAATCACCCCTTAAAGTGCATTACTTTAAGGGGTGATTGTACCTGTTTACCTTAACGCCCTGTATAAAAGAGAAACTGCAGATCAGAGTAAATAAATTTTCACAATAGAACAAACTAGAAACCGCGAAAAAAATCAGCTGTTCTACAATAGATATTGATATTTTCTATGAAACAGATTTTTATTCACGATTTCTACAATGTATGTCACTTGTTTTTTGGAAATGTTTAATCGTTTAGAAATACGAAAAACACGATTGAGGGCTGCACAATAGGCTCGGTACCTCCTTAACGACATTTTACAGTGCACTTACAGGGTGCTAGGTAAACAAGTTGCATTACTTTAAGGGTCGATTGTACCCATGATACTGAACAACTTTTCCTAAGAAACCATTAGGAAATTCGCAAAAAAAAAAAAAATTTGGTCTTTCCATACTAGAAACAACATTTCCAATAAACAAGAATGTCATTTTGTAGATATGATTGGCTTTCAATTTATCGAAACGTTACGGATTATTATGTTTTATTCTCGTAGATATTGTCGTTAAAACCACCGAAAGAGACCAACTTTTGGCGGGTTTAAACATAACTACAAACATTATAAAAACAAATCCTCAGTGACCTGATAAATTGAAAATCAGCAGTGACTATAATGTGACATTCTGGTATTTTGAAAATATTGTTTAATAGTTTATAATTTAAAAAATACTATTCAGGGCACCACAATAAGCTCGGAGCCCCCTTAAGTGACGTCTTGTAGTAGGTAAGCCGAATTTATTCATGCGTGCGATCCAACACCACCTACTGATGCTGACTTGACTACACTATACTATAAGGTCTAACAAAATTAGCTGAAACTATTTAAAGGGTATGCTCAGACCATCAAACTGAACAACTTTCTCTATGGGACCAATATCGAAATCGCGAAAAAACAATTTGATGTCCCATACAAAACTGCAAGACACAACTTGACTCACATGTATGGGGCAGCAGATTTTTTTTTCGAGATTTCGATATTGGTCCCGTAGAGAAAGTTGTTCAGTTTGGTGGTCTGAGCATACCCTTACAATAGTTTCAACTAATTTTGTTAGACCTTATATACAACGTGTTAATGAATAAGCGCAAAACCTCATACACCCCAACTGATTTATAACAAAATAATTAGATTGAAACAATAATTTCATTATTTAGATAGTTATAATTTAAAATTATTCGCATTTTAAGCTTTGAGGCAAAAATGATTTGTTATCATTTCAGCAATGAATGAAAGCGCTAACGTACTCACTCATGGATATGTAGCGACATTGTTTGCATTTCATATCTGCTTATGCTGCAGTTTTATATTGATGCCACGGAGCGACTGGATCGTTCGCCAGTCGTTCCCATACCACCGAACCGCTAGGTCAATGATGTAACTCAGAATAAGTGCACTTAATTAAATAATGTATTATCAAGAACTCTTTTCCATCATCCCACTGCAACACAATCCGTCACCCCCACAGATACATTTTAATAACCGTGTTTTGGTAGTGAGTAGGGTGACTGTGCCCTTGCGGTGGGTTGACAGCGAGTTCAGTAAATTTTAAATTTTGCAAACCAATTATTTAATATTTTGAAAAAAATTACCTCAACATAGGTAATTTTTTGAAACCATGATAATTCGATTCTGCTCTCGATTCTAAACAAACTACTTTCTAGTTTTGCGTTAATTCATTAACACGTTGTATCTAAACTATTATAATACCATTGAAAATATTACCAAAAAAAAAAGATATGGTTTTTAGGTATCCCTGATTCCATGTGTTTTTGTTTGTTTGAACGAGCATCACGCAAAAACTACTGAACCGATTTTGATAAAACTTTTTTTGTTTGATAGCTTATGATCTGATAATAAAAAATAAAAGTAAGTATAAGTTGAAGTATAATTGATTGATCTGACTTAAAATCTGGTATATAATTTGTGCGGACAAAGTCGCGGGTTAACGCTCGTGTTTAACAACGATCTTTACTAACGAAAACGAACCCTCGCGCTCGCTGCAATGAAATAATCCTAGAACAAGCCACATATCTGTGGAAATTCTGGATCTCAAAAATAATAAATAATCGATTTAATTTGAGACCGAATTTTTTTGCAAGCACTGGCTATAACTTTATGCTTTGAGGATTCTATAAGCGCGATTTAAAAACGTTCAGCGCCATCTAGCGAAAAATGGTGTGACTGTGATGGACAAATTGAAAAATAGTTTTATTAGAGAACGTTGTGGTTTGAAAGAGGATGTAGTGACAAAAATAGAGAAAGGTATGTTGAGATGGTTTGGTCATGTGGAAAGAATGGATGAGAGCAGATTGACGAGGGCAATCTATAAGGCAATCGTAAGTGGAAATGTTGGAAGGGGACGGCCTAGACGTACATATACGAACCAAATTGGCGACGTGCTTAAAAAGGGCCAGGTCAGATCTACCCGTAACCGACGAGCATGCATGAAAGGACTTATGAATGTGGAGGAAGCTAGAGAGGTATGTCAGGATCGTAGCAGGTGACGTTCCGTTGTCTCTGCCTACCCCAGTGGGAGACAGGCTTGAGAATATGTATGTATGTATGTACTTTATTAAGGTGGTTTCAGTGCATACAAAAGTTGCGCGGCATCTAGATTTTCTAAACTGTTTTTCCATATGTACAAATTTCCTTATATTAATACCGTCTACGCGTATTGTGCGTCAAAGTTTTGCATAAAATTGACCCCTCTGCAACCACCTTAAGGGGCCATACGTCCGGGAATTACCTGGGATAGGGTCTCTTATTTATCGTTTTTCTACAAGATTTATATAAGTTACCGAAACGAAAAAAAATACACAGTATTCTTGCATAGTTTGTCTAGTGAAATACAGGGTGAATTTGATATCATTAGCATCCTATTAACCAAAGAGGCTGTTCGCTCCCATAGTAAAAGTTGTTCAGTTTGATTGGTAGACTCTTAGTTTAAAAATACGTAGTACAATTTTCTGAAAAGACTGGGGGCCTCATTTACGAGTAGTGACGCCGCCCCGGGCCTCCGACGGGCTTAGTCCGCCTCTGGACTACACTGACTAGTTAGTTATAACCTTTGACTACTTATATAAGGTCTAACAAAATTAAGTGAAACTATTTAAAGAAGATGATCAGACCATCAAACTGACCCCTCCCCCCCCCCACATACACACAAACACGCACACTTAAATACACCCCCACACACACACACACGCACCCTCACATATAATTCAAATTAGTTAAAATTATGATGTTAATATAAATAAAATAAAATAACAATTTAGATATGGATATGATTTTAATATGTATAAAATAAATTTCTAATACTTTGTCTCTACAAAAGTCTTGTCTGTATAAAATAAATTTCTAAATCTGTGTGTAATTTTAGTATGGCTATGGAAGAGCGGAGCCTCCCCGCGCAAGCATTATCATGCTCAAAAGGAGACTCCAATCACTATTTATTGTAAATCGCTAATTACTGTGAATGAAATTAACATTTTTATATTTTTTTTTTATACAAACGTACTCGACCTAAATCTATGGGACGGCAGATTTCTTTTTCGCGATTTCACTATTGGTCCCATAGAGAAAGTTGTTCAGTTTGATGGTCTGATCATTCCCTTAAAATAGTTTCACCTGATTTTGTTAGACCTTATATAGGGACTAGCCACGTGTGTAATTCTACTAACAAACATTTCTGCCACTTTTTGCGGGGGGCGGGGTAACATGAAATCTGCAACTTTGGATTTTATTCCCGTAACTTTAGATTCTAATTTTGAACTTCATGAAAGTAGTCTCGTGTGAACCCCAAACATTATAAGTTCGAAATTATTGTTTCGCAATTATAGGCTGTCTCGTTTAGTGATAAGGTATAAAATTTAGCGTAAATGCACATGATTAATTAATCTTATGTATCGCGCCGTCATGCCGCGTGTGCAAGCACCTGCGCAGTTAAAAAAAAATAACGGGCGAAATTATATTGATCAATCAGGACCACTTTTTGCGGGGGGCGAGGTAACGTGAAATCCGCAACTTTGAATTTTATTCCCCATAACTTAAGATTCTAATTTTGAACGTTAAAAATCATGAAAAGTAGTCTCGCGTGAACCCCAAACGTTGTAAGTTCGAAATTATTGTCTCGCAATTATAGGTTGTCTCGTTTAGTGATAAGCTATAAAATTCAATGTACATGATTAATTGATCGTATACCGTGGCAGAGGGGAAATGCTACCGCAAGGCTAGTCCTTATAATAAATAGTCAAAGGTTATAACGGACGCTCGCTGTAATAAAAATAATTCTAGAATAAACCACATAAGGCCCGCTTGCGCCAAGCGTATCGTTATTAACTCGGAATTAGACGCTACTTTGGAATTAAATTATAATTATGTCTTGCACCATCCTGTTTTAGGGGCTAAATTTGTGTTATATTTAAACCGCCGATGTGGTAGGTTTAAGTCACTAAACTACGTGCTAAATGTCAAAATTGAGGCAACAGCTGTTTTTACAGTTTTATTGTAGGCTCTTGCAACTCTCTAACAAAAAAAATTTATATCAAACGTGCACCGACGCCTTTGAACGGTTGCACACGTTTCATACATTCATTCTGGATAATCGGTCACGATCAGTTTTTAGTATGGAGGCGCCGACTCTTATAACGTAGTCTGTTACATTCTCTTTGATAACATGAATGAACGATGAAAACGAAATGTCATTGCCAAAATAAAACAAATGAGACAGACAAATACAAAGAGACGTGCATATATTATGTTCATTCATCATTTACTTTTCATATTTTGTCGGTTTACATAAACTTTATGGCCATTTAGGATGTTGCCAGCGAAAAATAGAGAACTGTCAGGTTAGTTAACTATGAACTAGTTTTCATTGGCGCAAGACAATCTTCGATAACAGTTTAGGTCGGTGCTACTAAAAACGGGGTTACGCAATTTAACCCAGAATTTGGCGCATTGGCATACATTTGAGAGAGACCATAAGACATTTTTGCGATCACGGCACTGGCTCCAACTTTACGCGGCATTTAAAAACGTTCAGCGCCATCTAGCTTTACATTGAAAAGTTCTCGAGTGGCAACCGCGTACCGGCGCGGCGCAGCGTGGGTAGACAGTGAGCGACCACAAGGTGGACCGACGACCGGGAACACGTTGGATGAGGGCAGCGCAGGACCGGACGTCCATCGGCTGAGATAATGTTGATGATGATATTGATGATAGTCAACGTACTAACCTCGCACAGGAAGTGTTTGACGACGGGAAAGTCTCCATAGCCTAGGATCCCGGTGGCTGAAGGGCCGGCCTCGTGTGTTTCCTTACTAGCCTGCTTCTTAGTGTCCGCAAGGGGGCGCTTGTAGAAACCGTGGGTAGTCTTGTGTGTTGTACATCTAGTGGATGGTGGAACATTATTAGGACATTCGACACTGAAACCATCCACTACTGTCAAGGTGTCAGACAGAGGTCGAACGCAAATTACGTAACTCAAAATTCTCAAATTTTCGAACCCGAGAGACATGATTTCATTGATATATTAAGTTTCAGTGTATACAGGGCACTCGGTCCGCCACATACACCCGGAATAAACCTGATTCGGAATTAGATTCCGTATGGAGTGTTGCCGCTTTCAGAGACTTTTTCACTGGATCTAGTGATTTTTTTGATGTCATATTTTAAAGTGATTTTTGAGCGTAGGCGTTGATGGAACGATACCGTATCGTGACGGTGCAGTTGCGACGTCGTTGCGGCATAGTTGCGAAATCGCCTACGCTCAAAAATAGCTTGTGTGATAATGGTTCATGCCATTTTGTATGCAGATTATGTCTAATGTTAAAACTATCGATAGTCTTTTGATATAGTTGCATTAATATTGGAATACAATTTACAAACCATCATCGTAACATTCGTAACGTCATGGACCTCATCACATAATAGTAATTATCATGTATAGAAATCGTTTGTTTTGTTTTAATAAATACCTAAAACTGCTTTATTGTCTTGTTGAATTTTTTATTTTAGGCATTTTTAAACAGCACTATTATTTTTTGTAACCATAGTTGACAACACTGAATCCTGAATCAGGATTCCGGATCGCAGTTCCGTCTGTGTGTGGCGGACCTCACAGTGCTGCACATTCAGAGACGTGCGCACGCATATACACACGCGCACGCACGCACGCACACGAAGATTGCTTGTGAAATAATTGTGAAAGAAAGCGTACGCACACACGCATAATTTTTGGTTCCAGTAATTATGTTACAGGGGCGAGTACATCTCACACCTGCGTTTTGCCGATGACATCGTCGTCATGGCGGAATCGCTGCAGGACCTCAGTGGCATGCTTAGCGACCGCTTCCCGACGGGTCGGTCTCGGCATGAACTTAGACAAGACGAAAGTCATGCTTAATTCTCATGTCGAGCCAGAGGCGGATACGTCGGTGAGGCGGCGATAGAAGTTGTGCAAGACTATGTCTACCTTGGACAGACTATAAGACTAGGTAGAAACAACTTCGACAAGGAGGCCGCTAGGCGCATCCAACTAGGATGGGCTGCTTTCGGGAAACTCCGCCATATATTTTCCTCGGCTCTACCACAATGCCTCAAAACGAAGGTGTTCGATCAGTGCGTCCTGCCAGTAATGACCTATGGTGCGGAAACATGGACCCTGACGATAGGACTAGTTCATAAATTCAAGGTCGCGCAGCGAGCTATGGAGAGAGCTATGCTCGGTGTTTCTCTGAGAGATCACATCAGAAATGAAGGGATACGTCAGAGAACGAAAGTGGTTGACATAGCTCAGAAAATTAGCAAGCTGAAGTGGCAATGGGCTGGTCATATCTGCCGAAGAACTGATGACGGATCTGGAGTGGTGACCGCGAACTGGTAGACGTAGTGTGGGACGTCCTGCTGAGGAAAAAAGGTAGCGGGGAGCGACTGGATGAGGAAGGCCGAGGACAGAGTTTTGTGGCGCGCCTGGGGAGAGGCCTATGTTCAGCAGTGGACGATGATAGGCTGATGATGATGATGAATTATGTTTCCTATTAAATTATACATTAGGGTAGGCAAGGTGGACAGAGGACCTGGTGAAGGCGGCGGGAACCCGTTGGATGAGGGCAGCGCAGGACCGGTCCTTGTGACGATGTGGAGTGCGATTTTTGAATCTCATACGTTGCACTCAGCAGTTGAAAATGTATGGAGATACGCATCTTTCTACTGCTGATTTGACCTTCAAAAATCGCACTCCAGGAGTATGATCGTAACTATATAAAACCAACATAAGCTGGCCACGCGTAGGGTGAATAATACGTATAACGTCGCGCGGCCAGCTTATATTGGTTTTGTATAGCTTGATGTGTCGCCGTGCGTACATTGGACCATTGTATATTACCTGGAATAAGTAGCAAAGCTGACTTTACAAATGTGACACGTGAACGGATTCTTGACGTTCTTGTGAATAACACGGTGGTTGTTCAACCCGTCTTCAGAGTAGAACACACTGTAAGTATGAAATACATACAAACTATTGTTAATATATCAATAAGAGCTCGTTTCGGAACGTGAAGAGAAATATACATTTAAGTTACACAGGTGATATTAGAAGTCATAAGGGTGCTATAAGAGTTATAAGGTTGATACTAGAGTGATGAGGACGCTATAAATGAGTTATAACCCAGTTAGCATGTTAGCTTGCTGCAAGTTTGTTTTTATTTCTGTTACGTCAAAGTTGTCGTGGCATGTTTGTTTCAAAGTGGCTGTAAACTTGTTTCATCAAAATGGTAGTGGCAAACTTATTTCAAAGTTGCTGCAAACTTATGGTAAAATTGGTGTGTTGACCTGGTCCGTCACTAGATGGCACTTATTCAAAATAAATCGCGGTATCATTTGCTTTCGCAAAATGTATGTACAGTGCCACCAACTTATCTGTAGAATGGTCAAAAGCGGAACTACTGATGCCATTTTGAAAACGTCCTTTTGTTGCTGTCAGTCGATGTAGTCCAGTGTTGCCAGACCCACACTTAAGAATTATACCAGATTAACAGCAAAATTATCATGTTTTTATCGCATCAAAAATTCCAAAAAGTCTCTCTTAGAACCTAAAAGAGTGAAATGATGCGTGAAATTCAATCATTCTTACCTATATTGCATGCCACTATTTAATGTTTTAATGTTACCTATTTATATGTAGGCAAGTACGAGGTTTTTAGGGAATTTTAGTAAAAACTCTTGATTGAAACGACACAGTGAGGAAATATTTTCTTTCTCAATTGTTCTCATTAGAAAATTTTAGTATTAGGTATTTAAAAACTGTTTTACGCGATAATTAACGCCAAAATGATGTATATTATTGGAATTTGACGGATAATATGGTTAAAATAATGATTTGATACACAGATTTCATTAAATTACAAAATTATCGTGGATTATCCTGGAATTTTTGCGAATTATCGTGCGATACCCGACTTTGATTTTCTATCGCATGCCCCTCAAAAATATCGTTGATCTAGGATAATTATTGCACGTCTGGCAACACTGATGTAGTCTCACATGACGCAAGTTTGCACTGCAAACAATTTACAAGTTTGTCGAACGGTAACTAGAAAGTTTGATATAACCTTGCCACAAGTTTATTTATTTGCCTTATCAAACTTGTGGGAAGCCTTCATAATAATGATGAGGCAAGTTTGAACTGCAAACAATGTGCAAGTTTGTCGAACGGTGACTAGAAAGTTTGATATAAACTTGCTACAAGTTTATTTATTTGCCTTGTCAAACTTGTGGCAAGCTTTCTCATTTGATATTTATAGCTTGCTGAAAGTGTGAAACAAGTTTAAATTGCTATCTGGAGAATGCTATAAGAGTCATAAGGGTGCCATCTAAACTATTACAAAACTGTAAAAGAAGTGAGTCTGTACTACATTAAAGATATTTACAAGATAAAGATTAAGATATGGTTTTTAGGTGTCCCAGACTCAAAATCAAATTTTTTTAGATTTTGTTGGCTGTCTGTCTGTTGTAAAAATGACTGAACCAATTTTGATGAATTTTTTTGCATGATTTGACTTAAAATCTGGTACATAATTTGTGCAGACGTAGTCACAAAATATCGTAAAATATAGATGCTTAAAAAAGTAATCTGGGTGCTATATGAGAGTTACAATGGTAAAATAGGAGAGCTAGCTATTTTATACCTTCTATTAGTTCTAAAGATGCTACAAGACTCATATGGGTGCTATACGATAGCCACAAAGATACTAAAACAGTCACAGCGTGCTGTAAAAGTTTTAGGGTGATTTAAAAGAATCGATGCTATTAGAGCTATAAAGGTGGTAAAGTGGTTGTATACTGACTCCTCGCAGAACTCGCATCGCAAAGCCTTCTCTATCTCAACGACCCGCACAATAGCGCGCGCCTCATCTGACACTTGCGATAGGAGGGAGTCAGCTATAGTCCCGTCCACTTGAGCGCGTATAGGTCGAGATAGCTTTGGGGATTCTGTAATTTTTAATAATAAATAAAATAAAGTAGATATATTACACACCGAGGGCAGGAAAGAAGAAAGGTCTCAGATCTCATGAAATTGTAATGTGCCTAATTTTTATAATTGTTTAATTTTATTTTAATAGGCACAGTAACAAAAGACAATATAAAACATATGCTATATACAAATATTATGTCAACAATAGGGCTAAAATTGCCTCTCAATAACAACTGCGCACAACATTATCTTAAAATCTAAACATTATTTTATTGGGAATTGAGAAAATTGTTATTTAAATGTTATTAAAATGCATCTAATAGAGTTAACATATTGAGTCTGATTTTGATGAAATATATAGAAATCTTTACAGTGTTCGTTATATGTTCTACACATACGTAACAAAGGGTTGTTATGAGAGATGTTATTTCTAGCTAAGGAACAAGCAAATAGATTTTGGTAACGACTAGATCGAGCACATGGTCTCAGTGAAATGTGGTGAAGGATGTCCGTATCGAGCTTCGAGTTGAGTATCTTATATAGAATTAGTAAGTCATTAAAAGATCTTCTAATCTCCAAGCTGTCCATAATTGTGTTGTGTTATAGTGTGTTTATAATTTAAAATTGTGTTAATGTTTGAATTATTTGTTGATTGTTATTATCTAATTGCATGACATCAGAATTTACCTATTAAGGGCATATATCGAAAAATAATTGAAGCGAAATGGGCGTGTGATAGCTTATATTACTGCCTGATGCGAGAGAAAGAGATGGGGCGGCGCGCGCGCCTGAAACGACGCAAGCGTAAAATAAACTTTATTTAATTGTGATTGTACTATTTATGTAAGTTCAATTCTGCTCTAATAAAAATTTGTAAAATATCATTCTGTTTTTTTTTAAATCAAGTCTCGTGTTTCTATTATTCACCGTTTAGCAGTTCCAAGCGTTTATCGATAAAGACGGAGGCTACTTTGGCTTGTTTCTCTATCGAGAAAATTTACACTAATCCTACTGTTAGTACTTCATGATATATGACGCTTTGAAGAATCCTATTTTTTTCACATTGCCTCTTAATAATATACCTAATGTAACATAATCCATTATTATATTAGAAATGATTTTGTATTTGTTTATTTAACCTTCAATGTCTTCTATTATATGTTAATTTAACAAGTACTATACTTACTGCAAAAAAAAAAAAAACTCATTTTATTACTATCAAGTGTAAATGCAATGAATTATGAATCTAATGTAAAAACATGTGATCTGAGGCTTTCTTATTTACTGCCTGAGGTTAGTATACTATTTTTCTCCTTGACGGAAGCGGAAAGCGGCAATTTCGGTAATCGCAGCGGGGCGAAAGATGACGCTTTCCGCCCGGCGTGAAAATGAATATTTTGGTTTAACTCAGCTATTCCATACAAAACTGCAATCCTACTCAATTCAAAATGTATTGAGACAGCAGTTTTACTTTCGCGATTTTGATGTTGATCCTATAGAGGAAGTTGTTCAGTTTGATGGTCTAAGCATCCCCTTTAAAAAACTGTCAGAATATTAAGTAGGACTTTTGCCCGCGTGGATTATGTGGATTTTCGAAAAATCAAATTAAAGATTGAAAAATTGAATTTCGTTCTCTGGGTAGTGGGCTCGGTGGCGAAATTGGATAACGCAGTTCCCCGCCGGTTTGGAAAAGTGCGGGTTCAAGTCCCGCCCGAGACGAATTTTTCAATCTTTAATTTGATTCGAAATAGCACAACATGGCAGTAACATGTTTAAAAATCAATAATATTTGAAATTCGAAAAATCATTTCTTAGTGCATTCCTACATGCTCTGAAGAATATGTATTACAAGCTATGATTACTTATATAGGGACTAGTTATGCGTAATTCTACTAACAAACAATTCTGCCACTTTTTTCGGGGGGCGAGGTAACATGAAATCCGCTACTTTGGATTTTATTCCCCATAACTTTAGATTCTAATTTTGATTGTTAGAAATCATGAAAAGTAGTCTCGTGTGAATCCCAAAAGTTCTAAGTTGGAAGTTAATGTTTTGTCTCGTTTAGTGATAGGGTATAAAATTGAATGTAAATGCACATGATCAATTGTTCTTATACCCTGGCAGAGAAGAAATGCTACCGCAAGGCTAGATAGTCGAAGAACGGTAGTAAATGGCCTCTAAAGGGGATGATCAACCATCAAACTAAAAAATTTTGCTTAAGGCGGTTGCAGAGGGGTCAATTTTATACAAAACTTTGACGCACAATACGCGTAGACGGTATTAATATAAGTAACTTTGCATATATGGAAAAATAGTTTAGAAAATCTAGATGCCGCGTAACAAATAACATTTGCAATTTATAAAATAATTACGAAGATATAAAGCTTTGAAACTTTTCATACAAAATTTTAAAACCTTTATATCTTCGTAATAATATTATAAATTTCCAAATGTTATTTGTTACGCGGCAACTAGATTTTCTAAACTATTTTTCCATATATAAAATATTACTTTTATTAATTCCGTTTACGCGTGTTGTGCGTCAAACGTTTGTATGGACTGAAACCACCTTAACGGGACTAACGTCTAAGTAGCGAAACAAAAAATCTGTTGACCCAAACATTTTGGTGAAGTAGTGGATGGTGGGATACTCTCACCTACAATCTGGACAGTGTGCCTCACAAGGCCACTAGTGGGCGACAGCTGTACCGTGACGGCTTGCTCCTCCGCCTTCAGCTGGTTCGCGAACTCGTCTATACACTCCGGCGACCGTGTCAGATGCTCCTGTATCCAACAATCATTCATTTTATTCATAACTAGGGTTAACCCGCGAATTTTATTTTTTATGGATACCCCTACTTAACACATACACAAGACATATATAAAAAAACAAAACTATACAATCTCAGGCAAATATACATATACAGCAATATAAGATAAGATAAGATAAGATAAGATAAGATTTATTTGCCATATTATGGTATACAGTATACGTTGTACGGTAGTTGGTGACTTCAAGGATGCATTCTAATTTGGAAAATACAAACAAAAAAGATTCATACACACATCACTCTAAAGAAAAGAACATTCACCCATAGTCTAAGAAATAATAACAAATTTGTAACCCGTAACCCCCGGACAGAATATGGAAAACGAAACTTACTTTTTGAGGGAGTGACACTGTTCAATGAACTACCAAGTGATGTTAAAACCGCTCAATCTCTCAATATTTTTAAGAACAAGTTGAAAACATATATCTCTCCTATCTTATGCCAACTCGAGCTAAAAATTAAACTTTATTTAATTAACTATGTATTCTCTTTAAGTGAACTGTAACTGTTCTTTTGAGAAATAATAAATATCTTAAAATGAACCCGCGGTCCGCACAAATTATATGACAGATTTTAAGTCAGATCATAAGCTATCAAACAAAAGAAGTTTCATCAAAATCGGTTCAGTTGTTTTTGCGTGATGCTCGATCAAACAAACAACTCTTCTGGACACAAACAAACAAACAAACCGACAAAAATCCAAAAATTGATGATATGGAATCAGGGATACCTAAAAACCATATCGTTACTTTTTTTTTTGTTAATATCTTCAATGTACAGACAAACTTCCTGTTACAGTTTATAATAGTTTAGATTAGATTTATTTCAACCCCCCATTTGCAGAGTGCAACGCAAAATCAGTTTACTCTAGAGTAACCGGAGACTTAAGGTGGTTGCAGAGGGGTCAATTTTATACAAAACTTTGACGCACAATACGCGTAGACGGTATAAGTAACTTTGTATATATGGAAAAATACTTTGGAAAATCTAGATGCCGCGTCACAAATAACATTTGCAATGAAATTTTTCATACAAAATTTTAAAAGCTTTATATCTTCGTAATTATATTATAAATTTCTAAATGTTATTTGTGACGCGGCATCTAGATTTTCCCAAGTATTTTTCCATATATACAAAGTTACTAAGATATTTATATTAAGCTTTTATACCTTATTCCAGGTCTATTATTATATTTGAGAGCGGCTTACTTGACTTCCGTTTCCGAGCGAACATTACCCTAGTAAAGCGCCATCTGGTGGACACAATCAGCAGCCAGGCAGTGGGGGGCACGGCCAATGAAGCCGGTGCCCGCCATTTTATTTTCATTGGCGTTTTGAATTCCTACTGAGCGGACATGTAACGGAAAGCGCTGCCTTCCCGTTACCGCCATTTTTAAATATAAATTTTAAATTTCCTTTTTCTTAATATCGATTTGTTTTTCGATGGTTAAATGATTAATTTGCATAGTTATTGCATTAACAAGTGCCCTTAAATAGTAAAGTGCGTATTTTCGTCGTCGTGTCGTCGGGTCGCAGGAGTGATGGAGTCTTCGAGGGTGGACAAAGACGCGTTTGTTGCAGAAATCTGATAAGTAGACGTCGAGCATATTACTTATAGATTACAATTTCCATTGTTCGTATGGTGCAGTATGCTGAACATTTCCAAACAATTCTGAATGTATGGCGGTTGCATATTTCTGTGCATGAACCGTTAAATGTTACACTGCAGAGAAAAACATTCCTAAATCGTTTTCGTCTGGTTTAATGAATGTGATTGAGTGGCAATCTATATGTGTGTCGTTAAAGCTAACTAAGATGTTCGTAGTATTATTTTTCCTGTGTTTCTACCCCCGTCCAGGGAGGTATTTGTAATGTGTCTATAGGAACAGGTCTGCTGCGGATGAAGCGCAGAAGCGAAGACATTCAAGACTTAATATCCAGGCTTGCGCTGTCCGTGCGTAACGACAGTTCACCAAGCAGGTATCAGGTTAAGGTACGGTAACATAAGTGGCCTGGGGTCGACACTCGACGATTATCCCACCGTTTGGTTACTGTAGTATATAAAGAAGATTAGTAATGTCGTCGCATTGCTATTTTTCTGCCTGTGTAAAGCCGATACTGGACAAGCTACCGACCCGGTACGGCACTCCCTGCCGGTGTTCGCTTAGCTCACTGGTACCATGCGGCGGGCGGTCTCCCCACGCACTACCATTACCACGATGATCTGCCGTCCACGCTCCTGCTAGCTGCATGATACCGTGGTGATCTGCCGCCCACGCTCCTGCTTGCGGCATAATACCGTGACCTGCCGCCTACATTCCTGCTGGCGGCATATTACCGTGATGATCTGCTGCACACGCTCGTGCTGGTGGCGTAATACCGTGATGACCTGCTGCCTACATTCCTGCTGGCGGCATAATACCGTGATGACCTGCCGCACACTCTCCTGCTGGCGGCGTAATACCGTGAAGACCTGCCGCCTACATTCCTGCTGGCGGCATAATACCGTGATGACCTGCCGCACACGCTCCTGCTGGCGGCGTAATACCGTGATGACCTGCTGCCTACATTCCTGCTGGCGGCATATTACCGTGATGACTTGCCGCCCACGTGCCTATACTGGGGGCTCAACACCACGACGACCAGCCGACCACGTGCCTACTGCCTGGTGGGTCGGTATCCCGCGTGGCATCTAGCATCGGGAACCAAACACAAGGTAAAAGAATGGAGGGAATTAAGTGTCCCGGTACCTATCGGACATTAATTGCCCCCAATCTCCCATGACATACGCAGAAAGCCATTTCCATAAACTTTTTCTTTTCATGTTCTGTAATGGTCATCAAATTTTATGTCTGAAACTTTCCAGCGTACCGACTGCTACCTGGTCATCGTTTCTAGATGCGCCCGTATCCACGGAGGACTACGTAAATTTGAAATTCCTAATAAGATTAAAGACATTCATGATTTCGCGCAGGAATCGGAAAGCATTATCACGCTGTAATCACCGTTCGTGGTTTTTATTTGGATTCTGTCGTCTAAACGAGTCCCTTTTTTGTTTTAACAAGCTTTTATTTAACTTGCCCTGTTAAATGGGAGGATTCTTTGTTAAATGTGGGGTACCTACCTGCAATACCCACATACTAATCTAAATAAGACGATCCTAATTCGAACCTGTTGGGTGGTCCTCTTTGGTAAATATTACATTCAGTGAAAACAAGATTATGCAGAACTTATAAATCAGGATGACGTTCCGGTGCTCGAAATAATATATAAACTATACATAAGTGCTTAAGGGATCCAGGCTGTCCGTTTAACGAATATTCACTTATAAAGTTGCAGTACAAAGATCGAAATAAAAATGTTTACAGAAGGTCACGTAACTCTGTTCTTTCTGGCAATCCAATCCAGAATTTAGTAACCCTACGTTTGGTAAAGTTCAGTTAATTATTGGTGCCTTCTCCAAACACCAACATTTTCTATTTTTGCAAAGGATTCTAATCATTTCAATCGGAGCAGGAGTATCTGATGGTTACACAATACACGTTGGACGAATACCCAAGGTTGTTAATCAATAATTCTATATTTTGGTTTGTAATATCATGCAAGCAGTTTCAGAAAGTCAGACATTTTCTGAAGTGCATTCTTTCAAAAATGCATTACTTTATAAATAATATATGATTATATCTACCTACTTTATGTAATAAAATAACTGATAGCTAAGCTATCTTTATATGTGGCTTCATGCGTCGGTCTGCTATTCTCCCACACAATTTTGTCCCATTAATTTGTTGCAGTATTAGCACCACGTAATAAATAATGTATGCACGTTACACAAAAACTGCAAAGAAGGAAGCTGAAAGATAGCTGCCTATAAGGTGTGTTCTTGGCATATCAATTATACCGCCGAAGGGTTCTATTCTATCCGATATTTCGTCATGCTTCGTATTGTGACTGTCGCTTTCTATATATTTAAATACTTGAAACCTGAACTGAAAAACATATGTGATGAAATCACACATAAATAAAATCCCTTTTACGAGGGTAGTTCAACATTTTTGTGATGTCGTGCCTGCGCGATATGCCTAGGCTTTTGTGAAATGCATTCTTATGACCGTGACCATGCCGTGACTATGTTTTCCTGGAGGATGTTCCGAATCCAGTCTATACGCTGTACGCTCATAATGTTTCTTATCTGTCATGTGCGTGTTGCGTAAGGTTACAATATTTGAAAAACCGTTATTGAAAGACAATGGGTTAAAATCTTATACTTGAAAAGTTAGTCGTTTTCGTTTTTAATACTAATTCAGTATAAATTAAATAGTACGATTGAATCTTTTATGTGGAGTGAGCTACCAAAACATGCTATTCAGCTTGGGTTGACAATCGTTTTTTATGACATCATTTTATCAACTATCTTAATTTATGCTAACCGAGTGTTATCGGTTGACTGGGCATCTTTCAAACATTCTAATCGCTCGTTACATACATACCTGACCTATATGCATAACTTAGGTAATATCCTTATTTTATCAGTTGGTGTTTTTATTATGCTGAATGAAGTCTATTATATTATTTGTTGATCAATCATCAAAACTTGTTCACGGTGACCGGTGGCTTGAGACCTGTTCGTACCGGAGGGAATTGATTCCTGCCGAATAATGACTTGCAAGAATTTTTGCCTCACCCTTAGGCCTTAAATGTAACCCAGAGCCAAATAAATAAAGCTTCGGTATAACTGCTAAGCTATTTGTAATATCTAGGTGTTATGAATGTCCTCTGCAAGGAGACTACGGATATGTGCATGTATGCGAGCAGAATTCTTAGATGAAATACTAACGTTGTTATATTGTCGCTATCGACATTCATACAAATAACAGTGACAGTTTGTGTATTTTACATTTGAAGTTTCTTTCTCAGTCAGCTTGTCACCCATTAATTTTTTATTACGTCCTACGGTACAAATCTACCTAGGTTTGATGATGAATTATTATTGTCACGCGTCGTATTTCTGGATTCATCAGAAGTCTGCAAAGCGAGTCGGATATTTGCAACTGACGGCTGACGAACCATCTTGTTGTAAAATTCAGTTGAACCTCATGAAACCACCACTCTCAGCTGAATGAACCCATTCACTCACTGCTATTCTATACGGTGCTGTACGGTGAAGATGAAGTCCGTTGAGATCAAGTCACGGCTTTGACTGTCGTTGCTCCCTACATTTATCTTTTTATCGATGTCAATATTACATTGTGCGTTCCTATGCCATTGTCAATGGTATTCTAATATCTTGTGATTGCAGTTTTTATTGGTATCAGTTTGAAATAATGTTGGTTCTCACACGAAACCACTCAAATTCAAAAACAAATTTGGGTCACGCACCATGCCAACCATATTCATAAAGAATGTTATATAAACTTTTTTGGTTTTCGCACAAAGCAAACCAATTTGAAATAATCAATGAACTTCGTAAAAATCACATTGGCGTCAATCCAGAAGCAATCCAGCAGCCGATACCAAACACTTCTCAAATATAATAATAGACCTGGAATAAGGTATAAAAGCTTAATATAACAATTTTACCTGTAAATAAAATTATTATTAAGCATACTTACCTTATTCCAGGTCTATTTTGTACACCTGTCTGCTGTAATATCGTCCTTCCAGATCTTAAAGAACGAAATCATAAACTATTTTTTAAGGCATAGCAGGATATGATCGTGCTGGCGTAGTGGGATAGTCGTGCTCGCTCTCTGACACGGTCACACCTACACTAGTCGTGTTGTTTGCTCGCATTCTGCAGCACGATCACGCTGAACGCTAGCTGAATTCAAATCTTCAATGAAAATAAAATGGCGGGCACCGGCTTCATTGGCCGTGCCCCCCACTGCCTGGCTGCTGATTGTGTCCACCAGATGGCGCTTTACTAGGGTAATGTTCGCTCGGAAACGGAAGTCAAGTAAGCCGCTCTCAAATATAATAATAGACCTGGAATAAGGTAAGTATGCTTAATAATAATTTTATTTACAGGTAAAATTGTTATATTAATACCGTCTACGCGTATTTGAAGTTTTGAAAGTTTTGAAGGCCCTGGCACATATGGCACACACTAGAACATGTCTGGAACGCAACTCTTCAGTTTGAGAGCCACACACAACTGACCTGTACATCGTTGGCGTCTCTGAAGGCCCTGGCACATATGGCACACACTAGAACATGTCTGGGACGTAACTCTTCCTCGTGAGCTCGTAGGTGCATGCGGAGACGGGAGCGACGTGTTAGTTGCTTGAGGCATACGTGGCATTGAAAGGGCTTTATCTGAAACAATTTTAATAACTTTAATACTTACCCACGTGACATACAATTCAGATCAAAGAAAAGCCCGTAATGTTATGCAGTACTATTTAGAAAATACAGGGTGAAATTGATATCATTAGCATCCTTTTAAACTAAGAGTCTACCCATCAAACTGAACAACTTTTATGGGAGAAATTCAATCGGAGCAAAAAAAAATTTGATGTTGCATACATTTGAGTCGAGTAAACATTGCAGTTAAGTATGGAAGAGCAGATTTTTTTTTGCTCCGATCGGTTTGTTCCCTTAGTAAAAGTTGTTCAGTTCGATGGGTAGACTCTTAAAAAGGATGCTAATGATATCAATTTCACCCTGTAGATCGTCTGATCCGCACTTTTGTACGGAGGGTCAAATAATTTTCTCGTAGATTTAATTTAATTTAATTTATCTTTATTGGTTACCAAAAAGAGTAAATTACTTAATTTCTAATACAACATTAAAATTTTACGGCGCTAATTACACGATCTGTCGATAAATTTAAGTAAGTACTGTACAGGATCACAATGACTTAGATGCGGAAATCAATAACAGAATATCTTCTGCGGCGTGTTCCTATGGCAAGCTGCGAGGACGAGTCTTTCGATCGCACGATCTAAAGCTCCACACGAAAATTTCTGTGTACCGTGCAGTCATATTACCGGCTCTTCTCTACGGGTCCGAAACGTGGTGCCCATACAGAAAGCATATTCGTACTCTGGACAAATACCACATGAAATGTCTTCGTGACATACTGAACATCCGATGGTCGGACAGAGTACGCAATACAGAGGTTCTGCGCCGCTGCGATATTGGGGGAATTGAAGCCTACTTGATGAGACGCCAGCTGCGATGGCTGGGTCATGTGTCTCGAATGCCGAACGAGAGAATGGCTAAGCGTGCGCTATACTCTGAACTCCAAAATGGAAAGCGCAAGCAGGGCGGCCAACTTCTCCGCTTCAAGGATGTACAGAAGAGACACATGAAGAACTGTAGCATTGAGAGCTCAGATTGGGAACGAAGTGCTGGAAACAGAGATGAGTGGAGGCAAATGGTGCAGAATAGCGTGTTTGACTTCGAGGAGCGCAGACGTAACGAGCTAGACAGAAAGCGTGACGAGCTAAAGGCCCGCCCACCTGTGGCCTATCATTATAATTATGTGGATGGAGTGCTGACGTGTGCTCTGTGCAGCCGAACATTCAAGGCAAAAATTGGTTACACTAGCCACATGAGAGCACATGTGCGGCGTGAAAGAGCACAGCGGTCGCCGTAACCGAAATCGGTTGGACTACTATATATATAATACGTTTTAAAAACTGTTTGAGGTACAAAGAACAAAACGCACTAACATTTAATCTAAGTGATTCTACGGGATACATTAAAATAATTACTCGACTAGGGGATCCTTTGACTACTTATATAAGGTGTAACAAAATTAGGTGAAACTATTTTAAGGGGATGATCAGACCATCAAACTGAACAACTTTCTCTATGGGACCAATATTGAATTCACCAAAAAAAATTCTGCTGTCCCATACATTTAGGTCAAGTAGGTTTGTATGGAACAGCTGATTTTTTTTTCGCGATTTCGATATTGGTCCCGTGGAGAAAGTTGTTCAGTTTGATGGTCTGATCATCCCCTTCAAATAGTTTCACCTAATTTTGTTAGACCTTACATAGAGACTAGTTACGCGTGTAATTCTACTAACAAACATTTCTGCCACTTTTTGCGGGGGGCGAGGTAACATGAAATCCGCAACTTTGGATTTTATTCCCGTAACTTTAGATTCTAATTTTGAACTTCATGAAAGTAGTCTCGTGTGAAACCCAAACGTTCTAAGTTCGAAATTATTGTTTCGCAATTATAGGCTGTCTCGTTTAGTGATAAGGTATAAAATTTAGCGTAAATGCACATGATTAATTGATCTTATACGGTGGCAGAGGGGAAATGCTACCGCAAGGCTAGACCTTATAATAAATAGTCAAAGGGATTCTCGGATGCGCAAAATGTGACTTGCTTGTGTGGAGCTCCACAAACTCTTCTCACATCGTGCCCTGCGTGCCCTAACACTAACACCTGCTCGCCATGGAGGAGTACAGCAGCAGGAGGAGCTCATGACCGCGACGCGACGCGACGGTGCAGTATCGGTTGCCCGATTCTGGCAAGCTACTATTTAGCGACTTTGTTCAGAATTTGAAGTCGACACGATAAGAAGAAGAACAAACAATTCAGTCATACAGTCAAACCATTAAACTGATTAACTTTCTCTATGGGACCAACATCGAAATCGCGAGATAAAAGCAGCTACTTAAATTATGTTGACCTTTATCAATCATTTGGATAGAGTTGGATTGCTGATATTTTTTTCGCGATTTTGCATTCACCTCTTAATGTGATTTTGGCATTGATGCCATATAGAAAGATTTTTGATGTTTTGATGGTCTCAACAACCCCCTTAAGACTTCCAACCTGGAGCATAGGTTCCGCTCTTGCGACTCCACTCCTGGCCGGCGAAGGTGAGGGCCAAATCAATTCGGGCTTTCTGGAGAATCGGGTCCGTGGTGTCGCCAATCACCAACAGCTCGCCACAAGCTGCCAATTATTATAATAATTATAATGTAAGTATGTAAGTAACCTGTAAGTGAGTGACGCCGTGCTCGTCTAGCGTCTGTTTGTCGAGGAACCGTTTGCCGCAAGTGCCGCACACGTAGCGGCGCGTGCCTGTGTGCGTGCGGCTGTGCTTCGTCAGCGTTGCTCTGTCAATTAATTAATTAATATTAAAATAGAGGCGCCTATTCCAATTAAATATGGTTTTGCCAAGTGTTCTTTAGCTGTACAGTACTTTTGTATTGTATTTGTATTATCTATACATATAATAAAATTCGAAACTTGGCATGTAAATGCAATCAGCTTCTTCTTCTTGTCAGTGTGGGCAGAGCCCTGGTGTTAGAGTTTTTTCAAACCGCCTTACGGCCTCTGACGTGGTTTTTATGTAACGACTACTACCACCAGAGATAGTAGCCAGGACCAACGGCTTAACGTGCCATCCGAAGTACGGAATCATCTTTCTTTTCAGACAATCAGGTGATCCAGCCTGCAATGTCCTAACCAACTTGGGAAAAACGCACAAAGTGACATTTCACTAGGTGTCCCCAGTGAGAATCGAACCCACGACCTTCGTGTCAAGAGCCAATGCTCTTAACCATTATACCACGGAGGAAGCAATCAGTTGATCGAACTTTTGTATGATAAACAAAATTTTAGCAAAAAATTTAAACCGCCTTCAAAAAACGAAAAAATTAAAAAATAATATTTTAGTATGCAAAAAAAATGTTGTAATGCTTTGTTTACATGTACCCTTTGCGTGTATAGCTGATATCTGAGTCGAACTAATGAAATCACCACTGAAAATTAACAAAATTTCAGAAATAAATTTAAACCGCCTTCAAAAAATCAAAAAACTAAAAATTAATAAAGCAGCCGATGACTTCTTCGTTCGCATCATAAGAACATTAATTTGTTTTATCGAAGTCGGTGTCAAGCCAAGCCAACAGATCGAAGGCTGGTTAATAGAAATAGAAATATTCTTTATTGTGAATAGAAGTGTATAGGTAATACATATATACACCACAAATATAGCTCGAAAAAGCGCGAGATTTCCCCTAAAAGATATTGACTACGTGACGATAACCCTGTGACCAAGCGTGATATTCCCCCCTAAACGGGTACGTTGCCTAAGATGTTAATAGATGTGATCATGACAGCTCACCTCAGGTAGAAGGTCTTCCCGCAGCCGGCGACAGGACACTGCCAGCGGGTCTTCTTGTGGTGCTGGAAGTGCACGTGGTCGAATAGCTCCGTCTCTGTCTGGAACACGGCGTCGGTGCACTCGGTGCACGTGTACTCACCGTCCTCTGTCATCATGCTAGTCTGGTCGTGGAACTGCCTGGCAATTAACGATTTAAATAAAATAAAAAAACGCTGAGAAATACAAAATATTTCGAACACCTATATGTAAAATAGGGATGATGATTGATGACTGATCTTGGAAATCCATATATATTATGACGAATTACAGAAATAGGCTAAATTTAATAGCAAAATGTTAAAACGAAATTACAATGAGGCATTTTCCAGAAGAAAAAAAAGTTTGTTCCTAATTTCTCAATAGATGGCGTTGACCAGAGAGGGGTCCAATAGGTATGAGCAAATATATTAATGAATATTCATAATAAAAATACTCAGTACAAGTTATTAACAATCTAAGTGTTATTGACGACCCGGTTGGTGTAATGATTGCCACGCCGGACTGTCAAACCAAGGTCCTGGATTCGAGTCCCGGTTCGGTCATGTATGTTATATGTTTGTGCCGTTGTTAAATGCTTCCCATAACAAAAAGCCCACGGCTTACTTGGGATCATTACAAAGTATGTGCCTGTGAGCGTTATTTATTGTCTGTCAAAAACGAATAAAGTATCAGACTTGGCTGTATGGGCTTCGTATCCATTTTGAATATACGAACAATATTTAAATTGGTCACTTCACTTTTCAATGTAAAGAATATTGAAATTGCTTTGCTAATAAAGAGCGAAATTTTTCGTCTATGGCTTTGCTTTTCGTTCACGGAATCTGACGTACGATTTAAATATGTCCGGTTTATTTTTATTGAAATTCTCAGTTTCTGTTAGGTTTTTGTAGTTTGTTATGGTTTCTCGTTTATTGTTCGTACATTCAAAACGGATACGTAGCCCATACGGCCACGTCCGATACTCCATTCGTTGTTGACGGACAATAACACCGAGATTGCTAAATAATAAACCAACAAAAATATAAAAGGGTTTGTACTGTATATTTTTACTATTAATATTAATTAATATATTTGCTCATACCTATTGGACCCCTCTCTGGTCAACGCCATCTATCGAGAAATTAGGAACAAACTTTTTTATATTTTTTTTGCTATTGGAAAATCCCTCAAAAAGTTATAAGCAATTTTTTTAAATCTTTATTGAAGAGCTTGGCCTGAGGCTATTGAAAAATGTTTTTTATCATCTTCTATCTCTTTCATACAAAACAGGTGTTTGTATGACACGTCGTCATGATTCGTATGACAATACTCAATTATGACGTCACTTTTATTATATGCCTCTCGCTATAATCGTAAATTATAAAATTTCAGTCATTAAAGATATACAAAAATTTATTTCACTTCAGTGTTTAAGATATCAAAGAGTTTTTAAAAAAAGTAATAAAAATATTTTGTTATTTTTCTCGATGTTGGCTCCATAGTGAAAGTTGTTCAGTTTGATGGTCTAAAGCTAGGTCTAGGGTGTTTTGTTACACCCCGTATTTGGAATCGCCACAAAGCTACTAAATATTTGAGCCTAACTCCACTCCAGTTGTGATACAACTGGGCTGCAATCGCGGTAAATATTTGGTGATTGAACCGTTATGGGACTACGTACGAACCATAACTTTTGACACATTTGGTATTGCGCTAATCGCGGTACAGCCGTTAGAGCCGTTTTGACAGATCGCTCAGACGTTATTGGCTCTAACGGCTGTACCGCGATTAGCGCAATAATCGCGGTACAGTCGTTAGAGACGTTTTGACAGATCGCTCAGACGTTATTGGGTCTAACGGCTGTACCGCGATTAGCGCAATAATCGCGGTACAGCCGTTAGAGACGTTTTGACAGATCGCTCAGACGTTATTGGCTCTAACGGCTGTACCGCGATTAGCGCAATAATCGCGGTACAGCCGTTAGAGACGTTTTGACAGATCGCTCAGACGTTATTGGGTCTAACGGCTGTACCGCGATTAGCGCAATAATCGCGGTACAGCCGTTAGAGACGTTTTGACAGATCGCTCAGACGTTATTGGCTCTAACGGCTGTACCGCGATTAGCGCAATAATCGCGGTACAGCCGTTAGAGACGTTTTGACAGATCGCTCAGACGTTATTGGCTCTAACGGCTGTACCGCGATTGGCGCAATAATCGCGGTACAGCCGTTAGAGCCGTTTTGACAGATCGCTCAGACGTTATTGCCTGTCAGTTACATAGAGTTTAGTGCGATGCGGAATTCAGCACAGTTGAATAGTACTTGGATTGCAATGTGATTAGAACTGAAATTGGATAAGAATAGAACTTCGATGTTTTAACTTAGCGCAATCGGGCACCTGGTCACCATGAGACCTTCCAGATCTTCCCGCAATGTAAATAATTTTTTTTAAACCACATTTTATTGTACCCATAATATTTGAGCCTAAACTCGATGCGTACTTTTGGCCGAGGTCCCTTTAAAAATGAACACTTTCGTAAAAGTCTTCATTCGATTACATAGTGTGGATCAAGTCAAGGACTGACCATTCTGTGTGTCGCACAATTACATATTCTGTGGCTATGCTCCGGTTTCTGGTCAGGTGTAAAATGAGAGATATACTAACATGTGAAACTTGAGGCGTACTTTGGAGGTGAACGACTCGTTGCAGTTGTGGCAGGTGACCGTCTGAGGGTCCGAGGACGGCTCCTTGGTCTTCTTCTTACACCTCTTCTGCAATATACAAAGAGACTGGATACATACAGGATCCTTCTTATCATTACAATTTCTTAATTCATAATTCATTTATTCATTGCCTTTCATATGAATACATAAAAACAAAGGGTGTAAAATTTAGAATATAAGTAGGTAAGACGTATGAACCCGGTTGGGAACAGCAATGTTCGAGAGAGTAATTGTTTAAATTACAAACATAATCAAGAAAATAAAAAACTCATTAAAATTCAAGACTCTTCTTAACATTACTCCTCACCCAAGCAACACAAAATTTCAGATTTCTCAATCATCAAGAAATCCTAAAATGACAATGTCTGATACTGTATTCGAAAGCCTAAAAAAATCTGCTCGTCCATACAAAACTGGAACCATTTTTTTTTCGCGATTTCGTTGTTGGTCCCATAGAGAAAGTTGTTTAGTCCCCTTAAAAAAAGTGTCAGCATATTAAGAAGGACTCTGTATGGGTGTCCCTCATCCCGTGTATGTACATACTTGGGATGGAGATGTCGATCAAGCTGAACACTTACTCAAGACTTGGCTTAAAATGAGATCTCAAAACTTTTTAAGAGTAGAAGTGTTGTGAGTCTTGGCAACTTTTTACATGAAATGTTTTTGATGGGATTGTGTATTCTAGATTATAAACATTTTGTAAAAAAATAAATAAATAAAAAAAATGGAAATTACCAGTGTCAGCAGATCGTTGTCTCCATTATCAACTTGCCGTGGTCTTCCTTGGGCCCTCTGAAATATTATATTTGCTGACATGGGGACTGTGAGGAAAGGGCGAAATAAAAAGAAGGCCTATCCCTTAGTATAACAAAGAGTATCTGTATCTAATAATACACGGTGCGTTCCGAGACTTGAAAACAGCGCTGTGAGCTATTACAACGCTAACACCCGTTTCATTTGCGTTAACGCGCCTTCAGCGCTGATAGCGTTCTATCAATTCGGTGTGAGCGCGATGCTCACACCGTTCACATCACAACATTCAAATATTCCTATTATTTTCTTCATCACTAATCGTTATTAAACATTTATTGGTCTATTTAGAACATAATCCAACCCAATACTACTAAAGAAACCTAAATCGAGACCTAAAAAAACTAAAAATGTACGACAGCAAAACTCAAACATCACTTTTGAAAATTAGCTCAAAAATTTGCAACGAAACTGTCAAACTTCACTTTTGACAACTCGCTCACAGTGCTAACGCTCCGAGCTGTGAGCACTGTTATTGCAAGATGGCGTCGGTAGTGACGTCATGAATGACGACACGTTTTCGATTGTGGACGCGCTCACGGTCAAATCGGAACGACATTTATCGCGCTAACAGCGCTGTCGGCGTGATTCGGGACGCACCGGTAGTACTACATACAGTACGGACACTCCCTGCCCCCGCCGACTTTTTACCTCACCCCCTCTGGCTGAATCGTAGTTCTTCTAAAGCCATAGACGAAGAATTGTTCGCTTACGCTGGTAGACGGAATGTCAGTGTAACCGGGTATGAGATAGCAATAATCATAAAATCCTATACAATTTATATGAAGTGACATTTTGGAGTCAGGTGGAGTCAGTACAAAAAAGTGGTTACGCCGATAAGGACAGCAATAAGGTAGCGGTCTCCTTTTTTAACAAGAGCGAATTTGCTATGTGCATCTCTTATTGAGTGAATATGACAAGGCACGTGCTTCCTTCTAGTACCTTCTCTTTCTACGTTGGGATTCCTTTGCCTGGCAGCCTTTTCTATTGACTTTGAAAGTTTATTTTTAAATTTTTAGGACTCCGTACGCAAAGGGTAAAAACGGGACCCTATTACTAAGCCTACGTTGTCCGTCCGTCCTACCTATTTAGGGCTGTAACTTTTGAACAGTAACAGCCAGATTGTTGAAATTTTCACAGAATACGCGTTATTACGGCGAATTTGTTAACAAATAATAAAAATACCAAAAATTTCAAAATTTTGCCTGGTGTCATACAAGAAACTAGTTTTTATCAACGTTATTTCTTCTCGCTCTATCGTAAAAACGGTAATACATACAAGCGTCAAACTTGGTGTGATTATAGAGCAAACACTACAGTATAACAACAAATAATAAAAACCGGCCAAGTGTTGGTTGGTCTCGTGCTTGTCTGTTGTTATTATCTATACTATGCTCGTTGTTATCTATACTAATTATAAAACTAATACTGTGTTAAATATCGGGAACTCAAATATACCAAAACGCGGTAAGAACCCGTTAAAATGTTTATTTCTAGATTATAAAACTGTAGCAGAAGTGTGTCTGTACATTGAAGATATTAAGAAAAAAAAATTACCATATCACCAATTTTTAGATTTTTTGTCCGTCTGTTTGTTTGTTTGTTTGAACGAGCATCACGCAAAAACTACTGAACCGATTATGATGAAACTTTTTTTTTTAATAGCTTATGATCTTGTCAAATCAGCAGTAGAAAGTTGGATATCTCCATAGTAATATTGACATTTTCAACTGCTGAGTTCAAAGAATGAGTTTCAGAATTCGCACTCCTGGTACATAATTTGTGCGGACGAATAAATATGTTGTGTGGTGGTGTGGTACGGACTACGGAACCCTCGGCGCGCGAGTAGCCCGACTTTATTAGCCGGTTAGTAGCCCGGTTTAATTATTCTTTACTCACCTTTATAAAATCCTCTTGAGTAGGAACACAAATGACAGCCTCGACCTTATTCAACGATTTACGTTTCCTTCCTTTACGTTTACATTTGTGACTTGCTAGACCTTCCCTTAATACGAACTGCTGCCTGAAATAATAATTTTTTTTTTCATGATTTCGATATTGGTTCCATAGAGAAAGTGGTTCAGTTTGATGGTCTGATCATCCCCTTAAAATAGTTTCAGCTAATTTTGTTAGACCTTATACAGGGCGTTGCAAAAATACAAATAAACATTTAAGGTGGTGGTTTAGACCATCAAACTGAACAACTTTCACTATGGGACCAATATCGAAATCGCGAAAAACCCCTTAAAAGTTTACAATTTTTATTCTTACTTCTGTGCCACCCTGTAGTAGGGTGTTTTTGTGAATGTGGTAAAGGGTGTAAGAGTCCAGTCTGTCTAGAGGGGGGGGGGGGGGAATAATACTACTATACAAGGTGTTACAGAATTCCAAACCTTACAGGTTCTCATTATAAAAGTGGATGCGAACTGCGTTAATTAATGAAAACATACCCGCAATTATCACACTTGTGTTTCTTATCTTCATTTTCATCTTGTCCATTCTGAAAAATAAAAATATTTCAACATAAGTAAATTAGTTAGTCGCTCGCTCATTTTCGCACGTACCCAACACACACGCACTATCTCTCTCATACACACACACACACACACACAGGAATAGACTGACAGAAATATGGCACTTTATGGACATCCGTCTCCTAAAGGTATGAAATGGATACACAGAAATAAGATACCAAATTTGGCTAACTCCTTTTATTTTTTTACACTTGTAAACACACACACACACACACCCCCACAGACACCGTTTTTGGTCATTCATCTCCTAAAAGTGTGAAGTGAAGAAAAAGACTGACATTATGACACTTTTTGGCAATCCATCTCCAGAAAGTGTAAAAAAGATAGAAATATACACTTTTCATCCATCCATCTACTCATCATCATCATATTTAAGAGCTACGCTTTAGTCGGTGGAGTATCCGCCAATCCTGTACCTTTTCCGCTTTTCGATCTCCTAAAAGACAGAAATATGTAAATTTTAAAAGGGTGACCTTCCACTCTCACTTAAGAGCAGACTCATCGACATGTGTATTCTGCCCATCCTAACTTATGGTGCTCAAACTTAACAAAGGTTCAAAAGTCCAAACTGCAGGCTTGTCAAAGAGCTATGGAGCGCAGTATGCTAGGTGTAAAACGGACAGACCGTATCCGGAACACAACACTGCGCTCCAAAACTCAAATAGCTGACGTAGGGGAAAAGTCAGCAAAACTAAAGTGGAATTGGGCTGGGCATGTTTGCAGAATGGACACTGAGCGGTGGGCATCAATAGTCACACAATCGGTGCCTCACGACGGGAGCCGAGGTCGAGGCAGGCCCCAGGCAAAAAGTGGCGGGACGAGCTAGATGCCTACTGCAATGAGTGGCGGGATGCAGCACCGAACAGAGAGACGTGGAAGGGTTTGGGGGAGACCTTTGCCCAGCAGTGGGACAAAACAGGTTAACAAAAATGTAAATTTTTGGCAAACCGTCTTCTAAGTGAAAAAGACAAAGAAATATGTCACACCATCCATCTAGCAAAAGTGAGAAAAATACAGAAATATTACACTTTTTGGCCATCCATCTCCTAAAAGTAACTACATACCTGAGCAGCCAACAGCAAGTGCTGCAACTGCTGGTCGCCCTCGTCGTCCGCTGTCTGCACTATCCATATCTCGTCGTCACTACTGTCCAGATATTCTTGTTTCACCTCCGTTTTTATTACAAAGTCATTCTGAAAACAACATGTCTTACTGAGATAATAGATTGATTCGTTTTACACAATTTTTTTATTACGTATGGGTTTGCTCTTGATCTCGACCCAGTCCTCAGGACAAAGAAGGGGTCAGACAGAAGAAGCCTATTCACTCGTACTTTCTATTCTATTTTTAAAAAATGGCTGCCATCTTGGTAGTGATGATTTTGCCAATATCTAGTTTCAGGAGCAATTAATGCTTGACATTGTACGGTAATGGATATGGCGATCTCAAAGCCCTGTTTTTATACAATAACACACACCCGAAACCGCCATAAAATGGCGGAGCCGCGTGGCTACTTAAATCGCAAGCCGAACGAAAGACGTCTATTCGAGAGACTCTCACTCGTACTTTAAAGGAATTCGGGTTGAAAGAGCTCGGAAATACTGACGCAGGCAGGGCATTCCACTTCCTGGCCGTGCGCATTATAAAAGATTCACAAAGGCTCTTGGTGCGGATATGTGGGATGTCAACCAAGAAGGGGTGATATCCCGCGGTGCGTCTGGAAGTCCGATAGTAGAAAGGGGAAGGAGGGATGAGTTCATGTAGCTAGTACTACTATAAAACTGTAACAGAAGTCTTTTTTTTTTTTTTCGGGCATAGGCCCACCACACATTCCCACCGCTGTAACTCCTGTAAGCCAGGATCAACAGCGGCGACCATTCACAACACTGGACAATGAAGTCCAGCGAGCCCGGGGGATGACTCTAATCTGTCTTGGAACCCGCAATGAATTAATCAAAGAAGATAGGAGGAGTAGGAAAACGAAATATCCGACTTCCCTCCATTGCAAACGGGAGACAGCAATAAGAAGGAAAAAACATGGCTATTAAGAGCCAATTCAAGAGATCATTTATGGCAGTGTTGAAGACACGACCGCAAAAGCACCAAAAATACAAAATAGAAAGATTTTACCTTACAATAAAATCAATATTGTGATCCTGAAGTCCTCTCTGGGTTTGTGAGAGAGTGTTTGCTGGATTTTACTGCATTTTTGCCTCAAAAGCCCATTTATTGGCCACTTCCGTCGTAATTTTCCTAGATTTCATAAATAGAACACTAAACGATAACTTCCGCTTGTCACCTTTCCCGCCATTCGCCAGCGTGCTTGTTTGGCGCTGCCGCCATTTTCTTCATTGCGCCTCACCAGGTGGCCTTAAATAGGCCCAGAGAGGACTTCAGGATCACAATATTGATTTTATTGTAAGGTAAAATCTTTCTATTGTGACCCTTTCGTCCTCTCTGGGTTTGTGAGACGTGTCTGTTATCACCTGGTGAATGGCAGGGGTGAAGTTATGATAGGTACTAGATTCAAGAGAATAAAGAATAAGTATATTGTTATTAAAAACAAAAAAATAGTAAGTACTATTATATTATGGTAAGAAAAGAAAAAATAAATATTATAATTAATTGAAAACTCTTCAATTATTAATAATAATACATATAAGAATGCTTTGATAACCTAACAAAGTTATCCATATAATTTTCTATTAAAAGTTATATGTCTGAAAAGAATATGATAAGTTTTATCTTTATTCAACCTACTTTGTTTTCTGTAGTAACTATGGAAGTTTCTACTAATCCCTTTAATACATCATCGAGGGAGAAATCACTAATCCGACTTGAGACGTCGATTCAATTTTATAATAATATTACTCTCCGCTTTCCCCACTGGGAAAGAAGCGAGACTTTTTAAATAGATAGGAAAATAAAGCTGAAATTTGGCTCACTTATACCGAATACCTATAATGTAATCAAATACTTGTCAAAATTAAATTTCGTAGTTAATACTTTGATCTGGGCAACCGAACAGTCGATCTGTACTTGCGAAATGACGCTAAGTTTGTTTCAAGCTAATAAGGAAAACATGTCACATGAAGATCATTACCAATCATGATTTGATATTTAAATTTAAGATTTATACCGGCCGCGCCGATGCCAACAAAAAAAAAAAAAAAAAAAAAAAAAAAAAAACCGTGTTGCACCGACGCAACGAATCGCATAATGGCCGTATCTATCATCTCTAGCAACTGAGATCCTAAATCGAAGTTCACACAAACTGTGGTTTGTTTGAAAAGAATGTTTGTTAAGCGCTCTATTCCTAGCCTAGGTAAGAAAGTTGAAAGAACACGGTAAACGTGCTTCCTGTTTGGTGCGCAAGGTTCCACAGAACAAAAGTAAGAGAAGAATATTAACAACCTTAAATTTTAGGCGATGGATACGAAATGACAATATTATATTTTTTATTTTTATGTAAGCGCCACTTATTCATATATTATTATATTATAATTATGGAGTTCGACACTGGACAGAGTTTGGGTACTACTAGTGAAACGTGGATGTTCTGAGGCTTCAGAATATCTCTGACTACCCCCTCGGGGAATATAGTCGTGAGCATATGCTATGCTCGCTATGGAGTTCGATAGGAAAATAATGTTTAAAACGTCTTCTTTTCCACTCAGGCTGCTTATGGGGACTCCCGCGATCAACCATTGACTTCTAATTGAATTGTACTCCAAAAAAAAAAATCGCACTCTGATAAACCAGCTATTATGTTTTGTTATCAGTCACAAACAAACAAAAGGTATAAACGAAGGCCAATATCTCCACTTTTATTATACATATTAGCCACAGCCGAACAATTGTCGGACTATAGTCAAAGCTGTCAAAACGCGTATGAAATTATACGCTGCTCACGTTTCTTATATATTATTTATTTATATCTATATTTATATTTGTTTATGAAGAACGCTAGAGGCCGTCGACCCCAGGGACTTGACCACTGGGACTTACGACTCAATATCCTAAGCTCTGCGACAGTGTAGGCGGCCCAGATGACACGATGAAGCCCGCAGAGCTCAGCCTTCCGTTCCAAGGAGTGACTACACACACCTGGAAAGGATTTTACTTCCAAGGAGGGACTTTACACGCCTGGAAGTGTGCACAACGAAACTCGCAAAGATTTAACTTCAGAGGAGAGAGTTTAACCACCTAGAAGTAAGTCTAACGAAGCTCGCAAAAATCGAATTTCAGAGTTTGGACTTTACCCACCTGAAAGTGTGCACAACGAAGCTCGTAAAGATATGACTTCATAGTGAGGACTTTACTCATCTGGAAGTGTGCACGACGAAGCTCGCAAAGATCTGTTTTCCGAACAAGGACTTTACCCAACCGGACGTGTGAATGACGACGCTCGCAAAAATTTGCCCTCTAAGGAGGGACTTTACCCACCTGGAAGTATGCAAGACGATGTCTTCAGAGGAGGGATTTTATCCACCTGGTTTGTGCACAATGAAAATCGCAAAGATCTGTCTTCCGAGACACTTTATACCCAACTGGAAGTGTGCACGACGAAGCTCTTAAATATCTGACTTTCGACAAGGAACTTTACCCAACTGGTAGTGTGCACGACGAAGCTCACAAATTATAAACATCTGACTTCTGGCAGGGAATTTTATCCAACTGGTAGTGTGCACGACGAAGTTCGTAAATATTTTACTTCCGACAATGGACTCTACCCAACTGGAAGTGTGGACGACGGAGCTCGCAAAGATCTGACTTCCGACAAAGGACTTTATTCACTTTACCCAACTGGAAGAGTGCAAGACGAAGATCGCAAACTTTTAACTTCCAAATAGGGACTTTACCCTCCTGGAGTTGTGCACGACCTATTGTGATATTCCACTCCTTCCTTCTTTCGTCCGCTTTTCGTGAAGAATTCTTGTTTCAGGTCATGTTGCAGTAGACAGGCACCAAGAAATGTTCTATCAGTTTTAGAAAAATTATTTACTTTTGTAATTAAATCTCTGTCCAAGACATTTCATAGCATTTATAATCAATTGAAGAACACGATGATTCGTTCGATGTAGCGAAGCTTTCTGGAGAGGGTTACGCCAAATGACATGTACGCAAACTGTCTTTTGGAAAAGTCTTGGTAAATTTGCCGAAGAATCTAACGATGTGTTAGAATTGCTATAAAATTTAAATTACGTTCAATTTATACGTTCTTTGGCTTACCAATCGCTGTAAAAAATTTACGTGTCGAAGAAGGACATTTAATATTCTTGTGATTCGACACCCACCTGAATAAATCTATGTAGACACATTTTCTCAGGTTTTATAGATAATTATATGGACGGGATCGGGAGTTCCCGCCTCCTTTGATGAAAATAACACTTATATGTTGAACAAGTCATCGTCTACTGTGGAAACGACGACGCGACGACGGTAGAATCTCGAAGAGTTAATAATATTTCAGAATTTAACCAAAACAAAGGTGGCGTTTAGTAAAATATCAAGGTTCAGACCGAAAACAATATTCAAACCATTTTGGCTCCTACTGATCGATGACGGTCATTCGCTAAACATTCCGATAAGTTGGCTAGTAACATAGGTCTATCAACTCTTTGAGCCGTTAGAATATAAAGTTACCAAATGTTATAAATGTTATACAAGATAATTTAAGACCTTTCAATCAATCAAATATACTTCCTTTCTTATTCGGTTTTAATCATTTTGGACAAACATTTTACCGACGCCCCCCTTTTTTTTTTAAATTATCGATCTACTACCTCGCAATATGCAACCTTGAAAGATGGTTGGTAGCTATTGCGACAACCTTTCCGAAATGGAAGTACGGTTGTGAGCTTATGTACATAATTATGCATGTATGAAAATTAAATAGATTGGAAATCTTCGAAATCCCGCCGTCCCTGCTCCTGTTACAGGTCTGACATTTGAAAATCTCGTTCTAACGGGTTTTAAGACATCGGTTAAATTTGATATTGGTCAAACCGGTATTTCGTCTAAAACGAACCGCAATAATGTCAACTCATCAACGGAAAGCTTATTTATTATGTAACAGTCAGAATGCAAAAGAGAAACGTTTTATGGCATCCAACTTTTAGATTTATCATGCATGACACACTTATTAGTTGTAACTAATGTGTACATTAAGGCTACCCTAGCCTCAAGTCGTTATAATTTGGCCAGATGCCGCGCGGAAGAATTCCCTCGAAAATGGAGGGCCAGCGCGGTCGAGCACTCAAACGTTGTACAAATTCAAAACACAAACCTGGCCCGCGAGTTATCAAACCTCAACTCGCAAAAATCTATAGCTGGCGCTGGAGCTGCGCCTGGAGCTGGGGCCGCGCGGCGCGGGACACGAGGCGCGGGAGCAGGACACGAGGCACGGAGACGCGGCGCGGCAAGACGGTCGCGGCGACAACACTCGATTCGACGAAATAATGATTCTCGAGAACCATCACGAACCGAATTCACTAAACGGGCTTTAAATTTAACAAAACTACACTATACGAGTGACTTAACAAAATTATTTCACATTATTATCGTTAACGGAAATTTCGAACTTTTCAAATTATTTTCACTCGCGATGTATTGAGGCAGGACTGCACTCAATAAAATCCGGAAACACAATGAAGAAAATGGCGGCAGCGCCAAACAAGCACGCTGGCGCATGGCGGGAAAGGTGACAAGCGGAAGTTATCGTTTAGTGTTCTATTTATGAAATCTAGGAAAATTACGACGGAAGTGGCCAATAAATGGGCTTTTGAGGCAAAAATGCAGTAAAATCCAGCAAACACTCTCTCACAAAACCCAGAGAGGACGAAAGGGTCACAATAAAACAATAGGAACCTAACATTGTACTGAAACTATGACCTATTTTGCTTCCAGTAATAAGTATGGCAAAAACATCTGAACGCACGGAAGTTATCCCTAGTCGCAACAAGATCCATGTAGTAAGGGACACCAGAAAACGATTTTACTGAGTCAAGCATGGTCTGGCGCTCGGCGTACCAGAGCTCACACTCCCAAAGAATATGATGAGCGGTCTGTTCGAACTCGTTACTGTCAACAGAACATTCACTTAAAGGTGACGCAACCAATTTAAAATAAAATAGCTTTCCCTTAAAGTTACCATGTCCAGTAAGAAATTGGGCTACGCAGTGATCTACCTCTAGCCACGCTTTGTCTAGACGATCGCGAACAGATGGAAAAAATTGGTATAGATGTCGACCCTTTGTAGACCCTTGCCACCGTAGTTCCCAGTCTAATAAAAGTTCATCAAAGATGTTGCAATCAAAGTTAAATAATTTACTAATTCTATTTCGGTCGCGAGGTTTTAAGAAGTTATGACTAACTTTTCTTGAACGAAAGTAATTGTAACAGAAGTCTGTCTGTCCAATGAAAATATTCACAAAAAAAGGTTATACTGTGTACGATATAATGTTTAGATTTACCTTACTTCAATTTAATGATTTTTTTAGTTTGTTGCCTATCCTTTTATTAACACGCAAAAACTGCTGGACCGATTTTGATTAAACTTTTCTAACTGGTATTTCGCTATGATGGTAAGTCGCGGGCAAAATCCAGTATGCCATGATCTCATATCCTCCTTTCTCCTAATATTATTAAGTGTGAAAGTTTATTGCGATGTTTATTTTGTGACTCCATCACCAACCACGCACAAACGGCTGAACGGATTTGGATAAAATTTGGCACAGAGATAGAACATTTTCTGGATTAACACAGGAAAATTATTATAAAATCAACGCAGAGGAAGTCGCGGGCTAGTTTAGAATATATCTCTACTACTAAGGTAGAATAATAATTGACCATATTCCCGCAACTACAGTATCTGCTCCATGTCCCACAGCTGGGCAACCCTTCCCTTTCCTCGTCTAACATATAAAACGCAAACCCGCGTAGCTAGAATACGTACGACAATACTAACCGACTCATTTGTAGTCACTATATTATGCGATGAGTTTTCTGTTGTCTCTACAAAAGGAATAAAACAGGATTCGGTTAGGAAGGGAAAATAGAGGGAAAGAGAATCAGAGGAAGACATAGGGCCGGCGGAAACCTGGCGAAGCGCAGTGCAGAACATTTTATACAAACCATTATCAATTTTGTTTGCTTTGAAATAACATCTAAAATCAATTAGGCTGCCCGCCCACGTCAGACAATCGGTGACCGACTTTTTGTAGGAGAAAAATAGAACGTACTGCTCGCAATAGTGCAACGCTCACGTCCTACAAAAAGTCTGTCAGAAATAAAATAGGTGCATCCCGACCAATCCGATTATCGGTGAAAAATGGAACGTTAGGAAATGTATGCGTAAACGCACACTACTCACCGACAGTCGGCCGCATGCACTTGGTATTCATGAGATTCTCTCTGTCTATGACGTGCTGCTACCTCGATAGCCACAGACAAAGTGGCGGACGTGTGCGTTGAGTCGGTCACAAAATCGGTTATAAGAATCGGAGGAAAAATCGGACCGTTTATCGGTCCTACAAAAAGTCTGACGTGGGCGGGCAGCCTTAACACAACTTTCGCCTCAAGTCGCTTCGATGCTCTCGGGAGACTAGTAGCCCAGTCATTTTACCGAGTTTTGTTAGGCGGGGTAGGGAGTAATTACTAATTGTACTTTTAAACTGTAACCGTAACCATTAAGTGACAAAAGGACTATCTTAAATTATATTTTAAAAAAAATCGCTACGCAACATAGAATTCAAAATTGTGTGTCCGAGAAGGATTTAAAATTAATAATATTAATACCAATGCAGTCATTTGACTTAGATTTAACAAAATAAATAATTTTTGAGCAATAAAATAGGCATTGAAATTTAAAAAATGAGGTATTTATTAGAAAATACGAATGTATTTTTCAAAACCTTTTAAGTAGACAAAAATATTCAAACCATTTTTGTAGTATGTATAATGGCAAAGTCTTAAATATGTGCAAAAAAAAATTACCATCAGGTTTTTTAGAACGAGATAATAGCTAAATTTAAAATTTGGGACTGTTGCTGACAAGATTTTTTTTTTATTTTGGTACATTTTCAGGCTCAAATTGGCTCTTCAATATTATACCGAAAAAAAATGTCTATTACTAATTAGTCCCGACTCAAACCGTAAAATTATTGGGCTATTATCGATTTTGTTTGCTTTGAAATAACATCTAAAATCAATTAACACAACTTTCGCCTCAAGTCGCTTCGATGCTCTCGGGAGACTAGTCATTCAAATTATTTTATCGCATGCAAAGTTGATAGTGGTTTGGCTGTGAAGAATACCCTATGCTGGGATTCCCCAGGTGTGCACCGGCCCAGTGCCTTGGCTAGGGCAAGAATTCATCAAGGATTGGACAAGGGTAGCATTCGAAAAATTAAAATCAATTCAATTAATTATAACTTTACTAGCCACCCACCCCCGCTTCGCACGGGTGCAATGCTGATGTATTATTTAAGGTCTAACCAAATTAGGTGAAACTAATTCAAGGGGATGATCAGACCACCAAACGGAACAACTTTCAGAAGGGGAACAATACCGAAATCGCGAAAAAAATCAGCTGTTCCATACTAATCTACTCGACCTAAATGTATGGGACAGCTTTTTTTTTGTCCCATAGAGAAAGTTGTTCAGTTTGATGGTCTGATCATCCCTTTAAAATCATCATCATCATCTCAGCCGATGGACGTCCACTGCTGGACATAGGCCTCCTCCAAGGATCGCCATAACGACCGGTCCTGCGCTGCCCTCATCCAACGGGTTCCCGCCGCCTTCACCAGGTCGTCGGTCCACCGTGTGGGGGGCCTACCAACGCTGCGCTTTCCGGTACGCGGTCGCCACTCGAGAACTTTTCGGCCCCATCGGCCATCGGTTCTGCGAGCAATGTGCCCCGCCCACTGCCACTTTAATTTAGCAATTCTTTGGGCTATGTTAGTTACTCTGGTTCTTCTGCGGATCTCTTCATGTCTGATTCGATCTCGCAGGGAAACTCCAAGCATAGCCCTCTCCATTGCCCTATGGGTGACTTTCAGCCTTTTTATGAGGCCTTGAGTGAGCGATCACGTCTCTGTTCCATATGTCATCACTGGCAACACACACTGATCGAAGACTTTCGTTTTAAGACAATGCGGTATTTGGGACGTGAAGATACTACGTAGCTTCCCGAACGCTGCCCAACCTAGTTGGATTCGACGGTTGATCTCTTTCTCGAAGTTGGACCTACCTAACTGAATAGTTTGTCCCAGGTAAACATAAAATTATCCCCCTTAAAATAGTTTCACCTAATTTTGTTAAACCTTATATAAGGTCTAACAAAATTAGCTGAAACTATTTTAAGGGTATGCTCAGACCATCAAACTGAACAACTTTATCTATGGGATCAATACCGAAATCGCGAAAAAAAAAAAATGATTTCCCATACAAAACTGCAAACACAACTTGACTCAAATGTATGGGGCAGCAGATTTTTTTTCGAGATTTCGATATTGGTCCCGTAGAGAAAGTTGTTCAGTTTGATGGTCTGAGCATACCCATAAAATAGTTTCACCTAATTTTGTTAAACCTTATATACCTCTTGAATCACTCTATCTATTAAAAAACTGCATCAAAATCCGTTGTGTAGTTTTAAAGATCTTAAGCATACATAGGGACAGAAAGCGGGAAGCGCTTTGTTTTATACTATGTACCTAGTGATGATTGCACACCAAAACAGAACATAGATTTTTTAATAAAGACAAAAAAGGCGGTCTTATCACTAAAAAGCTATTTCTACCAGACAACCTTATACAATACCTTGATTGTCACCGTCATTCGCCTCGCATTTTTTGATAGCGCTCCTCGTTCTCTTCGCAATAGGTGATGTTATAAGTGGGGATGCCTGTTTGTCATCTGTAAAACCATAGAGATCTAGAGAGATGGCAACCAACGCGCTGAGTACGAAACCTAGTGTCGCATCATCACCAGTACCACGCGATAGAAAGTATTTTGTTAGTTTGAATGTGCTCATTATCCATTGCGGTATCAGAACTCAACGTTTGAATAATCATAAGTACTACGCAAGCATTGTAAACTATTTACACATAATATCTTGACTGGCTTTCAGCCTCAAAATATATTGAATCCTTACTGTCGCGAGCAATGTGTTCCGTTTTTGAACTCCTACCATCAAACTGAACAACTTTCACTATAGAGCTGATTTTTTTTCGCATTTCCTGAGGTAGGCTTCATAGTGAAAGTTGTTCAGTTTGATGGTCTGAATTCACCGTTGCAGTATTTGCTAGGCCGTCACTTACATGGTTGCTAGGGGTCAATTTTTTTACAAAAGTTTGACGCACAATACGCGTAGACGGAATTAATAAAAGTAATATTTTATATATGGAAAAATAGTTTAGAAAATCTAGTTGCCGCGTCACAAATAACATTTGCAATGTTATTTAGCCCAGTCATTTTACGGTTTGAGCCGGGACTAATTAATAATTGAATTTTTTTTCGGTATAATGTTGAGGAGCCAATTTGAGCCTAGAAATGTACCAAAATTAAAAAAAAATCACGTCAGCAACAGTTCCAATTTTAAAATTTAACTATTATCTCGTCCTAAAAAATGTTTGTACATATTTAGGGCTTTACCATTATACATATTACAAACATGGTGTAAATATTTTTGTATACTTAGAAGGTTTTGAAAAATACATTCGTATTTTCTAATAAATACCTCATTTTTAAAATTTCAATGTCTATTTCATTGCTCAAAAATAATTTATATTGTTAAATCTACGTCAAATGAGTGCATTGGTATTCAAATTATTAATTTAAAAGCCTTCTGGGACACACAATTTTGATTTCTATGTGGCGTAGCGATTTTTTTAAAATATGTTTTAAGATAATCTTTGTCACTAAATGGTGCCGGTTACAGTTTAAAAGTCAAATTAATAATTACTCCCTACCCCGCCTAACAAAACTCCGTAAAATAAATGGGCTAATTTGTGACGCGGCATCTAGATTTTCTAAACTATTTTTCCATACATACTAAGTTACTTATATTAATACCGTCCACGCGTATTGTGCGTCAGTTTTGTAAAAAATTTACCCTTCTGCAACCACCTTAAATAATAACCGCGTAACTCTCAAAAACTGTATTACATTTTTAACAACTTAAAACACCCCACGTATTGTGTAAAACGAATTAAGTAAATTGCTGAAATTAAAACAATACAGGAATGGTATTTTTGAAATTCACAACTTCAAATCAGCAATAGAACATTGAGATAACTTCTACGTATATATAATTATTCAATGCAATGAAAATGACAAAATTACCATGGAGATTATGCATCACTCGATCATGCTTTTGAAAGTATGATTTTCAAAAATCGCACTCCTGGATCACTTAATCTATAGTTATAGAACAGTCTCTTGACTGACTGACAAACAGCCTAAACCACTGAAGATAGAAACATGAAATTTGGAATATAGAAGGGGTAATAAAACACCATAGGGTTTGTAAAGACCATCGAAATTAACAATTTTCAGTAGGTAAGACAATATCGAACTAAAATACAGCTGTCCATGTCAGACATTTGAGTCGAGAATCTGCAGTTTTGTATAAAACAATGGATTTTAAAATAATTTGTTTTCTATTGTTGTCCCCATTGTAAAAGTAGTGCAGTTTGATGGTCCACCCCTCAAAATATTACTAAAATGTTTTGTTACACTCTGTACATTCTGTAAAAGAAGAATTAAGTGTTTTCGCATACCTTTATCTTTCTCAATATCGTCCTTAGCTTCACCTTTTACACCCTCTTTATCATCAACATTGGTCACTTCATCCTTGATCGTACTCTTATCGTGAGCTGCCTTCAAATGTCCCTTCAACCATTTAAAATTAGCATAACCATAGTTACAGAGGGGGCAGGGAAACACGTCCCCTTCGTCCATATCGTGTTTGTGTTCCTCTCCGTGATCTATAACTTTTTGTAGATCTTTGAATATTCGCTCACAGAACCTGCAATTTTTTTTAAAAGTTACAGCAGCCGTGGTGGTCCAGTGGCGAGAAACTCTGCCTGCCGTGCAGGAGGCGATGGTTCGATCCCCGTGCAGCCCGACACGTACCAATGGGTTTATCAAATTTATGTACGATTTTTAACACCTTACTATAGAGGCATGTATTGTATCCACTGTCCGTGACAGAGTTTCGGTACTACTAGTGAATCGTGGATGTTCTGAAGTATCAGAATATCAGTTACAGCCGCAAGAGCGTCGGTGGTGCGTTGCGGAGAGGTATGGACATTGGACACTCGATCGTGAGGGCCTGGGTTCAAATCCAAACGAAGGACACGCGATATAGCAATAAGGTTTTTCTAACTTATGTACGTAAAACTAGGTACCTGAAACTTTGATAAGCCGGAACTTTAAAACGGTTGAAACGTTAACCTAGTTCCTTGGAGCCGAATTTTGTCCAAATGCTAAAGAATGTGAAATTTTCGGGAGTCCCTCGTTCAGTGCCACCCAGTATATTGTAGCTACACAATCTACTTCTCTTTTTTAAAACTGTTAAAATATACTTGCTACAACTTCAACTATAAAATAATGAATATGTAGATGACACGATTGTATCAAGACCTCCGCTTCCAAGTACCTAGTAGACAAAGTTGCTCCGCCGAGCGTCCGACACCGAGTCAACTCGGTCGACTCGGTGTCGGACGCTCGGCGGAGTAACAACTCTGTTTCGAACGTTCGTCGGTCTAACTCCTGAGGATGCTCCTTGGTGGAGCGAAACACGTGTAGAGTAGAAATTATTTGGTGGGCAGGTTGTGTTGCATAACGTAATACAACTTTGTCTACTAGGTACTTGGAAGCGGAGGTCTTGATACAATCGTGTCATCTACATATTAGTCATGGATTTCCGCAAAGTAACGCCTGATTCAATTAATTATAAAATAATGGTATTTACCTGCACTTAAGCTCTTTCAACTCACTCTCATCACACTGATATTTCCCTAAAAACTCTATAACATCCTCATCAGCTTCCTCCAAATTATCGACTATATTCTCATCTAGTTCTGGTCCATTTTCCACTATCTCTACATCGCTAGAACTTTCCTTCTCTTCGTCTTTCACTTCGATGATGTCATTTGTCATGTCGGCGTCTATAGACTTGGTGACTATTTCACCATCCGAACCTATTTCAACTTTAACAAACTCTTCTTTGCCGTTTAAATTAGTTTCTAAATTAATTTCAGCTTTATTATAGTTCCCGTAACCGCTTTTGAAGGTTAAAGGATTGGTTTTTTGGAAGATATATTGTTGGTTGTTTCGTATGACCAAATATTCATCAGAATTAAGCGATTGGTTCGGACTTTTCATGCGGCAGGGTCGGAAATTGTCTTCTAAACACATCTCGCATATAATTTTCAATTGCGTCGATTGTTTCTTTTGCGGTGACGACCTATGTAACCTTTGATCTTCATTGTCAAACAGGTAGAGTTTATCTATATTATTGTCGACGTATTTGTCGCAAATGAAGCAATTTTGACTCTCAGATTCAGCAATTAAGACTCCATCTACATTGACGTAAGATATGGGTTTAGAATTCCAGTTCTTATGGACGATTCTGGAAGGATCAGTTTTGCGTACATGCTTTCGTTTTTCAGGAAAACTTTGATTATCATACGGTAGAGAGGTCACAGGTGAATCTTTGAACATATTAAGTATTTCTTCTCTAGTATAATGAGTGAAATCGTCATTGTTTCTGTGCGACTGAAAGTTATCGTCGTAATTTTTATAATTATCCCTAATCAAACTTCTCGGTGACTTATTTCTATTAGTAACAGGGTTCAAAGTTGCGTAAGTGTTAGCAGTGTTAGCTTCTAAGTATTTAGTGAACTGCGCTTCGAAGCCAGAAGTGTTATTGCAGACCAATCTAAAAGGAAGACTATTGGCAAAGCTGCATTTAGGACTGGTGTTTTTAGCTGTTATTCTTGATACGGGGCTATCGACAATGTTATACACTTGAGTATCAGCCTGTATATTATCAAACTCTTCTTCAGCGTCATCAGTGTATTTGACGAAAGGTATTTTCTCGGCTGTTAAGTCTACGGGCGGATCTTCATTGTCAAAATGTATCTGTGACGCGCGTATTTGAGTACCGTCATCTAACATGTAAACTAAGTCGCCTTCACCATTGTTAGGTTCAAGTATTTGTTGAAAATTTTCAGTAATTAGTTCTGTAGTGACATTATGTTCAGAGTTTATGAGGAATTGGTAAATGTTGTCGGTAAGGGAGACTGGTTGGTTTCGTGTTATAGAGTTTATGTCTACATCGAAGCCCAGGAGTGATCTGAAAAGAATTGAACTGAATATCGATTGTTATCGTTGATGAAAATTCTCAAAGATTTCTCAAGGTTCAATAGCAGAGTAAAGAGGAACATGATAAAAGACGAGTGACCTTTTATAACATATACCTACTCACGCCTTTTTCCCATTGGAGTAGGACGTTACATCATGAAACCTATTATAACAAAGTTTTTCATTACCCCTCATGATATTTATATTTAAGGGTTTATTCCATATAAACCTGTGTCGCATTCACACGACGACCAACTTCTGAGGCTACCGCGCGTTGCAATTTCTTCGACGTGTTCGCCAACAGCTCGGCTTGGTCTCCCATCACGCATAAGAGGTCGTACTAATAGGTGCGTACCCCGGCTGAGTGTGTGCATCTGTTCGTACGTCCTCTAAAACGCGCTATGTGTTAGCGCACTGCCGCTTGTATGAATCTTTCGATCTGTAGGGATATTTAATCATGTGCTCCCAACCTATACTCAATTCCCAATAGCAAGGCTAAGGCTAAGGCCAAGGCTAAGGCTATTTTGAATGAAAACAGAGATTTGAAAGACTACTCTCACTTATTTTTAGAACAGTATTAGTAGCGTCCAAGATTTGTCAATCAGAATTGGCCAGGAGTGCGATTTTTGAATCTCATACGTTGAACTCAGCAGTTGAAAATTTATGGAGATACGCATCTTTCTACTGCTGATTTGACATTCAAAAATCATACTCCAGTAGAAAGATGCATATCTCCATAGTTATTTTGACATTTTCAACGAGCTCAGCGAATGAGATTCAAAAATCGCACTCCTGAAACGGAAAAGGAATCGAAAAATATTGTCGTCCTTATATGGAACGAAGCATTGATGTCTATGTTTTGGTAAAGTTCGAGTTGCCGGCGACCAGTAAACAGTGCTGACTAAAACGCGGTGCCGTAGACCAGCCCTAACTTGACGCAGATTGTGCACTTACTTGGCTTTCATCAGGAACGTCTGGAAGTCATCTCCTGGCTCAATCCTCAGCGCTACGTCTTCACCGCGCGAGTTCTCCATGCAAAGTATCAGTGGAGTTTGCTGCTCCATGGTGCTCTGAAATATTGGTTTTATTTGATACCTACAATGATGAATAGCAGCCTACTCTATAGGGTTCATACCCTGCACGACAAATTGAGAAAACCGTCAAGCTCGCTTGCTTTCGCATACGCAAAGTAGTAAGACTAATTCAGATTGAAAGAACAGCGGCGCGAAGCAAAGTCATCAATAGTTTCAGTGGAAAATGATAAATACACACACCTACATGTACTCGCGCCATTATCCCACAGGTAGGCAGAGACTACGGCTCGTCACAAACTACGATGAAGAGAAGTATGTCAAAAAATGATAATTGATAACACATGATAAATCCACAGATAAAGCTTCTAAAGAGAGCAGAAAATGATCAGGTGACGAGATCGCTGATAGATTGTTCACTGGCCGAGCCAGTTCTGTCCACAGGCGGCAACTAGGTGACTGGTCACGCACACAACGCCGCGCCTTGTGTTTCTATCGTAGCGCGATTGTATGAAGCTTTGTTTCTGTGGGGTATTTACTCATCTTGGTTGCGGCCGTAGTATAATTCGCGCGGTAATACATTACGTCTTTAATCTCGTTTGTGCGCAAATAGAAAGAGAGCTAAGGCGATATAAGGCTATCGCGCGTTATATCGCGCTGCCATGCTAAGGCTGCTGAACGGATAGGTGGCGGGGCGCGCAGTTCAATACGTGAGCCTGATTTTTTAAAGAGCAAGTTAGGATAAAAGCGTGGCGAAGTTGCGAAGCAAGCACGCCGGCGCCGCTTGTGTTCACTTTCATACATTCTGTATTCAAGTAGATAGGTATATAACCATTGTAGATGCATAGTGTAATAAAACTAGTGAGCGCGCGCGGCACCATTCGCCTTATGCCTTTTGCCAAAAGGCAAAAGGCGAAGGTACGGCACAGGCACGACTCAGGCATGGTGCCGAATGGTACCGCTTCAAAACTTTTGGATACAAAATGTATGAAAGCGGCATGGCATGCCGCTTCGATGCCTTTTGTGTATGTTTTGACGCGCTTACCACCGAAGGGCGCGGCCTTGCCTGTGACGCAACCAAATGTTCAAAACTGATCTGAATTGCCATGAAATGAATAAAGTGATAATGACAACACGGACGGCGAATCTTCCATAGCGCATTGCAATGCGCCCAATGGGAAGGCAGCTTAAGGCTCGTTAAGAGTCGCCCTACCAAATGTTTCGGGGATACTCGCCGAGAAAAGACGAGAAAGGCTGAAAACGAGATTGTGGATGGCCTCTATTGTTCTCGCGGCGTTATGCGTGAAACCTCCAGCATGGCTAGCATGCCACCCAAGACAAAGCGTTTCAACAAGAAAAACGTCATGCGCGCTCTTTCTGACATGCGTAAAATAATAGGGATGGAGGCACATCTCGATTTTTATCGTTTTCTCGGGGGTGGCATGCGAGGCCTACTGTACATTCTCGCCGAGAAGGGCCGAGAACGAGAGTGTGGATGCCCTTTAGGCTTAGTAATTTTCCTTTGATAGTTTTTACAGAGAATTCTCGCCGAGAAGATTTCGCAAGAATGTAGTGCCTGCATGAGCCGTAGTTATTTTCCTTAAGGAGGCACTACATTTTCAAGGAAAATTACTAAGTCTCACGACGCTTGCACCTCCAGAACAAGGAAGGGCGTGCAGAGTCTCGTTCTCTGCGAGAATTTAGTGCATGAGGCCAGGCATGCCATGCTACTCCGAGAAAACGACAAAAATCGAGACGCGAATCTTTGTTTGTTACTTTGCGTAAACATGCGAAAGCGAAGCACTTTGCTCGACATTCTTGTTTTGTCGCTTTGTCGTGCGTGGCATGCTAGGTAGCCGAGAAGTTCTCGCAAAAATATAGTGCCTGCTCTAGCATTTGAGATCAGTTCATTATCTAGTTAGCGAAAAATATCAAAGTTTTGGGAAATTATAAGAGTCGAACTGTGGAGTCGAAAAACAGATCAATCCAACCGAAATTATAAGGATATTTTTAGCGTTGAGAATACAAAATAAAATCGGCAATGTCCGAAAATAAAGTATTGAAACAGCAAAGTCTCGGCAAAGTGAGCAAAGTCATGCGAAGTTAATCGAAAAAAAATTGTTAAAAGTTTTCGCAAAGTAGCTGTTTGATTGATGTATTTACATTTATTTTATAGCAATTTCCAGCCAAGCCATGTTATATAAACCAAAGCGGGAAAAATACAAATATGTCACTGGCCAGTCAACGTAAAATAGATGTAATGGCCAGTTACAACAAAACAATCAGAAAGCTATTTTACACAATTTCGGATGCGGACAATCCATGCGAATCAGATTTTTTACAAAAATGCAACAGAAACTTACCAAAATAACGATTTTCAAAAAGAAATTTCAGCACTTTGATCGGGCAACTGGCACATCAACAAGAAAAAAACAAATGAATTTGAAATTTCATAGCCATTTTTGTCATTTCAAAATACCAATCATTCCAATTTACCACAGACAACGGATGAATCTCAAAATAGTGATGGACCTCATCTACGTATCGATAGATCGAAAATCATTCCACGATTTTTTAAATATTAATAATACAGAAGAATTAAAATATTTTTACATATTTTGTACATGTTTTCTCAACTTTCTGTATTTTTATGTCAGTGTGTACAAATGAGGGATTTTCCAAAAGCAATAAATATAAAAAAGTTATTTCCTAATTTCTCGATAGATGGCGTTGACCAGAGAGGGGTCCAACAGGTATGAGCAAATATATTAATTAATATTAAAAATACACGTTTCTTATTGTTGGTTTATTATTTAGCAATCTCGGTGTTAATGTCCGTCAACAACGTATTGGACGTGGCCGTATGGGCTACGTATCCGTTTTGAATATACCAACAATAAACAAGAAACAATAACAAACTACAAAAACCTAACAGAAACTGAGAATTTCAATAAAAATAAACCGGAAATATTTAAGTCGTACGTCAGATTCCGTGAATGAAAAGCAAAGCCATAGACGAAAAATTTCGCTCTTTATTAGCAAAGCAATTTCAATATTCTTTATATTGAAAAGTGAAGTGACCAATTTAAATAAATTGTTCAAATGTTCAAAATGGAGCAAGGTCTATACAGCCAAGTCTGATACTTTATTCGTTTTTTACGGATAATAAATAAATAATAAATAACGCTCACAGGCACATAGTTTGTAATGATCCCAAGTAAGCCTTAGGCTTTTTGTTATGGGAACCATTCAACAACGGCACAAACATATTCCGTCCATATTCATGATCGAACCGGGACTCGAACCCAGGACGTTGGTTTGCCAGTCCGGCGTGGCAATCATTACACCAACCGGGTCGTCATTAACACCCAGATTGTTAATAACTTGTACTGTGTATTTTTATTTTTAATATTAATTAATATATTTGCTCATACCTATTGGACCCCTCTCTGGTCAACGCCATCTATTGAGAAATTAGGAACTAACTTTTTTTCTTCTGTAAAATCCCTCATTGTACAATAAAGTGTTATAGTATAAGATGTTACGTTGGATGCAAGCAAAACAAGTAACTTTTAATTTTAACTATATCCGCACAGTAATTAAAATACGTTTTACTTACCTAACTTGTGATTGTGAGACTCATTATCATTAATGATATGAGAGTTCTTACGAGGAATTTTAATTTTTTTTTTTTGGTTCAAATATAAGTAGATTATTGTGTGCTATTTTTGCACAAAGAAATTATTTCTTATGCTGGCTGGGAGGCTGATGGAGCGTATTGTAGAATAAATAAATGTGCATAACAACGTACCTACATTGTAAACGAGAGAGAAGGTAACAGTGGTCGGACTCAGCCATACCAGGTCAGTCCAAGGCCACAATGAAATGTTTAGGTATATGGAGGGTCGTCTTTTAGAAATTATAATGTGACAAAGAAGGAAAAACAGAAAAGAATCCTTAGTATCAAATCTCTACGAAAACTAGAAAATAAGCGATTCAATCAGTATCAAACCGACATGTTGTTTTTTGGCTGTTCTTTGCGATTTTGCTTCTTAATATTTAGTTAATTAAGAAATTTCAGATAATGAATATCGCAAACCCGCCTGCCAAGCGTGGCGATTATGGCAAATCCCCCCATTTTGGGGGAGGCTTATGTCCAGCAGTGGACGTTTAATGGCTGATATGATGATGATGATGATGATGAAGATAATGAATAATGATGATCACAACACCATAAAAATATAATTAATTGAATCAGGCGTTACTTTGCGGAAATCCATGACTAATATCTAGATGACAATCGTGTCATCTACCTATTAACAAAATATAACATGAAACAATTTCCTATTACAGGTCATAATCATAATAGGCACAGATCTTGTAAACGATATAATCGAAAACTTGCACAATAGACCTACAGATCCGGACGTAACTAAGAGGTAGGCCTCTAAATTCTATTCTAAGATTAAGTCAAATAGAGGTGAATAGAGATATTTCTTTAACTTTTCATTTCAAAGAAATACACACAAAAAAAACATTTGCATAGGTAACTTTTAAACCATTAAAACCAATGTCTTTTAAATGTGAGCTAACTACGTACAATCTCGTTACGTACGTCTACGTATTGAAATATATGGATTTAAACATATGGGAGTTCAATTTCAAACGTCTCTGAATCTCGGCCGAAGAGAAAACAGTAACATTGTTTAATGTGTAACGACCGAAGAGGTAACACATTTCGATAAGATTATTTCAAACCCGAGCTCAGCACTATTCGTTCCCAAAATAGTCCTGGCTGATATTTTGTCTATGCTTGAAAAAGGAAAAGGATCAAAGCAAGAAAGAGACAGTGAATAAATATTGGGAGTAGAATTTACAAAAACTTTACGGTTTTCAGATGATAAAAAAATATTGCAGCTAATAATGTTATTTAATAATTTTTTATGTTATTAAAATGAATCAAAAAATAAACACATTCTTAAAATTTCGCGTCGGACGAATCAAAAACATTCGAACTTCCCGCGAGTGTGAATGAGACGGCATATGGGTTTGTTTGTCTTTGTTTTGTTGATTGACAAATGAACTGTCATCCATACTGAGAACATTTTCCAATGGTTTGGCTAAATTTTATCTAAATACGGAACAATAGAACCGATTTGTGCACGTATTTAATTTGCTATTCAAGTGAAATCTCATTTAAATTAATGACTTAATAACAGTGAAGTGCTGCGGAATGTTTCCGCTAACGCCGCCCGTAGTGAAACGACTTTTGGGGTGGAAAAAAGGTCCAGAGGGACAGTCTGTCGCAGAAGATAAGTGGTCCGAGAAGGCAGTCAAGAGTTTAGTGAAGAAATTGAAGAAGAGTGGAGCTCTCGAGGAACTAGAAAGGGCTATTTCTAACCAAAATAGTCATACTAAATGTGTTACTATTCCCAGGTCAGTCCAATATTGATTGATTTTGACTTTTTTTTTGATAACAATCTTCTGCGAGTGACGTTTCCGGACCTTGACCATATCCTTCGTTCAGTAATTCATATGGGAACAATGATGCGTGTCGAAAATTGTTAAACTCGATTAAAATTCATTTCTATATTGTCATATTACTGATTTGTCTAAAAGTTCAACTATGTGTTAATTTAATCTCAAATTAGCTGAAAATCTTATCAATTATTGCGAAATCACTGAAATTTCGTTCAGAAACGGTGACTTCCGAAAAAATGGGTATTTTATCGTGGTCGGATTACACCGGCGGGTCGTATAAGCCTGCTAAATTGCAAAGTAGTCTGGGCGCAATGACCCCATAGTTTTTAACGGCCATCATATTTCGGTTGCATAATCGTAAAAATGCGAAAGGTCATATTGCCGCCAAAACAAATCGAAACCTTCGTAAATTGAAAATATGGCGGACGAATTTTGGACCTCGTAATTTTTCGAAAATTAGTGCGTAAATCTACGATTTTTGTGTGTTTTTCGGACTTTATAAGGTGTTAGAACGATCTTGTGTGCTCCTTTGCCCTTGAGGAAGGTAATTGTCAAGGTTTTTAATCGGAAAATCGTTATCCTGTTTCGATTATTGCGATACTTATGCATTGCGGCAGAGGAATCTTATTAGATTCCTGTTAGAATTCAAAGCATTATTGGTCACAGGTATGTTTTGAATAAGGTTTTAGTGATATAAACTGCGTAGCGTAATATAATGCAGTATTTTGGTAATGTATGACTAATGTCTAATGATATCACGTTGGTTCCTAGAATAGGTACCTATATTGAGTCATTGACATTGTGTTGATCCTTGAATTTCATGATTCCATAATAATCCTACTAATATTATAAACGCGAAAGTTTGTAAGTATGGATGGATGTTTGTTACTCTTGAACGTAAAAACTACTGAATGTATTTTAATGGAACTTTACAATAATATAGCTTACGAGCATTAACCCGCGACTTTGTCCGCACAAATTATATACCAGATTTTAAGTCAGATAATAAGCTATCAAACAAAAAAAGTTTCATCAAAATCGGTTCAGTAGTTTTTGCGTGATGCTCGATCAAACAAACAAACACACAAACAAACAGACAAAAAATAAAAAAATTGGTGATATGGAATCAGGGATACCTAAAAACCATATCGTTTCTTTTTTTTGTTAATATCTTCAATGTACAGACAAACTTCCTGTTACAGTTTTATAATAGTTTAGATACATCAGAATAACACATAGGCTACAATTTATAAAGATATTGTGTGAATTGTCCAGACGAAGCGCAGACGAAGTCACGGGAGCCAGCTAGTCCTAAATAAATAAATAATCCATTGAGTCATTGACATCAATTTTATGATTGACGTCAATTTTATGATTCAATAATAATCCTAAATAAATAAATAATTTTCACAAATTATCTAGTCACAAGTTAAAGTACAGTCAGCAGCAATAAGTTGTATACACTTTTGTTCTACGTTATAGTACAGTACGACCAGGAAAATAATGAACCACGACAATCTTCGTTTGCGCAGTCCCTGACAAAACCCAATGCCGTTTAACAATTAGCCAATCGTTGCAAGGCATTGAAGGTCGCACATCCTGATTGGTCAATGTAATTTTGCGCGCTATTAAAATTTGTCAATCGGTTGCCCGATTCTGGCAAGCTTTTCAAGCGACTTTGTTCAGAATTTGAAGTCGACACTAAGAAGAAGAACTGCGCAGGTACATCGGAGGAACTTATATATCTGGTACTACTGTACTAAAGTGAATAACTTATTGCTGCTGACTGTACCAGAATCAAGCCTGGAATAATTGTATTATGATGACTAGACTACAATGGTATGACTGGTACAAATATTCATTTTCATCATACAAATATTTGTCCCTTACGGGATTCGAACCTGCAACCCTCGACACAGCAGGCAGGTTCACTACCGAATGAGCTAAATACTAAATTACATGATTTATATTGCTTTTCCCGTGCATATTTTGTTTGTTTTTTGGATTCAAAGTTATCTTTATGGATTAGTATGGATAGGTACTCAATCATGAGGTCCGGGTTCAAATCCGTACGGACGACTTGTGCAAATTTTGTTTGTTTTTGGGATTCAAAGTTATCTTAACGGATTGTTATGGATAGGTACTCAATCTTGAGGTCCGGATTCAAATCCGCACAGAAGACTTAATTACGAGCTTGTGACCCACGACATTGTCTGCATGGATTACCCCTTTAGGGGTCGATTGTTGAAAAATTTTTTCTTAGTGCATCCTGTGTAGAATCGAATATTCCAAATTTCATGTTTCTATCTATTTGTCTCTCACCGATTTTCCCATCTCTACTCGTATGTAATAAGTATTGCAATATTGTAAGTCACTTATTCAAATTTATATGAAACTGTTAACACCCACCGAGAGTGGAGGCCTGGTGACCTGTATCATAGGTTTTTATTACCCACCACAGGCACCAGCGATCCACAACCAAAAATTTCTGTGTACTTTCTAGCATAAGACATATTATTATCTACATACTGGTTTGTGGTGAGAAATAAACGTTTTTATTTATTATTATTTATATAGTTATTTCTAATAATAATATAATAAAATCTTCAGTGGTTTAGGCTGTGCATTGTCTGTAACAAGCGTCTCAGTCAAAGAACCGGTTTGTTGTGATCCTTGGGGGAGGCCTATAGGCCTCCTGGATATATCCAGCAGTGAACACCCATCGGCTTAGATGATGATGATGATTTAGCATCTCTGTGCTTTGGAAGCCACTTCAAGCAGTTAAATCTAAACTGCTACGTATAGAGACAGACTTAAACAACATGCAAACCAAGAGGCTGAGCAATTAATGAAAGATCAAAAGACATTCACAAGATTAAAAAGAAAAGCCCGTCAAGATCTTTTCAAAGATTAGAATATTGTATAAGGGTGGGACAGTGGTTCCATTCTTGAATGACATCTTAAAGGAAAATAACACAAATCATTGCCGAATGTCCCATGCAGGACAGACTGCATTAGTAAGAGGAAAATAAAAAAAAAACTTTAAGCAGTTGGTCCTTGATAATTCCTTACGGCAGTGTAACTATTCATTAAGCCAGGTCAGAAGCCTACTGGCAGCTTGATAATTCTCTGACAGCAAGTTGACCACTAACTTGCCTCCACCAATCCGCACTGGGCCTGTGTGTTGGAGTATGGCCGACTTCCTCACGATTATTCGTGAGATCCTTTGCCCTACAGTGAGATCCTACGGGCTACAACTTACCCCTGCAGTACATACTAACTCGTTTCTCATATGTAGTATGTAAATTTTTGTATATTCCTTAGACATAAATAAAACAATAGATACGGAAGAGCGGATCCTTCTTGCACAGGTATTTTTCAGATACTTACCAGAAGAACCCAATCACTGATATGTTTATGTAACAAAGTTTAAGAAATATACATTTTTCATTTTCAGTTCATACTGACAGGTTTTTTCTTTTCAGAGTGAAGCCAAACGACAACGTTATCAACGGACAGTATCGTAAGGGGTTGCCGCATGTTGTGTATTGTCGGCTGTGGCGCTGGCCGCAGCTACAGGTATGACTATTATTATTATTATTTGGTTATAAGGGCTTGGTCAGTAACCAAATAGCTACTGCGACCTGGACAGATCCAGACCTGGACAGGTGCCAGTCATCTGAGGATGCATTCTGAATGTTATCCATCACCGAAAAGCCAGTGTGGTGTTACAAATCATACATAAATTCTTATATACTCATTGGTGTGTGCTTCATGGTAGGCTTACTTATTATTTTTTTAATAGTCCACAGTATTTTTGGTATTTTTCTTCTTATCGTGTGGGCAGAGCCCTGGTGTCAGTTTTTTCAGACCGCCTTACGGCCTCTGACGTGGTTTTGGTCTAATTGGTATTGGTTGAGAGGGCTCATTTTCCGCAACTCTACGACTTTCACGTCTATTTTGCGTATGGTGGGAATGACTAATCCCAGCTCCTCACAGATTACCCCCAATAGATACGGCATACAAGGTCGCCGACGCGAGTGAGCGAGCTCGAAGTAGTGCGACCTTGAAATGGCCAATCATGTTGCATTGTTTCGTACCCGCTACCCGCACCTACCGCCAAAAGTGGTGACTTCGAGCCTGTACACAATTTACACCATGCTGTATATATTGGGGGTAATCTGTGCAGCTCCTCCGGGAAGCCTGCAGCTTGTTAATGCTGCCAAATACTTCTGGAAGAGACCCCGGGCCACAGTATTAAATACGATCTGATGATTGCAGAGTCAGCATGAACTGAAGCCTGTGGACCACTGTGAGTTTGCATACCAGCTGAAGAAGGAAGAGGTGTGCATCAATCCATACCATTACAACAGGATCGATTCACCCGGTGAGCTGATATATTGTTTAACTACTTTGTAAGGAAGATCCATGGATTAAAGGTTTCATATGCAGTGTTTATGTGGGCGAAAGGCTAGCCACCTCTCACCACTTGACACATCATTCCATGCTGAGACTCAAATTGCTAAACGTGAGCATTACTTCATTCTTAACACTTTCGCTGCTAAGCTCAAAACCATGATCCTCGCGCAGTGCTAAAACTGACGCCCCTCGAGGGTCGGGCGCACAGTCGTAACGTAAAAAGACCAATGCGGCTCACCTAGTGGGTCACCCGCACATGCGTAAGGTTTGGGTGACTCACGCTGTAGGTCATGAGCACAGGCGAAATGCAATAGAACTTGATCCCCCCTCGTAGGTCGTGCGCACAGTCGTAACGTTGAAACGATAAATGTGGCTCGCGTCGTGGATCACCCGCGCAGGCGTAAAGTTTTCGGTGACTCGCGCGGTAGGTCATGAGCATTGGCGAAATACAATTGAACCGGCTCGTTAGAAAGTTGATAGTTGTAGCAATATTTCTGACCAACCTGAAAGACATTACCGTCGTGAGTTTTAAGTATATGTAAGTAAGATGAGTGGATAAGCAGATAAGTGGATGTTGCCTATAGTCTAAACTATTATAAAACTAACAGAAATTGTGTCTGTCTGTACATTGAAGATATTAAGAAAAAAAAAGTTACGATATGGTTATTAGGTGTCCCTGATTCCATATCACCAATTTTTGGATTTTTTGTCTGTCTCTTTGTTTGTGTGTCTGTTTGTTTGAACGAGCATCACGCAAAAACCGATTACGTACTGAACCGATTTTGATAAAACTTTGTTTGATAGCTAATGATCTGACTTACAATCTGGTATATAATTTGTGCGGACCAAGTCGCGGGTTAACGCTTAAGTGGCGACGGGCTCACTACCAGGCAGAGTTTCGGTACTACTAGTGAAACGTGATTGTTCTGAGTTTACAGAATATCTATATCTCTATCTATATATCGACTACCAGCTCGTGGTATATAGTCGTGAGCATATACTTATGCTATGCTACCAGCAAAAACTAATAGAAGTATCTGGTTGTCCTTTACATCCATACTAACAGTATAAACATGAAATGCACGAAACTGTCTGGCTGTTAGCCCAGTCATTTTACGGTTTGAGCCGAGACTACTTAAAAATTGATATTTATTTTCGGTTTAATATTAAGACCCAATTTGAGCCTAGAAATGTACCAAAATTATAAAAAAATACGTCTGCAACACTTCCAATATTAAAATTTAGCTATTATCTCGTTATATACAACCTGTTGTAAAAATTTTTTTTGCACATTTTTAAGGCTTTACAATTATGCACACTTCAAACATGGTGTAAATATTTTTGTCTACTTAGAAGCTATTTTATTGCTCAAAAATAATTTATATTGTTAAATCTAATTCAACCGAGTTCATTGGTATTAATATTATTAATTTAAAAGCCTTCTGGGAGACATAATTTTGATTTCTATGTTGCGTAGCGAATTTTTTTTTAATATGTTTAATGATAGCCTTTTCGTCACTAAATGGTGCTGGTTACAGTTTAAAAGTCCAATTAATAATTACTCCTTACACTGCCTAACAAAACTCCTTAAAATGACTGGGCTATGTTACTTTTTCACAGCTAAAATATTCAAATCAATTCTTTTATTTTGTGTCAGATCATAGATCCATAGTATTGTGTTAGTAACAATGACCTAAAAATATAGTAGTAACTAACATTTTTCAGGTTTCAGAATATCTCTGACTACCCCCTCGGGAAATATAGTCTTGAGCATATGCTACTAACATTTTTCATTTATTTATCACGAGCGTTACCCCGCGACTTCGTCCGCACAAATTATATACCAGATTTTAAGTCAGATCATAAGCTATCAAACAAAAAAAGTTTCATCAAAATCGGTTCAGTAGTTTTTGCGTGATACTCGTTCAAACAAACAAACACCCAAACAAACACACAAACAAACAGACAGACAAAAAATCCAAAAATTGGTGAAATGGAATCAGGGACACCTAAAAACCATATCGTAACTTTTTTTTTGTTAATATCTTCAATGTACAGACAAACTTCCTGTTACAGTTTTATAATAGTATAGATTAACAAAAGAGAGCCTAGAGTCTGTATGCCGGCTATTCCAATGCCCAATAATACAGGAATAAAACTGCCACGTAGCCGTAGTCGCGGGTAACAGCCAGATTTTGCCCGCGACTCCGCCCGTGTGGATTTCGGAAAACTTCAGCACCTTTTCATAAGTGGTGATAGAGTGACATTGTCTCCGGCAGCCCTGCCGCCGATCCTGGTGCCGCGGTGCGGGGAGGGGGAGGTGCGCGCGCCGCCGCCATACGACTACCACCAGCCTCTCATCGACCACGCTGACACGTGTGTACACCTTTTAATAGACCTTTATCCTGCCACACTTTTAAACCCTTTATTACCTACGAGCTTTTGGCCCCTTTTACGTGGAACACCCCTATAGGGGTCGATTTTCGAAAAATCCTTTCTTATGGACCGAGATCCGACCGTAAAATTATGCACCTGTTTCTTTGGCGAACGAAATGTGATTCGAGAGAATGTTACACAGGGGTTCATACAACGAAAAATCTTGCCGCAAGTACCTTCTCCATTATGATTTTTGGTACACCTCTCAGTCTGCCGCCAAGGTCGCCGCCACCGTTCAAAGAAGTCATTTTTGAATCTCGCAACCCTAGAGTTGCGGCAGGCTGAGAGGTGTTAACCCTAATTTTTCCAGTTCTTTAGATCAGTCTCCTTCCGATGGCACCTCATTTACCTCCCAAACAGATAGGTGGAAAAAAATTTAAGCCCATCGTCAACATACGTTGTTATTATTAATATTTGGTTGTAAGGGTTTGGTCAATGACCAATAGCTACTGCGACCTAAAAGTCATTTCCTAGGCCCACGGACTTCATGAACCGTGTTATGCTTTTGGAGGGGAGGTCCTATGTTGTTTAATTTCAATTAACTTCGAATGTCTTTTAACATAACTATGATTGTCTCTGGCAGGGTAATGCAGAGCGGTGGAGTGGTCGGCGTGGGCGCTCATAGCGCGATGTATTTAGAGGCGACATTGGCCCAGCAGGTGCCCGGCAACACCACCGTGCATGTGTGAGTACATTAACTAATTAGGTACCATATCTTCTTAACGTGTGGGCAGCAAGCCCTGGTGTCAGAGTTTTTTCAGACCGCCTTACGGCCTCTGACGTGGTTTTTATGTAACGACTACTACCACCAGAAATAGTACTAACTAATTACCATATCAGGGTTCCGCCACTCGGCCGTAGGTAGCGCGATAAGCACTTATCGCATCGTAAGCGATGCGTTTACTTGATTTTTGCCACTTGCTCCAGATGGCAACGTGGCATACGTCGCGCGCTGTAAAAAGTAATAACAACGCTGTGGCAAGCTTCACGAGGTACATTTTTGCGCGTACCGTCTGGCAGTAGGTAATTAAAGCGTGGGAATTTATCATTTTGTAAGGAACTGATGCATCTGTTACGTTTCTGTTTCTGCCGCGTCTTCTTTGAAAACATAACACGCTTCAACGAGATTTTAGATTTGGTAGAGTTTCTAGCCGCATCTTTACAGCAATAACATGCTCGGACAAAATATATACAATATAGTTGTGACAATCATCATCATCATCTCAGCCGATGGACGTCCACTGCTGGACATAGGCCTCCCCCAAGGATCGCCATAACGACCGGTCCTGCGCTGCCCTCATCCAACTGGTTCCCGCCGCCTTCACCAGGTCGTCGGTTTATCGTGTGCGGGGCCTACGCACGCTGCGCTTTCCGGTACGCGGTCGCCACTCGAGAACTTTTCGGCCCCATCGGCCATCGGTTCTGCGAGCAATATGCTTACTATACAATACTATACAATCTACTTCATTATAGTTATCAACAATTGTAAACTACAAAAGTGTGCATGAAGAAAAAAAAATAAAATAAAAAACAATAATAATAAAAATATTGGGTACGTATTTGCTTACCAAAACCCATCCCAACGAATTCCTGAAACACCCTCCCTTTGCAACGCAAGCCAATGCTTTCGATGTACAATTAAAATTATTACATAAAAACTGTTCTCTATAAAAAGTCTTTGCCCGCCATGGTGAAGGAAAATATAGCAAATAAACAAAAATAAAAAAAAACATGTTCGGACGCGGTGGTAGGTGGTGTGTGTGAGTGTGAAATTCTTATTTTGTTATTTGATACAATATTTGGCTTTTGTAGGAGCTCCGCCGCTGTGGAGACTCCGCCACCTGGCTACATGAGCGAGGACGGTGACCCCATGGACCACAACGACAACATGAGTGAGTTTGTTGACAACCTTGTTACATTTATTATTTTATTCCGCACAGACAGACAGAGAATGTTGAGATGGATGTGTGGTGTTACTAGAATGGACAAGATTAGGAATGAGTATATTAGAGGAAGTTTGAAAGTAGCATTTATGACGGAAAAATTGCAGGGTAATAGATTATCGTGGTATGGGCATGTGATGCGGAGAGAAGAGTGTCATGCTACGAGACGAGTGTTAAGTATGAATGTGGATGGCTGTGGTAGGAGAGGCAGGCCGAAGAAAAGATGGATGGATTGTGTGAAGGATGATATGTGTAAAAAAGGAGTGAGTGTTGAAACGACGGCTAAGAGAGATGAATGGAAGAGGATGACATATTGCGCCAACCCCAAATAATGGGAAATGGGCAAGACAATGATGATGAGACGACATGTCATGTACCAATAAGTTTATTTTAAGCGTATGTGAAGTCTACAAATCCACATTGTGCACTCGTGGTGGACTACATACACCCTCATGAGGGTTGGCCTTTACCCTGCTGTGGGACGTATATAGGCTGATGCTCACGACTTCATCTGCGTGGGGTTGATTTTCCAAAAATTCTTTCATAACATTCATTCTCTTTACATTTGATTGTAATAATTTTTTCGTATTGTGATGTAATTTTGACAATGTCCCGATTTGTATAATGGTCACGCTACTCATAGTGCATGTAGAAAGGGATTCGCCATAAAGTATAGATATAACTTTGCACCATTACTTGCAGACTTAACCCGGCTCACCCCATCGCCGCCCGGCCTAATAGCGGAGGCAGCTCCAGTCCTGTACCACGAGCCAGCGTTCTGGTGCAGCATCAGCTACTACGAGCTGAACACTCGCGTCGGGGAGACCTTCCACGCGTCACAGCCGTCCATCACAGTCGACGGGTTCACCGACCCCAGCAACTCTGAGAGGTATCCCTTTCAACCGATGCATGTAGACATGACAGGTCTCATCCCTCCAGGTCTTCTCTACCACGAGCCAGCATTCTGGTGCAGTATCAGCTACTACTCGTGTTGTTAGACTTCCAGGCGTCACAGCCAACTGGTTCACCAACCCCAGCAACCCTGAGAGGTATCCTTTTCAACCGATGCATGTAGACCTGACAGGTACCATCATAGTACCTCATACCATCGCCGCCTGGTCTAACAGCGGAATCAGCAACAGTCCTCTACCACGAGGCAGCATTAGCTATTTACCCCATTTAACGACATACATGTATTGGTTGCAGGTTCTGCCTGGGTCTCCTGTCCAACGTGAACAGGAACGAGGTGGTCGAACAGACGCGCAGACACATCGGCAAGGGCGTCAGACTTTACTATATTGGTGGTGAGCTTATTAATGTATTGTACATTTTTATTTTATTTTATTTATTAAGGACAACCAACAAGTAAAACACCTATACATTTCTATGTTATTATAAAAGGTTATTATTTATTTTAAAAGAAAGAGCAAGCATCTAATCTGCAACACGCTACGTCAAAATGACAAAATGTCCGTGTTTGCATTGCAGCATGCTTCGTCAAAAATAAAATACATTATACGGGATCGCAATCAGCAACAAGCTGCATGCTTGCTTTAAAAGTGTACATTAAATAGATAATAGATAGATAATTTCATAGGAGAGTGTGATAAGAATTTTTCGAACCATCTACAGGGTGAAATTGATAGCATCCTTTTAAACTAAGAGTCTACCAATCAAACTGAACAACTTTCACTATGGGAGCAATCAGATCGGAGCAAAAATATAATTCGCTGTTGCATACATTTGAGTCGAGTAGGCATTGCAGTTTAGTATGGAACAGCTGATTATAAAAAGTGGTTCAGTTTGATGGGTAGACTCTTAGTTTAAAATGATGCTAATGATATCAATTTCACCCTGTATGTACATTCCGAAAATGCAATTAAAACAAAAGAATTTTTTTTAACTGCTTATAACCCCTTAAGCCTATGCCAGAAGTAAAATGAAGAAATTCGCAGAATTACCAGACCCTCTAGCATGATTTCTCTCCTCGTGCAACTCGGCTTTTTTCCATACCTACTACAAGTCGCAGCAAGCGCGGCTTTCGCTCTCCGAAAAGCACGGGAACAGGTTATTTTGTATGCAGCGAAGGCGCGTCGCGCGCGTGTAGAGAAATCATACTAGGCATGCAGAGTCGCTGACATAGCCCAAAGAATTGATAAACTAAAGTAACATTGGGCGGGGCACATTGCTCCCAGAACCGATGGTCGAAGAGTTCTTGAGTGGCAACTGCGTACCGGAAGCGCAGCGTGGGTAGGCAGTGAGCATCCACAAGGTGGACCGACGTCATGGTGAAGGGGGCGGGTACACGTTGGATGAGGGCAGCGCAGGACCAAGAGTTGTGACGATATTCGGGGGAAGCCTATGTCCAGCAGTGGACGTCAACCTTTGTTAATTCAGTTGCGGGTCGGGTGCCTGGAGACTTACAATTTGAGAATTGTGAGTTGAAACCTGAGGGTTTTCCTTATGGTTTACCTACGTTAGGCTCCACTCTCCCTTAAAATTGTTGTTTGTATAAAAATGTGCGTACTTTCTATGTGTACTTGTGTTTAAAAATTGGTAGAGAAATTTTAATTATTTTATTATTATTATTATTATTAAAATTAACTAAGAATAAACTTTCACAACAACACAACTTTAGTGGTTAAATATATTGTTTTGTTGTTAGGCGAGGTGTTCGCGGAGTGCCTGAGCGACTCGTCCATATTCGTGCAGAGCCCCAACTGCAACCAGCGCTACGGCTGGCATCCCGCCACCGTCTGCAAGATACCGCCCGGTGAGATATCTATCTAAACTATTATAAAACTGTAACAGAAAGTGTTTCTGTATATTATAATATAATAAATAGCTTATTTCAGACATGGTGTCCATAAAATAATAAAAACTTAGAAAACTAACTAAACTAGTAGGTACAGAATACTTAATAGGTACAGACAGTCACATTAACATTTTATCAGTATGCAGCTGTATCCAACGCTTCAGCATTGGGGAGTCCCATCGCTCCGCCAACACGCTCGGGACACTGTTGGGCTCGCAGGCGGGTCAGCACGGACGTGCAACGTTTCCTGATGATATTACATTGAAGATATTAACAACAACAAAATTACGATATGGTTTTTAGGTGTCCCTGATTTCATATCACAAATTTTTGAATTTTTTGTGTGAAAACTGTGACAAAAGTGTCTGTTTTGACATTGAAGATATTTACAAAAAAATTAAGATATGGTTTTTACGTGTCCCTGAATCCAAATCTCCAATTTTTGGTCTGTCTGTTTGACTGTATGTTTTGCTCGACCATCACGCAAAAACTAATGATCCGATTTTGATGAAACTTTTTTTGTTTGATATCTTATGATTGAAGTCGCGGGTAAACTCTAGTATACTATACATTCAAACGATTGATCGAAAAATCAAACAACATTCGTTCACATTCTCACTCTTATGTCCTACTGGAGTAGGCAGAGACAAGAGATCGTCACATGCTTATCATTCTGGCAAACTTTTCACCACTTCAACTTCTATAAGTCTCGTTATACATGCTCGTCGCTTCCGGGAACATTTAACTTTGCCCCTTCGTCTGATTTCATCAGCGTACAGATGAACCCTTTCAAATATTCACACTTGCTTTGTAAAACAAACAAATAATACTTTACACCGAAACCTTTGACTATTTATAGTGGAACCACCGGCCTTGCGGTATCATTTCTCCTCTGCCACGGTACAAGATCAATTGATCATGTGCATTTACATACAATTCTATACCTTATCACTAAACGAGACAGCCTACAATTTACTTATCATGATTTTTACCATTCAAAATCTCGCCCCCCGCAAAAAATGGCAGAAATCTTTGTTAGTAGAATTACACGCGTAACCAGTCCATATATAAATAGTCAAAGACCGAAACATAAGAAGCAAAAGAAGACATTGAAAATACAAGTACAAAATAAGGTGGTCTTACATTTTGCTTCATTCTCAGGCTGTAACCTGAAAATCTTCAACAACCAAGAGTTTGCGGCGCTTTTGTCGCAGTCAGTGTCACAAGGCTTCGAGGCGGTCTTCCAGCTGACACGGATGTGCACCATCCGAATGAGCTTCGTCAAGGGCTGGGGAGCCGAGTACAGGTCAGTTAATTCATTTATTTGATGACCAGATCATCAAACAAAACAACATTCTCTAAGGAACTAACATCGAATAGCGAAAAAAAAAACAGCTCTACTTTAAAACTGCAGGGAATGGGACAGCAGATTTTTATCGGGAAGCTCGCATCCTTTCCCTTCTCTATTCCATCCTCTTCGATCCTTTGACTCCTCAATACCTTAAGGAACGCCTGACTTTTTATTCCTCCATTTCCTCCCCCACTGGTCGTAAATTGCGTTCCTCTGAAAACCTTTCCCTCCTTATGCCCACTCACTCCACTAACTTCTACACCCATTCCTTTTCTGTTCATGCCGTTCGGCTCTGGAACTTGTTGCCGGAGCCGATCAGACGTGCACCCTCCTTGAATGTTTTTAAGTCGAAGGTCAAAGCTCATTTCCTCGAGCACTGACTACCTATCCTGAATGGTCATCTCTCTGGTTCATGTTTTTCTCTCTTTGATAAATAATTGTTATTTTAGTACTCTTTTATGTATGATATGTATTTGTAGGTATGAATATGTATTCGTAATAGGTATTTATATTATATATATATTTTTATATTACAGTATGTTTGTATTTGTATAACATTATTTGTGTATGTTATCTATATTGTGTTATTATGATCTACACCGCCTAACAATCTTCTTTCACTATTTCCTCTACCCTAAGGTTGTATGGAAGAAATCGCTTCTTAGCGATAAGACCGCCTGTTTTGTGCCTTTTGTATTTCCTGATTGTTTGTATATGTCCTCTCTGTATACTCTGTTTTTTTGGTGTCAAATAAAGTATAATTGATTGATTGATTGATTTTATTGTTGCTGATTTCGATGTTAGTCCCATAGAATAAGTAGTTTTCAGTTTGATGGTCAGATCATCCCCTTAAAAATACCGTCACCATATTTTTGGGAATGACAATGTACGCGTTAACCCGTTAACGGGTTAATTTAGGCGGAAAACCTCGCATAAAAACATGGCGCCCTAATTTCTTTGGTTCCGGAAACGGGGTCTCAGTAGTACTCGATAGTTGGCGTCCGATAGTGGAAGCTCTGGCGGCTTTTCGGACAGCCGGGCAGAAACTCATCAAAGGAAGTCCACTATCGGGTGACCATCCCCTCCTCCTCTCCTCAGTTCTGAAAACCTCATCCTGAGGGGTCAGGGACGCGGCTTAGGGGTTCTCCGGGCCGTGTCCTAACTCATCCAGGACGTAGGTAGCTCCTGAAGACCTGACCAGACGCGGCTTGAGGAACTTCGGGCAGTGTTTTCAGTTTGAGCCAATTCTCCCGAAGGCAGAGCCCTTCAGTAAAACGTGCCGGGTCCCCGTTCTCTCTCTCTTTTCAGCTCAGATAGGGTAGTAAGTAGGATATAAGAATTAAGTTAGCTAGGGAAACACCCTGTAAATGAGCGTAGGTTAATGAGTAATAAAGTTGCACATTTCTAGTTTCATCTTTTAATTCGCAACCTCAGAACTACAGAAAGTTTACCTAAAAATAGGTCAACCCTTCCTCAAAGGGGTATTTTTTATAACGAGGCCCTCTGGCCATCCCGCCACAGGGGCAATTCGTTACAATGGCATCAACTATCGAGATGATGGCGTTAGCATTATTTTGGTGTGTTATTGTATTGGAAGCTTCGATAGCGCGTTGTAGGGGTACGGACACTCCGGGCCACCGGGTACCAATGAGTTTTTCTAACTTATGTACGTAATACCGACTACTCTTAAACGGTGAGGGAAAACATCGTCTGCATACGCTGAAGAAGAAATTGTGATGCGTATGTGAAGTGTACCGTACCGCATTGTGCACGCGTGGTACTACACTAACGTACATACACCCTCCCTGAGGGTAGTTTCTGTGCCACAGGGTTTAAGGAAAAGTATAATTAACCTTTAAACCACGTACTCTACCCATGAAACTGAACAACTTTTACTATGGGAGCAAACAGTAAACCTGTCAGAACAGAATAACATTCAGCTGTCTCAAACATTTGAGTCGAGTAGGTATTGCAGTTTAGTATGGATGATTTTGGAGATGGAGAAAGTAAATAAAGTAAGCTCAAATAAAACAGGCAAGCATAAGTAGAAATGTTGGAAGCTGACGACCTAGACGGACATATAAAACCAAATTAAGGACGTGCTTATAAAGGGCCAGTTCAGATCTACCCGAAACCGACGAGCATGCATGAAAGGACTAATGAATGTGGAGGAAACTAGAGAGGTATGTCAGGATCGTAGCAAGTGGCGTTCCGTTGTCTCTGCCTACCCCAGTGGAAGACAGGCGTGAGAATATGTATGTATGTATTAGAAAGTCTTCTTCTTTGTGTGGGCAGAGCCCTGGTGTCAGAGATTTTTCAGACCGCCTTACGGCCTCTGACGTGGTTTTTATGTAACGACTACTACCACCAGAGATAGTAGCCGGGACCAACGGCTTAACGTGCCATCCGAAGCACGGAATCATTTTTCTTTTCAGACAATCAGGTGATTCAGCCTGCAATGTCCTAACCAACTGGGTAAAAACGCACAAAGAGACATTTCACTTGGTATCCCCCGTGGGAATCGAACCCACGACCTCCTTGTCGATAGCCAATGCTCTTAACCATTAGACCACGGAGGCAGTTATTAGAAAGTAAATGCATATTATAATGTAATCTGTAATCATTACAGACGACAAACAGTAACGTCGACCCCCTGCTGGATCGAACTTCACCTGAACGGGCCTCTACAGTGGCTCGACCGAGTCCTCACACAGATGGGCTCCCCGCGCCTGCCATGCTCCTCCATGTCCTGAACTGTGAGGTGAGTCAACATAGACCATCAGGCGACGGGTTCATTACCTGTCACAACGAGTAAATACCCTTTGTGTATATATATATATATATCTAAAAATGATCGACAGACACGGATGAGGTATATATATACAAGGCACACACACACTCACCCTAACACTTACTCACAAACACACACACACCACACCCCACACACAACACAAACACACATACTTGCTCACTCACACGCATATTTTCATTTTTATCTCAATATCTTTTTGTTAAAATTAATTAAGGAAGTAGCGAGGCATTCCCAATACGAGCATTCTCGAATTGCTCGAAGGGAAGACCTCAAATTTAAAATGTAAAAAACTTTTGAGTTAAATAAATTATTTTATTTTTATTTATTTTATTAATAGACTGCAGCTCGATAAAATGTTGTCACTCGAGCGATAGGTACACTACTAGCGTACCTAGCATCTAAAGTGCTCACGGACGAGCCCAATTTAAAAAATCCGCGCCGTCCATGCGTCGCCTGCCTCTCTAGTATGATTTCTCTATTCACGCGCAACGCGGCTTTGCTGCTTAGAAAATAACCTATTTCTAGAGAGCAGAAGTCGAGCTTGCCGCGACAAGTAATATGAAAAAAAACCAATCGCCCGCAAGAAAAAAACATCTATCTTGAAGGGTTGTTCTTGCTTGTCCGTCGTTTAAAAACGCAGTCTCTATGGAATATTTACTTATGTGATATAACACTGGACTGTGGACACTGGTAGTAAAATGCTCGTGTCCGACGCAGTGACTATAACCGGCAGCCACATAGTTAGGGCTAAAGAGATGTTGACGATAGACTGAATTAATTAGTAGCCTTTTACCCGACGGGTGCAATGCTATTCGATGCCGGATACAACTGGTAAAATCCATGAGCATATATCAAAATGTAATAGAAAGACAGGTCGATAGGATCAGAGATGGGGATGGATCGGATGGATTCAGTATGGGGTACAGTGTTATATGAAATTATTTACCTAAAACAAAAATAAAGATAAATAAACTTACGCTATAAATAAAAAATATCCCAGGATCCAACTCAAAAATATTATCATAAATTAAAAATTTTCATACTTGTTCTTACTTCTCTCTCTTCCTGGCTTTTAATCCCATATGGTGGAGGGGTCAGCCTTCCGCATCTGTTCTTTCCACCTTTCCCTAATTCTGACGTCGTCTTCGGACACATAAGAGTACTTGTTCTTACCACGTTTTGGTATATTTTGAGTTCTCTATATTTTAATAACCGCGAAACTTTCACTATATGATATTTTAATTTTATATGTTAACATTTGATTTCAGGTACGAACGAGTGAAAGTCATAGTACTCATACAACTTCAAAAATAAATATAAATAAAAATGTATGACATTATAAATTTAGCTCAAAACAAATTGAATACCTCCCCATGAGTCTTAGTAACCTACACTATGATGGAAGGCCATTTAATTTAAACTGTTAATTGATTATGCTCACGACTGTATCCCGAAAGGGGGTCAGTCAGAGGCATTCTAAATAAAATACAAAAAAATTGTAACAAATTCAAGAGGAATAAGCCTAGGTCATACTTATCTTATTGCTATTTATCGTCCGTCAGGCTTATTGACATGTCAAAAAATTGGCAAAAGGTCTTATTCGTAAATGCTCGCAAAATATGTTATTCGCAAGAGGTCATATTCGTAAATAACCCAACGTTTCAACAGTTAAATGTTTTCAACAATAAAAGTTGGGCCACGGAATATATATGAGTACAATAGAAGATTCACTATCTAAAAACGCTCGCTCCACTCACGGCTGACACGCACACATTGAATCTCTGTACGTGAATGTGCAAGGGATGTCAGAAGTGCGTTCCGATTCCGTACGAGAACGAATTTTCCGTCACAGCGCCATTTAGAAGAAAGAGTAGTGAAAAAGAACACTACCTATGCTACACTTAACTAAACACATTTTGGTACATCTTAGTCATCAGAATAATTCCAAACAATGAAAAATACATAAAATTCGGACCAAACAAACGATTGCAATGCAATATTTTTTTCCAATCTTTCGATTAGGATATTACTATAAACATCCGATGATGTATAGGATACTAATTCAATTTTCGAAACGATAAAACAAGTATCAAGGTCGTTGTAGACTAAGAGATAAGTGTACTTTTTGCAACCATCAGCAGCAAGGCTGATTCAGTGTTTATGGGGAGTAGAGCATCTCTGTGATGGGGATGAACTAGATCTGCCTGCATAACTTCAGTCGGTTTAGGAGTTACAGACGTTTAAAGGTCAGTAAAAAATTAACGATCAGCTGCAAGGCTGACATGGTACATCAGTCGGTTTAGGAGATACAGCCATTCAAAGGTCGGACCTTTGAACGGCTGTATCTTCTAAACCGACTGGCAGTTCATGTCAGTTTATGTACTGTTTACATAGCTACAGTGCATACTACAATAATATGATACAATCGTTAATTTTTTACTGACCTTTAAACATCAGTAACTTTGAAACCGGCTGGAGTTATGCAGGCAGACCTAGTCCATCCCCATCACAGAGATGCTCTACACCTCATAAACACTGAATCAGCCTTGCAGCTGATGGTTGCAAAAAGTACACTTATCTCTTAGTCTATTGGGTGCGATAAAATGAGCGCGTGACACTCGACTGAATTAAACCTCGACGTCGAGGCCCGACCGCGTAGGTACATTTTTATACGTAAAGTGCGGAGTCAGTCAGGCCTGGTTGTGCCCTTTGTGGTTTGAAAACTGCACTTTTTGTGGTTGAGCTTTTAATTATTTTGGAATATGACGTCTGCTATTTAATGCGAACGACAGATGCCTACAGAACGACAGCGTAATCAGACTATTTACAAATCCGAAGAAATAAACAAAAGAGTAAAATAAAAATTTTTGTTTTCAATTAAATAAATGGCCTCACATCGTGATATATGTAGTTATTTAATATAAGAGTATAACGTTTTAATAATTAGAAGTTTATTTATGCAAAAAGTGTGCAAAAGATGAAACCAAAACAGAGAAGAGGCAACATGAATATATGCAGAGCGAAGTCGAAAGTGCCGCCTCTCTCCTTAAAAAAAGACACAAAACCAAAAATGTTAAATGCGCAAAACGTTTATTTTTCTTTCCGAAATCCTATACAGACTTTTTGCATAAACACTCAAAATATGTACGTAATTGATACATAATAATATGCGACGATTCTTACGAAAAGGTGCCTTTTTGTCGATAAAACTGCGCCATTAGGTACTTTTTCGTGTCTATCGACATTGATTTTACTGACCATGTAATCTTAATGGTATATTTTTTCACGTTTCAAACTAATATTTCTAGTCTATGTATGTTTTTATGAACAAATCCTAGTTATACTTAATTTGTTTTTGTGACTGATTTAGGTACAATTCAAGTCTGAAGGAAGTTATATTTAAATTCAGTACGAAAAGGAAAATAATTCCGCGTGACGATTTTCTATCGAGTGAAGTAATTCCAATCGTGTATTCAATTGATGATTTCACTAGATAAACTATCCAAAAATACTGAGGTATGACTTTGGTTTCGATAAATTGTATTAATCTAGTCGAAAAATGACAAATAAAAGATGCCTCCGAGGTGTCTCGTCCTAACGTAGGGCCTCAAAAGCAAATGCGTTATAGGACAGAATATTTCTAGAATATATCAGACTCCCCCTCGGGGAATATAGTCGTGAGCATATGCTATGCTATGCCTACATAGAATATGCGAGAAGATGACATATTTTCTTGTATTTCGTTTTAAAAGAACTTAAAATAGTTTCCGATTTTTTGTATTTATACTAACATGTTCACCATTAGTTTATCTAGTGAAATTATAAAAAAATCTGTGAAAAGTCAATGTATTAATTCTTTTTAATCGATAATACGGCACGCACGCACTTTTCGGAGGGCTGGGCAATCGTTTCTCATAGAAAACATTCGCCTGAACCTATGGCCCCTTGAGAGGAATCACGATTCAACCAGAGGGGTGAGGTGAAATGTCGGTGGGAGGCAGGGAGTGTCCATACTGTATATGTAGCACTAGATACTCTACCTATAGTCATCATCTTATTTAAGAGCTACGCTCTTGTCGGTGGAGTATTCGCCAATCCTGCCTCCTTTCCGCTAGTCTCTTGAGTTCTTGACAGGACACGACATCAACCTTTTCCTTCACTGTCTGTTCTGTCTAGGTCTTTCTCTGCCTCTCTTCCCTTCCAGTATGGTTTTAAAGAAATTGTCGTTTCGTATCAAGTGTCCGATCATTTTTCCCCTCCGGTTTTCGATTGTTTTTAAAATGTTTCTCTTTTCTTTAACCATTCTTAGCACCTCTTCATTTGTTATGCGTTCCGTCCAACTTATCCCCTCCATTCGCCTCCAGCACCACATCTCAAAAGCTTCCAGCCTACCTCGATCTCGTTTAGTCAATGTCCACGTCTCGCTATCGTACAATGCAATGCTCCAGATGTACACTTTAATTAGGCGTTTTCGGATTTTGCTCGATATTTTTGCTTTCAAAAGGTGTTTTTTGTCGTTGAAAGCTCTTTTTGCCCACATATAGTGAAAAATCAAAATTGAGTCACCAAAATGAATTAAGTATAGCAACAAAAAGTAAAACACATTTATTTGCACGATTGCAATCCAAGTTTATACTCAATACGCTGTTGTATTATTGCTTTTTTTGAAAACGCCATCTTTAAATGCATTTAAAATTGTTTTCAATCATATACCGATCTTATTGTTAATTTTATTTTTGACTTTGAGTTAATATTTATTACGTACTAAAGGCGACAAGAGAAACAAACTTCTTACGCCACAAATGCGGGCGCGGGCTGATGAAAGATATAGCTATTTACTAAATGAGGTGTGGTGATATTGCCACACTGAATGAGACAGCGTAATATAGTTGTAGTACAGGGCTGCGTTCAGAACCTACGCCCCAGGTGCACCTCGAGTGCAACTTTTCGCACTAACGCCGTTCCGAGCCTCGGTGAAAAACGTTCTATTGCAACTCGGTTGTCAGAACTCAACCGTTCCGAACCTCTGACGGGTTACAACTTTTAACCATCAAATTCGATGGTTAAAAAACACTCAGACGTTTTGATTATCTGTGGTTACTTGACTTTTCGCTCGTTTCGAATAAAAGTTTGTTTTTCAAATTATTTTTATTCACTTTTTAATTCGCTAACATGGAAGATGAGTTTTTTTATTGTATTTGAAAATGATGGAAGCCCTGGAAGCCCATATTATTGTCAATGTCAAAATTTGAGGTTATAAAACAACCGTGATCGTTCCGTACCTCATAGCGAGTTGAAAAATTGGCGCGGTCGTTCCGTACCATAGAGCGAGTTGAAAAAACAAAGTTTGTGTCAAAGGTCGTGAACGCAGCCCAGTGTCTCTAATATGTAGTACATGTTAACTCAATTATTTTTGTAATATTATCATTATTTTATGTGTAGTTGTGTGTTATATATAAACAGTTTTATATAAGGTACAATTTATAAGTCATACTTGACGGTTTTGAGTTAGGTTAAAGACTCCTGCGACTTTGAAGACCAATACTTTATCTAAGGCCATTTATGTGAACACCAAAACCCAGCAAACAATTTGGTCGTATTAGGCCCCCATTTATATGACTATTATGACTTATAAGAGTTATATTACGGTAATTTTGTCATATACTTGTGATTTATGCGTCTAATGTTCGCCAAAATGTTAAATTGTTAGTTGGGAAGACATTGCCCCCAATCCCGTTTCGCCAACAAAACTGGTAAATTTGATTTTTACACGAAATGCCACTGTCATCATCGTCATCTCAGCCGATGGACGTCCACTGCTGGATCCACTGCTCCCCAAGGATCGCCATAACGAGCGGTCCTGCGCTGCCCTCATCCAACGTGTTCCCGCCGCCTTCACCAGGTCGTCGGTCCACCGTGTGGGAGGCCTACCCACGCTGCGCTTTCCGGTACGCGGTTGCCATTCGAGAACATTTCGGCCCCATCGGCCATCGGTTCTGCGAGCAATGTGCCCCGCCCACTGCCACTTTAGTTTAGCAATTCTTTGGGCTATGTCAGTTACTCTGGTTCTTCTGCGGATCTCTTCATTTCTGATTCGATCTCGCAGGGAAACTCCGAGCATAGCCCTCTCCGTTGCCCTTTGGGTGACTTTTACCCTTTTTATGAGGCCTTGAGTGAGCGACCACGTCTCTGTCCCATATGTCATCACTGGCAACACACACTGATCGAAGACTTGCGTTTTAAGACACTGCTGTATTTGGGACGTGAAGATACTACGTAGCTCCCCGAACGCTGCCCAGCCGAGTTGGATTCGACGGTTGACGATAATTTCCATTTTCTTGGGAAGCATGATATTCCTCCTATCCTGTGTATAATTTCAGCTATCATACGATTTGTATGTGTTCTTTGATCATACACATTCGCCAGCTGCGATACGACCCGAAACGAATACACTTCGTCACGTAGGCAATGTCTTTTAATGTTGATTGGTGGAACCATAGAGAAACGCGTAAGGAGTATGTTTTTTTTTTCTTCTCCATAGAACATTTTCCTGCAATTTTTTGCGGGGGGGGGGGGGGGGAGTGACCTTTGCTATGACAATAACAGTAAAACGCATCGAATTAAGTAGCCCATGGCCACTCCTCTCGGGGTACGAGTTACGTGTTTCTCTATGGGTGTACAGGCCCGTAGTCACCATTTTTGGCGGTAGGTGCGGGTAGCGGGGCACGAAACAATGCAACATGATTGACCATTTCAAGGTCGCACTACTCTCGCGTTGCTTATATCAGTGTAAAATCATAGATGTGTGGCGCGCGTCGGCGGCCTTGTATGCGGTATCTATTGGGGATAATCTGTGGTACCAAGCTACCAGTGCTGCCCTCTATCGTATTTATTGAATTTCTTACAATTATAAAACAAGTATTAGCCCAGTCATTTTACTGTTTGAGCCGGTACACATTTTTTTTCGGTATATACTGAAAAGCCAATCTGAGCCTAGAAATGTACCAAATTAAAAAAAAAAAATCACGTCAGCAACAGATCCAATTTTAAAATTTAGCTATTATCTCGTTCTAAAAAACATGATGGTATTTTTTTTTGCACATAAGGCTTTACCATTATACATTCTACAAACATGGTGTGATTATTTTTGTCTACTTAGACGGTTTTGAAAAATACATTCGTATTTTCTAATAAACACCTCTTTTTTTTAAATTTCATTGCCTATTTTATTGGCCAAAAATAATTTATATTGTTAAATCTAAGTCAAATAAGTGCATTGGTATTAATATTAATAATTTAAAAGCCTTCTTGGACACATAATTTTGATTTCTATGTTGCGTAGTGATTTTTTTTTTAATATGCTTTAATATAGTCCTTTTGTCACTTAATGGTTCCGGTTACAGTTTAAAAGTCCAATTAGTAATTACCCCCTACCCCGCCAAACAAAACTCCGTAAAATGACTTGGCTGTATGTTACATTGTAGTCATTTGGTGATTTTCAATTTGTCGAGACATTACAGATTTGTTTAAATTGTATACTCAAAATCGTTCAAGTGCTGTAAATACGTTTTTTAATTGATGTCGTTAAGTGGTCGGTTGGTTTTAAATAATTAAATATATTTTTAAACCAACAACATTAATGCACACAAAGAAAAACATAATGGTACAAATCAGGCGGAATTTCGTGAAAACGTACATTGTTTTTTTTTTTAAACGCAAAGAAGGCGACACAAACGATGTCCAAGTATGAAATATAGACAAATATTACTACTATTTCTGCAATTTTATCGTATATACATGGTGTAAATTTTATATACCGTAAACCGACGTCAACCCGGCGGATGCTGATAGGTTAGGTCATGACTAAGCAGAATATCAATATTTAACTTCAGTGAAAGTGTGTTAGTTTTCGAGATATTGTCAGTTTTAACACATATACTGCATAGAACATTGCACAAGCCGTGGCACTCAAAATAGTGACTAAGGTAAAGAGTTTCACGAATTTCATAAAACGGTCCTTATCTCGAAAACTAAGAACCTTTTCCTAAAATAAAATGTTAACAGATTGATTGACTGATTTTTTTATAAATTTTTTTTAATTTTAGTATATTCTGGTTAGGCATGAACTAACCTATCAGCATCCACCGGGTTGACGTCCGTTTACGGGACACCCTGTATATTAAAGGAGGTGATTCAGACCATCAAAATGAGCAACTTTCAGTATGGAGCCAAATTCGAAATCGAGCTAAAATTAGTTGTTTCATAGAAAACTGCCAGAAGAATACCTTTGTAACGTAAGTTTACACCCTGTATATACTTTGTAAAGGTTTTTTTTGTGTATATCCAAAAGATGTCACCTAAAGTTGTTAGTTACATCACCATGTATAATAATGTTAAGAGACATAGCGCAACTGTAGTTATTGGGACTAGCTGGTCCCTTTTTGAGATGTTTAATAATCAAAAATGTCTCAAAAAGGGACCAGTTAGTAACAAAACGAGCAATAAATTGTATTTTCAATGGTAATTCGAAAATGAGACGGTCATTTTGAAAAAAAGATTAAGAGATAAAAGATGTATTACTATAGAGCTGGGTAAAAGAAGAGTTTGGGTAGAGATGATGATGGCATTTATTTTTAAATAATATTGAAAATGTGTGACTATTCAACAAAATGTATGGAACATCCGATGTTTTTTTTTTCATAGTCAGTTTTATCGTCTAAGCGACGACCCCTTTAATATGTAATGCATTTAAATTTACACCCTGTATACAGGGAGAAATTGATATCATTAGCATTCTTTTAAACCAAGAGTCTACCCATCAAACTAAACAACTTTTACTATGGGAGCAAACCGATCGGAGCAATTAAAAAAATCTGCTGTTCCATACTAAATTGCAATGCCTACTCGACTCAAATGTATGCAACAGTAGTTTTTTTTTTTGCTCCGATATTAAAAGTTGTTCAGTTTGATGGGTAGACTCTTAGTTTAAAAGGATGATATATATAATAGATAGAAAGGACGATGCCAATGATATCAATATCACCCTGTATTAACTATAATAAACCCATCGCACACCTCATTGGGATTCAAGTAGGTACGTTAAAAAAGTAGCCGCTTTCATTGCTGTCGCATCAAGAAGCTGCAGCGTAATAGTAAAATATGATACGTGACCTAAGTTGTTCATTACAGTCTCGGCTCGTTTACAGCCCTCGCCTGCGGCTCGTGCCGCAATCCAGCCTCGACTGAAGTGACCAACTTAGCACATCATAATGTTCTATTGTTAGCCAATGCTGTTGTGTACACACGGCGACACATCAAGCTATACAAAACCAAAATAAGCTGGCCGCGCGTAGGTCGAGTAAAGTATAACTTCGCGCGGCCAGCTTATCTTGGTTTTGTATAGCTTGATGTGTCGCCGTGCGTACGTCAATGGAAGAAAGTTATTGTTTTAAAATAAATGTCATCACATCACCTCACGAAAAGATTCAAGAGATAAGGATATGAAATTAAAAATATTTCAGTTCGGACTCGAAATGAACGAACTATACTCTCAAAGAGATATTGTTATATCTAGGATTGGTGCTAAAGATGGTATAAGGGTGGATTTGATGATAGATTTTATGTGAGATCGCTATTATGCTTTGACTATTTATAAAGACTAAGCTTGCGGTAGCATTTCCCCTCTGCCAACTACAATTACATTCAATTTTATATCTTATCTCTAAACGAGACAGCCTATATTTCGAACCTAGAACGTTTGGGGTTCACACGAGACTACTTTTCATGATTTTTAACAATCAAAATTAGAATCTAAAGTTATGGGGAATAAAATCCAAAGTTGCGGATTTCATGTTACCTCGCCCCCCGCAAAAAGTGTCAGAAATGTTTGTTAGTAGAATTACACGCGTAACTAGTCCCTATATAAGTAGTCAAAGCTATTATGTTTGATTTAGTTTAGCATGCCCGGCAGTTAGTTTAGGTAGTTGAACAATAATGGGCATAGTCAGGCTGCTATCCATGCTAGACCTGTTTGATTCTTGGTCCGGGAACACTTATCAGAAAATATTTTGTTACCTTTAATGCAAAATCTGTAAAAAAATTGTTTCTATGAAGCTTTCGTATTAATTTTAATATTTTAGTATACCTATCGAAATTATATGGTTACAAACGTATGTTTGACATCCGTTCGTTTTCGTTGATTTCTAGGATCATTTCAGATTAGGCGGAAAAATGCTGGAGCATGGGATAAAACCCACCTGAATCTCGGACAACATTATAATTTGTATGGACTGCAGCCCTCTATGAAAGCAAGAAATTAATGTTTATTATTTGAGAAATAAATGGTACAAATACAGCATAAAAACAATATAATTTCTTAAGTATTTCTAAGTAATCCATTTACCGACACTCAAAATAATCTGTTGTATGATATGCAAAGATTATAAATCATTTTGTTTAATATTTCTATTCTACAAATGTTGAAATCATTGGCCTTTAAAGCTTAGGAATACTACTACGGGTTCACGACAGTTTTACGGGCGAGTTTTTAGTGAGTTTTAGAAGTGAGATAGGCGCTCTGACCGAGATTCAGACTTCTTATGAGCGTGAGTTGAGTCTTAAGTAGTGTCCAAAATGTATGGATTTTGACATACTTTATTTTGACTTTAGGACTTGGAACTTAATCTTCTGAATCTTGGACATTAGAACAAGTCCCGAAGTATTGCCATCATAATGATATTGGTATTTTACTTGGTTTGAACTTTAGGCAAAATTCTTTCTAGTTTTACATCACAGAAACTACTTTATTTTTTGACAGAGAATGTAATTTATTTTTTATTTATTTATATAAATTACAAATGCATTATCTTTACAGGTTTACACCCAAATTGATAATATAATTACTTATTATCTTGCCTTTACTTATTGTATAGCTACTTAGTTTATGTATAGCTTGAGATCATCTGCAAATAATAGGCAACCTGCGTTTTGAACTACTTTTGGTAGATCGTTAATCATCAGAATAAACTAAAGGTCCCAAGTTACTACCCTGACTCACTCCTGAATGTGTTATGTATGTGTCCGAAATGTGTCCCGCGTACTTTACATATTGTCTTTGACTATTTATTATAAGGACTAGCCTTGAGGTAGTATTTCCCCTCTGCCACGGTATAAGATCAATTAATCATGTGCAATTTACATTCAATTTTATACCTTATCACTCAACGAGACAGCCTATAATTGCGAAACAATAATTTCGAACTTAGAACGTTTGGGGTTCACGCGAGACTACTTTAATGATTTTTAACGTTCAAAATTAGAATCTAAAGTTATGGGAATAAAATCCAAAGTTGCGGATTTCATGTTACCTCGCCCCCCGCAAAAAGTGGCAGAAATGTTTGTTAGTAGAATTACACGCGTAACTAGTCAAAGCATTAAGACTATATAAGTAGTCAAAGCATATTGCATACGATCGGTCAGGTAACAAACAAAAACGTTAAGTAGAGCTGGGGTAAAGGTAAAGCCAGCAATCGCCAATTTTTTTAAAAGAATATTGTTTACAGTGTCAAACGGTTTTTTGAAGTCAAAATATGCAACGTGTACCTGCCCACACGCTCATCCAGAGTAGAACCTGTGTTTTGCATAAAACACATGAGATTCGTATGCGTTCCACGGCCAGATCGAAAGCCGTGTTGAGAGTCGGTCAGTCCAGCATTTTAGCGTATAGACTTAGAAACTTTTGCAAAAGTTGAAAGTATGAGTGTACTTATATTTTCAACTTTTGCAAAAGTTTTTGAGGATAGTGAGAACAGTGGCTCCTCTGGTCTTTACCCCGTTATGTCAGAACCGGAGCCACTTTTTGGTACTGGCGTTCCACGCTTCCACTGCTCGGGATACGTAGCTGTTTATTCTATATAATACAAGAAATTTGTCTTTAATATTGCAAGAAATATTTTAATATTTATAAATTTTTATTACTTATTCGTTGTACTTTGTCGTAATTTTATACATAATACTTATGTATTTGTCGGTTGTGTTTAAAGAGCGAGTTACTGTCGTGAACTCTTAGTAGCGATTCTCTTTATTATTTAGTTTAAGTTTACGTTATTTTATAGAATTTAAGTTTTAACGTATTGTATAGTTTTCCCGTGTATAATGTATTAAAATATTGTAATAATATGGCTTCCAATCTACGTTTATTTGCTGTTTTGTTGGCGATCTCACACTGCGCGTGAGAGGTAGAGATATTATAAACTACAATAAACTTGTGTGGTTTGTATGACTTTGTTTTATTTTCACGAACCTTAGCTACGGGTAGTACTAGTATTTTTTCTGTGCCTTAGCACAGAAACACACTTGCCGAAAAGACATCATCCGATTTGGTCCAAAATGTGAAAGTGCCGGCCATAAAAAATAAATCTGTATTCTGTTAAGACTTGTCCATTTAACATTTAAACATTTATTATTATAGTATACCAAAACTGTAGGTCCATTTTCCTAGCTTTTATTTGGATTAGAAAAATCTGCCTTTTCATACATTTCCGACGAACGAGGGTGAAATTGATATCATTAGCATCTTTTTAAACTAAGAGTCTGCCCATCAAACTGAAAATTACTATGGGAGCAAAAAAAAAATCTGCTGGTCCGTACTAGGGGAAGCCAAACGAGCGTAATTTTGTGAGTCGCGTATTTTGAGTCTGTTTCATATAAAATCTGGGAATGCATTGGATCTGTCTTTATATGAAACGGACTACGCGACTCAACTCACAAAATTACGCTCGTTTGGCTTCACCCTAAACTGCACCCGCCGCGCCGCCACTGCCTATTCGACTCAAATGTAATGATAATGATATAGATTGGTTTGCTCCCGTAATAAAAGTTTTTCAGTTTGATGGGTAGACTCTTAGTCTAAAAGGATGCTAATGATATCAATTTCCACAGACTTCAGTTTCAATTTCACCCTGTATATTCTGGTAGGTCTTGTCAGTCTCTGCATTTTTTAGTATGGCACCAATGCTGTGGGTTCATTTTCCATGGTTTTAAAAATCTGCCTTTCATACACTTTTTAATAAAATAAACTTACAGCTACAGCTATCACGCCATTGTTATAAATATTAGACTTTGCTTAGTTAGCCGGACAAGTATTAACAGAATATAGCAATGAAAAATTGCATTATTTTTTTGTTGGCCAGCACTTTCACATCTGGACCAAAAATGTATGAAACGCGGATGATGTCTTCTAATTTATATCCATTAATTTCTTTTCATTACATTATGTACCTAAACTTTCATGTTACCTCGCCCCCCGCAAAAGTAGCAGAAATGTTTGTTAGTAGAATATCACGCGTAACTAGTCCCTATATAAGTAGTCAAAGACCTAAACGCATAACGCGAAGAACCTACTGCTAATGATGTGATTTCGACTGTTCGAAAGCGTGTGTAGGTGGTAATTCTATAAACAGCTACACGTTTCATACCGAAATTGGACAGACCCTCTACGACTTTCGATACATCTTTACACTTTTACACTTTACACTTTTAGGTGATTCCATATCACCAATTTTTTTATTTTTTGTCTGTCTGTTTGAACGAGCATCACGCAAAAACTACTGAACCGATTTTGATGAAACTTTTTTTTGTTTGATAGCTTAAGATCCGACTTAAATCTGGTATATAATTTGTGCGGACGAAGTCGCGAGTTAACGCTAGTGTTTAAATAAAACCACTCAATAAGTTTAAATATATACATTTATTGAATTGACTATAATATACATTAACATCTATACTATACTGTAATACGTGCATCGTACACTAATAATATCTGTATAAAATATTCTTTTATTTTAATACTCCATAATGCAACAGCGCTTAACCTAGAAGGTAGTGTTTGTATTTTGAGGCACTTGTGAAGGCATCTTCAGTTTTTATACTTAAACAAAAAAATTTTCGAGAAAAGTCTTCGATGAAATAAAAATACGAAGGTGCTGCTACATTCGTCTAGCATCGTCTTGTTTTTATTTAATCTAAGCTGAATGAATTACATTTAATTTGTAACCTTAGAAAAAGTATTTCACACATCTAAAGTTAACGATACGAACTTGTACTGAGAAATAACTATAGTAGATTACACACCGAGGGCAGGAAAGTAAGAAAGGTCTCAGATCTCATGTCAACAAACATGTGATCTGAGGCTTTCTTATTTACTGCCCGAGGTTAGTACACTATTTTTCTCCTCGACTGAGGCGGAAAGCGGCAACTTCGTTTAGCGCAGCGGGACGAAAGTTGACACCTTCCGCCCGGAGGGGTGAAAAATATATTTTCGCTTTCAAACTACAAATAAAATAGTATGAAATCTATTAAAAGTCTAAAAGTAATATGCAAAACTATTAACTGGAAATTTAGCTGCCTTTTTTATAAACAAAAAAGAAACCCGCATTGGCTTCCTTCGACAAAATGGCGTCTCTAACATTTATATTATAATTGTGAGGTAATGACATGTTATAGAGTTGTGATGTGTGACCATTGCTACAACTACATTCTTAAACAGAAAGTTGGTGGTTATAGCAATGTTTTTGACCATCCCGAAAGGGATTATGGTCGTGTAGATACAGTCGATATTATAAATAGCCACCTCACAATGGCGCAAACTAATGACGGTAATTATGTTTGGTTTTATTTTATTAACAACAACGATGAGGTATTTAATACCTGAAGGTGCTCCTACACTGAGGTTATAAAACGGCATTTTAACTTTTAACAAAATAATGAAAAATACTGAATAATTTTAGAATGTCGTAAGGATGCCGCAAATAGCGCGCCTGCCTACCCCAATGAGAAAGAGGCAAGATACAAAATGGTCTCATAATAATCGGAAAAACTAAAATGGGACTGGGATGGGCATTTGCCGAATGCACACCGAGCGCTGGACATCAATCTTCACGCATTGAGTGCCTTGCGACGGGAGTAGAGTGGAGAAAGACGAACAGGGCTGCAATCGCGTTAAATATTTGGTGATTGAACCGTTATTGGACTACGTACGTACCATAACTTTTGGTATTGCGCTAAGAGCGGTACAGCCGTTTTGACAGATCGCTCAGACGTTATTGGCTGTCAGTTACATAGAGTTTAGCGCGATGCGGAATTCGGCACAGTTGAATAGTAATTGGATTGCAATGTGATTAGAACTGAAATTGGATAAGAATAGAACTTCGATGTTTTAATTTAGCGCCATCGGGCTCCTGGATGCCTACCGCAATGAGTGGCGAGATATAGCACGGGAGACCTTTTCCCAGCAGCATTATATTAACTCAATGTAAGAGCACCACTACAAATAATATTCATAATATTTTCTCATATGTTCATAATAGTTTTAAAGCGCTTCCAACGCTTACCAAAGCGACTTTGTACAAAAGTATTCACAATTTGTCTACGAGTATACGGACCACTTGTGGCTACTGCCTGTGGCCCGGTTCGAGAGTATAAAAGTAACGACAAAGGTAAGAGCATATTACGAAGGGCCGCCGTTCAAAAATCGGCTCAAATCGCTTTCATACAATTTATATGAATTATTTTATTTTTTGCTCTAGTGTGCGACGTGGCCCGCTCCGCCCCGATCCGTCGTAATATGCGCTGACCTTAATAGTCCAAACAACATAAGACTTATAAGACCTTAATAACATTTGCAAGCAATAATTACAAAATATTTTAACAACAAATCTAACAATTAAACAAACATACAAAAAAATAAAACTAATATCATATACTTTTACCATACTGACGTAGATAGACATAGAAGCGTGACTGGAAATCATTGTCAGCTTTTACGCGTTGACGACGGACATTTTGTCCGCCGGACACGTGTCATGCTGACAAGACGGACATTTTGTCAGCCGGACATATTTTCATGCCGACAAGGACATTTTGTCCCCCGGACACATTGTCATCCCGACATGACGGACATTTTGTCCGCCGGACACATTTAGAAAGAAAGAAAGATTATTTATTTGGATCTCCGACCCACATACAATCTTTTACATTATCACGGATTCATTTTGTAAAATATTAAAAATACATGCAATAAAATACATTGTCATGCCGACAAGACTGACATTTTGTCAGCCAGACACATTTTCATGCCGATAAGGACATTTTGTCCCCCGGACACATTGTCAAGTCGACAGGGACATTTTGTCCGCCCGACACATTTGCATGCCGACAAGGTCATTTTGTCTCCCGAACACATTGTCATGCCGACATGACAGACACGTCTTTGAAAAAAGACAGTACTCACATGGCGGACAAAAAGTCCGTTTACACAATGAGACCTAAATTTTTATGTATTTCGGTCCTGTAACATCTTTTGTATTCAGACTGACATTTTTGAAACGTCTCTTTTGCACATGCGATAACGCCATGAGAGCTAGTTTTCTCGCTCGCACATAGTCTTAATTAGTATTGTAATCTACAATATACTTTACTAAACATAGTTTAAATCTAATAATATAAAATATATTAGTTTGAATGACGAATGAGGTGAATGTTAGTTTTAAAACTAAAAAATATACTTTTTGACATGCATGGCCCCTTATTAAAACAGATCTTAGGAGAAAATATCAATTTACTGCACACATTCTGATCGAATTTAATAAATCGATCGAGCTATGTTGCAACAAAGGTTCTAACTAGACCAAGATTCTTAAATAAAACTAGTGTTCAAAACCTTAAGTTTTATCCAATTTGGCCTAGTCAAATACATTGTCTGTTTCTTGTACGAATACAAAATTCATTTATTTGTCCTCATCATGTTACGATAGTGTTTCAATGCTAGACCGATTTGTGAAAATTCTTACAAAGTCAAAAAATTATATCAAAATCGGTCTAGCATATATAAGGTCTAACACCATCAAACTGAACAACTTACTCTATGGGACCAATATCGAAATCGCGAAAAAAAATCAGCTGTCCCATCCAAAACTGCAAATCATAACTCGACTCGAATGTATGGGACAGCAGATTTTTTTTTCACGATTTCCATATTAGTCCCATAAAGAAAGTGGTTCAGTTTGATGGTCTGATCATCCCCTTAAAATAGTTTCAGCTAATTTTGTTAGACCTTATATAACCTGTCCATTCCTAGCAATGTTTTGCGTTTTGTTGTTAATACCTGTGTTGACGGTGTCATACTCGATTGGACGCACTCTATAGCTTGTTTCATACTCTACGCCTGATTGTTCTTCTGTTAGGCGTGCGTTTCCACCAGAGATGTGCGAGGTAGCGAGGAAAAAATCGACCAATGAGAGTGCTTCTATTTCCCAATGACGTGACCGAGCGAGCGCGCTATTGGCGGATTGTCTCCTCGCTCACCGCCTCGCTACCTCACACATCTCTGGTGGAAAAGCAGCATTAGACATTTGACACTAGCATCGTCACTGCCTAGACCAATGGATGCAAATCCTCCTTACAAGCATTGAAACACGAAAATCGGCCGTGGCGGTCCGGTAATGTGCGTCTTTCTTTCGTACGTTTCCCTCGTCGACGTTTCCAACTTAACGTTTGTCCGTTTCTATCAATTTTTGTTCTTGAATTATAAATGGACAAAGTTGACGTCGGAAACAACGATTTAAGAAAGGACGGACATTACCGACCGCCATGCAGTATTTTCATGTTTCACCACTTGTAAGGGCAGTCTGTCCTCCAGGTATAGACAATACCTATGCCAGCTTCCTGAGATTTTCACATAGTAGTCTGTCACCTGCCTAGACAAAGTAGGCCCTTTACAAATTGCAACTTTTTGCAGCGAATCAAACCAGTGCTTGTCAATCGCGTAACTGCATCGCTACCCTAGCAATTAACAGGCGTTCGTATGGATTCAAACGCGTGATTTTAGCTATGCACACGTACGTTAGTACGAAGCAGACGCGCGTGTGCGACGAATGACTGACCAAGTATTACGAACGTTTTGCATCGCGGCTGTATCGCGTTTGCATCGAAAGCGCTGCAAAAAGTCGCAGTGAGTAAAATAATAAATGCCCTAATTGCTCCTAATCCAATTATTGTATGTAAATATATCTATATTAGCCATCAGATTCTGGTAGACCTATAGAACCGTCACTGTCTATAACTGGGGTAGAGTGTAGTGTAGTGTCTACGCTTGCTCGGTGGAGGAGAGCAGCAGCGCGTTGTCGTCGTGGAGGCGCTGCAGGCGGTACGTGGAGTTGTCCGGCAAGTGCCGCACCAGTTCGTCTGTCAGACGCACTCGGGCGCCGCGAGGTCCGGATACTAGCACCGTCTCACAGTCCTGCGGGAAGAAAGAAATTCATTAAAAGCTGTTCTAGTTTTTAGTATGTCATTTATTTATTTATTCACAATATAAGGTCTAACAAAATTAGGTGAAACTATTTTAAGGGGATGATCAGACCATCTAACTTAACAACTTTCTGTATGGGATCAATATCGAAATCGCGAAAAAAAAATCTGCTGACCCATACATTTAGGTCGAGTACGTTGCGTTTGTATGGGACAGCAGATTTTTTTTCGTGATTTCCGTATTGGTCTCATAGAGAAAGTTGTTCAGTTTGATGGTCTGATCATCCCCTTAAAATAGTTTCATCTAGTTTTGTTAGACCTTACATAAAATTACAGCGTCAGCCAAAACACTTATATACTTAGTTATAATTATATAATTATGTGACAATTCTGCTTTCAATCTTTAATGTTTCATTAGGGAACAAAACAACACATTTGCGTGATGCTCGTTCAAACAAACAAAGACAAAAGACAAACAAACACACAAACAAACAGACAGACAAAGAATCCAATAATTGGTGATATGGAATCAGGGACACCTAAAAACCATATCGTAACTTTTTTTTGTTAATATCTTCAATGTACAGACACACTTCTGGTACAGTTTTATAATTTTACGAGCCTTAACCCGCGGATTTGTCCGCACAAATTATATACCAGATTTTAAGTCAGATCATATGCTATCGAACAAAAAAGTTTCATCAAAATCGGTTCAGTAGTTTTTGCGTGATGCTCGTTCAAACAAACAAACAGACAGACAGACAAAAAATCCAATAATTGGTGATATGGAATCAGGGACACCTAAAAACCATATCGTAACTTTTTTTTGTTAATATCTTCAATGTACAAACACACTTCTGTTACAGTTTTTTATAATAGTACTAGCGTTAACCCGCGACTTCGTCGGCACAAATTATATACCAGATTTTAAGTCAGATCATATGCTATCAAACAAAAAAAGTTTCATCAAAATCGGTTCAGTAGTTTTTGCGTGATGCTCGTTCAAACAAACAAACAAACAGACAGACAGACAGACAAAAAATCCAATAATTGGTGATATGGAATCAGGGACACCTAAAAACCATATCGTAACTTTTATTTTGTTAATATCTTTAATGTACAGACAAACTTTCTGCTACAGTTTTATAATAGTTTAGATAGATTAATGTTACCTTGGCGCTGGGCTGCAGCAGTCCCTTGAGCTTGTGCAGCATCTCGTGGGCTCTACATGCGTGTAAGTAGAGAGCGCTGTACATGTTGGAGCCCGCCGGCGACACGTACACCGTCAGCCGCGGCTCGATGCGTCTGTAACATGAGGAAAACTGATAGTGGCTGATATAGTCTTTTGAAAATTGGCACCCGGAAACACCCGAAACCCGCGGTACTTAAAGTTTACTATTAAGGGAAAAGTTTCATCTGAAAATCAACACCCTGCTTTCGGGCAAAGTCTATATCCTCGCCTAAGGCGCGGTTCATATAGAAGAGACGTGGCGCGGGCGGGGTGCGGCAATATAAACCTTATAGTACGTAGCATAGCGTCGTTTGGAGAACTACAGGCGACGTCGCCTGGTGGCGCGGGCGCGATTTTCCTTTACGACAAAAACGACGCTATGCTACGTACTATAAGGTTTATATTGGGGTGAAGCCAAACGAGCGCAATTTTGTGAGTCGCGTAATTTAAGTCCGTTTCATATAAAGGCTGAGGTCATAGAAAATGCATTCCCGGATTTTATATGAAACGGACACAAATTACGCGACTCACAACTGACAAAATTACGCTCGTTTAGCTTCCCCCTTAGTGTTTGTTACTTTGACAATCCGCCACCGCCACACGTCTCTTCTGTATAATTTAGTTTTAATGCAGCTTCCTGAAGCTGGTGAATAGTCCTCATTTGTTTTATAGTTATGCAATATCTGTTATCAATAATTTATAAGTTAACTATTTGGTTCTGATCTCATTTAAATAAGTATTACCATTAGTAAGTATTTATCTTATGTATTTTTGCATGTAAGTATTTTGGAAATTGCTCTGTAAATTTACATGTAATTTTTATAATAAATAAATAAAATAAATAAACAGAACCTTAATAGTGAAAAAATCTGGAATAAATTTTTTGTGTTTTCTTTATTATTACGTAAATACTCGGTGGGGGTCAGGAAGTATCCATACTGTATGTAGTACTAGATACTCTTTCTTCTACTATGGTTTAACTGAGTAGTATGGAGATGCTACTGGGAATGTTCCTCCATTGAAAAGGGAAGATCTTCCACCAGGCTATGAGTGAAGCCTGGGGACCGGCCGTGGTCCAACAGTTCGTAGTTGGACCTTGTATATGTATCGAATCTCTGTGATTATTTCTCTTGCGCGATGTATGTCTTGCATTCGATTGTGAACCTTATTTGTAGTAGGTTACGAGTTACGTATTCACGCTGAACGTTGTCTATGCATGGAGCATATTTCCGAGGGCGACGCTATCGCCATCTGTTGGCATCTTTGCTATAACTTGTGGGTGCTGACATCTGTAGTAAGTCCCCACAGATAGTTTGAAATATGAAAAGAAAGAAATAAACTGTAGTACTCACTTGGCATGCAGGGCGTTGAACAGACGTATGCCGTCCGCCAGCCCGCAGATCTGTATTATATCGTCGCGCGACAATCTGAAGGCAACACAACAACACAACGTATGAATAGGGTAAATGACTTCATAATAAATTACGAATAAAAAAAACTCCAAAACCAAACATTTAAAAAGTAAAAAATAATTCGGCCACCTATTATTTTCTTTGACTACTTATATAGGGACTAGTTACGCGTGTAATTCTACTAACAAACATTTCTGCCACTTTTTGCTGGGGGCGAGGTAACATGAAATCCGCTACTTTGGATTTTATTCCCTATAACTTTAGATTCTAATTTTGAACGTAAAAATCATGAAAAGAAGTCTCGTGTGAACCCCAAACGTTCTAAGTTCGAAATTATTGTTTCGCAATTTTAGGCGGTCTCGTTTACTGATAAGGTATAAAATTGAATGTAAATACACATGATTAATTGATCTTATACCGTGGCAGAGGGGAAATGTTACCGCAAGGCTAGTCCTTATAATAAATAGCCAAAGATAATTTTTGATGTAAGCAAATGTATGTTTTATTACTTAACTCTCTTTAAGATATTTTAGGTCAATTAATGCTTAGGGTACCGCTATGAAATGACCATTGATCTTTTTACAATCACTGGCGGTTCCCGACACATTAATTTTTAAAGTTATATGAAAACTGCTGAACCGATTTTCATGAAACAAAGCTCCCAAACAGTCGCAAAAATTTGCTTTCTATGCAAAAAAACCGCATCGAAATCGGTCCGCCCGTTTGGGAGCTACGATGCCACAGACAGACAGACAGACCGACGTAGGCGACGCTATGCTACGTACACAGATCACAAAAACTAAAGGGAGATGCCAGTGTCGCAGCAATATGCGCAAAAACGGAACACATTGCTCACGAAAGTAAGGATTCAATATATTATGAGGCTGAAAGCCAGTCGAAATATGTGTAAATAGTTTACAATGCTTGCGTAGTAGATACTAAAGATTATTCGAACGTTGAGTTCTGATACCGCAATGGATAATGAGCACATTCAAGCTAACAAAATACTTTCTATCGCGTGGTACTGGAGATGCTTTCGTACTCAGCGCGTTGGTTGGCGTCTCTCTAGATCTCTATGGCTACCTTATAGTAATAAGGTTTATATTGTGTTACTTTGACTATCCACCACCGCCACACGGCTCTTCTGTATGAACAGCGCCTTAGTGTGACTAGTTTGAAGTTACTGTTCCGCGATTATAGGCTGTCTCGTTTAGTGATGAAGGTTTAAAATTGTATGTAAATGCACATGATCAATTGATCTTGTAACCTGGCAGAGGGGAAATTCTACCGCAAGGCTGATCCCTAGTTATATTGTCTAAGATTATCGGACAGAATTTGTTTTTTCATTATGGACAAAATGCCGGTCCGACAATTGGACCTTAAGGTGGTTTCAGTCCATACAAAACTTTGACGCACAATACGCGTAGACGGAATTAATAAAAGTAATATTTTATATATGGAAAAATAGTTTAGAAAATCTAGTTGCCGCGTCACAAATAACATTGCAATTTATAATATAATTACGAAGATATAAAGCTTTTAAAAATTTGTATGAAAAATTTCAAAGCATTAAATCTTTTTAATTATTTTATAAATTGCAAATGTTATTTGTGACGCGGCATCAAGATTTTCTAAACTATTTTTCCATATATAAAATACTTACTTACTTTTAGTATAACCGTCTACGCGTATTGTGCGTCAAAGTTTTGTATGGACTGAAACCACCTTAAGAAGAATCCTGTACTTATCCAGTCTCTTTGTATATTGCAGAAGAGGTGTAAGTTACTTATATTAATACCGTCTACGCGTATTGTGCGTCAAAGTTTTGTATAAAATTGACCCAACTTACACTTTCGCTGCCAAGCTCAAAACAATGATACTCGCGCAGTGCTAACATTGTAGAATACTATACAATTCTGACTCAACGTATGAGTCGTGCGCACAACGGCCCATTTGTCACTGACCTACGACGTAGGTCGTCAGCAGTTAACGTGTTAAAATCGGTCATGTGCTGAGAACCTAAACTATTAAATTATCTTACAGCATAGCATACCTGAGCAGATCGGCTCCGGAGAAGTTGGAGAATGTGTTGGCGTGCTGTGAGAAGCGATGGCGGGAGAGCCAGGCCTGGGTCTCCGCTGCAGACGCATCCTTAGACAACCCGTAGTCCTGCTAGGAAAATCAGGGTTGATAAAAATCATGTTTTTTTTTTTAAATCGAAAAAATCGAATTTCTTTGATTTAAATCGGATTTATTTGATTTAAATCGGATTTATTTGATTTAAATCGGATTTATTTGATTTAAATCGGATTTATTTGATTTAAATCGGATTTATTTGATTTAAATCGGATTTATTTGATTTAAATCAGATTTATTTGATTTAAATCGGATTTATTTGATTTAAATCAGATTTATTTGATTTAAATCGGATTTATTTGATTTAAATCGGATTTTATTGTTTTTTTTTACATTCTGATCTTTTTTGAATTTGGAATTCAGTTATTAATTAAAGAAAAAACAATATATATTTTTTATCCCCATGTTCACACGGCGACACCATCAAGTTAAGCAAAACTAAAATAAGCTGGCCGGCCCGGCCGCGCATAGGTAGAATAATGTATAACGTCACACGGCCAGCTTATGTTTGTTTTGCGTAGCTAGATGTTTCGCCGTGTGTATTTGGAATATGTAACAAACAATATTATAAATTACGAGCGTCAACCCGCGACTTTGTCCGCACAAATTATATACCAGATTTTAAGTCAGATCATAAGCTATCAAACAAAAAAAGTTTCATCAAAATCGGTTCAGTAGTTTTTTGCGTGATACTCGTTCAAACAAACAAACAAAAAAACACACAAACAAACAGACAGACAAAAAATTGGTGAAATGGAATCAACCTGAAATCATGCAGTTTTAATTAAATTTGAAAATAAAGGAATGTTTCCTTTCAGTAAAATTTGCCATCACAAATATTAAGGGTACTTTCCCTCCAACCACGGCCTTTTTTTCCACCCTGTATACAGGATGTCCCAGAAATGGTTAATCAAACTGCTATGGGAGGCGGCTTGACTAATGTCCTATCCATAAAAAATATAAAAAAAAAATAAAACGGACATGACCATAAAAAAAAAGATTAAAAAAAAAAGATTTCCGTTCAGAAAAATCAATTAAACTAAGTGGTCTGTGCTCGAAGTGCAGACATTTTTTTTTGTAAAATGTTAACAATCAGTCGAAGCAACCTCTAACAATTAATATTGGCAGTTTGATGATTTTCCCGTTTTTTTGGATATTTTTTTTTTATGGTCATGTGCGTTTTATTTTTTTTTATATTTTTTATGGATAGGACATTAGTCAAGCCGCCTCCCATAGCAGTTTGATTCACCATTTCTGGGACATCCTGTATACAGGGTGGAAAAAAAGGCCGTGGTTGGAGGGAAAGTACCCTTAATATTTATGATGGCAAATTTTACTGAAAGGAAACATACCTTTATTTTCAAATTTAATTAAAACTGCATTTAAAGATTTTCGAAAAATCATCTGCTTGAGCCGGGAATCGAACCGGTGAAATGAGAAAAAAAAACATCCTGTATTTTATGATACCAACCGAAAGAGTCATTCATAAGGATCAATTTCTTTTAAACAACATAGTATCGTAAATGAAAGAAAGACCAAGAAAAAATGATTTTTTCATTGTTAAACTTACTATCTAAAGAAAATACTTTAAAGTATGTATTCTACGACTGAATTCTCATGTAAAAAATCTGGTGTATAAAAGAAACTACAGGTCAGTAGAGGAATTAAAAACGGAAGTACAAAATATTATTTCGAATATTCACCATAATTCAATACAAAAGGCGACACGTAGCGAATTTATTCGAAGAATACGTCTGTGCATACGTGAAAATGGGTCTCATTTTGAGCAATTTATAAGTTAAGTAAAGAATTTTCTTTAGATTGTAAGTTTAACAATAAAAAAATCATTTTTTCTTGGTCTTTCTTTAATTTAAGATACTATGTTGTTTAAAAGAAATTGATCCTTATGGCTCTTTCGGTTGGTATCATAAAATACAGGATGTTTTTTTTTCACGTTTCACCGGTTCGATTCCCGGCTCAAGCAGAAGATTTTTCAAAAATCTTTAAATGCAGTTTTAATTAAATTTGAAAATAAAGGAATGTTTTCTTTCAGTAAAATTTGCCATCATAAATATTAAGGGTACTTTCCCTCCAACCACGGCCTTTTTTGCCATCCTGTATATATAAGGTCTAACCAAATTAGGTGAAACTATTTTAAGGGGATGATCAGACCATCAAGCTGAACAACTTTCTCTATGGGACCAATATCGAAATCGCGAAAAAATAATCTGCTGTCCCATATATTTAGGTCGAGTAGGTTTGTATGGAACAGCTGATTTTTTTTCGCAAGTTCCATTATGGTCCCATAGAGAAAGTTGTTCAGTTTGATGGTCTTATCATCCCCTTAAAATAGTTTCACCTAATTTTGTTAGACCTTATATATATATTTTTTATGTGTGTTCGCGGATAACGTCGTCGTTTATGAACCGATTTTGATGATTCTTTTTTTGTTGGAAAGAATACATTCCAAGGGTACCAACCACGATAAGGAAACCAGGATCTGATGATGGAATCCCAGAGAACATGAGGGGAACCTATGAAAATCGTAGTGCCGGCTAGTGCGTTTGTTAATTTAAAGCACTACTATTAAATTGAACTAATGAATTCACCACTGAAAATTGTGAAATAACAAATTAATGTTCTTATGATGCGAACGAAAAAGTCATCGGCTGCAATATTATTTTTTAACTTTTCAGTTTTTTCAGTAATTCATTATTAGCTTGAATACTATTTTTAATAACAGTATAAACTATACAGGTAATGAAATGTTGATGAGGTCACCATTCATAGTAAAAGAGATAGATGTACTTTTTGTTATCATCAGCTGCAAGGCTGATTCAGTATTCATAGGGTGTAGAGCATCTCTGTGATGGGGATGGACCAGGTTTGCCTGCAAAACTCCAGTCGGTTTAGGAGATACAGACGTACAAAGGTCAGACATTTGAATGGCTGTATCTTCTTAACTGACTGACAGACCATGCCAGGTTTTGTACTGTTCGCATAGCTAGTGCATTTTACAATATCTTATCTTTTTGTGGTGGCTGGCAAGGTAGCAACACTTCGACCCAGCGGGATCTTTCGAGTTAACCCCAATACTTTTTATTTTCTTCACCCTTCAAATACATGGTCAAAGAAGGAGGCGATACCATTGAGGGGAAGAAACTTAAGATCGTCTGGTTTTGGATATCCATTTCCGAGGAGGCTCATGCGTTTCATATTACAATAATACCTACATGAATATGCATGAGTTATGCTAGGAGTTTCCCTGATGAAGTGATCCGCAGAAGAACCAGAGTAACTGACATAGCCCAAAGAATTGCTTAACTAAAGTGGCAGTGGGCGAGGCACATTGCTCGCAGAACCGACGGCCGATGGGGCCGAAAAGTTCTCGAGTGGGGACCGCGTACCGGAATGCGCAGCGTGGGTAGGCATACGGTGGACCGACGACCTGGTGAAGGCGGCGGGAACCTGTTGGATGAGTGCAGCGCAGCGGCCGTTATGGCGATCCTTGGGGGATGTCTATGCCCAGCAGTGGACGTCCATCGGCTGAGATGATTATGATGATTCATGCATATAATTTTTTTGCAACCATAACTGAACTTTGAACGGCTGTAACTCCTAAACCGACTGGAGTTATGCAAGGAGACCTGGTCCATCCCCATCACAGAGATACACCCTATGCATACTGAATCAGCCTTGCAGCTGATCAATCAATCAATCAATCAGATGATAAGCTGATGATAATAGAAAGTACGACTATCTCTCATACTATGATTTAGTAAAATTGTTCATACAATGCGTCGTATAAAGAGTTGCTGATTCGACTAGTAGTCAACTAGCGTATTATCTGCGACGCGTCGTGAAAAGATCGTATATCACTACGACATCCTGTTATGTTTACCTACCTTGTCGGGATCATCGGCGGGTTGCGGCAGGTCGGGGAGGATGGCGCCGGGCGAGTGGCACGGCGGTGTGCTCACTTTCATCTCACCCCCACTACGACAATAACAAACACATTGTTATTATAGATTACAGTGACTGCTTGCTATAGGAAGCATTGGGTGATTGTTAAGAATTTGAATGTTGTTGCCTTGTTAATAGAGTTTACACTTGCCGCAGACACACGGCGCGAAATCTTCGGTCGCAGGAAAGTTTTCGTGTCAAATGAACGCGCCCGGCCCTGAGCGGAAAGAAGTTGTGTAAAATCTGCCAATCGAATTGCTAAATCGTTGCATCATTCCAATTTGACAGAACCTAGATATTATATTGATTGATTTTACATTTAGACATCTCTGCTCTCATTCCGTGGAAACGCACACATCGTGTGGAACGAGAAATCGCTTTGTTCAAAGAATGTGTCGAATGCTGTTAAAAGTGGTAGCTGTACAGGCATCAAAAAGTTCACTTTGCTAAAGGATTGGCCTCTCTTACGACACCCGTCTCAGTGGGTTCTTAATTTTTTGACGTTATCTTCCTCTTTTTAGTTTTTTCGGGGAGTAAGCAGGAGCGCGTCGCGTCTCCCCCCTGTTTGCTCTCCACGGCACCCTAGTGCGCAGCGGCGCAAACTTTGGGAACCCCTGCCGTACAGAGAAAGCACTAGAGGTCAGTACGTGTTTCGTCCTCTTCAGCCAATAAGAGAGTTTAAAAAAGGAGATTAAAGAAGGAGCTACTTTATTGCTGTTCTTATTGACGTAACCGTATTTTTGTTCAATAACTGGGCACATTTAGAAGCCCAAATTGTATAAAAATTTAATATCTCTAAATCCATATCGCTATCGCTGGATACAATGAGCCTCTTTCCACTATCGTAAGCGGAATAGCTTAGAGGTATATGCATGTTGAATGAGTTTTTCGGAATTTATGTACGATTTGTAACTCCACTGGCTTTTCGGTGAAAGAAAACATCGTGAGGAAACCAGCATGCTTCAATTTCGAGGCATGTGTTGTGTCCACTGTCCATTACAAGTGGCGACGGGCTCATTCCCCGTCACACTGGACAGAGTTTCGGTACTAGTGAAAAGTGGATGTTCTGAGGTTTCAGGATATCTCTGACTACCCCCTCTGGGAGTATAGCCGTGTGCATATGCTTATGCTATATGCATGTTACTGTGATCGAAGGGTATATGCATTATACTTACTTTGTTAGGTCAGTTAGCATTATCAATCCCATATGTCAACTTTGGTTTAACTGAAAATTATTGGTTACAATTGGCTGTAATATACAGACATTGGCGTTTGTGAGATTGAATGAATAGATGTTTACTAAATTTTTAATTACCAATATTGCGTTTAACGCGCATTGCACCATTGGTGTCGACGCATAATGTCCTAATTTATCAACGCGAAATTTCCGAATTGCGAATGTCCTAAACACAAAACATTTCTGAATGTGCATGGATTAAGGGCCTATGTCGTAAAATAATTGAAGCGAAATGGGCGTGTGATAGCTTATTTACTGCCTGATGCGAGAGAAAGAGATGGGGCGGCGCGCGCGCCTGAAACGACGCAAGCGTAAAACAAACTTTATTTAATTGTGATTGTACCATTTATGTAAGTTCAATTCTGCTCTAATCAAAATTTGTAAAATATTAATCCCTTTTTTTTTAAATCAAGTCTCGTGTTTCTATTATTCACCGTTTAGCAGTTCGTTTATAAATAAAAACGGCTTTACTTTGGCTTGTTTGTCTATCGAGAAAATGTGTCTTAATCGTGTTTTGGCTCTAATCAAAACTTCAATTATATGTTCAATTTACACGTATCCGCTAGTCATACTCCTACTGTTAGTGTTAGTTCATGATATATGACACTTTGAAGAATCCTTTTTTTTCCACATAGTCTCTTAACTGCCGCGCGTATTGAACCAATTCACAAGAAGTCGAATATATTCCCGTTCACACGTTACAGTTATTTCACCGTGAATTTCAAACACTACGAAACCGAATAGATACATTTAAAACGTATAAAAACAAGCAGGAGTACATCCAATCGTTCCCGATAGCATACTGAGCGGTTCCAGAAGTCAATTGGTCGCATTGAGTAACGTATTGAAGCGACAATTAACGAAGTGCGTCGTAGGATCAACTCTTTATTATGACAAGTGTGGGACGACAGAAGACTTAGGTTTATTAATATTAAGAGCGTTAACCCGCGACTTCGTCCGCACAAATTATATACCAAATTTTAAGTCAGATCATAAGCTATCAAACAAAAAAAGTTTCATCAAAATCGGTTCAGTAGTTTTTGCGTGATACTCGTTCAAACAAACAGATAGACAAAAAATCCAAAAATTGGTGAAATGGAATCAGGGACAGCTAAAAACCATATCCTAACTTTTTTTTTGTTAATATCTTCAATGTACAGACAAACTTCCTGTTACAGTTTTATAATAGTATAGATAGGGACTCCGTTTTCGACATTACATGCTGTTGTAATCTTAGACGATTTATATAGGGACCGGCCTCGCGTTAGCATTTCCCCTCTGCCAACTCACAAGATCAACTAATCATGTGCATTTACATACAATTTTATACCTTATCACTAAACGAGACAGCCTATAATTGCGGAACAATAACTTTGAACTTATCGCGTTTGGGGTTCACACGAGAATGTTTTTCATTATTTTTAACATTCAAAATTAGAAGTAATGGTTAAGTCCAAAGTTGCAAATTTCATGCTATCTCGCCCCCAAAAGTGTCAGAAAACTTTGTATGTAGAATTACATGCGTAGCTAGTCCAATATAAATAGAAGGTTGTAAAAGTAACCGTAGACGTTCGATTCGTGCCAACTGACAAACATATTTAATATGTGTGCCGTGTGTTTAATATGTGCGTTTTGCGAACTTTATTACGGTGCTTAGACCGCATACATATGCGACAATCTTCCTAAATAGGGTTGACAACGACAGGCGTATAACCTTTGCAATGTGAATGATATATTAAGCTAAAATGATTCCCATAGCCAATTTCAACTGTAGAGACTCCTTATTATAATTCATTAACACGTTGTATACAACGTGTTAATGAATTAACGCAAAACTAGAAAGTAGTTTGTTTAGAATCGAGAGCAGAATCGAATTATCATGGTTTCTTTTCACAATTTTTTTCAAAATATTAAATAATTTATTTGTAAAATATAAAATTTACTGAACCCGATGTCAACTCACCGCACGGGCACACTCACCCTACTTACTACCAAAAACAAGCTTCTTAAAATGTATCCATGAGTACGTTAGCGCTTTCATTCATTGCTGAAATGATAACAAATCATTTTTGCCTCAAAACTTAAAATGCGAATAACTTTAAATTTTAACTATCAAAATAATTAATTATTGTTTCAATATAATTATTCTGTTATAAATCAGTTGGGGTGTATGAGGTTTTGCGTTAATTCATTAACACGTAGTAAAAACACATAAATAAAATAGCGTAGGTACCTACTGTACAGAATATTATGCCAAAACCAACATAACCAACATAAGCTGGCCGTGCGATGCTATATGTTACTCGACCTACGCCCTGCCAGCTTATGTTGGCTTTGTATAGCTTGATGTGTCGCCGTGCGTACATCGGTAAGACTTATAAACCTGGTAGTACTGTGAAGTAATATATTGGTTTTTTGTTTTGAAATTACACCTCGCTTTGTATGTTCAAGTCTTTCTATTGTTATAAAAGACTAGCCTTTGCCCGCGAATTTGTCAGTTTGGTGTTTAGTAACATCCTTTCTTAGTGCACCCCTACATCCTCCATATTTTCTATCTTCAGCAGTTTAGGCTCTGCATTTTCTGTCAGCTAAGTCAGTCTTCTTATTCTTATTGTGTCGACTTCAAATTCTGAACAAAGTTGCTTAAATAGCTTGCCCATATTATTATTAACCGTGTGTACAGTGTAGGTGTAATTAAATTGATACATAGATATTATTGTATAAGTTTAGTCTGTTTGTATGATTATCTTTTATACTTACTTAATAATAAGGATGAGTCCCTACCGGCGCACGAACAAACCAGCATGGCTAGCATGCCACCCACGACAAAGCGTTTAAACGAGAAAAACGTCGTGCGCGCTCTTCTTGGCGTACGTAAAATAATAAAGAAGTGCCTCCAGCACATCTCGATTTTTCTCGTATTCTCGAGGGTGGCATGCTAGGCCTACAGTTATGGTTTATAGTGCGTCGATGTCGATATTTGTTAATTTAAGTAAACAGTGTATTGTCATGTATCAATAAATATTCAGAAAAGCAGCCCAAGTAATGGGATAAGGTTTGCTTGGCACCAGAGAGTGCGAGGAAACTGAGCTGTATCTGTGAGGAAAATAGGATTGATTCATTTTCCTAGTACCACACAACGCAGCTCTAGTGGAAAAGGGCTTAGCAGATACGAGATTGTTTGACATACAATCCGAGCAAGAGGTGTGTGCGCGGGATGCAAGCGAGGCATGCGTGCGAGAAATGTGTCCGAAGAATAGGAGCTAGGAATCCGCCGCACCAAACCACAACGCATACAGCACCCCGCTTCCCTGCCCCAGACCATTGCACACCGCTTCCTTCCACAGCTTTAGTGAAAAGAGGCCATCGTTACACAGCTCCGGTACGCATCTCGGCAGGATCACAGATTACTAGTTACTTCGTAACAGATACATCCCTTCCTTAGGCGTGAAACATACACATAAGTCATAAGGCGACGGTACAGCAAGCGGCGCGGAACAGGCATTATTATTTGGTTGTAAGGGCTTGGTCAATGACCAATAGCTACCGCGACCAGAACAAATCTATTGTAGCTACGCGGAACAGGCATGCGTTTCGATGTCCGTGCCGTTTCAAAACTTCTTCATATGTAATAAAATGTATGCAAGCGACGCGGTACGGATGTCTGCGCCGGATCTGTCCCGTGCCTTCGCCTTATTATGCCTCTTCAGTGTTTCACGCTTTAGGAAACGATAAAATCTCATGCATTAAGGATGACTCACGCTACACCGTGTCGGGTCCGAGCCAAGTCCGAGCCGAGCGTTGGCCGTAGGCAACCGACCCGACCCGACTCGACCCGGCTCGGTGTCCATACAAAATATATCGGCCGACGCTCGGCTCGGACCCCGCACGATGTAGCGTGAGGTGGGGCTTGCCACAGCGTCGTTATTACTTCGAGCTTCGTACAGCACGCAACGTATGCGACGTTGCCATCTGGCAAAAATCAAGCAAGCGCGTCGCTTGTGATGCGACAAAGTATCGGTACTTATGGCCTAGCGACGGAGGCCTGATAGGATGATGAATTTCCACGTTAAAGTTTGTCAATTTTTACAGACTAGTTTTGACTATCTTCCATACAAAAATAGTTAACACTAACTACAGTAATGAAAAGATCAAACAAACGCTTGGCACTTGCATCTGCAGTTACTATAGAGACCGTAAATTATAACAAAACATAGTCAGTGTTTATTAGCGTCTTGCCAAGACTTATTTTAAGAGCTGGCGACCTTTCTTAATGATGTCAATGTGGGTAAACAAATAGAGTGCAAGAGATGTGCAGATAGTTTTTCTAGCTATCTAGATCTACGATAAATAAAACTGTTTAGATGCCTGATCCTTGAAATATTTTTTTGCAGTTACAAAAGGCTAAATTTGATAACAAATGTCATTTGTGCGCATTTCAATTATACAGGGTGAAATTGATATCATTAGCATCCTTTTAAACTAAGAGTCTACCCATCAAACTGAACAACTTTTACTATGGGAGCAAACCGATCGGAGCAAAAAAAAATTTGATGTTGCATACATTTGAGTCGAGTAGACATTGATTTTAAGTATGGAAGAGCTATAGCATACATTTGAATCGCGAACTCGCGCGTCGAGATTGCAGTTTAGTATGGAACAGCAGATTTTTTATTTGCTCCGATCGGTGCGCTCCCATAGTAAAAGTTGTTCAGTTTGATGAGTAGACTCTTAGCTTAAAAGAATGCTAATGACATCAATTTCACCCTGTAGTTTTATGGGAGTATTAGCTGATTGCATTCAGTATGGCAAATGTATTTTTTTAAATAATTTTCTATAGGTTCTTTTAGGGATAGTTTATCAGTATCATGGGTATAATCACAAAGTAATCCAACTGTTTACCCTACCATACATACATATTCTCACGCCTGTCTCCCACTGGGGTAGGCAGAGACAACGGAACGCCACCTGCTACGATCCTGGCAAACCTCTCTAGCTTCCTCCACATTCATAAGTCCTTTCATGCATGCTCGTCGGTTTCTGGTAGATCTGACCTGGCCCTTTTTAAGCACGTCGCCAATTTGGTCCGTATATGTACGTCTAGGCCGTCCCCTTCCATTTCCACTTACGCTTGCCTTATAGATTGCCCTCGTCAATCTGTTCTCATCTATTCTTTCCACATGACCAAACCATCTCAACATACCTTTCTCTATTTTTGTCACTACATCCTCTTTCAGACCACAACGTTCTCTAATTAAACTATTTTTCAATTTGTCCATCACATTTACACCACACATACTTCTCAATGAGCGCATTTCCACTGCGTTAATCTTACTTTCATGCGTCTTCTGCCATACCCAAGATTCACTTCCATACATCAAGGTCCGAACTAACACTCCATTATGAACTGCCATCCGTGCCTTTTTGGACACAAAGGACGTGTTGGCTTTTCACAAAGGAATTAAGAGCTCCATTTACCCTATTTCCTGCTTTCACTCTTCTCTCAATATCACTCCGACACTTACCGTCTCTGGTAAACATGCATCCCAAGTACACAAACTCATTCACCTGTTCCAATTTTTCATCACCAATCATAATACTACATAAGGTACGTTCGTCATTATCATTCCTCTGTAGAACCATAACTTTTGTCTTACTTACATTCACTTTCATTCCTTTCTTTTTAAACGACTCATTCATGCAAGTCACCATCGCCTGCAAGTCATTCGCCGACGATGCAAGTAGAACTTGATCGTCGGCGTACTACCACCCTGTATAAATGCTCTTAAAAAATCCTGTATATCTGACTTAATAAGGTGATCACTGTGGGTGGTTCATTTCTTTTCTTAGTTAATACTTTTTATCTTCACCTGTTGACTAACTGTGTAACTAAATATAGTTAAAGATACTTACTCTTGGCAGTACAACGGTTTCATCTGGTTTGATGAGGCAAGAATAGCTGTAACAATACAGAACACATGTTTTATAATCTTCCCGTCGAATCACAGAACGAATAATAGTTCTAATAGTACAGATCGTTTATAGGTAAGCTCATATTACGATGTCGGATCGGGCCGCAGCGCGAAAATTCGCCCAAATCGCTTCTATATAATTTACTAGAGTTAACCCGCGACTTCGTCCGCACAAATTATATACCAGATTTTAAGTCAGATCATAAGCTATCAAACAAAAAAGTTTCATCAAAATCGGTTCAGTAATTTTCGCGTGATGCTCGTTCAAACAAACAAACAGACAGACAAAAAAATAAAAAAATTGGTGATATGGAATCAGGGACACCTAAAAAGTAAAAACCATATCGTAACTTTTTTTTTGTTAATATCTTCAATGTACAGACACACTTTCTGTTACAGTTTTATAATAGTTTAGATAAGAACTATTATATCGCACACAACCAGAGTCAAGAAGAGAGCCCAAAGAATTGCTAAACTAAAGTTGCAGTGGGAGGGTCGAAGAGTGAGTAGCCCACAAGGTGGACCGAAGACCTGGTAAAGGCGGCGGAAACCTGTTTGATGAGGGCAGCGCAGGACCGCTTGTTGTGGCGATCCTTGGGGGAGGCCTATGTCCAGCAGTAGACGTCCATTGGCCGAGATGATGATGATGATCGCATACTATGCCGCCACCGGGGCAAAGCTGGTCGCATTATTGCGCGGCGGATTCCTTTCCGTGTAAAAGGATAATTTTTCGGTACTCACCAGGTTGAGACAATGTGGGTTTATTCACTGTGATAGGGCTCGCTACAGTCTTTGGGGTCACACTGCAAACAAAAGTTAATATTTTAGTCGAATAATACTAATATTATTTTATCAGTAGTTACTGTTCACTGTTGGGCAGATTTTAAAAATTACAGAACCGTAAAAACTAATGATTTGGGAATTGGAACAGTAGATGTTTTGGGAATTCAGATTGAACATGAATTTTGAGAAGTAGACACTTTGGAATGTGGAGATTATGGCAAGTGTACATTCTGAACTAAAGACGAAAATTCCTACATTTCGGTTTAGTAGCCGAAGCCGAAGCTGATTACTAGCTCGGTTGGTAGTGAACCTGTCTGCTGTTTTCACACCATCATGTTTCATATTTTGAGAGAAGCAGTAAATGTGTTACCTACTTTGACTATTTATTATAAGGACTGGCCTTGGCCTTTTCCCTCTGCCACTGTATAAGAACAATTGATCATGTGCTAAATGCACATTCAATTTTATACCTTATCACTAAACGAGACAGCCTATAATTGCGAAACAATAACTACGAACTTATGACTGAACAACTTTTCATGATTTTTAAGAATCAAACCCCCCCCCCCCCCCTCGCCCCCGCATAAAGTGACAGAAATATTTGTTAGTAGATTATCACGCGTAACTAGTCCCTATATAAGTAGTCAAAGGTTACCTATTATATTCTGCACCATTTCAGAAGGATTATGTGGTAGATAAAACAGCTAATACACATTTCTGCTGTGCTTATCAAGATTGTAGTAATTGAGCCTTGTGACGAGCTCTATAACCATACATTTTTTATTATTTATAATTAATGGACTCTTGGATGGGGCATGGATGAGGGCAGCGCAGGACCGGCCGTTATGGCGATCCTTGGGGGAGGCCTATGTCCAGCAGAGAACATCCATCGGCTGAGATGATGAATGGACTCTTGCTTGTGCGATCTATTCCAATCTCAGGGATTGTTTTAGGTCAAGAACAAGAAGATATTGAGGATTGCGGAACCTCATGGCAGGCATAAACGAGACGCGCGATAACCACGCGAGACAAGTGATTGGGTCAGAACCTGCAACGTGACTCCATCAGCCAGGAGATCGAAGAAGAAAGGGTTGAATGAACGGCGAAGAGCGCCGGTGGCGCGTTGCGGAGAGGTATGGACACCCAATTATGGTGGTCCAGGTTCGAATCCGCATGGACGACATGCCATGTACCAATGAGTTTTTCTAACTTATGTACGTAATACTGACTCACAAACGGTGAAGGAAAACATTGTGAGGAATCCTGCATACGCTAAAGAAGAAATTCTGATGTGTATGAGAAGTCTACCAATCCGCATTGGGCACACTTGGTGGTCTAATGCCCATACATCCTCCCTAAGTAGGCCTGTGCCCTGCAGTGGGACGTTTATAGGCTGATGATGTTGAAAGTTCGTCACAAGGATTCTAGAAACATGGCTTAACCCAGCCTAAAAAATGCTTACTGCCTTGAAAACCATGGCAGAGTTATTCCTTTGTTACCCTATTCAATGTTTTGATCAGTACACATATTCCTGTATCCCAATAAGGCAGGATAGATTAAAGGCAGCACGCACATCCACTGTCATTTCAACTAGTAATGACTGACCGCCCCCAACAATCATTCACTTGAATGCGACGCTGTGTGACCTTTTGTGATAAATGTTACACTAATTTTGCTCTGCATTCCCTGAAGGTTCAGACTTTTACTATTTGGTTGCGTATTCCACTTATGGAGTCGCGCTGCAAGTCTGACAGAGGGCTGACGCGTGCGTATTGACATCTGTTAGGCTTGCACGTGGCTCCGCCATTTTGTAAACTCTTTTGTGTTTTAACTATAAAACGTTAACTTGAGATTATAATAAACTACGTGACATTGGCAGAAATGCTTCTGATCATTTTCCTACGTACGGGACTTTGGCGCAATTGTGATAACACACCGGGCGCTATAAACAAAAAAATTGAATTGAATATTCAACTTATGTATGTAATACCGACTGCTCTCAAACAGTGAAAGAAAACATTTTGAGGAAAGCAAAGTCAAAACCTAACTCAAATCTTTTTTGCAAGTTACCACTGCGTCGGAATGTGTTGTCGCTGTAGAGAAGTTGCAGTCAGAAACTACAACATTTTTAATAATCTGCATACATCATCCTCATATACGTCCCACTGCAGGGCACTGGTCTACCCTTAAGGAGGGTGTATGGACATCAGTCCACCATGCGTCAATGCGGATTTGTAGACATCACATACACATCAGAATTTCTTCTTCAGTGTATGCAGGTTTCATCACTATGATTTCCTTTACCATTTGAGACCAGTCGGTATTTACATACATGAGATAGAAAAATTCATTTGTACATGGCGTGATTTGAGTGTCTATACCTCTCCGCAACTAATAGAACAAAAGCACGTTGCTGGCAAGCCAGCAACACTTCGACCCAGTGGGATCTTTTGTGTTAGCCCCAATACTTTTTGTTTTCTTCACCCTTCAAATACATGGTCAATGAATCGCAATACCATTGAGGGGAAGAAACCTAAGATCTCCCGGTTTTGGGTATCCATCTCCGAGGAGGCACATGCGTTTTGCCGCCAGGACATCACAGTCACAAAGAACATGCTCCATAGTCTCTTCATCCTCTCCGCATGCTCAGCAGCTGGGATCCAGGGTGAGTTTCATTTTGTGCATCATCGTGCCTGTGGTGTAGTGCCCGGTGAGGGCTCCGACTATGACACGAGCCTTGCTCCTGCTGTTGTTCAGTATGAACTTTGGGAAACGAGGTGTAACATAACTTTGCACTTCTAACCCCTCTTATAATGTTCTGTGGCTCGCACTCTCTCAGTTTACTCTTCTCTGACATGTTTACCTTTTCTTAAAATTTTTTCATTTGTATGAAATGACAGCTGCGGCAACTGCCTACACCTCCCTCTAAATTTGTACCTCAGTATACTAAAGCCGATCCAGTTAGTCTTAGTCACCTATAATTACTTGACACATCATTCTATCCAGAAAGCTTTGTTATGTCAAAGTTTAGCAGCAAATGCAGACTCAGGTATAAGAGTGATTTAACATTGTTTCTTGTTATTTTGATAGATAGTAGCCACTTTCCAATCATTACAGGCACACCTTGAAAACAATAACGATCATGAAACAGATTCACAATCTACATTTTATCTTATCAAGCCACCGCTATCGATAAAATATTTCCACAACATGGCAGTCTAAAAATAGTGTCAAAAAAAAAAGTAAACAAACATCTATAGAACCTAAAAAAAAGCGGTAAAATCTAGAAATATTTACATCAACCGCCTCGCCGGTCTAACGTGGACATTCGCAGCGTTCAGCTTTCGCGCCAGCTGCCTGTAAGTTTCAGGGTCGGCTTCGATTTCCACCTCGGCTTTTATGAGGGAGAATTTCATCCGCCAACCGCTGGCTTCGACTCCGTGCACAAGTTTAGCTTGCAACACCACTCCGCGCCCCAAATGCCGGGCGATAAGCCTTTGCTCTAGCACGAGCATACTTCTCGTCAGCTGTAATCCTGCCTGGTTAGATTGAAGAAAACGAAAGCGCCAGATCGGATAGGATACGCCGCGCCTCTCGCTGCAACCATAGCTGTACGGCAATTACTCCCGACAACCATTTGTGTAGCAATCTTAGTGTATAACAAGAGTATTTTGGACAACTATGCAAGTCTTTCGCTGTTCACTTGTCCAACATTATTTCAGAATGGCCGATTCGCAATCACTTTTCAACTTTTTCTAGATTCACAACACACACACAGTTTATTTGGTACCGAGTTTACGCCGAAATAGAATTGAAGTTTATTATTCGCGATTTATTGCCGGATAATATCTATTTCGAAATAGTAAAAACAAAAAGTAGCGAAATGCAATACGTGACCGACGACGGAACGCGAGCGAATGGAATGGAGGAATGAAGAACGAACGCTGATTGGTCGGGTCGTGTCGCGCGTTTCGTGATTGGCTGAGATCCGGTTCAAGTCGGTTCGGGTGGGCTTCGGCCGGCTCGGTTCGGTGCGTTGCCGAACATAATTCTAGTGTTGTGACACGGTTGGAATTTACATCTATCGAGTCGATATTTTTCATTGTCAAAATTACGTAGCACAATATTTTATTGCAAAGTGTTTTTGAAGAGTCATGTTGGTAACAAATTTGATTTCTTATTTTTCACATTTTTATTTCGAAGCGCCAGAATTAAGACCTATGCCAATAATAACATAGCAACAACGTCAATCGTGCAGATTTGTTTGACTAATTGAGTGTCAATTTGTAAACTGGTTTTTAGTACAAAAGACTTTATTATATCTCGATTTTCTTGGTTTAAAGTGCAGCACTTGTGCTTATCTATGTAAAGTGTAAACGGAAATAAACGGTTTATTACTGCATTCATTCACATATCAAACGGAACAGGACCTCGGACAATATGATGGCGTCGCCCGCAGTTTTTCCATCATAAATTACATGCTTACAGCATAAAGGTGGTTGCAGAGGGGTCAATTTTATAAAAAACGTTGACGCACAATACGCGTTGACGGTATTAATACAAGTAATTTTGTATATATGGAAAAATAGTTTAGAAAATCTAGTTGCCGCGTCACAAATAATTGCAATTTATAATATAATTACAAAGATATAGCTTTGAAATTTTTCATACAACATTTTAGAAGTTTTATATCTTCGTAATTATATTATAAATTGCACATGTTATTTGTGACGCGGCAACTAGATTTTCTAAATGAGAGAATGAGATAAAAGGCGTGAAATAATCACTAATCACTCCTAGCCACGCGCATCATGCTACGGCCTCTGCACACGCTTGCACAAGTTTATCTCAGCCAACAACGGTTTGAATTAACGAAATTAGGAAGGTTATAATAGACTAAGACATAAGTGTACTTGCAACCATCAGCAGCAAGGCTGATTCAGTGTTTATGGGGTGTAGAGCATCTCATCTCTGTGATGGGGATGGACCAGGTCTGCCTGCATAACTCCAGTCGGTTTAGAAGTTACTGATGTTTAAAGGTCAGTAAAAAATTAACAATCAGCTGCAAGACTGATCGTATGATATTATTGTAGAATGAACTGTAGCTTTGTGAACAGTATAAAAAGTTAGTCTATAACTACTTCAGTTACATCAAACCCATACACCTCGTAAAACTGGATAAAGACATATTGGTTGGTGCTAATAGCCGTACCTACCTATTACTTATTAGAAAATCTTTTGATTATGTTTATGAACTGTCGAATTTTTGAACCATCATAAGCATGAGGTCAAAAATACGCCAGTTCGACAAAAGCTCTACTCATTTGGTTCACATTTAATAAAAAAAAAATATACAGAATAAGAATTATGCAATCGATCGCATGCAATTTAAAGTACATCGACCGTTTAGTTTGATACAAACTTAAAACAACAAGCTCACGCAGCAATGAATTCAGATTGCATGCAATCGGTTGCATAATTTAAAGCGGCATTAACTGTAATCAGCCGCTAGTTGTTTCTAATGTACATAACGAGCCATATATAATAGTTTTCACACAATGTAAAGAGAAACTGGTTCCATGCGGTTCAGATTAATAGCATTAACAGACGGTTAATGAGCGTTGCACCGTTCGTGACAAGAATAAATTGACGCCTACCGATTGCTCAAGGGTGCTGGGGTCAAATGGATCAGTTTTAACAGATTTTAACCACGATTCGTGTGGCGCCTGCGTTCGCGTATGGTTTTATAGATATTAATTTAAAGAGGTTTTCTATTAGCTCAAATGTGTTTAAAACACTCCTTGAGATTACGATACATCTTAAAACCATTCAACAATAGCAGAAATGTAGTCCTTAGACACAACCAAAAGGCCATGAACTTATAAATAAAAAAAAGGCTTTCCCTCAAGGAGGGTGTTTCCTATGCCCTGAAGTGGGACGTTTAATATTTTTCGCGTTTTCGATGTTGGTCTTATAGTGAAAGTTATTCAGTTTGATCGTCTAAACTCTAAACAACCCCCTTAAAAGTTTTAAATGTTTATTTTGACTTTAGTAACACCTTGTATAGGCTGACGTTGATGAGATAACCCTTAAAAAGAATAACTGTAATTTTACATACATAAA